>CM060446.1:72019573-73219573 GCA_030545235.1 Helianthus tuberosus | reverse complement strand
TCTCCCTACAAACCGAGAAAGAAGAATATGAGTATATTATGGAGAACAGGGAATTAGAAGGATCGGAGTTGTGGATTTGGTCCGAGTGTAGAAAGAATATTGAATAGATTGAGCTTAGGCGAGCCCGTGATATTAAACAAAAGTCACGGGTGAAGTGGGCTTCACTTGGAGATGAAAATACGACATTCTTTCATTGCGTTGTTAATGGAAGAAAGGCGAGGAACTCTATACCGGGTCTTGTAGTAAATGGGGAGTGGGTTTTGAAACCGACTATTGTTAAGAGAGAAGTTTTACGATTCTTCAGAAACCACTTTAGAGAAGACGTTATGGATCGACCTCCTTTGGATTGTTCAGGTATTAATAAAATAAAGGATGCAGATTATGGTTCTCTTATTTGCGCCTTTTCTAAAGAAGAGATCAAAAGTGCAGTATTTGAATGTGGTTCAAACAAAGCGCCGGGTCCAGATGGGTTTAACTTCGGTTTTGTTAAGCACTTCTGGAATCAGGGCCGGCTCAACCATTTTGGTGGCCCAAAGCCAACTAAAAGTTCGGGGCCCTTTTCCAACATCTAAACTTTAGTAAAGAATTCCATAGTGATTTTGTTTCAGCTTTTAGGTTTTATTTCTTTTGACTTTTAAAATAACCAGATTCATACTTATGGATTCTATTCGACATTATCATTATAAATTGGAGCAATTAACAGAGTATACCACAAATTCACAGATTTCAATCAAGACCTTTAAATCTGTCAGATTAATTTCAATTAGAGCACTTAACTATTTTGAATCAGAAACTAGCAACATAATTTCAATTGGTATTAAAAACATTAGAGCACTCAATAACTCAAAATCTAGCAAAGAAAATGGACAAACTTTAAAGTGTACCATAATATTGAATCAGATGCCTTCAAATCTTCGATTTCGAATCAGAGGGGCAGAGCCGAGGGTCTTCATTTTTCTATGATTTGGTTCGAATGCAAAGAATTGCAGAGTTTAGAGAACATGAATAGAAGATTATTTTATTTTCTAACACTGAACACGTTGCTGCAATTAATTTTCGTAATAATTACCTAGCAATAGCAAGCCAGCGATTTTGATTGATGATTGCGATGATTTTGGAATTGCCATGTTGGTGGTCGATTGATTTTGGAACAGGGAAAGGGAAACATGCGTGAGCCAGGCAATAATTGTTCTCCCGTTCGTATTCCAGGTCATAGAAATGGGCTAAAACCATATATTAAGAAAAGTGGAGGCCCTGTTAGATTGGTGGCCTAAAGCCCTAGCTTTAGAAAAATTGGGCTTGGGCCGACCCTGTCTGGAATGTCTTGGAGGAGGATTTCTGTAGGATTATGTCTGATTTTCATGCGACAGGTATTATCAACCCAGGATGTAGCTCAGCATTTATTACCTTGATTCCTAAGGTAAAACTCCTTTAGGCCTTAAAGATTATCGTCCTATAACTCTTATTAGTATGGTTAGTAAGGTTATTTCAAAAATTCTTGCTAATCGTATTAAGAAGGTTATGGGATATGTTATTTCAGAATCACAATCGGCGTTTTTGAAGGGCCAGTTTATTCTTGACCGGCCATTAATGGTGAATGAGGTTTTGGAGTGGTTAAAAAAAAGAAAAAGAAAGGTGTTCCTCTTAAAAATAGACTTCAAGAAGGCATACGACAATGTCAACTGGAACTTCTTGATTTCTATTTTGGCGTAAATATGATTTCCTCCCAAATGGTGTGTGTGGATTAGAGGGGTGCTCGATTCGGCTCGTTCGGCAGTATTGGTGAACGGTTCTCCTACCTTTGAATTTAAGTGCGAGAAGGGTCTTCGACAAGGTGATCCGCTTTCGCCTTTTGTATTTTTGATTGTTATGGAGGCTCTTTTCATGGGTGTTGATTAAGGCTAAGGAGGTGGGTGAATTCAGAGGTATCAACTTCACAGATAATGAGGTAGATATTTCACACCTTTTTTTATGATGACGATGCTTTGATTTTGGGAGAATGGTCCCGTGAGAACTTGGAGAAAACGTCTCGTATTCTTCGAGTTTTTTACTTATGTTCAGGTCTTCGTATTAACCTTCACAAGTCTACTTGTTTGGGGTGGGTACGGAAGATTGGGAGGTGGATAATATGATGGAGGTTTTGGGGTGTAATCGGGGTGTTATCCCATTCGATTACTTAGGGATTAAGGTGGGAGCTAATATGAATCATATTAGCAATTGGGTGTCGGTCGTTGAAGTGGTTAAGTCGAGACTTGGTTCATGGAAAGCAAAGACTTTATCTATGGGTAGTAGACTTACGCTCATTAAGTCGGTGCTTGAAAATCTCTCAATTTATTACCTTTCTCTATACAAAGCTCCTATGGCGGTGATTGATCAAATTGAAGGCATTATGAGAAGATTTTTGTGGGTGGGATCTAGTGAGGAAAAAAATTTGTTGGGTTGCGTGGAAAGATATTACCCGTCCTAAAAAAGAGCGGGGCCTTGGTATCAACAAGCTTCATCATACAAACAATGCTCTTCTTCTTAAATGGGCTTGGAGATTTAAAAAAGAGGGTAGTTGTTTATGGAAAAAAGATTGTGATTTGGAGTAATGGGTCAAACCGTGCTTGGTCTCTATGTTGCCGTGTAGTTATTCATCAAGTGGATGTTGGAAAAATATTGTAAAACTTGGTGAAAAAAAGATCTCAGATGGAAGGCAGCTCAACAGTTTGTTCATCGGGATTGTAGGGGACGGATCTGCAGTTAGCTTCTAGACTAACGTTTGGCTTGCTGCTGAACCATTAAGAGCTAAATATCCAAACCGGTTTACACTAGAGAAGAACAAGTGGGTAAAAGTGGCAAACCGAGTGACGTTGTCTAACAACGTTCGGAATTTGGTTTGGGATTGGCGCAAAGCTCCTTCCACCACTAAAGAAGTTGCGGAACAGTTTAATTTGTTACAGGAATTGAAGGCAATGACCGATGGGAATGGAGAGGCGACAAAGATGGATTGTTTACAGTTCGTAAAGCCAAACAACTTTTTGTTAACAGAAGAGACAATGCAGCCGGTGCGAAAGTGAAATGGGAGGGCTGGACTCCACTGAAATGTAATATTATGATATGGCGAGCCGTTTAAATCGCCTTCCTACGAAACAGGAGCTGCAGAAAAGGGGTATAATGCTGGCCGATTCAAGCTGTCCGTTGTGTAATGAAGCTGCAGAAACAGCTACGCACCTTTTCACAGGGTGTTGGTTTGCTTCTGAGATATGGTTTCGTGTTGGAAATTGGTGCTGTTTGCAACCGCTTTATGCCTTTCATGTTAGTGACTTATTGATGCTTTCGGAAACAAGTTCGAAGAATAAAGATCAGCAACAACTTATCAGGGGTATCATTTATACTTCAATGTGGTGTATTTGGAATGAACGAAACGCTAAAATATTCACGGGTAAGTGTCGAAGAGCGGTTGAAGTCGTCGAAAACATAAAGTCATCGACTTTGTTTTGGGTTCGTCACGGATCTAGATTAAAAGTTAGTTATTGGAATGAATGATTGGTGTAAATATCCTTTAGACTTGATGTAATCCCACTTGTTCGAGGGTCCATGTTTTGGGGACGCTTGTGGCGTTTTTGTGGTTTAATGAAATTTATCTTAAAAAAAAAAGAGTTTGAGTTTGGAAGATAAAAGCTAAAATTAGTATTTCACTTATTTTGCTAGAGAGAATTAATACAGACAAGGCACTATCAATGCCCCTCTCTATCACACGTCTATCTTAGAATCCTTCCTTCCAACACTTTGACCGTAATTTTAAATACTCCTAAACATATTCTTGAGTAATACTTTTGAGTCTACGGTGTAAATTTTTTCAGAACAAAAGATTGTTTGAACAAACAAAAACAAAAAGCCGTTGGTAAAGGACCTCTCTGAAACTCCCTGCCTTTTCAGTTTCTGGCTGCCGGTGGCTCGACGAAGAAGAAGAAGATTAGGTTAGAGTGCGAGGTCGCCATCCTCCGGCTTGACCTCTCTCCCTAACTTGGTTCTTTCGGACTCTTCCATTCGCCGCTCGGGGCTGGTTTTCCTCCCTTTGTCAACCCGTAATATCGTGCTCCCTTGCCGGAACTTCTTCTTGGTTGCTTAGTAGGTCTGATATTGGTCGCGGCTATCTTGTATAGTTCAGCTAGACCGATTCGAATTCTATTAACCTCCCGTAGGGTTGTTTCTTTGGCTTGGTGAGCCCCTGTGTTTCCGTGGACCACCGGAAAACTTAGATGGAGAAGATAGTTGGTGATGATGACCCGTGGACAGAGGTGCAATATCACAAGAATAGAAAGAGTAGAGGGAATGGGGTGGAAATGACATTCCTTGTGCAGAATCTCCCTGACCTTACGTCAAAGATGCATCTTTGGCAAGCTTTCCAACCACACGGTTTTGTTACGGATGCATACGTGGCTCGTAAAAAAGATAAACGAGGTAACAGCTTTGGTTTTATCAGATATGTGGGTGTAGAAAATGTTGGTGTAACCCTGGCAAAGATGAATACGGTTAAGATCCTCGAGGCCAAGGTATCAGTTATACTGGCGAAGTATGATAAAAACCATAAAGAATTCATTTACACTCCAAAAGTCTTGGGCGATAAGGTCTGGAAACCTAAAGATCCGGTACATTCGTATCAGCAGGGTTCTGGTATGGCTTCTTCTGGGGGTGCGGATGTCAGGGTGGGTCAGTCTTATGCAAGTCTATTCCAGAAGGATGGTCAAGTTTCCAATCTGGGCTCGAAGACGATTTCGGTTGATGGAAACGGATCCAAGTACCCATTACACTGCATGGGTCGGTCGATCCACGGAGTAGCTAAAGATCTCTCCACGTTGTCCAGTTTGCATCGTATTTTTGCTAATGAAGAGCTGGATAATTTTGGGTTGTCTTATGTTGGTGGCCTTAGTGTCCTGCTCACGTTGGGAAACCCAGAGATAGTCAAGGACTTTATGAGTGTCCACTCGGTACTTTTATCAAACACATTCAGTCGGTTTCACATTTGGAATGGCGAGGACCTCCCTTTGGACCGGGTGGTGACACTTAGGATCTCCGGTGTCCCGGTGCTCCTAAGGGATGGCTCCTTATTTGATCGCATTGGCAGCCTTTTTGGTAGGGTGATTCAGGCCTCGGATTTCTCTTGGACCGAGTCGAACAACTCGGATAGCTCCGTCAAGGTTCTGGCACCTCCAGGGAGACGTATAGAGGAATCGGTGGTGATGCAGTGGAAAAATAAACGATTTGTTGTATGGGTTTCTGAAACTATGGAAATGTGGGAACCAGATTTCGACGATGATAACCTCTCGGAGGATTCGGATGGGGCAGCAGGTAATAATGCAGGTGAGAATCCTTGGATGGATGAGGTTGAAGAAGGTGAGATCAGGCCAGTTCCTCCTGGGGATAGCAATCGGAATGCCGGTAAGGACGATGAGTCTCCGGTAGGCGGAAAGTCGCCGAAAACTAATCAAAAGGAAGACATGCACCAGGTGCATGGGGGAGTGGAGGAGACGGTTCGTAATTCGAGACCCAATGGCGAAAACGGCATGAATCCGGAGAACCATCATGACACGTGCGGTGAAGGAATCGAGAGCATGGGTAACCCAAACGTTGTGCATGGGGAATTTACTGAGGAACCTAGGGATTTGGGTAACGGTCATGGGGAGAAGGTGGGTCCGGTACAGGGAGAAGCTGTTGAGGGTGGGCCACAGCAAAATAGTATGTCACGTGACTTCACACAATTTGGGCCTCAAAACTCGCCTGGGCTTAGTGCCCCACCCATTAATTGCAAACGGACCAGGGACCAAAGGAGCCCACCTTCTGTGGGCTCTACTCAAGGGCCTCATATTCGGAGTAGGTACGACAGGAGTTCCTCGGACAAGAATTCTCTGGATCTTAATCGTTCAGCAGCAAACCCTCATTCAGGCGTCGAAGAAAGCTCTAGTAATGCCCAGGTTTCCTCTCCGTGTATTAGTTCCAGTATGAGAAACCAACAGCCTGGAAATATTGATTCCTCTGGTGACCAATCTCCGGTAGCGGTAGAGGTTGGGGTCATTAAGGAAATCGGGAATATTGTTGGTGTCAATCTGCAGGGGTTCGATGAAGCTGTCCGTGAAGTAATCAGAGAAGAAGGTGTAAAAACCGGTTTCCAATGAATATTCTGTCAGTAAATCTAAGGGGGGTCCGAGATAATCGGAAATTGGATTGGATCCGCGGTCTAAAAACTAGCCATGGGGTTCAGTTCATCAGTGTACAGGAGACAAAAGTAAACGAGTCAGCGGGTTTCGCATTTAACCAGATGTGGGGTCGTTCGATTTATAACTTGGCGGCAGTGGATTCGAATGGAAGGTCAGGTGGTTTGGTTTCGATTTGGGACCCGACAGTCTTCTCTTGCAATGAAGTTATAAAACACAGGTTCTTTTTATGTGTATGTGGGGAACTTATTCCAACTGGGACCAGGCTGAACTTAGTGAATGTTTATGCCCCAAACGATGCGGCGGCACGTAAATCACTTTGGTCGGAATTGGTAGCTCTCAGGAATTCTCGGCAAGGCCTGTGGGTGTTGATGGGAGATTTTAATGATGTTCGACAGCCATCTGAAAGACAGAACTCGGAATATGTTTCGGCGAATGCTGATGCGTTTAATGACTTTATCTTGTCAGCGGCTCTTCAGGAATACGTCATGGGGGGTGCAAAGTTTACATACATCTCTGACCGCGGAGACAAGCTCAGCAAACTTGACCGTTTTCTGGTATGTATTGGTTTCATGGAGACTTGGCCGGGAGCAGCGTTAACGGCCCTTGACAGGTTATACTCTGACCACAGACCTCTTTTACTATCCATCACCCCTTCAGATTTTGGTCACATCCCCTTTCGTTTCTATAATTCGTGGTTTGAGCTACAACGTTTTGTAGAGTTTGTTATGTCTAGATGCAACCACTTTTATTTTGTTGGGCCTGGGGATCTTGCACTAGCCACGAAACTCAGGTGGCTGAAAGGCAGGATTAAAAACTGGATTGGAGTGGAAAAAAGAAGGGGAAATGAACTATACGTCACATATAAAAAAAGCTTGGCTGATTTGGAACTTTTGGCGGAGGAAAGGCACCTTTCTGAAACAGAACTTAATTTGAGAATTGAGTATAGACAATTTATGCTGGAGGTGGATAAACAAAGGCTGGCGGATGATCGCCAAAGATCTAGGGTCCGATGGGCGATCGATGGGGATGAAAACTCTGGATTTTTTCATTCGGTGGTGAACTCAAATTTAAGCTCAAATCGGATCAACGGTATTTTCATTGGAGAAGATTGGGTCTCAAATCCGGTTGTCATAAAGCAACAATTTTTTGACTATTATTCTAAGCTTTTTTCCGAGCCAATGAATGATAGGCCAAATATTGTTTGCCCGTTCTTAAACGTGTTATCGCCGGTGGAAAGTGAGAATTTGATTCGTCCATTTACTTTGTTGGAAATAAAGGATGCGGTTTGGGAATGTGATGGCGACCGTGCCCCCGGTCCGGATGGCTTTAACTTCACATTTTTGAAGCGATGTTGGAATGGGTTGCAAGATAACTTCTTAAAACTTTTTGATGAATTTTATCGTCACCCGTCCCTGAATAAGAGCTGCTCCTCCTCATTTATTGCATTGATACCCAAGGTAAAGGACCCGCTACGTCCATCGGATTATCGGCCCATTAGCCTCATTGGGTGTATCAATAAAGTGCTATCAAAAGTACTGGTGAATCGGTTGAAGAAGGTAATTGGTAATCTTATTTCAGAGGAACAATCTGCGTTTCTATCTGGCAGAAATATAATTGATGGTCCGTTGATGCTAAATGAGATTTTTGCCTGGTTGAAACACTCTAAAAGGTTGGGAATGATCTTCAAAGTGGATATTCACAAAGCATATGATTCCCTCAGCTGGAATTTTCTCCAGTCTATCTTATTGCAGATGGGGTTTCCAGTCAAGTGGTGTGAATGGATTCTGGCTATACTTAGATCTTCCCGAGCCTCTGTGTTAGTAAATGGATCACCTACTCTGGAGTTCGATTGCACGAGAGGGCTTCGCCAGGGGGATCCCTTATCTCCGTTTCTTTTTATTATAGCTATGGAAGCTCTATCGGGAATGGTGAAGAAGGCTTCTGAAGTCGGAATATTCCGCGGTCTCCACAATAGCAATAATGGGTTATTACTATCCCATCTTTTGTATGCGGATGATGCGGTTTTTTTGGGGGAGTGGTCAGATACTAACGTTCTTAATTTACAGCGGATCCTACGGTGCTTCCATCTAGCATCAGGTCTAAAAGTTAATCTCTCTAAATGCAGCTTGTTTGGGGTTGGGGTTTCGGACACAGAGGTCGCTAGGTTGGCAAGCTTTTTGAACTGCAAAGTAGGTTCTTTCCCATTCAAGTATCTTGGTTTGTATGTAGGTGCAAATATGAATCTCGTACGCAATTGGAAACCTATAATTGATTTATTCAAAAGTAGATTATCTATTTGGAAGGCAAAATCGTTGTCGTTTGGTGGCAGAATTACACTCATAAAATCGGTTTTATCTTCTTTACCAACCTACTTTTTCTCCCTGTATCGGGCTCCGGCACAAGTTCTCAACCAACTGGAGAGTCTCCGTAGAGTCTTCTTCTGGGGTGGGTCGGAGGAGGTTTCAAAAATGCCGTGGATGGCGTGGGATAATGTGGTAGCCCCAATTGAATACGGGGGTTTGGGCTTTGGTTCGCTAAGAGACACGAATTTGGCGATGTTAGCTAAGTGGTGGTGGAGGTTCAAGTCAGAAAAATTTGGTTTGTGGAAGAGGGTAATTTGGGCCATCCACTACAATTCTAGATCTTGGAACCCGATCCCGGCAAAACTCTCTATTTCGGGTCCTTGGAAACAAATTTCAGCATTTCTTCTAGGTTGATGTCTTTGGGTGTCAATATCCCTAAAGCCATCATCGGAACAGTTAAAGGCGGGGCGGATATTGTTTTTTGGCTGGACGTTTGGGCTGCTTCAGATCCTCTACACATCCTATTCCCTTCTTTATTCCAGCTGGAAAAAGAAAAATGGAGCACTGTGGAGGATAAGATTCGGTTTGAACCATCCGGTGCGTTTTGGGCTTGGAACTGGAAAAGAAACCCGCTGAATGAAGATGAGTACAGAGAATTGCAGCAACTGAATAACCTTGTGCAACGTATTTCGGTTACTACTGGGCCGGATATGTGGTCTTGGGAGTTGGATTCATCTGGGCAGTTTAAAGTTAGCAGCATCAGGAAGTCGTTGGCTGAATTTAATCGTGTAAAACCTGAATATGTGGTGAAGTGGAATAACTGGCTTCCTAAGAAGGTCGGTGTGGTTGCGTGGCGGGCTCATAAGGAACGACTACCGACTAGAGTAGCACTTCATAGGAGAGGCATTGTGTTACAAAACTTGGAATGTATCCTATGTCGTGAATATGACGAGACATGCGATCACTTATTAGTCTCTTGTGGATTCGCTCAAGTTGTCTGGCAGGTGATTTTCCAATGGTGCAAATTGCAGCCGTTAATTGCTTTCTGTTTACAAGATATTCTGGATGCACATAAGAGTATTGGAGGATCGGCTAGGAAAAGGAAAGCATTTCATGCGGTTTGTTTAGTGACGCTGTGGAGCATTTGGAATCGGAGGAACGAGCAAATGTTTGCTGGTAATACAAAGACAGTCTCGGCTGTGGTGGAGGAGATTAAGCTGAAATCCTTTGGTTGGGTGAAACACCGCTCGAAGGAAACGTCGATGACTTGGGAGCATTGGAGGAAATTTGATGTATTTTGATTTCTATGTTCCCTTAGGTTGTTGATTCTGGCTATATGTGGCTTTTATTGGTGGACTTTTTTGGTGTATGTAATTTTGGTGTTAGCCACTGGCTAAATGGAATAAAAAGTTTTGTTGGCCGTTCAAAAAAAAAAAATACTTTTGAGTCTACATCTTAAGAGGAAAAACAACAGAAGAGAAGATCAAGACTCAAACAGCCTTCATATTGATTTTTTTTAATAGCGTACGGTTAGAATGTCACTTCTTTAAATGCTAGACGTTTGTCAACGATCCACATTCACTTTCATAAAGTAAAATTTATGAAAACGTAAAAAAATTTTACGAAACCAAAATTAAACGATCACTTTCCACAAGCCCCCTACACATATCGTATGCCATATCTAATTGGTTTTCATTCACGTTAGACCAACATAGATATGAGTGGATCAAGAGCTCTTTTACACCACCAAGTTGTACATAGCAACTAGCGTATATTGCAAACCCTAACCCTAGACATACCCTTTTACGAAATAAGTTGAAGAAAGCAAGGGTCAAATGGTAATTCATCATATACATGATATTCTATTTTCTTGCAAGTTTTTTAGATATTGAATGAACCATTAAATAAGTCACCAGTGTGATATAACGTATGACAGTGGGGGGAATCTTTAGC
The DNA here is from genome assembly GCA_030545235.1 of Helianthus tuberosus. Classification (NCBI taxonomy): domain Eukaryota; kingdom Viridiplantae; phylum Streptophyta; class Magnoliopsida; order Asterales; family Asteraceae; genus Helianthus; species Helianthus tuberosus. The sequence continues at coordinate 73,209,117 of CM060446.1, read as the reverse complement.
GGTCTAAATGGCCCTTAAAATATTCATATAGTTCTGACAATTCAGTGGAATAGAAGCTTTGAAGGAATGGAATAGAAACTGCATTATTCGATGTTTGAATTCTTATATCATTAAAAAAAGCTCTTAAACATTAATTAAATGACAAGATTAAGACTTTGTGTGCATAGAATTTGGCAAGTAAATATATATATAAGTTTGAGCTTTTGTGGGTTTCCAAAGTCCACATTTACACATAACTCAAAACCCCAAATGAAGCTCATTAAACAACGCATTAAACACCATTTTTTGAGATTTTGTTTTGTCTATATCTGCCCATGATTATATTTGAACTAATATGCATTTAAAATTATGTACATAATATATTGAGGTTATATGAGAAAAATGAGATACAGTTAATTAATTAAAAAAATGATAATCCCAACCCAACAAACAAAACTAATCCCTTGAGATTCATCATTTTGGACTTCGAAACATAACTCCACAATAGGATTGCTAGGATACATGCATGAAAGTTATAAATAGTCATTTTATCCCAAACAGACCAAGGAAATTAACAAATATTTCATTTTTAACACCGAAAATTGTACTAGAGAAATTGACTAGCAAGAGACTAGAAAAATCAGATACCCATAATGCCTTTTTAAAAAGGCTACGCTTTAGAAAATTAAATTACAGTTGATGACGGAGGTAGCCCAAGACTAAATAAAATGACTAAATATGTAAACGCTCAAAGGGTTAAATGGTTCAATGGTTGAAAAGCTGAGGAGATGAAGTAAAGCAATACGGGAACAGTAAATAAGTCACATCTCCGAACAGCTCCACCAACTCGCCAGCCGCAAAAGCAACGCAGGTCTGCAGAGCACACGCTATTATCCAGGGGTCAAAAGACTTTAACCCCCGAAAGGGCAAGCCCCTCACTGCAAGCAAGGTCACTAGTCAAATGCATTCTTCTTTGGGAGATGTCTTCTCCTATAAATTGACACTTCATTTACTTCAGGAGACATTCTTGGCCAGGCCTGTTTCCTTAAACTCTGGTCATTCATATCGAGTACTTGCTTTATGCGAGTTACTCACTTTCACATCCAACACACACATTCCGTTTGCTCCCACATCCGAATCTGAATATACTTCAGAGGAGGATCTTCAGCAAACAACAACAATAAACTAGTGAACCTCCTTCCACGTCTTGCAAACGTGGGGGGACCCCACGACCTGCGTTAGGCAAAGTTGAACCCTTCAACCCTTTTGCCTAACCAGCCCCGCTACTATCATTGGTCTCTTATTTGTTGCATCAACAAGTTGGCGCCCACCGTGGGGCTACGCCGCTATTTCTCCTAAAAAAAACCTAGTAGTGTAGCTCTCTTCACTTAAAATCACCATGTCCGAAAGTGGATCCCCGGGTGAAGTAAATCAGATTCCAAACATCTCGACCCCGGGTAGTAGCCAAGCTCATGTGGCTATACCAACTTCTTTCTCAACTCCGGGAAGCACACTCGAGTTCCTCACCTTCAACACACCAACTCCGTCCAGATCCGGAGTTCCTTCTCCCAATATCAGTGTCTCTGACGCCCCAGCGTGTGTTGAACTTACCCCCGAGGGGGTTGCCAACAATTTCCTGGAATTGAGGTCTCTTCTCAACCAGCATGTGAATAGAGAAAGAGAAAAGGGGGTGAGAATCCGCCTAGATTATGACGAGCCAGAACCAACGTTGTCTCCCGGACAACCTCCCCCTCCTTTTACAACTAGAAATGAGGCTGGTCCCAGTAATCCTCCAAACCCTCACCCATATCTGACCACGATGACGAATCTGACAGTGCATCCCATCTTCTCTTCCCAACCGATTACTAGTGGTGCTCCTCTGGGCCATGAGCTGACCCTAGATCAGCTCCTACAGTCTCCAGTAACAAGCTTTCCAGCTTCTACAACAACTTCATGGGAACAAGCCCTGTCCGTGCTTCCATTGGCACGAAGTGCAGTTATGAGCACTCCCTTTGGAGTTAGCTGCTCAGTCGCACCTGGAAGCCTCCAAGGCTTCAACCCTATGACCCAGATCATGCCCCAGATGATGACCCAAATGATGGCCAACTTCCCGTGGCAACACTTTATTAATCAGGTGCTAGCCACTCAGGGAAACAACGACAATGGTAATAATGTGGATGCAAGGGCTGAAGAAGACTTGGCTAAACCATATAAGCCAAGTAACCTTTCATGCCTTTCACAACAAATAGCTGATTATGATTTTCAAGCAAAGATCAAGATGCCTCCTCACAATAAAACATACGATGGGACCGAAGATCCTGAGGACCATCTTCAGATCTTTACCGGTGCAGCAAGGATAGAAAAGTGGTCAAATGCTGAATGTTGTCTAATGTTCATGCAAACCCTTGTCGGATCAGCAAGGATCTGGTTCAACGACTTACCTGCTCGAAGCGTTCGAAGTTTCGACGACCTCAGCAAGGGTTTTTTGGCCAATTTCTCCCAACAAAGGCGATATGTCAAAGACGCGACAATAATCTTCCAGATAAAACAACGTGATGACGAAAGTCTTCGAGCGTTCATCGAACGATACAAGAAGGAAGGTCTAACTTATGTAGGGGCGGATGAGAAAATGAGGGTAGCCGGTTTCATGAACGCTATCACCTCCAAATATCTCACAAGAGATTTCAACAAATCTCTGCCCAGAACCTTGGAAGAAGCTCTCGAGAGAGCAGAAGCCTACATCCGGGGAGAGGAGGCAGTAGACATCAAAGAGCAAAGGAAAAGAGGGTCCAGTTGGCGAAGCAATAGTCCAGCCAGGAAAAGGGGAAACTTCAACTCTTATGACAGATGGTCAAAGGGTTCAGACCCTCGAAGGTCTGAAGGCCGGAACCGTTCAAACAGGGAAAAAGGCATGAGTTTCACACCCCTCACAAAGACCCCTCAAGAAATCCTCGTAACTGAGGAAGTCAAGCAAAACTTTCGGCCTCCTAGGCCTCTCCCCAAAAGCAGAAAAAATGAGAACTCCACACAGTTTTGTGAGTTTCATGAGGAAAAAGGTCAACACACCAATGATTGCTTCCAGCTCAAGAAAAGAATTGAAGAAGATGTTAAGTCCGGAGAACTCGCTCATTTGGTGAAGGGGGTACGAGACAAAATGGCTGAAGGAAAGGGCAAGGAAGTCAATATGGTGGATTTTGACGGAAGGGTTCCTCACAAGAGACAGCGGTTGGAAGCTTGGGAACTTCAGTGTGTTTGCTTCCCCCCAACAGAAAAAGACCCTCTTTCAAGCCCTCTTGTGGTAGAAGCTACTGTGGGAACATTGCAAACATATAGGGCATACATAGACACTGGGGCAGCCACTGAAATCATGTTCGAGAAATTCTTCAACCGCTTGAGTAATGAAGAACGTTCAAGGCTTCAACCCTCTGGAACCTCCATAAAAGGTATCGCCGATATACCCCTCAAGCCTTTAGGGCAACTGACACTTAATGTTTGTTTCAGCGAAGGTCAGAAGGAAAGAATCCAACCACTCACCTTTGTGGTTATCAACATCCCCTCAAACTATGACGTGATCATTGGAAGACCAGGGCAGTGTGCATTCTACATGGCCGTGTCTGTTGGCCATGGCACAGTCAAATTTCCTACCGAGAGGGGCATAGCAACCCTTCAACCCTCTCAAGAAGCTTACATGGTTGAGGGAGAAAGCTCAAACAGTGAAGAAGACAGGCAAAGGTTGGTCATAAACCCTAAGTACCCTGAACAAAGAATAAGGGTCAATCCAAGCCTTTCACAAGAGACCCTTTCGAATCTCGAAAAGCTGCTAACACATTACAGTGATGTCTTCGCTTGGTGTCCAGAAGATATGACAGGGATCCCTCGGAACATTGCTGAACATGAGTTAAGAATACCACCAGATGTCAAGTCTGTGGTCCAAAAGAAAGGAAGCCTAGCACCCAAGAGAAGTCTGGCAGCCTGCCAAGAGGTTGAAAAGCTTGTGTTGGCTGGCATTCTCCGAGAAGTCAAGTACCAATCATGGGTTGCAAACCCGGTTATGGTCAAGAAACCCGACAACTCTTGGAGGATGTGCATAGATTTCAAAGATCTTAACAAGGCTTGTCCTAAGGATTGTTATCCACTACCGAAAATTGATCTCAAGGTTGACTCCCTCACCGGTTACTCGTTCAAATGCTTTCTTGATGCATACAAAGGTTACCACCAAATCCCCATGAAGGAAGAGGATGAGGAAAAAACAGCCTTTCACACGGACAAAGGGATCTTTTGTTATCAAAAGATGCCTTTGGCCTCAAAAATGCCAGTGCAACCTACCAACGACTCGTTGACAAAGCCTTTGCAAGCCAAATTGGTAAAAACATGGAGGCGTATGTCGATTACTTGGTGATCAAAAGCAAGACGGAGTATCAAATGCTTGACGACATTCAAGAAACTTTCAATAATCTCAGAAAGGTTAACATGAAGCTCAACCCTGAAAAATGCTCATTTGGGTTTGAGGAAGGAAAGTTCTTGGGCCATATTGTGGGGAAACAAAGCATCAAGGCTAACCCAAACAAAGTGAAAGCTGTCCTTGAAACCAAACCACCAAAAACCAAGAAGGAAGTTGAAAGCTTAAACGGGAAGCTTGCAGCCTTGAAGCGTTTTACCTCAAAGTTGGCCGAAAGATCTCTGCCCTTCTACAAAACGCTCACGAACTGCTCATATAAGAAGGATTTCAAATGGACTGAGGAAGCTGAAGAAGCTTTCAACCGGATGAAGCAACATCTAGCTTCCCTACCAGATATTGCGGCACCTGAAACTGGGGAGTTAATATCGGTGTACCTCTCAGTTGCTGACGAGGCCATCAGTGCAGTCCTCACCATTGAGCGAGACAAGGCCCAGGTACCCATTTATTTTTTCAGCAAAACTTTAAAATTGGCTGAAACGAAATATCCTCCCCTTGAAAAACTTGCCCTAGCCCTAGTTCAAACAGCTAGAAGGCTTCGAAGGTATTTCCAAGCACACCCTATACAAGTGGTCACCAACCAACCTATTAAGAGTGTGCTTGAAAAACCTGAAAACTCGGGACGATTAGCCAAATGGGCCATAGAACTAGGTGAGCATAACATCACCTATGTCCCAAGAAAAGCTATCAAGGCCCAAGTCTTGGCTGATTTCATTGTGGAAGTCCCAAACCAAGCAATCACTGAAGTAAACACTACCACCACTGAACCTTCCAACCCTGAAGCCTGGAAGCTTTTTACCGACGGGGCTTCAAGCGTTGAAGGGTCAGGGGCTGGGCTAATTTTGATCAACCCAGAAGGGTTGGAATTCACATATGCTCTCCGTTTTGATTTTCAGACCACCAATAACGAGGCTGAATACGAGGCACTAATAGCTGGCTTAAGGCTGGCTAAAGAAATGAAGGTTGAAAAGCTTGAAGTGTTCACAGATTCGTTGCTGGTCTCAAGCCAAGTAAATGATAGCTACATAGCTAAAGAGCCCAACATGAAAAAATACAGAGAAAAATCCAAGGAGCTGATGAGTACCTTCCAAGCATGCAACATCAAACAGATCCCCAGATCTCAAAACAAAAAGGCTGATGCCCTAAGTAAGCTTGCATCTCTCACTTTCGCCTACCTTACCAAGAAGGTGCTGGTAGAAGTGTTGATGGCTCCATCAATTGATGAATTGGAAGTTCAAGATGTAGTTACCGAGGAAGATCCAAACTGGATGACTCCCATCAAAAAGTTCCTTAAAAATGGTGAATTACCCAATGATCAAGTAGAAGCTAAAAGGGTTGAAATCAAGGCAAGGCAATACGTACTACAAGGAGAAACCCTTTACAAAAAGGGTTACCTTGCTCCCTTGCTAAGATGTGTCGGTCCTGAGCAAAGTAAGTATTTGATCAAAGAAATTCACGAAGGTATATGCGGAGCTCACTTTGGAGCTAGGTCGGTGGTTGCAAAGCTCATGAACCTTGGGTATTTCTGGCCCTCAATGCATCGTGATACAGCTGAACAGTTAAGGAAATGTGATGCTTGCCAGATTCATGCACCAATCCCAAAAAGTCCCAAGCATGACTTGGTCCCAATAACCTCGGCATGGCCATTCCATAAATGGGGAATGGACATTGTTGGTCCATTTCCCCCAAGCAAAGGAGGAGTAAAATTCTTGCTGGTGGCAATAGATTATTTCACCAAGTGGCCCGAGGTCAAACCACTTGCTAAGATCACGGGAAAACAGGTCATTGACTTTGTTTGGGAAAACATCATTTGCCGTTATGGATTGCCGGGAGTACTTGTCACTGATAACGGAAGGCAATTTGCTGAGAAGCCTTTCAGCGTTTGGTGCAAGGAATACAGAATCGACCAGGTTTTTAGCTCAGTGGCTTATCCGCAATCAAACGGTCAGGTTGAAAGGACGAATAGAAGCATAGTGGAAGGTATCAAGACAAGACTGGGAAGATACGAAAGCAACTGGCTTGAAGAATTGCCTAGTGTTCTGTGGGCAATCAGAACAACCGAAAAAACAAGCCATAAGAAAACACCCTATAGCACGTATTTGGATCCGAGGCTGTGATCCCCGCTGAAATAGGAGTTGTAACCCAACGAATCGTCAACATGGATCCTGAAACAAACCAAAAACAGACCATGTTGAATTTACAACTCCTAGAGGAAGCACGAGATCAAGCTGCAATTCAAGAGGCCAAATACAAGCAGCAAATGGAAGCCTACTACAACAAGAAAGTCAAGAACGAACGTTTCAAGCCAGGAGACCTGGTCCTCAGAAACAATGAAGCAAGCAAAAAAGAAAATCAAGGAAAGCTTGGCCCGAAATGGGAAGGTCCATACACCATCCTTGAAGCACACAAGGGCGGATCATACAAGCTAGCGGATTCAGAAGGCAAAAGGCTTCCAAGGCATTGGAATGGCAAAACCCTGAAAAGGTTCCATGTTTAGACAGGAAAGATTGGTTTGTATCAAAATGTATTTCGAGAACAGCACTATGAGTACCTTTTGTAAAAAGCAAGTATTGCTTGAATGAATGAAGTTGTTTTATCAAACTTGTCTTTCTATCCTAAAATCAGGTTGAGAACCTAGCAAAAAACTCCATGGCAGGGGGCCAGGGGCCATGTAAGGGGATGAGCTCCCAGGCCACATCGCTCAATAGGTTCAAAGGTTGAATGAGCCTATATAAGGGGTGAGTTCCTAAATCAATACAACTCCATGAGACTTGTTAAGAAAAAATAAAATTGTCTCATAGACGGGTTTGAACAGCCTACACCAAATGTTCCCTAAGCCTTAAAAATATAATCAACAAACAGGCTTATAAAGTCAAGTGAAAAACAAAGAAATGATAAAAAGGATAGGTGCTATGTCTTCTTGTTAAAAATACCAAGGCTAAGTGACTGCAGCACTGAACCCTTTAAGGTATAAAAAACATAAGGGCAGCACAAACTCGACAAAGACAAAGTTACAAAAAGACAAAGAAAATCTAAAAGAACAATACAACTTAGACAAAAAATTATAAAGATACAAACCAAGTCAGATCACAAAACTAAGAAGCCTTCAAGGCTTCAAGCCACCCGGGTAACAACTCGAAACCTCAAAGGCTTCAACCTACTAACAGACAGCCAAAAGGCTTGGAAGGTTAAAGCCAAACAAACTGCCTTAACGAAACAGGCACAAGTATAAAAACATAACACAAAGAAAATAGTTAAACATCATACCATATCAAAGAAAGCCCTAAAAGACTTTCAAACACAAGTTAAGGCAAGTCCTAGTAACTTGCAAGTTTAACTATTGTTCAAACGACCATACATGCCTTAAACACAACCAACAGGAACCTTAAGGGTCCCTGAAAACCTAATATTGTTTAAAGGTTACAAACCACAAATTGTTTTAAAAAGTGCTAAGAAAGCCACAAATTTCATGCATCAGTAGAAGGCTTAGAGGCCCCAGAACTGCTACCCTTGGCCTTCTTACCCTTCTTAACCTTCTTAGCCTTCGGGCCCTGATCATCAACAGCTGAAACCTCCAAACTGGCGTCCTTCGGAGCATCGGCTTCCCCAGGAAAGGTATCTTCACTATCTCCCGAGTAGGAACGTTTCCTTGAAAGGAAGCCAAGCAGTTCAGCGCATAACTTTTCATTCAAACCATCCGGCTTTAGTTCCTGCAAGACGGAGAGAGGTTTACCATAACAAGAAGCAACCTGACTTACATACGGGTATGATAACCTCTCCATTTGCTCAACGGTTTAAAAGGAACAATTTCCTCCGACACCCAAACAAGTGTCTCCAAACAAGTTTAAAAGGAACAATTTCCTCCGACACCCAGAAAAACCGATCTTTCCAAACCCCAAGTGTAGAAACCATGGACGAAATTAAACAAGTGTCAACTTGACTGGTTTCAAAGGTGAACCAATCACTATTCTTAGCAAGCCGGAAAAAAGCGACGGAATGCTAAAAGAGTGGGATCATACCCGCAAGCCCGACACAGAATCTGAAAATGTAAAACCCTAGCCATGCCAAGGGGGTGAATCTGACCAAAAGACACTCGATAATATTCCAAAATATTCAAGACAAAGTTTGAAAACGGATAACGAAGATTGGAAAACTCAAAATGACGACAATACAAGGCGATCATACCAGAAGGACAGTCATTGATAGATTTATCACAAGCCTGTGCAACCGGTTTATACTTTGTCCCTATACCCCATTCCACACAAAATAAATCGACTTCCTCTTGGGTCAGTCGAGAAAAGGATTTTGCCATCTCCTTACGAGCACCCATCACAATGAACAATTAAAGAGAAAATAAGCAAATCGGAACTGACCTGATTTTGAAAAAAGGGGGATACCGGAGAGAAAAAAGGAGCAAAGAAATGTTTCTTCAAAATAAAATGTGTAAATAAATGAGATTACAGATAATTATCAATAGGGGGAATTAAAAACCGCCGCCTGACAAACTGCCACACGTCTTGTCAACTGTCTTGTCAAATTCCGAAATTCAAAAACCTCAACCGTTACAACCTTTCAACCTTCGAACCTTCGAAGCCTTTGGGCAATAAAACACACGTATAAAAGTCAGAAGTCTTTGAGCTCCTTTCCCAAAAACCTCTGACTTGGGGGGCTGATGACGGGGGTAGCCCAAGACTAAATAAAATGACTAAATAACGCTCAAAGGGTTAAATGGTTCAATGGTTGAAAAGCTGAGGAGATGAAGTAAAGCAATACGGGAACAGTAAATAAGTCACATCTCCGGACAGCTCCACCAACTCGCCAGCCGCAAAAGCAACGCAGGTCTGCAGAGCACACGCTATTATCCAGGGGTCAAAAGGCTTTAACACCCGAAAGGGCAAGCCCCTCACTGCAAGCAAGGTCACTAGTCAAATGCATTCTTCTTTGGGAGATGTCTTCTCCTATAAATTGACACTTCATTTGCTTCAGGAGACATTCTTGGCCAGGCCTGTTTCCTTAAACTCTGGTCATTCATATCGAGTACTTGCTTTATGCGAGTTACTCACTTTCACATCCAACACACACATTCCGTTTGCTCCCACATCCGAATCTGAATATACTTCAGAGGAGGATCTTCAGCAAACAACAACAATAAACTAGTGAACCTCCTTCCACGTCTTGCAAACGTGGGGGGACCCCACGACCTGCGTTAGGCAAAGTTGAACCCTTCAACCCTTTTACCTAACCAGCCCAGCTACTATCCTTGGTCTCTTATTTGTTGCATCAACAACAGTAGAAATACCAATCTAAAAGGCGCATTCTAGTCCTGTTCTTGATCCAAAAGGAAGGTACTTGACTTAATCACCACTAATAATACATCCAGACTTTGGGCTTTGTTGTTAAAGAGTTTATAGTTTCTTGCAGGATTTTCTTAGGAGTGATAGATCGAGCATTTGCCTTGCGGATATCGAAAATAATGGCTTCTTTATTTTTTCTTAAAGTTAACTTAGAAAATGATGTAAACGTTTTGAAATTTATAAGTGCAGATGTTATGGTTATAGCTTAAATTTTTCATTCCGTATAAATTAAAACCATTATTAGTTAATTATTAATCTAAAAGTTAGATAACTAAGTAGCATGGTCATATCATTTCCTATTTCTTTATTCTCTTTTTCATCCTTTTGTCTTAATATCTTAATTTATTTGAAATCAAGTAATAGGTTTCACAATAATTAATCACATTCATTAGAGTGAAATATTGGTATAACTAGCTAATTAAAGTGAACATGTATTTAGGAATTGATAAATTTGATTATCGGATGTATGTACCATTTAGGATTTTTTTTTGAACGGCAAGGAACGACATGTCAACCACCGTGACACCGGCGCTGTGGTCAAGGCCGACTACTCGACCGCCGCCAGCCCCTTGGCTCTCAAGATGGCGGAAACCCGACCTCCACACGCCAGAAGACACGGCAGTGGAATAATCGGTAAAACCTCCCCTCCCATCCAAGACGAACCGGCGCCACCCGTATTCGCCCTTCACCTTGATGCCGCAGAAAATAATGGGAAAAGTGGGAGTCAAACATGGATCATAAGGAACACCAAGTTTTTCACCAACCACTCCATCACTTCCTCATTGGCATTTGGGATATTTTTTTAACGACAAATTTCTTTGTTCCTATCGTCTATGACACTTGAACTGAACTTCCTCCTTAAGTGTTTAAAGAGTTTGTCTTTGCCAATTGACCACCACCGTATTGGTGTATTATTTAGTAAATTATGGAAATAACATTAAGAATATATGTATGGATAAAAGATTTATATGGATAAAAGTTTCATACACCATGATATGGATTTTCAAAATCTTGTTCTTGAAGAAAGTTTTTTTTTTTTTTTTTTTTGATAAAAACCCATTATTTGTGTTTCTTGGTAATTGTTCTTTCTTTTAAAACAATAATTTGAATAATCTTTTTCCATAAACGTACTATTTTTTGGGTTAATACAGCCAGATCCTTGTAAAAACCAGCTCCTTTTAGTCACCTGAAAAAACGGCTGATCCTTCGGAGTCAGAACCCTATTGAGGAAGCATATCTTCTTCTTCATATTAACTAACCTTCCCATTCACTTTCATCTCCTTGTCTTCATGCTTCTTTCTTACTTAACCCTAAAACAAGAAAACCCTAGTTTTCAGTTCATCATTTTGTTTGAGTTTTGTGTAGTTTGATCAACTTTTCTTTTCAGGTTTCAAAATCTAAGTTAAGAGCTAGCTTTGTGCTTGCTCATTCTGTTTTTTGAGTAACTTTAAGAAGCTAAAAAGGTTCTATATAATGGAGGAGAGAAGTGAGAATGGTGAGAAAATAGAGGACATCATGCTACCAGGGTTTAGATTTCATCCTACTGATGAAGAGCTTGTTGGGTTTTATCTAAAAAGAAAGATCCAACAAACACCACTCTCCATTGAACTCATCAAGCAACTAGATATCTATAAACATGATCCATGGGATCTTCCAAGTATGCTTCACTTTCTTGTTTTATCTCATGATTTCAAGATTCTTTTTGTATTCATCTTTCTTCATGAGATATATTATAATGGTTCACTTTTTTGTTTGTATCTCATGATTTCAAGATTCTTTTTCCTTTTTCCATGATTTGTATTCACCTTTCTTCATGAAATATATATTATAGTTTGTTGACAAGATTGTAACTTTTTTCTTTGTCAAAATTTAGAGTTGGCTATGACGGGAGAAAAAGAATGGTACTTCTACTGTCCAAGAGACCGTAAATACCGAAACAGCGCACGGCCTAACCGTGTGACCGGAGCTGGGTTCTGGAAAGCCACGGGTACGGACAGGCCGATCTATGCATCGGAGGGTTCAAAATGCATAGGCTTGAAGAAATCACTTGTGTTCTACAAAGGGAGAGCTGCAAAGGGTGTCAAAACTGATTGGATGATGCATGAGTTCCGGTTGCCTTCTCTCACTGATCACATGGCTCCTGGCAAACGTTTTCTTGAGAAAACCATTCCTGCCAATGTAATTAGTACTTCCAACTCCCTTTATCTTTCTTTTGTTTATGTTTACATCAAGTAGATCACACATATATATTATCACCTAGATTTTACATTACCTAATAAAGAAAATATATGATGGTATGCACATGCATACCCATTCATTGCAAATATGTTACACTATTAATTTGTTAATTAGCTAAATTTTTGTTTCAAAATTGTGTAGGACTTATGGGCAATCTGTAGAATATTCAAGAAAGCAAGTACAACTGCTCAAAGAACCCTATCTCATTCATGGGTATCTCCAATCTTGCAAGAAACCCCTTCTTCTGTTCACAACATCCTTACTCATCAAGGCATCTATAGCAATGACTTGCAACATTCATCCATTACTAGCTTCTCTGGTAATATGGATCATACTGGTCATAACAACATCTCTCTTTACAAACCTTTTAATATTGACCCAACAACCCCTACACTTACTACCATTAACAACAAACCTCCTCCAAGTTCCATTTCTAGCAGTGAAGAGCTTAATTATTCTACAAACTATCCCTCTTTGTTGCAAGAACCAAACTACGGTTCTAAATCATCGACAGTCGATGTACCAACTTTGCAGCTAGTTAACACGCCTAATTCCATCTTTGGATCTTTTGATAAGGCAGAGGGTTTGGACTACATAACAAATGGGTCACACCATGATCATCAACAATATTACAATGGTTGCTGCTTCTCAATCACTAATTTACCTGTGGAAATGCAAGAAAACTGTGTGAATGATGTTCAAGAGCATGTAGGGTCAGCTGGTATGACAATGATGAAGGGTCCCAACGACGGCGTTGGCACACATTTTGAGGACCAATTGGGGAGATCATCTAATGGCGGTTACCCTTTCATGAGTTTGCCATTGGGATTGCAAGATGCATGGAAATCTAGTTTTCTTTGTGATTCTCCTAGTGAGATTTCAAGTGGTTTTTCTACTACTAGCAGGTGCTATATATAACTAATTAGCTAGTTGTTAGTTGATTAAGGGTTTAACATAGAATAGAAGCACTCTTTTAGTTTTTTAGTTTTTCTACTTGTAGTTCTGATTTCTTGGTTTTGGAAGTTTAGGGAAAATATAAAGTAGTGCTAATGCACAACTTCAAGTAGGATTTGCTTCATAACTAATTAAGCTATTTTAACATTGTGATTGTGTATGCATTCTCACCCTCAACTTCTTTTATGTCTCGTTCTCTCCAACCCTTTTTCATATCTCGGCTTTAGATCGGTGGTTGAGATGGTAAACCGCATGTTGACAACCGTTGGGGACCGTAAGGTTAACACTAAGAGTAGCAATTTCTAATGACCCGAAACACAAGACAAAAGTATAATGTTTTGGGATTAGGCATCATAACCCATTTGATAACCATGCTGTGTTTTGGGTTTTACCTACATAACTCGATTGTTAACATATCATTTTCAGGTAGTAATATCATGACAAGAATTAACCTATTTAATATTGAAATGACAAAAATTAAAGAAAAAAAAAAAACAATATGTGTTTTGGGTTGATGTGTCAAAGGTTGTTTATGATCCCTTTAAAACCTTTTCAACTTAATTATAAACCCTCTTGTGACTCATCAACCTGTTTACGACACATCTAACATGTACACAACTTAATTTATGTTCAGGTTATATATTCTAATGTTCGAGTTAGAGTTGATATCTTTGACACTCATTATATATATATATATATATATATATATATATATATATATATATATATATATATATATATATATATATATATATATATATATATATATATATATATATATATATATATATATGAGGTCATATCGGAGTTCATCAAATTTAATCCCCAAAATGTCATGCCTAACTCGTCAACCCGACACAATATGACCCTAGTTATCAAATAGGTTAAAACTATAAAATTAACTTAATCCAACTTTGATTATCAAATTATTTCACTTATAATTTGATTCGTGAATTTTTTAACATCGGACTTCCATAAAGAAAATAATGGACCAACAAAAACACTACAAGAACAGGCCGCCTTTAGCGACGACAGGTGTCGCCGGTATTGGCCCATTTTGTCGCCGCTATTGACTTTTAGCGGCGACACGTCGCCGGTAATGTGTCGCCGGTATTGACTTATGTGTCGCCGGTAATTTGGGGGGAAAATGAAGCAGGAGGGAAGAAAATGGCGCTGTGTGTGCTTTTACGGAAAGATCAATACCGGCGACAACCTGTCGCCGCTATTGACTTATGTGTCGCCGCTACTATGCTAACTAGGGTAAAGAGGATAAGATTTCTGTGGCTAGGGATTAAAGTGGGACACAAACCTTTAGCGGAGACACTGTGTCGCCGCTATTAATTATTTCCTGTCGCCGGTATTGCTTCTTCAATCCCCAACCATTAGATCAGAATACTGATCAACGGCTGGGGAATGGGTTTGACGCGGATCGACCAATAGTGGCGACAGCTGGCCTGTCGCCGCTAAAGGTGTCGCCGCTAAATGTGGGCCATTCTTGTAGTGAAAGCTGAAAGTCCCAAATTTTTTCAAAAGATTATACATCAACCCCAACAAGGATCTACACGAAGTTACATAATGTTAAATTGACACCATTCTGACCATGGAAGACTTTTGTGCTTGGATCTTCTTTTTAGCCATAAGTATTCAAGTGATTTAATTGCCTCCAATAATGATACCATGTATTACCTTCTTGTCCGAAAAAAAAAACTACTTTATTCCAAGCCTTCCAAATGTACCAATATCTGATTATAATGATACCATGTATTACCTTTCTTTGGTTGTTGCTCTTTTGAACTGTATTATGAATCTCCAATAGATCTCTTACCGAAAAAGTGTACAAGTCAAGAATTTTACACCATCTACTGATGGCTTGCCATACAACCGTGGATATGTAGCATGATGTTCGAAAATGTGCTCAGCCGATTCCACCCCATCTTCACATAGGGCACACACCTGATTGTGTACCTGGATGTTCTTTTTAAGGAGTGTCGTTCTCGTAGGGAGTCTATCCATTTCTGCTCTCCATGCCATGATGTTACACTTTTTGGGTAGCCATTTACACCGTTTCATTGCATACAAATGACTTGAATCCCTTTCCATAGCTATCTTTCGTTTAGTCGATTTAAAAGAGAATATGCTAGAAGAATCGCATAACCAAGACGACTTGTCTCTCCCTCCTGGTATCTTCAACTATTGATGAAGTCCTCTACATTGTTGCCATACAGATACTTCCTTAGGGAATGTCGGTTCCTTAATCCATCTCCGGTACACATGTGTGACCTATGTATCTTGCATCTTGTAGCATTCATTAATAAAGAAATTTTTGTTGGACTCTAAGTGCAAATAGTTTTGGGAATTTATGATATAGAGAATATCCAAAATCCATGAATCTAGCCAGAATCTTATGTTGTTTTCGTCCCCCATAACCCCGTTTATGAGACTACCAAAATTTTGACCTCCAAGAACAGTTTTCGACTCCAGTTTCTTAACAGGAAACATAGATGGAGGAATGTAGTGCCAAAATGATCTTCCCCCAGAAATTGTGTGGATTACTTTTAATTATCCAAAACCATTCTAAAAGTAGCACATTATTAGTGCTTTTAAAGTCACAAATCCGCAAACCCCCGAGTCAATTGGGTATGTAACTCTATGCCACCCAATGTATCTTGTTTTGTTGATTATGCCCCCCTGATACAGACCAATCGGATTTGGGATAAATAATTCCTTGAGTGGATTAAACTCAAAAGAAAATAGCAAGAAGCAAGACTTTGAGATAACTCTCTTTTAATATTTTTCATTCCTAATCAAAACACTAAACATACTTGCCTATTTATAGGCTTACAAAGAAATATAAAACTACCTCCCACTAATAATAACTAACGAACAATTAAAAGGAATATGCCAAATAATAAGGAATATTCATGGAATGTGGAAGAGTGGTGTGCATGGCAACATGTGCTAATTGTATAGAAAATATGGCAAGAGATAACTCAATGGTTTTATTGATTTTGGTTCAAGCTTTTGGTGGGTAACAACCGATTACATATATAAAGGAAAATAAAATAAGGCTAAGATCCTATAATAAAGGATAAGATCACCACAAAAGATAACTATCAAAAATAACATTATTCTATATTCCCCCTCAAGATGAAGCATGTAAATTTGTCATGCTAATCTTGCCAAGAAGAAAGACGAGTTGCTATCTTGAAAGGCCCTTGGTTAACAAGTCGGCAATTTGCATTTTACTGCTTATATTCATCGGGATAATTTCCTTTGACTCTACGCGTTCACGAACAAAGAAACAGTCCATTTCAACATGTTTCGTTCTCTCGTGATAAACGGGATTGTTTGCTATGTGACGAGCCGATTGGTTATCACAGAACAAGGGAGTAGGCGAGGTGATGTAAACCCGTAGCTCACTGAGCAGCCAACGTACCCAAATAAATCTCGCTCACAGTAGTGGCCATAGCTCGGTATTCTGCTTCGGCTGAAGAACGGGAGACAACGGATTGCTTCTTAGTCCTCCACGAGATAGGCGTACCCCCAAGCAAAAGGAAGTACCCGGTCCATGATCTTCTGGTATACGGGCATCCTAACCAATCAGAGTCACAATAAGCGGATAATGTAGGATCTCCCGTACGCGAAAGAAGAATACCTTGCCCCAGGGTTGCTTTCAAATAACCGAGAATGCGATTAACTGCCTCCAAATGGTTGCTTCTCAGGTCCACAACGAATTGACTCAGAATGTTAACCGAGTACGTGATGTCGGGTCGAGTTGCTTGTAAGTATAGAAGTCGCCCTACCAGGCGACGGTATTGACTAGCATCAACCCGTTCGTTTTCTTCTCCTTTAAACCTTGTTCAATCGGAGTCAAGCTGGGCTTGCACCCTATCTTTCCACTGTCCTCCAAAATATCAAACGTGTATTTTCGCTAACTAAGGACCAAGCCTTCTTTGGTTCTTGCAACTTCTATCCCGAGAAAGTATTTTAGGACCCCCAAATCCTTAATGCTGAAATTCTTATCAAGCTTCTTCTTAACTTCTTCAATCTTGGCTAGACAATTTCCTGTTATGATAACGTCATCCACATAGATTAGGATGACTATCATGACATCTTTGGCCTCGAAAATGAACAAAGAGTGATCTGCTTTGGATTGTTTGAAGTTCAAGTTCAAAAGAAATGTGGTGAACTTGTGATACCAATTTCTTGAAGCTTGTTTCAACCCGTATAACTACTTTCTTAGACGACAAACCCGTGTCTCATTCTCATTAGAAAAGCCTTGAGGAATCTTCATGTACACCTCTTCTTCGAGTTCACCGTGTAAAAAAAGCATTATTCACATCGAGTTGGTGAATAATCCAGTTTCTTTTGACTGCCATTGCAAGAAGCGTTCGCATCGTAACCAACTTTGCAACCGGAGCGAAAGTGTCGTGATAGTCTATTCCTTCTTATTGAGTAAAGCCTTCAGCAACAAGGCGAGCTTTGTATCTTTCTACCTCTCCATTTGGCTTGTACTTTATCTTGTAAACCCACTTCGAATCGCTAGCCCGTTTTCCTTGGGGTAAATTCTCCAACGTCCACGTTCCATTTCTTTCCAAGGCTTTGATTTCACTTTTCATGGCTTCACACCATCGTACATCCTGTGAAGCTTCTTGAAAACATTTTGGCTCATCATTTTTAGTGATGGCCGCCAAGAAAGCCTTTTGCTTAGTGGAAAATTATCATAAGAAATAAAATTGAAATGGGATAACGTACCACGGAGGAGGCTTGAATGGATGCTGGGTGTTGGACCGAAGGGGCAACATTGACAACAAAGTCCTTGAATTTTGAAGGCTGTGATCTTTTGCGAGTGGGTCTGTTCTCAACATGAATCTCGGCTTCCTCATTGGTTACATTTTGTTCTTCAATTGGAGCTTCAACATCAGCCTCAATATCATTGCCTTGGCCCAAATTAACTTCAATTTCAGGCCCATGATCTATTTCAATTTCAGGCCCATGATTATCCCCATTTTGCTCACTGTCTTGGGCCTCTGAATTAACAGACTCATTTAGAGAATGGTTTTGATTTTGGGAGCAATCCAAGTGGGGTTCAACTGGTGGTTTTTGGTTTGTGCATGTGTCATCACATGCATATTCATGCAATTTCATGGGGTTCTCATTTTCATCAACTTCCCTTTTTTGGATTTTTGTGAAAGGAAAAATTTCCCCAAGGAAGAGAACTTCCCTACTAACAATGACTTTTCTAGTTTCAAGATCAAGTATTTTATACCCTTTTGTTCCCGGAGGATATCCAATAAACACCCCCGGTTTTCCTCTTTGCTCAAACTTGTCTCCTCTTGTGTTGAAATTTTTGAAATAAGCGAGACATCCAAAAACTCTAAGGTGGTTGTAATCGGGTTTAATTCCAAGAATTATTTCAAAAGGGGTTTTATTTTTAAGGACCTTGGATGGTAGACGGTTGATAACGTAAGCCGCGGTTAAAATACACTCCCCCCAAAATTGTTTAGGAAGCTTTGCACCGAACCTTAAGGCCCGTGCCGTTTCCAAGAGGTGTCAGTGTTTTCTTTCGACGACACCATTTTGTTGTGGGGTGTGGGGGCATGTGGTTTCGAGTAACATTCCCTTTTTATTATAAAATTCCACCATGTCATTGGAAGTGAACTCCCCACCATTATCACATCTCAGTCTTTTAACACATTTATCAAATTGAACCTCAACCATTTTACAAAAGTTTATAAGACATTTACTTGCATCGCTTTTGTGTTTAATGAGGAACACCCACACGACCCTACTAAAGTCGTCAACTATAGTGAGGAAATAGTTGGCTTTAGTATAAGATGGTACCCGGTATCCCCCCCCCCCCCCAAATATCACAATGGATCAACTGAAATGGTTCAATAGTTTTAATAAAACTAGAAGAAAAAGGTGTTCTGGCAAACTTGACCATGACACAAGAATCACAAAAATTACCAAGTTCAGTAGTAATAGTACTAAGAAAGTCAACTTTAGCTAGTTTTCCCTTCGAGGCATGTCCAAGTCTCTTATGCCATGTCTCAATAGTGGTCCCAAAAGCTTTCTTTTCTTACATCATCTTCATTCGGTATAGTCCCCCTTCGCATCTACCCGCTCCAATCAAGTTCCTCCTCTGTAATCCCTGCATGACACAAAAGTCAGGAAAAAATGAAACGACACATTGTAGATCACGGCTAAGGCGGCTAACAGAGAGTAGGTTGCACTTAAAATTTGGAATGTAAAGAACATTTTTCACTTTGGCTCCTCCAGGAAGAATATATTCCCCCTTTCCCTTTACAGGGATGGATTCACCATTAGGAATGAGGACAGGGCCTTCGAGGGGAGCTGCTTTCTCATTAATAAGAACATTAGGCAAATGAGTTATGTATTCGGTACAACCCGAATCGATAATCCACTCACCTTCGTCATTAGTTTTACAAGCCATATTAGCAAGATATTTTGTGATTTCGTCATTACCCGAGCCGGAGAAATGTTTGAGAAGGGTTTGATAATTTTCCTGTGTCAAACCCGGTATCGGACTAGAGTCTGTCTCCACACAAGCCGTCTTCCCCTTGGTCTTTTCTCCTTTCTTCCCGGGCCACCAATCGGGATACCCGACTAGCTTGAAACATCCTTCACGCTTATGCCCATCTTTGTTGCAAAAAGTGCAGTGTTTGGTTCCGTCTTTTACCCCCTTCGCTCCACTTTTTTCTTTGTTATTGCACGGTCCCTCTTCTGGAATGCCTTAAATGCAGCGGCTTCAACGTTGCCTTTGTTTTCACTCGATACGGCCCTCTGCTTCTCATCATCATGCACCCTATGATATGCGGATGTGAGTGATGGGATCGGTTTAGTGGCCAATATTTGAGTCCTGATTACAGAGAACTCATTATCCTATCCCATGAGAAACTCATACAAGTGCTCCTTCTCTTGATGTTCAAAAATCTTCTTCCCAACCTCACATTCACATTTACCACATGAACACTGTGGAAAAGGTTGGACTGATTGGGCCTCATCCCACAATGACCGAAGGCTTGTGAAGTAGGCAGACACCGAGTTTCCCGCTTATCTTCTGCTTGATTTCATATGCCCTAGGGGCACTTTCTTTTCCGAACCGTTCGTCGAGATCTGACCATATTTCTAAAGCCGTGCTAGCATATTTCACGCTATTACAGATGTTCTTTTCCATCGCGGTCGTTAGCCAACCTTTGATCATGGCATCCGCATGCATCCATGGCATATAATCCTTGGATGATTTCTCTGGTTTCTTGATCGACCCGTCTACGAACTCTATTTTATTCTTAGCAAACAGGAAGTTCATCATCTCTTGCCTCCAATCTGCATAGTTGTAATCTGTTAAGACTTCGTTTACGTGTAATTGTTTGGGAAGGTCGGACGGATGGAGATAGTAAGGTGACTCATGAGAAATCGATCCACCGTACCCTTCTCCATCCTTGGCTTTGCTTGAGGAATCATCTCCTGCCATGGCTCGATCTATCAAGAGCTAGGTAAAAGCCTGTTCTGATACCATATAGAAAATATGGCAAGAGATAACTCAATGGTTTTATTGATTCTGGTTCAAGCTTTTGGTGGGTAACAACCGATTACATATATAGAGGAACATAAAATAAGGCTAAGATCTTATAATAAAGGATAAGATCACCACAAAAGATAACTATCAAAAATAACATTATTCTATAAATTGTGCAATCAGAAAACATGAAACATGGAAATAGATGTGAACTTGTTCGTGGCTTCTGTCATGGGAACATGGGTACACATCCCCCCCCCCCCAACTTTCTCCAACCTTAGTTATCAAGTTTAGTTATAATTTGATTCATGAAATTGAATTAATCACTTCACGAAACACATATCTACTCGCATTGTAACAATATAAAGAAAAGATGTGAGAGAATCACCTAATCGTCCTTTGGTTTTGAGTTGGTTAGTAGAAGAATAGACCCAAAAGTTGAATCAAAACAGCCTTTTATCTTTCTTTTCTAGTTATTGTCAACTCCCGCTTGAATCGTAATCACACATAAGATATCCTTTGCGAGGGTCGAATTCTTTTTTAAAGTGGACACTAAGCATCATGAAATTCTTTATTTCCCTTATCCATATTTCATTTACCAATAGAGGCTCACTAATGATTTGAGACATGTTACATAGTACATATATGCAACTGTAATTGTTCATAGTACATGTGTAATACATGTTTGTAATACGAACATTTATGTTATTATTTATATTATCTACATGTAAACATAAAGAATTACATATATCTGATATGAAGAAATATGTATATGTCCACATTAATATATCTAATACTATTATACTTACATTGTTAAAGAACAACCATAAATTGACCCAGAAAACTCAAATCAACGATTATTATTGATGAATGATTGAATACAAGAAACGAAATTACAACGAATTGAAAATCTGAACCCTATCTATCTAGTCCTAACCACCTATTTATAATGAGTCGCTAAAGTCTGTTACAACAAACTGTTGAAGAAACTTTACATAAAGCCCCCTGAACTTATAAGAAAATAAGTATCAGTCCTTGTACCTCTAACCACTGCTTCCTAACTACTGATTCACTATCCACTGATTATACACCAACAACGGTTGTTATCATCAGCGATTGTTTACCATCAGTACTTATCCCTTTAAACACCAGTAGTGCTTATAAGACCCTTCAGCAGTTTGACTTTAGACTCATCAGTGGTTTGACTTTATTTGACTAAACTAAATTGTTACTTTCTCCAACAATCTCCACCTAAGTAACCATTCAGTTTAGCCCAAAGTTAAAGAATTAACACAAAAAAGAAACTTTGCTCCTGGCAAAGCTTTGGTCATTACATCAGCAGGATTAACATCTGTTCCAACCCACTTGACAACAACTTCTTTAGAAGTCACCACATCTCTAATCCAAAACATCTTTACATTGATGTGTTTGGTTATCTCATGAAAAACACTGTTCTTTGACAACTGAACAACACCTTCATTATCACAAACAACTTCTTTAGAAGTCACCACATCTCTAATCCAAAACATCTTTACATTGATGTGTTTGGTTATCTCATGAAAAACACTGTTCTTTGACAACTGAACAACACCTTCATTATCACAATTCACCTCCACACTATCCAACCTGATTCCCAGATCAGCAACCATACCTTTTAACCACAAAGACTCTTTTATCCCTTCAGTTAAAGCTATGAACTCAACCTCATTTGTGGACAGGCAACAACATGCTACAACTGAGACTTCCAACTGACCACATTCCCCAACACAGAAAATGCATAGCTAGTTATGGACCCGCCATTATCTCTATTGTAACATTCCTATTTTTATATAAGAATTATAGGTTTGGTTAAATTTATTAACCACTAGTAATTAGTAACTAGTTTATTTTTAATATAAATATTCAACCCAAATAGTTTTAAACACTATTTTATATAGTTAGTTGAAATATTATATTAATTAATTGGCCTGTATATGGGCGACCTTTCTAAATAAAATAAAAGTATATTAAAACTTATATTATTAAACAGGTAGCTTACGGGTAAGTTGACTATAAGAAATATGAAGTACCTGGACGGGCCCAGGAACAGTTTAATAATTAAACTCTAAAAATACATTGTATTTTGGACCTACTCCGTTTTTAATAAAACATGGTTCAAAATGTAGACGAAAATATTCTCGTTCTAATAACATATTTATTATTTTATAAAATGTCATATTTTAGATGTTATACGCGTCAAAGAAGTAAACCAATTAAATTAATTATAATATATAAATTAATAAAATAATAATAATAATAATAATAATAATAATAATAATAATAAAACAAATGAAATCCTAAAGTAACCTGTCATGTTCCTCTTTTCAATTCCGTGTCCCCTATTCTTTATATATAATATTTTTTCATTTAAAATCAATATATAAAATAAAATAATAAAAGAAATAAATCTAACTTTGCATGGAAAGTGTACGTGTACACTACACATGAAATGCAACAATTAAAAGAAAGAAAGGTGTCGAGATATTAAGAATTAAAATAAAATAATAATAAAAAAATTTAAAGACTCATCAATTTGAAAAGAAACGTGTCATCCAATAAGGGAATCTTCATTTAGTATATATATATATAGAACCTAGAGCATTCAAAGTGCTCATCTTCTGTGTCGCCTTTCCCTTCTTTTCTATTCATATATATATATATTTTTTTTTAAATAAAAATGCTCTGTCCCGTTTTAAGTATTTTAACCCCCGATCACCGCTACCCTTTCCGATTGATCTGAGCCCCTTAAACGCATGTCAAGGCTCTGCCTGACTAAGTTCATTGGGGTTCTGTCTCGTGACATAGGGACAAGGTTGAATGAGGGGTACTATACTTAACACGAGTGCATTATATTTTTTTTTTATATAGCTCAGAGGTTATACCCAAAATTCTACCAGGAGGTTTTCTAGTTAAACCCTAAAGTTACATAGTGGGTCTATTTTCTTTTCTCACTGTTTTATTTCCTTTTTATCCCAAAACCATAACAATTCTCACCAAAACTATTATTTCATATTATATTTTGTACAATAAGAAACCATAATTAAAACCCCAAGTGATTCTGTATAAACCCTAAAAATTTTCATAACAATCAGAATCAGGATCAGGGCCCCTAAAACTCAGGGGGGGGGGCATTTCCCATTCGATATTATCATCACAGTTTTACGTGTAATTCGAATTTAATCGATCCGTCGACTTAGCTGAGCTACAAACACACGTGGCAACCCTATGATAAAATGTGACCCGTCGCGCCACGCGACAGGCTCTCGCGCCACGCGAGGGAGCCAACTTTCCAGTATAAATAGAGGGCATTGGCACTTGATTTCTGGCGTTCGTTCGACGTTAAAATTCGTTTTACACTTCAAGATATCACCTGATTACTACCAAACACACACTAGCTCGAATTCTTCTACGATACCGGGTATTAACTCGATTGCTGCTACGATGCAATATCCGATCAATTGAAACTATCCGACCGGATGTTTAAGTGCTATCCTTTGTCATTAGTCGTTATTCCGACAGGATGTTTGAGTACCACCCGAACTCGGGGAATACTCTGTCATTCGTTGTGAATCCGATGGATGTTTAAGTGATTGCCCTTTGTCATTTGTCGTGAGGGTTTTAATCTTGTGAGTTATCGTAAATGCTGTATTAGTTACTTACCGAGTTCGTGTGCACTAGGTTACAAGACTAATCAATAGGCTAATCTCTGCCTGTATAAAACTGCAATATCAAGGCTAACCAGTAGGCTAAACTCTGCCCGTATAAATCTGCATGCTTATAATGTGAGTCATTCTCTTTTTATCAAATTTGTTTACAAAATCATATTTATTTTCCAGTTATACTTTGCAGTGATTAAGTCTTTGCTAATCTTAAGTTACTGGCAGTAAGTGGGGTATTGTGCACATTACTACTGTTTTTATCACTTTAGGTGGGCGAGCCTAATTAGTGATATACGTCACTATTGGGTGACAGGACCCAATAGTGGTATGACCACAGTCATAGATCCGGTCGAGTGACAACTGAACCAGCTAATTATAAGATACGGGGCAAATGTAAAAACTCTTAATACTGTAAATTATAACAAACGTGTCATTTTAGTAAATAGAATGATTCACCAGTATTTCCTGCTGACAAAACCTTTTTAAAACGCGTTTCAGGTAATTACAGTAGATTGGAGTAAGAGATGGATACGGCACTGAAAGGCTTCAAGAAGTGGCTTATTTTATTAATTAAATCAAATTAAGAAATATTGTTTTATGTAATTGGGTTTATCCCTTATTAAAGCTACCTTTGTAAAACATGGGTTTATCCCATCTATTTAATAAATAAAATCTGGTGTTTTGTAAACTCTGATATTTTTTCTAACTCACGGTCCTGATGAAATTTCCGCTGCAATATTTTTCAAAATAATCACCGGTACCACTTGTCTGTTCGCGGCTCCCGATTCCGTCCAGGGTGGGTCGGGGGTCGTGACAGAAGGTGGTATCAGAGCCACTGCTTTAAGCCAATAAGTGTTGTGATAATAATACCTAAGCTTATATAAAAGAGTTAGGAGATTGCTATTAACTGGTAGCACACATGATAGCATTTAGACTTGAACTTAAGAAAAGATGCCTTAGTATAAGCTTCGAGATAATCTAAGTACTTGTGTAAATAAAGTATGATGAATTTTGGTATGCTGTAAGAATGACGATTAGAACATTGCAGGCAATAACACTTAATTGCAATTAATTCTTGCTTATTGATATTAGTTGGTCTAGAATAATATATGTTACGGGAATACAAATTTCCCTAATTCTGGATAAAAGCCTAATAAAAGAGGCACTTTTAAAAATACTATTTATGGGAAATATAAAATTTTCTCCGACAAGACTGGATATGGTGTAGCAGACTCTCCAGCTTGTCCGGATATACTGAAGTTACCTCTCCGGCGAGAACCGGATAAGACGGGGTATATAATATGTCAAACAAGTGACAAGATTTCCCTAAATAGTATCATGACCTGATATTTGACCTGTTTGTGGAAATAAGAATCTGTTAAATACATTGACCTTATGAAGGTATGTATATTATAGCATGTGAAATATATGATTATATAGATATGTATATCTATAAGGAAATCCAAAAACCCTAAGGATTGATAATTTGGAATAAAGCACAAGCATATGTGCCAATAATAATTCTAGATTCATTTATCAAAAATCTCTTACATATATCGATATCAAACATTATTTCGTTTGATCATCTACCTCGTAACTCGAGCGACAATAATAACTATAGAAACCCATTAAGTTGGGATACCATCAAAAGTATAAGAATTTCCAAATAAGTTACCATAAAGTATTAACGAAAGTAAGAAGCATGTAAAATTGTGCTAGTGCACAAGAAAACACATGAAACTTAAATTATACGTCCACAGACGTTAAAATATATCACACACGACTTTCAAGGCAAGACCTTTGGAAAATATGATTGGACACGATGACACCAATGCTAATTCCATCAGTAGAAGAACGAAAAGCAGCACTTTGCCACGTGATCCTATAAACGAAATGAATCTCGCTGAGGTACGTTGAAACAAGATTTCACAACCATCGGTGCACAGTCTAATCAGAGTCATAATTACTATCACTGAAAAAGGAGTCACACACTTTTGCAAATTCCCTATTTCATTTTATTTGACATTCCCTGGTAATGTCACTTAACAAAGGTTATCACACGAAATTCCAGATAAAGTTCTTATATTTCTTTCGTTGAAATTCTGATTTCTGCATATAAAGAGTTGACTTTCACGTTTCTACTTCCCCTAATGGTCATCATACCATGAGAATTTCTTTCATAGTAACGAATATTGATCTATTTTCATTTCTTGGTAAATTCACTCGTTACACATGCACTGTTTGTTACGCATGTGGTTCGTTTGATTTATGAAAACCACTGGAGGACTTCATTCCGATTTGTTATTTTATCCAAACTCAAATATCATTCCGCTTTTTGCACTATAAACCGCATTATTGTAAAACGATGACTCTTTGATATCGAGTCAATGAATTTCTTGAAAAAAAAAATTATGTTTGAAGTATACTCTCATTTAAGTTTATGTTTAGTTATTTATTTTTGATAATTAATACTAGTTTTATTATTAGTAATAATATATTAATAGTAGTAGTGTTAGTATTATTTTTAGGTACTAGGGTTATTATCAGGGGCAGGTATTGGGTAGCCTAGCCTTAGTTAGGCATGGACTGATCACATATGCTTAAACAAGGCAGCACTAACCAATATCCAACCATGATAATGACTAGTTAATGTATATAAAAATATATATACTTTGTACGGTAAGGAGAAGACATATTTTCATAAAACAATACAAGAATTTGAGGGACGAATAAAATTATCTAAATAACTGTCTAAGTAGTCATGGACAAGACATTTTATACTTATAAGTAATTGTTCATCCTGTTTAATATTCCACAACTATTAAATACTTATAGAAATATTATTTTATAATATATGTATTTTAATATATTAAAATATCAAATGTTATTTACTCAGGCCAATATTTAAGTATGTTTGATATTAAAATAAACATTTATTATTTTACTTTTATGATTTAAAATATCTTATTGTAAAATCTTATAGTTAAACATACTTGATTTAAAAAAAAAAATGATAATCGTAAGTTCTAGGATATTTGGATAAACATATTAATAAAACATATATCATTATTTTGTCGAAATTACCACGGGTTTTGATATTTTAAAACTATCTATATTAATTTATTTTACTTTATGATAACATAAAAGGAAAAGGTATTTAATAAACTAAAATATCACCTATCTTTGATCGAACATTTTGATTAAAATCGTCTTAATGCAATTATGTATTAAGACAATAATACACTAACTTTATTGTCTTTTCGTGTATTCTTGCAATTCACTCATCTCAGCACATTGATTTTCTCATATCATAATTCAATATTTGACAAATCATTTTCATGCTTTTATTTCATTTTGAACCTGTCGATTCTAAGTCTTCCTCAGTTGACAATCAAAGTAAGTTTTCTTTTGACCATATATTTTATTGATTCTAAAATTCATTCACACCTTGTAAACACTCAATTTAGACATCTCTTGATCATATATCTCGTTTGGCTTGAACCTTGGAAATTATATCATTTCATCTCATTCGTTTGACATCGATTCCTAAAACTAATTCAGTTGAACCATTGAGTCCAATTTATTGTAAAACTCGTATTCACAAAATTTGATATTTTAACTATGTGTCATCTACCTTAATATTGTTTTTATTGACTAAAATATGACATAAGTCTAAAAGAAATATCATAACCCAAATCTCGAGGACGAGATTTAAAACAAGGTGGGGAGGATGTAACATTCCTATTTTTATATAAGAATTATAGGTTTGGTTAAATTTATTAACCACTAGTAATTAGTAACTAGTTTATTTTTAATATAAATATTCAACCCAAATAGTTTTAAACACTATTTTATATAGTTAGTTGAAATATTATATTAATTAATTGGCCTGTATATGGGTGACCTTTCTAAATAAAATAAAAGTATATTAAAACTTATATTATTAAACAGGTAGCTTACGGGTAAGTTGACTATAAGAAATATGAAGTACCTGGACGGGCCCAGGAACAGTTTAATAATTAAACTATAAAAATACATTGTATTTTGGACCTACTCCGTTTTTAATAAAATTTGGTTCAAAATGTAGACGAAAATATTCTCGTTCTAATAACATATTTATTATTTTATAAAATGTCATATTTTAGATGTTATACGCGTCAAAGAAGTAAACCAATTAAATTAATTATAATATATAAATTAATAAAATAATAATAATAATAATAATAATAAAACAAATGAAATCCTAAAGTAACCTGTCATGTTCCTCTTTTCAATTTCGTGTCCCCTATTCTTTATATATAATATTTTTTCATTTAAAATCAATATATAAAATAAAATAATAAAAGAAATAAATCTAACTTTGCATGGAAAGTGTACGTGTACACTACACATGAAATGCAACAATTAAAAGAAAGATAGGTGTCGAGATATTAAGAATTAAAATAAAATAATAAATTTTTTTTAAAGACTCATCAATTTGAAAAGAAACGTGTCATCCAATAAGGGAATCTTCATTTAGTATATATATATAGAACCAAGAGCATTCAAAGTGCTCATCTCCTATGTCGCCTTTCCCTTATTTTCTATTCATATATATATATATATATATATCTATTTTTTTAATAAAAATGCTCTGTCCCGTTTTAAGTATTTTAACTCCCGATTACCGCTACCCTTTCCGATTGATCTGAGCCCCTTAAACGCATGTCAAGGCTCTGCCTGACTAAGTTCATTGGGGTTCTGTCTCGTGACATAGGGACAAGGTTGAATGAGGGGTACTATACTTAACACGAGTGCATTATATTTTTTTTTGTATAGCTCAGAGGTTATACCCAAAATTCTACCAGGAGGTTTTCTAGTTAAACCCTAAAGTTACAAAGTGGGTCTATTTTCTTTTCTCACCGTTTTATTTCTTTTTTATCCCAAAACCATAACAACTCTCACCAAAACTATTATTTCTTATTATATTTTGTACAATAAGAAACCCTAATTAAAACCCCAAGTGATTCTGTATAAACCCTAAAAATTTTCATAACAATCAGAATCAGGATCAGGGTCCCTAAAACTCAGGGGGGGCATTTCCCATTCGATATTATCATCACAGTTTTACGTGTAATTCGAATTTAATCGATCCGTCGACTCAGCTGAGCTACACACACACGTGGCAACCCTATGATAAAATGTGACCCGTCGCGCCACGCGACAGGCTCTCGCGCCACGCGAGGGAGCCAACCTTCCAGTATAAATAGAGGGCATTGGCACTTGATTTCTGGCGTTCGTTCGACGTTAAAATTCGTTTTACACTTCAAGATATCACCTGATTACTACCAAACACACACTAGCTCGAATCTGCTACGATACCGGGTATTAACTCGATCGCTGCTACGATGCAATATCCGATCAATTGAAACTATCCGACCGGATGTTTAAGTGCTATCCTTTGTCATTAGTCGTGATTCCGACAGGATGTTTGAGTATCACCCGAACTCGGGGAATACTCTGTCATTCGTTGTGAATCCGATGGATGTTTAAGTGATTGCCCTTTGTCATTTGTCGTGAGGGTTTTAATCTCGTGAGTTATCGTAAATGCTGTATTAGTTACTTACCGAGTTCGTGTGCACTAGGTTACACGACTAATCAATAGGCTAAGCTCTGCCTGTATAAAACTGCAATATCAAGGCTAACCAGTAGGCTAAACTCTGCCCGTATAAATCTGCATGCTTATAATGTGAGTCATTCTCTTTTTATCAAATTTGTTTACAAAATCATATTTATTTTCCAGTTATACTTTGCAGTGATTAAGTCTTTGCTAATCTTAAGTTACTGGCAGTAAGTGGGGTATTGTGCACATTACTACTGTTTTTATCACTTTAGGTGGGCGAGCCTAATTAGTGATATACGTCACTATTGGGTGACAGGACCCAATAGTGGTATGACCACAGTCATAGATCCGGTCGAGTGACAACTGAACCAGCTAATTATAAGATACGGGGAAAATGTAAAAACTCTTAATACTGTAAATTATAACAAACGTGTCATTTTAGTAAATAGAATGATTCACCAGTATTTCCTGCTGATAAAACCTTTTTAAAACGCGTTTCAGGTAATTACAGTAGATTGGAGTAAGAGATGGATACGGCACTGAAAGGCTTCAAGAAGTGGCTTATTTTATTAATTAAATCAAATTAAGAAATATTGTTTTATGTAATTGGGTTTATCCCTTATTAAAGCTACCTTTGTAAAACATGGGTTTATCCCATCTATTTAATAAATAAAATCCGGTGTTTTTTAAACTCTGATATTTTTCCTAACTCACGGTCCTGATGAAATTTCCGCTGCAATATTTTTCAAAATAATCACCGGTACCACTTAGCTGTTCGCGGCTCCCGATTCCGTCCAGGGTGGGTCGGGGGTCGTGACATCTATCCTTGGCATAATCAACATAACCTCTGACCATATTACCCTTTTCCTTAGTTTTGTCTTCAAACTTTAAACCAAGCTTCCTTGTACCAGCCAAATATCTTCGAATCCACTTTACAGCTGCCCAATGATTCTTACCAGGATTTGCCATGTATCTACTCACAACACTAACAGCATATACAATATCAGGTCTTGTGCAAACCATGCTATACATCAGACTTCCAACAGTGTTTGCATATGGAACCTTGCTCATGTATTCTTTCTCCTCGTCTGTTTGAGGACTATCTTTCTTTGATATATTAAAATAAGCTGCTATAGGAGTTGTAACAAGCTTATACTATCCCATTCCATAGTTCCTCAACACTTTCTGAATATAAGAAGATTGAGACAGTGTTAACACCTTTTCTGACCTGTTTCTGTGAATTTCCATACCCAATATCTTTCTGGCTTCCCCCAAATCCTTCATTCCAAATTCTTTCATTAGCAACTTCTTGGTTTCTTCTATTTGAATTTTACTTGCACAGGCTATCAGCATATCATCCACATACAGAAGCAAATAGATAAATTTACCCCTGTCATACTCCCTATGATACACACAACTGTCATAAGGACTTCTGTTGAAACCACTGCCCATTATGTACTCATCAAACCTTTTATACCACAGTCTGGGAGACTGTTTGAGTCCATACAAGGACCTCTTCAACAAAAAAGCTTTATCTTCTTGGCCTTTGACCTCATATCCCTTTGGTTGTGACATATAAATCTGCTCCTCCAAATTACCATGCAAAAAAGCAGTTTTCACATCCATTTATTCCAACTCCAGATCTAGTGTTGCAACCAATGATAAAATGATTCTAATAGAAACATGTTTGACTACAGGAGAAAAAATCTCATTGTAGTCAACACCTGCCTTCTGTGTGAATCCTTTGGCCACCAACCTTGCTTTATACCTTGGATCTTCTCCTAGCTTAACACCTTCTTTAATCTTAAAGATCCATTTGCAAGATACAAACTTCTGATCTTTAGGCTTGTCTACTAATTCCCATGTACTATTTTTGTACAGAGAATACGTCTCCTCATCCATAGCTTTACACCACTTCTGGCTTTCTTTTGAATTGACAGCTTCTTCAAAAGTTAACGGTTCATAGATGCTTTCATTTTCAGTAGTTGTAAAATCAACTACAGAGATATCTTTAGTGTCTCTATACTTCAGTGATTTAACAATTCTCCTATAGGATCTGTCTCTTACCAAGATATAATCTTCTAAACTTGGCTCACTTTGACTTGTCTCCACCTGACTTGAATCAGGATCACCTTGACTTGACTCACTCTGGGTTATACCAGACCTTTCATTATTAACCTTCTGTTTTTCTAACACTGGCTCCACCTCAAACTGAAGATCATCCCTTTTGGATACATTCTTGTTCATAAACTCTATAACATCTTTGTACAGAACATTCTCTCTGCACTGAATATTTCTGCTCACAATAACCTTTGGATTTTTCAACCTCCATAGCCTGTTTCCCTTCACTCCTTCAGTATACCCCAGCATGACACACATTTGTGACCT
This sequence comes from Helianthus tuberosus, assembly GCA_030545235.1. Taxonomy (NCBI): domain Eukaryota; kingdom Viridiplantae; phylum Streptophyta; class Magnoliopsida; order Asterales; family Asteraceae; genus Helianthus; species Helianthus tuberosus. The sequence continues at coordinate 73,176,905 of CM060446.1, read as the reverse complement.
TGGATCTAACTTATCATCACTGACATGAGAATACACTAGAGATCGAAACACTTTCAAATCTTCATACTCAGGTTTAACTCCAGTCCACATTTCCATAGGTGTCTTCATCTTGATTGCTGATGAAGGACATCTATTAATCAAATAAGCTGCAGTTGATACAACTTCACCCCAAAACTTCTTAGGCATCCCTGAAGTCACTAACATACACCTCACTTTTTCCAAAATGGTTCTATTCATTCTTTCAGCCAAACCATTCTGTTGAGAAGTACCATGAATGGTTAAGTGTCTAGGTATTACATTTGCCTTACAAAACTGATCAAACTCATTGTTACAAAACTATAAACCATTGTTTGTTCTGAGTTTTTTTAGTTTCCTTTCTGTTTGATTTTCAACTAATACTTTCCACTCTTTAAACTTCTTGAAAGTATCATTTTTATGTCTAAGAACATAAACCCACAATCTTCTAGAGTAATCATCTATGATTGTCAAGAAATATCTACCACCCCCCAAAGTTTCTGTTCTAGCAGGTCCCCACAGATCAGAGTGAACATAATCTAAGACTCCCTTAGAAATATGTTTCCCTTTTCACTCTTTTCTGTTTGCCCAAAACACAACTTTCACAAAAACTTATATCACAGTTCTTTAACTCACCAAGAACTTGTTGTTTTGACAACTCAATTAGGCCTTGTTGACTTATATGACCAAGTCTCTTATGCCACTTCAGGGCTTCATCATTTCCTTCTTCACTTGCTAAAGAGGCTACTCCATCAACAATTTTACAATCCAACATGTAAATATTGTTCTTGACTCTAGTACCACTTAGCACCACCATAGACCCTTTTATCACTCTAGTCTTACCATCTCTAAGACTAACATGATATCCCATCTTTTCTAATGTACCAAGAGATAATAAATTTCTCTTAAGATCAGGAATATACCTCGCATCTTTGAGATCAAATGTAATTCCAGATTTTGTCTTCATTGTCATTGTGCCAATTCCAAGAATCTGACAAGGCCTGTCATCACCAAGCTTTACAGACCCCATGTCCACTATCTTCAATTCTTTAAAGGCTTCTTTCATAGGTGTCATGTGGAATGAACACCCTGAATCCATTACCCACTTTTCTTTGTTACATTCACTAGTAGCCGCAAGATCATCAGCACTGTCATAACCACCCTCTGATTGTTCATCCGAATCTACATGACTACTTTGCCCCTTTGAGTAATTTCCTTCACCTTTCCTTCTCTTGAATTCTGGACAGTCTTTCTTGAAATGTTTTTCTGAATTACAGACAAAACATCTTCGCTTGAGCCTTGACTTGGATCTTGATCTAGAACTCTTGTTGCTGCTACTGAAATTCTTTTGATCTGATCTTCCTCTCACATACAACCTATCTCCACCTTCTTCTTTAGAATCTAATCTTTTTTTCAATTCTTTTGAATTCAAGGCAGTCAAGACATCTTCCATGGATAGTGAATCTCTACCATATATCAAAGTGTCCACAAAGTGTTCATATGATGATGGTAGAGATGTGAGAAATATTATAGCCTGATCTTCATCATCCAGTACCACTTCTACGTTTTCAAGATCCAAAATCAGCTTGTTTAACTCATCCGTATGATCTTCAAGACTCTTTCCTGATGACATGTGAAACGTATACAACCTTTTCTTCAAATACAGCCGATTGGCCAAAGACTTCTTCATATACAATGACTCCAACTTTGCCCAAATCCCTGCTGCAGATGTCTCTTTTGATACTTCACGAAGAACTCGATCACTGTCACACCCCCAAAATACCACATGCGGGAAACTCCGTGAGGCGTGTGACGTACCAGGATCCAGCCACCAATCACATTGAACTCATAATATTAAATCTAATAAAACTTTCATTTATTAAAATATTCGTTACAAAGCATTGTTTACATTTCAGCGGAAGCATACAACATTAATTAAAAGTTTCATAACCCAAGTGTATAAAAGCCTTTAGACGTGTCTCATGATTCCATGCAAGTTGACCAATGACCACTCCAGCATCCCAGACAGCAAGTCCCAATGATATAACCCTATAGACCTGCAAGCATGCAGACAATTGTGTCAGACGACGCTGGTGAGTTCAAAGTTTGTTAACGTGTTTAGTTACCAGTTACCAGATTAAAACATTTCAATGATTTGATGTCGTTAATAACTCGATTACCGCAGATGGCTCCAGATTATTTGCCCTATTCCCCAAAGCCTCTATCAAAGCAATGGTCAAGACTGGGATCATTAGTTCACTCCCGACCTCCCCGGTGCGGTGTGAGGTTGCCAAACCTAAATAGCGCTATTAACTAATACCACGTTGCCTCCCCGGTAACAATCGGTAGAAGGGACTTAAGTGATAGATATGAGTGTATTAAGCAACATCCCAATAACCCGACGTTCCTCCCCGGAACGTTTACCAGATGTCCCTCCCCGGGACGCATGCTTGGAAAAAGAGCAGTGAACTCACCTTGATTTGCTCAGTATGATTAGTAACTTGTTTACACTTAATCAGTCAAAGCCTATGATGTTCATGTACACGTAATCAGTTTACATTCACGTTGTTCACATATACCACGTATCCAACATACACGTTACGCGAGTAGCATACAAGTAAGACACACATGCTTATACAAGTCATAACTGTTAATCATGCAATCCACTGATCCATAACGTTTGGCGTAAAGTCACATAACAAGTGTTTTGTTCCCCAACAAGTCTACATCCCATGTTCATGACACATATCAACATTCACAAGTGTACTGTTTATTCATACAGGTTAAGTCAAGGTTCTTATCTGATTAACATTATTACCATGCAACAGATAGGCTTTTATAACCCAACTACTCAATTCACACGGTTTCGTTCAATGTCATATACATCATATAGTTTTATTGTACATCATACACATCATACAGTACTATTCATGGGGTGCTCCTAGGCGAAATACCTCCTTGCGACGAAGGACCTAGGTGACGAAACACTTATTCTTCGTTGGTGTTACTGGCGACGAAATATCAATGTTTCGTCGAGATGAGGTTGATGAAATATCAAGTGTTTCGTCGACGGGGTAGTTTCGTCACGTTACCAGATAACTATGCACACCCAGAAACCCTAATTATCACACAACATTCCAACGAATCAAACAGCCAAATGATATCCAGAATTCAACAACAAGTCCATCGATTTCACTTATGCTACCACTATCAAAATAATATTCGAACAGGTTATCAACATATCCTTAACATGAAAACAGTGAATCCATCATTCTATCCGATTGAAAACTAGTGAATGTTTAGACACCAACCATGAACATACTCACAACATTAAATCATATAATCGACATCAATAAAGCATAATCAATTTGGATATAAATCATACCACAAGAGTATCTATCACACACCACAACAATGATAATCATGCAGACAATTATAACACATGATCACAGACAAAAACATTTAGAATCCAACTCAATCTATGAGTAAGTTCACTAACCGTGATATCAAGAAGATAGGTTTGGTTGTGATGAAGAGCCTCAAGGTTCACGACTGCCGTTGCACAGAAAGAGAAGGGAAAAATAGTTTTAGGGTTGATGTTTCGCAGGTTACAGGTTACGGATGTTTTTAAACAGCCAAGAGAATGTTGGGCCATGGATGGTTCTGGGCCGAAGCCCCTTTATGACGAAAGACCCCCCTGGAGAATAACCTTTTTCGCCGTGAGGTGTTTGGGACGAAAGACTCCAGTTTTTCGTCGACATGTTTGGGTGAAGAACTCTAGTGTTTGCTGACTTAGGTTTCTCATGAATCAAGTGTGGTGCTAGGCTATGTCCAACCATTAAACATTACACATCCAATCATCCAAACATAAAACATTCTAATCATTCAAGAAAACTACGCATGACATCACATAGAACAGACTGTAACAACAAGGTTGTGACACAAGTGAAAGCATAGAGAAAAGACATTGAATTCTCGGGTTGTCACAATCACCAAGACTCAATATAATTGCACTATGAGCCTTCTCGAACATATCCTTCTTCTCTTTATCATTTAACCCATCTGGAAGTTTATCTTCTCCTTTCAACGCATCAACAACACCATTATGAACCAGAAGAGCCCTCATATTCACACGCCACAGACTGAAATCATTCTTCCCATCGAATTTCTCTAATTCGAACTTCGTTGACACCATCCTTGTTCTCTGATTGCGGAATTGAAAATCAATTTCTTAGAATCGAGCCACCAATGGCTCTGATACCACTTGTTAAAGAACAACCAGAAATTGACCCAGAAAACTCAAATCAACGATTATTATTGATGAATGATTGAATACAAGAAACGAAATTACAACGAATCGAAAATCTGAACCCAATCTATCTAGTCCTAACCACCTATTTATAATGAGTCGCTAAAGTCTGTTACAACAAATTGTTGAAGAAACTTTACATAAAGCCCCCTGAACTTATAAGAAAATAAGTATCAGTCCTTGTACCTCTAACCATTGCTTCCTAACTACTGATTCACTATCCACTGATTATACACCAACATCGGTTGTTATTGTAACACCTCATAAAATCACGTCCAATGATGTATTGACACGTGTAATAAACCCTAATAAAGTCAAACGTTCAAATTAAGGGACTGATTTTTCGAAAAATAAAACACTTTGACTAGGGCTGTAAACGAACTGAACGTTCAACGAAAAGTTCATGAACCGTTCGGCGGGAAGTTCGTTCATGTTCGTTCGTTTAGTAAATGAACGAACATGAACAAAAATTTTCGTCCGATAAGTTAAATGAACGAACATGAACAAAGGTCTCGTTCGTTCATTTATGTTCTTGAACGTTCGATAATGTGTCCGCGAACATTCGTTCGATTACGTTCGTTTCTGTTCGTCCATGTTTGTTTGTTTATATTATTCATTAAAGAATAAATTTTTTTGTATATTCTATTTAAATTATATTATCTTTTCTTTTTATATTTGTCATATTCATATATATGTATATTGATGATAATAATAATTATAGATATTAGATCATTATAATGTGTTTAAAATGATTAATAATCAGCATATAAGCATATATATGCACTGTTTTTATCTATTAGTTACTTGTGTAATGTAATCCTCCATCTCCATCACCACATCGACCACCGCCCTCCGGACCGGACCGGACCGGACGAGACCATGTTCATGTTATGGATAATTGATGTTGTTTTAATTACATTAATATTTGTTTGTTTGTGTTCATGAACCGTTCGTTTATGTTCATAAACTGTTCGTTTATGTTCATAAACTGTTCGTTTATGTTCATGAACAATTCGTTTGTTAACGTCCGTGAACCAGTTCGTTTGTGTCCGTTAAGGATCTTAACGAACGAACACAAACGGACATGAACAAATTCATATCCTTAATGAATGAACACGAACAAGAAAACTCATTCGGTCCTCTGTCCGCGAACCGTCCGTTTGTCCGGTAAAACCTTGGCGGACGAACATGAACATGGTCTCGTCCGGTCCGGTCCGGTCCGTTTACACCCCTAACTTTGACTATGAAAGGACTGGAAGTGTTAACATACCTAAAATAAGTTTCTAAATAACCTCTTACGGTATTTATATTCACAAATGAGCCACTTGTTGATCGAGTGTAGCCATTTGCGTAATTAATTGAAAGTTTGCGCAATAAAGGGTTAAAAGCGTCAACATGTTAATTCTTACCTCTGAGTGACCTTTTAACAAACCGGGAGCTTCATGATATTTTATTACACTCTCGGAAATGCCAATTATTGGCCGTCTAAGGTTTTTATGCCTATAAGTAAAGTTACGCGCAACTTTGCAAGTTAGAGGGACTAAAAGTGTCAATATGTTTAATTATACCTCTGAATGACCTTTTAGCGAACCCGAAGAATCGTGATGTTTAATAATACTCTCAAGAATGCCTAATATGGATTAGATGAGGCTTAGATGCTATTAAACGATGATATGCGCAAGTTTGCGCATTAGAGGGACCTAAAGCGTCAACTTTTGAATCTACGCCTTTTGGTGACCATTTAAGAGATTGAGAGTGTAGAAATAATTAAACCCATGCTTGGGAATGCCCGTTATGGGCCATGGAAGGCTTGGATATCATTAAATGACATTTCGCGCTACTTTGCGCAATTAAAGGACTATTTGCGTCAAACTGCAAAAGTACGTCGATTCGTATGGTAACGGACCTTCTAGAATATGATCGTAAGTTAAACATGCCCTAAATATCCTTTTTATAGCTTAGATATAGGCTTAGAGGTGTTTAGTGCGCAAAAATAAACTTTTAAGTCAAACAGGGACTAAAAGTGTCAAAAAGTGCACAAGTTTGCATTTTCGCGCATATCTTACGTTCTGGATATATCCGAACATCCAAAAAATTATGTAAGCATTAAAATATTTTATTTTAATTGGCATGATAAAATTCCATTCGTCGCGTATTTCGGATCGTTTTTCACGTCCGTTCGTATTTCGTCGTAATTAGTCGAACAACGTGACCGTACGGCCAAACGAACCGACATCCGACATATTTTTGGGCATGTTTTGTATCCCCTATGTTTAGGAATCATTGTATAGCCTTGGAAATGGCTTAACGAGCCTTAAACATGCCAAATAGGACCTTATATGCTCACAGGGACCATTTCTGCAATTTTTAAAAGTTCTGTTTGCTGAACTAAAGTGCATCAGACCTGTAAAAACAGCTGTTTTCATTACAGCAGCTGATTTCTGGTTTCCACACATTGTTTCCTTCATTCTATGGGCCATTTTGAGCACCCATGGTATTGAAAAACAATGGGTGATACTTGTAAGGCCGAGATCGAAGCACATTTATCGATGAACGATCCTAACGGTTCTCAAAATCCTATATATACCCTTCCCCACTTTCATTTGCAACTCACATTTTCTTCAAATCTGCTATGCTTCTGATTCTAAGAGGGTCTTGAACTTCTTGAGAACCTCCTTCAGTCCATTGGACCCTTTGTAAGTGTCCTTTCGTGACTAGTTTCTTTTATTTAGCGTTTATCGCCGAAAAGTCAAGCGTTTTCGATAAACGCTTTGACTTTTAAATGGTTGAGCCATTATTCGCAACGAACATGGCTACGTGACCGTAATTAGGTAGGTGTTAAACCCTCAAAAGGGTACCTCCTAATTACCACGTTTACTCAGTCAATTGTCGGGTCAAACTTCTTAATAAAAAGTTAAAAGAGTCAGTTTTTACTAATAAATTCATAACTAATAATACAGAAGTTATGGAACATGTTTTAACACTTAAATAACTTGGTAATTAATATAAGAACATGTTTAAGCATGTTCAACCCGACAATTCTGAGTTTAGGCTCGGTTCGCAACCGAAAGTCGCAAAAGTTGACTTTTGCTTTGACTTTCAGTTCTGACCCGATTTAGCTTAGTTTAGATATGCCTTAGGATTCCTTTAGGACCATATTATAGGTTAGTATAACCCTCTGAGGTTATACAACTTGGTTCCACAGAAATCCTAGTTCATTGCATGTTTCCGTTATATGCTTAAAAGTTGACCATTATGCCCTTTTGACCTTAAAACGAGATTTTTGAAAATGTGAGAGGACAAAAACCTTTATTACTGATTTATAAACTTGTCCTAAAAATTTGACATCAGTTAGAGGTCTAGATTAAGAGTTATGCTCAATAGCGTAAATTGAAAGCTTTTTATTTATTAAACGGCATTTTTAGCATAAAGCCTATCTAAACCCAAATTTTGACACCAAACTTTTTACCCACTGATGTAATATAATATTTTGGGATTTTTGAAGATTTTTATTTATTTTTAAGCTAAGCATAACGTAGGGTTCTTACTTTAATTCGGTAATTGTCGGTTATACCCTTTTCTTGAATAAAATGAGTTTTACATAACATTTTAATACCAAACTTTTTGCTACTAATTTTATATGATAAATAAAGTATTTTGAACTTTATAAACTGATCAGAAACTCAGATTTTCTTATATAACCCGAAAATCGCTTAAAAGCGACTTTTTACGCGTTTTAAACGCATAGTATGAGTTAAAACTATTTTAAACATATAAGACTTAATACCTACTGATTTTTTTAGTAAAATTTTATACTTTAATAGTAAGCAAAAGTTTTGAACTCAGATTCCCAAATTTGACCTTTAAAACTTATGTGAAATTACCAAAATGCCCCTTCGGTGCATAGTTTGGTTATAAATAATAAATTTCACATATATGCAATACCCTACTGATATAACTTATTAAATTAAATATTTTACTGATCATTTTGGACCAGAACCTCAGATTTTCATTTAACCTCTTTTATAATCTTTAAAATGACCAAAATGCCCTTTCGGGCCCTAAATTGACTTTAAATTCGTTTTGGGCATAATGGAAGATATCCTACTGATATCACAACATATTTAAGACATATTGACTTGTGAGACATGTTCATGACTCATTTGGTTACCCGTTATGCATTTTTTCGCGTTCGGTTCGGTTTATGTAACTAGTTTACCTAAATTAACTGAAACGGGTCAAACCTTATCATTTTTGCCTCAAAATCCAGAATGTGTTTAGTTTACCCATATTAGGAAAGTCTCCAAACTTGTCGGGTCTAAATCACATTCTATTCCGGTCTTCGCTTAATCATGCGTTTTGAACCGTGAACCTTTCCTTAAAACTAACCGGTCTAAGTTACGACCTAAATAAGACCCGTTAGGAATCTAATAGGTTAATAAAACCTTCGTTCCAGATTAAGAGCCCCAGTAGAGGTACTTGTGCTTGCTGACTAGGATATACGGCTGAGTATAAATTGCATTTTAAGCTCAGGTAAATACTCTTAACTTATTTTCCCTATATGGGCTTGGGATACGGTATTATAATAATACCGCTTGGTCGGGTATTGAATGCTTAATCGTATTGTGGTTAAATTATTGAGGTAACCCGTTTTAATCTGTATTGTTTGAAATAAAAGCCTTTAGGGGTTAATGACCATGTCCCAGATATCCTTGGCATCATTATAATAAAATGGCCACGTCTTAAGCACGGGGTGTAGGCATACACCTGACAGTTGCATAAGGGAAACGGTATCTCACTCTCTTGTGGGCCTATACTTGTGGCGTGTCTGTTAATCTTGACTCGGTTTCTAACATCGGGCCCTGAACGTATAACGAACATGTAAATCTGTATACAAGATTATTTTTATATAATTGTCCCAAGTTATAAAAGAATTTTTGTGCCTTGAGCATTGAAATCAATTTTCTTAAATGTTTTCAAAATGAGTCAGTTAATTGTATTTACCAGTGTAAACTGACGTATTTTCCAAAAAGGTTAAGTGACAGGTAGTGTACGTAATTGGCTGGGAGCTCAGGGCGTTAATAGGGAATCTTGCAAGTTCTAGATGCCTAAAGTCTGTTGAACAGTTTTCTTTTATTTGATCCGCCTGTGGATCCTTTACATATCGTTTGTAATACTTTGATATTCTCATTCGGTTTGTAATATATTTATCTTTTGCTTCCGCTGTGCATTAAATTGTGTTGTTTGAATATGATGATATCAACTACGTCACGATACTCCTCACCGGGCCCACCGGTAATACGTGGAAATATCAGGGTGTGACAGTTATCATCAGCGGTTGTTTACCATCAATACTTATCCCTTTAAACACCAGCAGTGCTTACAAGACCCTTCAGTAGTTTGATTTTAGACTCATCAGTGGTTTGACTTTATTTTACTAAACTAAATTGTTAGTTTCTCCAACAAACATATATATAAGGTCAGGGAGTGTGGCTTCGCGCCACCCCGCCACATAAGCTCAATCTTTGGCGCTCCACCCCCACCCGCCTCCGTTAAAGGGGGCGCTATCGATTGATTCTGCCAAAGGGTTAGCGCGCGAGAGAATGAAATCAAGGGCCCCGCCAAAAGTCAACCAATCAGCTTTTATTATTTATTTTTTTAATATAGTTAAAAGGTGCTTTATAAGGGGCGTTGTTCCACACCGTGTAAGTTAACGATAAAGCCCCATGCTTATGTGTTGTCTACATGGCGTAATAAAACCTCTAAGGCTTTAAACCACACCCTCTAGCCTAACTGTTCACATTACATATATGTAAAAATAGACGCTTAAATAGATATTGAAGGGGGATGTATTTTGATAATATCATCCTTGGGAGTGGTGCTTTCTAATATGAGATAAGATAATAAGATTAAACCAATGTTCATAGTGGGACTAGAACCCTTAACCAATTGAGAAGAAACACTTTTACCACATTCTTTAATATCGTTAAGTTACAAGCCTTTTATATATAGGGATGAGCTCGGTACCGACCGGTAGGGGTGTTCAAAAAAATCCGGATCCGAAACCAAATCCGAAATCTCCGAAAATTCGGATTCGGATATCCATTTTGAAAATTTTCGGATATTTCGGATATCCGATATCCGAAATACTATATAATATTATTTTTTATTATTAATTATATATACAAAATTTCCTTGAAAACCTTATTCCCACTTCTCACATTACCAGTTCCACGCCTCCACTACCCCATGCCCATCTCGGTTCTCGTTCAAATATATGAGTTTGACAGTCCGAGTTTGACAGTTTAAATTGAAGAAATTGAAACTGGGGGAGGTACCTTTTCTTCAACATTGAAAAAAAAGCTAGAATTATAATTGGATATTCAAAGCATGTATGCTCGTTGCTGCTCAAAATCCCCAAAATCAACTGCCACTTTTATTTTTTAATGCTATTTGTTAGATTATTGCATTTAGGAAACTGATTCTAAAGTATTATACTTTCGATTAATGGATATGTGTTTTACTATTTTTTGGGATTTAGGAATTTGGATATCCGTTTCACTATCCGAATTTCGGATATCCGAAATTTCGGATACGGATTCGGATAGTGAAATCAGCTATCCGAAAAGTTCGGATATCCGAATTTGCGAATATCCGAATTTGAACACCCCTACTGTAACGACTCTCATCAAAAGTCATAATTATTAAATTAATTTGACCAATAGGAAACCCTAATTGAGACACCCAAGTGATTCTGCGCAAACCCTAAAATTTTCAGAACAATCAGAATCAGGATCAGGGCCCCTAAAAATCAGGGGGGGTATTTCCTAGTTAATGATTATCTAAATAAAACGCTGTCGAAATATGAAATTCGAATTCTGTCAAGTCAGCAAGGCTAGTCCCACACGTGGCCAGCCTATAATGAAAACGTGTCCCTTACGCACCGCAAGGGATTGAGTGTTACGGTGCGCAAGGGTGGTTACGCACCGTAAGAAAGATGGTGTTACGGTGCGCAAGGCTTGCTAACTTTTGGGTATAAATAGAGGACTTTGGCAATCGAATTTGGGCACTGAAACGACGATAAAACTCAAATTATACGTCGAGATATCGCAGAAACACTTGTAAAACACACACGGATCACTAATCGACGCCGCAATCAGGGTATTAGCTCGATCGCTATTACGATTCATTGTCCGATCGATCAATGTACTCAATGGATGTTTAAGTGCTGCCCACATTAGGGTGATGCTTTGTCATTAGTCGTTAATTCGATGGATGTTTAAGCATAGCACTTTGTCATTCGTTGTGAGGGTTGATCTCGTGAGTTATCGTAAATGCTGTATTGATTACTAACCCCGAATTGTGTGCCTGTTATTAAATTTAGGTTAAAAAGGCTAATCAGTAGGCTTAAACTCTGCTCAAATTAAATCTGCAATGTGAGTCATTCTCTTTTTATCAACTATTTTACAATACCTCAAATTATTTTCAAGGTTATAATTACAGGGACTAAGTCGTGGATATCTTGAATTACTGGTTAGTGGGGTATTGTGCACATTACTAATTTTCTCCCAGTTAGGTTCATTGACCTACTCGGGATAATCACTGTTAGGTTCATTGACCTACAGGGATAATCATCACTATTTAGGTTCATTGATCTAAATAGTGGTATGACCATCGTCACCATTGTGACATGTCACCATTGTGACAGAATGCCAGATAAAAATAAGATAGAAGCCATTGTAATCGCTCTTATGCTGTAATTAATAACTATACATCATTATGCAAAATAGAATGATTCACTCAGTATTTCCCGCTGACAAAACCTTTTTCAAACATGTTTCAGGTAATTTGTTATGATCCAGGAAAAGTGCCATAAAGCACTACAAGCTCAAGGAAGTGGCTCAGTATAAAATAAAGAAACATGTTTTGTAAAATAAAGGATTTCTTCATGAAATCTCAAGATTGTAAATTACCGGGTTTTATCCCGCGTTGTGAAATAAAATAATCGGGAAATATTTCAATTTTAAAAAGATCCTGATGTTAAACTTCCGCTGTTAAACTCAATTAAATAAATACCACGGGATTTCTGTCCCGCGGCTCCTGAAACGGGTCAAACTGGGTCGGGGGGCGTGACAGAAAAAGGTGGTATCAGAGCTACTGATTGAGCCACTGATTTAAGCCAATTAAGTATTTAGAAAATACTTAATTTTTATTAATTGCTATTTTGTGATTATATGTTTTATTATCTAGTTAACTGTATACAGTATGGGCAGATTTTTGTATGCTAACTAATGTAGCAATTAATACAAATTTTTAAATAATTTGACCCAAGTTTAGCACTTTTATTATCTACAGTCTAGAAACCTTATAAATAAATTTACAAATAAAACCTAGTGTGTTTTAATTTTCAGTTGTTTTGGTAAGTTACCCAGTATGAAATACTATTTAAAAAGTTGTTCTATAAAATTTTGTTATGACTTAGTAATTGTGTGTATTTTGCTAAACAGCATGAGTGACTTGTCTGACGCCCTTCAGAATTTAAATCTCTATCCGGTAAGAATAGAGGTTTCCAGAGATTTCAATAGGTATATTCTAGACATAGAAGAACCTATAGAATTCAACGCTTTACCTCTTGAGAAACCTAAGCCTAAGAAAATGGAAATTGGGGAAAGCTCTAGGCAAATTGAGGGGTTACCATCTCAAGAAGAACTAGATTTTATAATGGCAACCGATGATACTATTGAGCCTATTAATGAAAATGATTTTATTCATTCTCTTGAAACACAACTACCAATGAAATTAGAACCAGCTATTCCAAATCCTTCAATCCACTCACAAATAGACGAATGGTTGAATAATGAAATATTGTTACAAAACCATCCCTATAAGCTTTTTCCTAAGTTCAATCCAGAACCTTTACCAAATCCACCAATAAGTAACGAGAATATGGCTAAACTCCATCATTTTGAAAAAAATGGATGCTGGGAATAGGATCCAAGAGATTTTGGGACAGATCTCCTGGAAATACGATGAGAAGGAACGCCGTTACTAGAACATCACCTGACAAAGGATAGGGGATTATGAAACTATAGTTGTGTAATAGTAATAGTAAAATCAGTTTGTGTAAAATAAATAATAAAACGATTGTATATAGAAGCATGATATAATCTATACAACAAACGAAATAGTAGAAAATTTACAATTTTGGTTGTATATTTGTTTACGTGATTATGTGCAAATAATTGTAACATTGGATTATTTCTTTTATACTAATTATTTATCTATAAATTAGTTATCAGATGGAAAACGCTAATAATGAACCAGTTAATGAGGTTAATCAATCTGAGCAACAACCGGGGGATCAATTTATGACTAGGCAGGATATAGAAAATATCGTTGCTCAAGGGATAGCCAACGCTATTCCAGCAATCGTTGCTGCTGTTAAAAATCCAATCGAACCACAACAAATCGTTCCTAGCAAACGTATTTCTGAAGATAACTTCAGTAATAGCATAAACGGAGGCAATGATCATGTTGATCATGATAATGAACCACGGCAAGCTCCGCTCCCTAAGAAAAGGAAAGCTGCAACGCCTGGTTGCACTTACAAAGAATTTCTTGCTTGTAAACCCACTGAGTTTGCAGGCAATGAAGGAGTGACTGCGGCACTGCGTTGGTTAGAGAAAACCGAGGCAGTAATTGCCATAAGTAAATGTGCTCAGGATGATCAAGTCATGTACGCATCAAACCTTTTCAAAGAAGTGGCGCTAGAATGGTGGAATACGATGTTACAAGCAAAAGGAAGAAGGATGGCGTATGCTATGAACTGGGAAGAATTTAAGAGCTTTGTAGAAAGAAAATTCTGTCCCGAATATGAAAAAGGAACAAATGACAAATAAGTTTCTAACCCATCGGATGGTGGATGTAGATTGTCGAGGGTATACTTCGACATTCTTCGAGTATGCTCGAGTGGTACCAACCCTGGCTTCGCCAGAGCCGGTACTTATTTACCATTATATTTGGGGATTGATTTCCGAAATCCGTAATATCGTCAAAGCTGCGAAACCTCGCACGATTGATGATGCAGTGGATTTAGCTAATACTCTAACTGATGAACTAGTACGGACAAGAGAAGAAAATAGAAGGAAGGAAGTAGCCCAAAAGATTACCCAAGAATTCCATCCGGGTAACCATAACAATTTCAAGAGAAGAGGAAATGGGCAATCTACCACTAGTCCATTTTGCAATTTTTGCAAAAGGAAGCATTTTGGAAGATGCAAAGGATATTGCAATTTTTGCAAAATTCCAGGACATCAAGAAGAAGACTGCAGGAGGAAGAAATTTTCAGTCTGCTACAACTGTGGAGAAGCTGGACATCTTAGGCCAGATTGTCCAAAATTGAATAAACCATCTGACAATAAAGCCAAACCTGCAGAAGGAGCAAAAAGGAATGTAAGAGCCTTCCAACTGACTGCTAAGGAAGCAGAACTCATTCCAGAAGTGATAGCCGGTATGTTCTTAGTTCACAACGTTTACACAAGAGTATTATTTGACTCTGGTGCAAACCAAAGTTTTATAAATATTTCATTCTGCCAAACTTTTAACTTACCTTTAACCAGCATTAGGCAAATTTCTATAATAGAAACGGCAGATGGGGATTCAGTTAAAATAAATAAGGTTCTACAAAACGTAGAAATAGAACTTTTAAGTCATAAATTTTCTGCAACCCTATTATTTTATGAAATAAGTTGAATTCGGTATTGTGTTAGGAATGGATTGGTTAGTAAACAACCATGCTCAAAATTATCTGTGATAAGAATTCCCTAGAAATTTGTGCAACCACTAGAGAAGTAATAATGATTACAGGAGATAAGTCATAAAGTTCATATCAGCAATGAAAGTTGCTAATTATGAACGAAAGCAAGGAATAGTATACATGATTTTAGTAATCATCAATACTAAAGATAAAGAACTTAAGGAAATTTCTGTAGTTTCAGAATACCCAGATATATTCCCAGAAGATTTACCTGGATTACCACCAGATAGGGAGATAGAATTTAGGATTCATCTAATTCCAGGAACTATACCGATAAGCCAAGGCACCTTATCGGTTAACACAATATTATTTAAAAAGGATGGTTCGATGAGAATGTGTATTGATTATAGGAAATTGAATAAGGTTATAATTAAGAATCGATACTCATTACCTAGAATTGATGATCTATTCGATCAATTCCAGGGAGATAGATATTTTTCTAAGATCGACATACGTTCCGGATATTATCAGTCAAAAGTACAAGAGGAAGACATACCTAAAACTGCTTTCAGGACTAGGTATGATCATTACAAGTTACAGTCATGCTCTTTAGATTAACGAATGCATCTGCAGCATTCATGGACATGATGAATAGGATCTGTAAACTGTATTTGGATAAATTTGTAATTGTCTTCATCGATGATATACTTATTTATTCCAAAAGTCAGGAAGAACATTATCAGCATTTGCATATACTCTTAACTTTGTTAAGAAAAGAAAAGCTGTACACCAAATTCTCAAAGTATGAATTTTAGTCGCCAGAAGTGCAAATTCTAGGTCATATGGTGAATCATGAAAGTATTCACAGCAATTACCAAATGGAAGATTCCTCAATCCGCAATGGAAATTAGGAGTTTTGTAGGTTTAGCCGCATACTATAGACGGTTTATTAAGGATTTTCCCAAGATAGCTGTACCATTAACTAAGCTAACCTGTAAAACAGTTAAGTTTGATTAGAGATCTAAACAAGAAGAAGCCTTTAGGATCTTAAAGCAAAAATTAACAAAATCCTAGCCTTACCAGAAGGAACAGAAGATTTTAAAGTATATGGTGATGTTTCAAAGCTAGGATTTGGAAGTATGTTAATGCAATGCAAAAAGGTAATTGCATATGCATCAAGGCAATTGAAAAGGTACGAAGAAAACTATACCACTCATGACTTAGAATTAGGAGTTATAGTTTTTGCCCTTAAGATTTGGAGACATTATCTGTATGGAAGTAAGTTTACTGTCTATGCGGATCATAAGAGTTTAAGATATATATATTTGGGCAAAAAGAATTAAACATGAGGCAAAGGAGATGGATGAAAATCCCAAGTAAACTACGACTGTGATATTCAGTATCACGAAGGAAAAGGCTGAAAAATGGCTAGAGATCGCCAGAAGAGTTATACAGATAATAGACGAAAGCCGATTAGAATTTCAAGTTGGAGACAAAATGTTATTAAAGGTATCTCCTTGGAAAGGAGTTGTTAAATTCAGTAAGAAAAGAAAGTTAAATCCAAGGTACGTAGAACCATTTCCAGTGATCCAACGTATAAGACCAGTTGCTTATCGTTTACAAACACCAGGAGAGTTAGCTGGAGTACATGATGTATTTCATATATCCAATCTCAAGAAATGTCTATCAGATGAATATTTGGTAGTACCTTTCCAAGATATAAAGGTAAACAAATAGTGTTAGTTAAGTAAAGTGGGATTCAAAGATAGGACCCTAATATACTTGGGAACTGGAATCCGAAATGAAGAGAAAATATCCTCAATTATTCCAGTAAATCTCGAGGACGAGATTTTTATTAAGGTGGGGAGAATGTAACGACTCTCATCAAAAGTCATAATTATTAAATTAATTTGACCAATAGGAAACCCTAATTGAGACACCCAAGTGATTCTGCGCAAATCCTAAAATTTTCAGAACAATCAGAATCAGGATCAGGGCCCCTAAAAATCAGGGGGGGTATTTCCTAGTTAATGATTATCTAAATAAAACGCTGTCGAAATATGAAATTCGAATTCTGTCAAGTCAGCAAGGCTAGTCCCACACGTGGCCAGCCTATAATGAAAACGTGTCCCTTACGCACCGCAAGGGATTGAGTGTTACGGTGCGCAAGGGTGGTTACGCACCGTAAGAAAGATGGTGTTACGGTGCGCAAGGCTTGCTAACTTTTGGGTATAAATAGAGGACTTTGGCAATCGAATTTGGGCACTGAAACGACGATAAAACTCAAATTATACGTCGAGATATCGCAGAAACACTTGTAAAACACACACGGATCACTAATCGACGCCGCAATCAGGGTATTAGCTCGATCGCTATTACGATTCATTGTCCGATCGATCAATGTACTCAATGGATGTTTAAGTGCTGCCCACATTAGGGTGATGCTTTGTCATTAGTCGTTAATTCGATGGATGTTTAAGCATAGCACTTTGTCATTCGTTGTGAGGGTTGATCTCGTGAGTTATCGTAAATGCTGTATTGATTACTAACCCCGAATTGTGTGCCTGTTATTAAATTTAGGTTAAAAAGGCTAATCAGTAGGCTTAAACTCTGCTCAAATTAAATCTGCAATGTGAGTCATTCTCTTTTTATCAACTATTTTACAATACCTCAAATTATTTTCAAGGTTATAATTACAGGGACTAAGTCGTGGATATCTTGAATTACTGGTTAGTGGGGTATTGTGCACATTACTAATTTTCTCCCAGTTAGGTTCATTGACCTACTCGGGATAATCACTGTTAGGTTCATTGACCTACAGGGATAATCATCACTATTTAGGTTCATTGATCTAAATAGTGGTATGACCATCGTCACCATTGTGACATGTCACCATTTTGACAGAATGCCAGATAAAAATAAGATAGAAGCCATTGTAATCGCTCTTATGCTGTAATTAATAACTATGCATCATTATGCAAAATAGAATGATTCAGTCAGTATTTCCCGCTGACAAAACCTTTTTCAAACATGTTTCAGGTAATTTGTTATGATCCAGGAAAAGTGCCATAAAGCACTACAAGCTCAAGGAAGTGGCTCAGTATAAAATAAAGAAACATGTTTTGTAAAATAAAGGATTTCTTCGTGAAATCTCAAGATTGTAAATTACCGGGTTTTATCCCGCGTTGTGAAATAAAATAATCGGGAAATATTTCAATTTTAAAAAGATCCTGATGTTAAACTTCCGCTGTTAAACTCAATTAAATAAATACCACGGGATTTCTGTCCCGCGGCTCCTGAAACGGGTCAAACCGGGTCGGGGGCCGTGACACCTACCAACCGGTACCGAAAATCCCTAAAAGTAGGTATCGGTACAGAATATACTCGGTTCGGTAAGGTTCGGTACCGGTATTTGAGGGTAAAAACCGGTAAATACCGGTACCGAACCGATACCGAAAATGTCAAAAGTCGGTACCAGTTACCATTTGCTCATCCCTATCCATATACATATACATATACATACACATGCATATGTATGTTCTTTATACATATATGTATATAAACGTGTGACCTACAAACGAGATATATAAAAGATCAAAGATTTAATTATTGTTTATAGGAATTAATTAGTGCTGTTGAAAAATGGGAATTATGGGGGAATGCATTATGCATGTACTACAATTTGACTCTTGGCATTGGTGGCTTGACCAATTATCCTATATATTAATAAACCAAGTTTATGAATAGTATTAGGGGCAGTTTTGTAATTTCATTGTACAGTTCTTGCATCATATTCATCCACGTACACCCCATCCTCACTTCTTCATCCACGTACACCCCATCCTCACTTCTTCATCCTCTGCACCCAATTCTCATCTAAGAAACCCTAACCCTCACACCAACTCAACGTTTTCTTCATTTCTCTCTTTCAAGAAGACCCAAATATCCACACCACAAAACCACTCCCTCTCTCTCGAATCCGGCGACTGGAGGTGATCTCCGGCCGGTTATTCCGGAGAGTAGAACGAGAAGGAGATCGGAGAGAAGGAGCAGAAGAGAGAGAGAGAGAGACGGCGAATGGTTTCGGCGCCGCCGCGGCGACGGCTGTGGTGGTGGATCTTCACGACGGCGGCTGTAGCCGCCGGAGATGACGACGGCGGTGGCGATGGTCGCTGTTTCAGGTTAGTGGTTCTACTCCGTTCATGTTCGGGTCTCAATTTGCTTTGATTTAATGAATGTTTGTGAGGTATAATCATGATCTTATAATATTTGATTTGGAGGTTTCTGTTGTGTGAATTAATGATTGTTTTTGTTTGAACTGTCTTGCTCAGCTGAATATGGTTGCAAAATGGGTAGGTTGCTTACGGATCAAAATGACAACTTTAGTATCGGACAAATTATTCGATTCAAACTCATGGTTTTGAAGGAGCAATTTCGCAATGAAAAGGCAAGGAGATATCTTAATAATATGCGGAAAAAGCAGCCCGTTCCTTTCACACAAAAATTTTGTAATGTAGACCCGCTGGCTCTTAAACTATTGGAACGCCTACTTGCATTTGATCCCAAAGACCGTCCATCAGCTGAAGAGGTATGCTACCAAATGCATTGACTCTTTGACTGTTTTTAAATTATTGATATGTTAATAGAAAGAAGTAGAGTCGGGTCGGGTCGGGTCGGGTCGGGTGATTTGTTGAAACAGGTCATTTTAGGTATGGGTCAACAATATTATAAAGAAGTAGAGTCGGGTTACAAAAACAATATTATAACAGTAGTAATCTAAACCTTTGTATAAAAATGATGTAGGAGGTATGCATTAAATCGACTTGGGCAATTTTCAACCGTTTTGACCCATTCCAATTTCAGCTATCTTTGTTATTTGGCCTGAGATAAAACACAGCCAAAACCTACCCATCTAGAAAGAAGTATGAATGTATGATCGATTTGGAATCTTTATTTTTTTTGATATAATGCGCTTTCTGTTGTAGTCACTAGCCGATCCTTACTTTAATGGCTTGTCAAATGTGGACCGAGAACCATCCACTCAGCCCATATCAAAACTTGAATTCGAGTTTGAGAGGAGGAAACTGGGAAAAGATGATGTTAGAGAGTTAATTTATCGAGAGGTTTGGTTATCAATAAATATTTATTATTATTATTATTATTATTATTATTATTATTATTATTATTATTATCATGTTTATGTTAACATTAATATTTGTCATATACATAACCAGATCTTGGAGTATCATCCTCAGATGCTACAAGAGTATCTACACGGTGGTGAACAAACTAGCTTCTTGTACCCGAGGTCAAACACTTCCTTAAGTCTATCGAAAAAAGATGTTGTATAACATTTTTTTGTGGAATTTAGTTGATGTAATTGTTACCAAATTATTTTGTTGTTGTTTATTCCAATGGGGTCGATCGGTTTAAGAGGCAATTTGCACATCTTGAAGAGGGTATGGGTAAAGGTGGAGGTGGAGGTAGTAATACCACTCCACTGCTAAGGCAGCATGCCTCACTTCCAAGGCAAGTTACCGAACTCCTAATTGTTTGGATGTGTGATTAAACTGACTAATCATGCTAGATCATATAGAGTGTTTGGATACAAGTGATTCTGATTTTGATTATCTAATTGTTTAGGGTCAAAATAATCATATTTTGAGAAACAAGTATGAAGTTGCTATATGAAAATTGTTTAGGGTCAAACTAATCAGATAATGATTTTGATTCTTCAACCGAATCTTGGATAACCTGGAGGGTAGAAACTGTGGAAGCCCTTTTAGAATTAATGGGCCATTTGAAGTACTAAACAAATTCAATATGTATGTACTTTTGTGAAACGTAGCAACTTTATAAATCTTTGGGAGTTTTTTTATGGATAGAGTATCTCCAACAAGAAAAAAAAAAACCGCTTTCAAACTAAAGTTGCCATTTCTTCTATTGGTTACTAGGATCAATGTCCATTCATAGTAACAAAACCTAGAAATGAAGCATGATAAAGATTTTAGCACAAACATTAAACCTAGAAACCAAACATGTGACGCAAGAAATCCAAAAGAAAAAAACGCTTTAATGCTTTATAATCATATATGCTAACCACAATGTAAATCGCGCAACGCGCGTCGGGCAATTACCCTAGTTTTAATAAAAGTGAGGCCAAGCCAAGTTGGATTAGTTACAATTTCGAGACCGAGTTAAGTTGGTTTAGTTGACGGTATAATGAAGACAAAAACAAAGTCAGCATGTATTAACTGTAAAATGTCAGCCATCCTCAGATCCTCTACAAACTTCAGACTAAAAACAAGAGCAATTTGTGGTTACATAAAGCGGATGGTCTAAAGTTTCGGGTTTCAAGCGAATTAACCATGTTTTAGATGTGATCCGCAGGAACAGAGGTGAACCTATGTGTAATGGTTTAACTAAAAAGTAAAAAAGTTTATGTCCCGCTACTGTCATGTATGCATTAAGACTTTAACTAAACCTCAAAAGTTTGTAGTTATTTAACTAAACCAAATAAAAAAATGGGGGGGGGGGGGGGGGGGTGAAGTGATTGACTCAAAAAATATGTTGATTAATGAGACATTGGGTGGCCGAGACTGTTCATGACGATTATCAAATTTAATATATATATATATATATATATATATATAGGGGGATGTTCATTTGAGAACAAAATTTAGTTGAGAAGAAAAAGAACAAATGGTACAATTGTAAAATATTAAGTAGTTTTTCTTTAATCTCATTTATTACAATCTTTAAGTAATTAATTACTCATAAAGACTATTATTGTCTACACTAATTTTCATTGCCTACACACATAAAAAGTTATCCTACACATTTCGAAAATTATCCTACATATGCTCAAATTTATCCTACACAACTCGTAATTTATCCTACACACCTACTAATTTATCCTACACTCTAAATTATTTTTTTTTAATTTTTGAAAAAATATATATTTTTTGAAAATAAGTTACAAATTTAATGTAGTTAGCTATTAAAAAGGAAGACTAGATATTAATGATCTATGTAACTTTACAAATATACCCTTACATTAAAATTAAATGAAAATATTAAATGAAGTAAAATGAAACATTCTTATTGGTTGAAACTTATTCTTTTTTCTTCTTACAAAAAAATTCTTCTCATTTGAACATTCCACTATAATATAATATTAGTAAAAGTATAAAAAGAAACGTGTTAAAAAAGTTCAATTACAATTTTACAAGATCGCCAAAAAAACATATATATCAAAGATAAAACCCAAGGCCACCAAAACTACTTTCATGGACCTATAAGGCCTATTACATCCTTGAGAATCGGTATTTTTTTAGTGTGTGATTTAGGTTATGCTCGAACTTATTGCGAAGATCATGAAGATTTACATGATTATAACAAGTGAAAATTAGGGTTGATGTTGTTGGTGGTAGAAAGTTGTTTATTGAACCTATAGAATAATGCGTGTTTGTTGTCGATGGTGGTGGTGGTTAGGATAAAGGTATGGTGTAGTGTTTATCTATAAAAGGGGTTGTTGTTTTTGGGTTAAATCATGACACAGAGTGATTCATTTTACCAACTAATGTTATTGAATTTGAATAGATTGGTTTAAAAAATATAAGCAACAAATATGATGGTTTGATCTTAAAGTTTGGGTTGATTATTTTGATTTTCAAAATCTGAAGAACTAAATAGAAGTTTTCAAGAGGTTGGAACCAAAGCGTGTGAACTAATCAAAAAGTTCTACATAGGCTACTTAACCAGTTAAACAAGTGAAATCGGTAAGTAAGCCAAGAACAACAAACCCTAGAACTTGCTCTAAACACAAGAGCGACTTTTTTCTTATTCGACTTAGACACAAATTACAAAGAAAAACTTCGATTTAAAGACTTAGAAAAATAACTGTCAGACAAGGGTTTATATGTAAACCTATTCGAATACAAGTACTCTAAATTCGACATTCTAACTTAATTAAAAGATAAACAATAAACTTATCCTATTCTATTATGAATTGGACTCTTATTTTAACTTCAAACATTAAAAAAAAAAAAAAAAAAAAAAAAAAAAAAAAACATTAAATCGTAAGTAGGGATTGATATATAGTTTCCAGTGAACTATAGTTGTACTGCTATACGAGATTTTCAATTCAACTCTTTAACATGCATAGATATAGTTAAAGATAAAAACGTAGAGATCGTTAAAAAAATCATGTACTTAAAAATCAGAATGTCCTTAAGCTTCAAACGCATTAGACAATAGTAATTTCAGCCTAAATCAAATCCGTAAAAAACATAAAAATATAAAATATTGATGTGTAATATCGCCATATGTATATGTTAATATTAATAATCCAAAATAAAACGTCACACCTACGTAATATGTTAACATTAATAATCCAAAATAAAACGTCACAAAACATCTAATTCTTCTAAACCTACCAAAGTCTTCAAAACACGAAAGCATCTTAGAGTGGATCCTACAATGTGTGAACGCATATATGTATGTATGTATCTGACAGTCGAAAAAAACAAGCACTAAATCAGTTGCTTTAATCATACACGTGGCTGGCCCAGATAAAAGCCATTACCACTTTAAGAAGAAGATGCCATTGAAAAGTTGCTCAATGTAGCCATAAAAAGTCCATTACCGTTGGAAACTTCTTAATTGGGCCCGAATTATTATTACCATACAAGCTTATCTATTTATCTAATGTATTCTTGTATGTATATGTTGTTGCATTAGGTGGTAGTGAATTATATTTTGGTTGGGTTTAAAAATGAGTGAATTACGTTTTTGGCCCCTGTGGTTATATCACTTTTACTATATTAGCCCAAAATAAGAATTTTTAACATATCTGCCCCCATAGTCTCTATAACTAACCATTTTGGCCCCTAAGTCTAGAGATCATGGGGGCCAAAATGGTTAGACTTAGGGGCCAAAATGGTTAGTTATAGAGACCATGGGGGCAGATATGTTAAAAATTCTTATTTTGGGCTAATATAGTAAAAATGATATAACCACAGGGGCCAAAAACGTAATTTACTCGTTTAAAAATTGTAACAAACTTTTACAAATGTCAGTAAGCAAGTTAGAATTAAGGTGTCTAATTCATCGACAAAACTAGTATTCGGTCTCAACGCTCATGGTAAAAATCGAATTTTACAACTAAGAACATGTTCCACTTTATCTTCTTCAATCAGTAGGTGGAGAACTAGATTCTTAAAGCATACATAATTCTAATCTTGAAATATAAGAAAGTATCTTTCTTTGACCCGAATAGGAAATTAGGGTGGGTCTTATCCATCTATAAATGTAAGGAAAGTAAGAAAAAGCCTTCAAATCCTCATATCCTATCATCTTTTATCAATCAAGAATGGCTAGGCACATATATGATCAAGAAGGTGGTTATGCTTATGGGCCAGGACCACATGCCAGTTGGTATGTGGTTGAGACCACAACAGTTGAGCGTGTTCGTTTCCCAGCTGCTGCGCCTTTCAGTCTCAAGGACCATCATCAAGGCTACAAGCTAAACTTTGACAACTCAAGCACACCCCGCTACCAAGATGTGGACGAAAGTTTTATGGCTAACTTTCTCAACAAAATCCAAATTGAAGCAAGCCGCCCCACTGATAAATACAGGCCTACAAGCCCAAACAAGTATCCACATACAAGGCCAAACAAGTATTTATGGCCTACAAGTCCGAACAAGTACCAACATACAAGCCCTGACAGGTACATGCATACAAGCCCGTATAAGTACCGGCATACAAGCCCACTCAGGTACCACCCTACAAGCCCAAAAAAGTACCGACCTACAAGCCCGGAGAAGTACCGACATACAAGCCCAGAGAAGTACCGACATACAAGCCCAGAAAAATATCAACTAACAAGCCCGAATAGGTACAGGCATACAAGCCCGGGCAAGTACCGACATACAAGCCCAGACAAGTACCACCCTACAAGCTCAAACAAGTACCACCCTACAAATCCAGACAAGTACCGAGATACAAGCCCGGGCAAGTACCGACATACAGGCCCAAACCAATATCAGCTAACAAGCCCGATGCATAATTATCCTTCAAAAGAAGCTCACGGGTTTTGGGCCCAAGGGTTATCAATCCCTAACAAGCACCACACTTCAAGTCCAGGCCAACATATTAGGTTGGGAAAGCATTCGGGCCTGGATAACAATTGGCATAGTGTAGCTCATCACCCTCTTACGCCACCCACCAACGATATTAATGAAGCAGTAGGCTTTCTAGTAGAATCGTTGAATTATTCGGGAATTGACAATTTGTCCCTTAACGCACAATCAATTGAACACGAAAGGCGTTACACTAGTCGTGCATTTAGGGGTGCAACCACCCAACCTTATGCGACACGATTGATAGTCAAGAAGACATAAACTGGCATCTCGTGTGACATAAGTGGTTCAAAAAACTTGTGTGACTTGTATCTAAGTATGTTAAGTTTCTAAGGTAGTTTTTGTATATGTTTCTCTTAATTTGTAAATTTTCTACTGTTTATAAATAATCTTAGCTTAAAATTAAGGATTTTAGTGGCTCACCTTTGCGATTTATATATGATGTTACAAAGTGATAGTTTCTATTCTTATGATTTTTGCAGGGCCGGTTAGCTTTTATGAAAGCATAAAACAAATAGAGGATTTTATTGTTATCGAATAAAAATGGTTGATTGTTTCCTGGATGTGGAATATCATGTAGGTTCTGCATTTGTAGCATATTATAATATAATATAATATTGAGTTTTAATTGAATAAAACATGTGTGTAGAATTCCAAGAACTAAATATGTAAATCTTTAGGGTTGAAAACGAATCGAACGCATATAAACAAGATGGGAATAAGGTTTTTTATTTTATCTGATACGGTAATAAGATAAGTACGAATTCAAGAATATAAAAAGTTTAGATGACATAAATAAATGTATAAAAACCTTTAGTGAACAGCATAAACAAACAAATATGGACGAATGTTCACGAACACATTACCGAACGTTCACAAACACAATTGAACGAACGAGACATTTGTTCGTGTCCGTTTATTTAACTAATTAAACAAAATTTTTTGTTTCGTCCATTTATTAAACGAACTTCTCGCCAAACGGTTCATGAACTGTTCGTTGAATGTTGGTTAAACATTTTGATTATACTAATAATGTTTTGTTAACCGTCGAAATTTTATAAAAGATATTATACTAAAGAAACCTTAAAAGTGAAAACTATCATGGTCACCCTTAGGAATAGTAAGTTACTTATGAAGCTCACTATCCTTGAAACCAGTTACTTACTTTATCACTATTAATGCTAGCTCAATATATTCATGTTTTGAACCTAACATAATTCTACTAAATGGAACGTGATAAACGAGTCAAATGCAACAGTTTTGATCACAAAAATGTTAGTATAGTCCAAGTTGCATTAAATCTAATGTAACCTTTTTTTTTTTTTTTTTTTTTTAATATAACACAACTTTTTTTTCCAAAGAGTTGCATCCTACGTTGCATCCTAAGTTATATTAAACCATTGGGTGTCAGCCCAGTGGCCACCGACCTCCACCTTAAACCGGCTCAAGGATCCATGAGGTCTCGGGTTCGAATCCTGGCAACAGGCTCTTCAGTTCCCCTTAAGTTGGCAGTAGGGCTGTTCACGAGCCGAGCCGAACCGAGCGGACCTTTGCTCGTGCTTGGCTCGTTTACAAACCGAACCGAGCGGAGCGGCTCATTTATAACCGAGCCTCAAATCAAACGAGCATTTTTCGAGCAGTAAATATTCCGAGCAAGCGTCGAGCGAAGTTCGAGCAATTTGGACAACCGTGTCGCCCGATTTAAATTTGCTGAGAGAGATAGTGACAATGTTTGGTCTCAAGTTTTTATGTCTTAAAAAACATACACATTTCATGGTATAATATTTTCTGATGAATAACAATGTTGTGGCCAACGAGGCGATGATCATATTGCACAAACAATTACGTTGAGAGCAAGAGACGATCGACCTACGGTAACGACATGAAACATTAAGGCGATGAGCAACCTTTCGTTTATCGGTTTAGGGTTTAACTTTTAGATTGATACTATATTTTTTATTGGCGTGGTTGGACTAGTACGTCTAGATATAGTTGTAAATTTGTATATAGTTGACCAAAATCTAATATAATGGTATATATATAAAACTATAAATTTAATTTATATTTAAGTATATATGTATGTGTAACGTGTGTATATATATAGGTGTGTGTGTATGTATAATTTATATTTGTGTATATATATGTGTATATACATGTTTATATATGTATGTGTATATGTGTATATATATATATATACTAATTAAAAATAAAAATTCGAGCCGAACCGATGTCACGGCCCTTGGCCCCGATTTGACCCGGTCCAGAGCCGCGAGGCAGGAAATCCGATGGTATCTAATTATGTGACAGCGGAAGTCTTTTTAAGCAGGATCGTAAATATTAAAACTGCTCGTTTATATATAATATAGGGATAAATCCCATAATTTACAATAAAGTGATTTTACTGGGAAATCTTTATTTCTCAAAACATGTTTCTTTATTTATTTACATTGAGCCACTTTTCTAAGCTTGATGTGCTCCATGGCACTTTTCCTTTGCTCACAACAGATCACCTGAAACATGTTTGAAAAAGGTTTTGTCAGCAGGGAAATACTGAGTGAATCATTCATTTTGCTAAAACGACTCTTTTGTTATAATTTACAGTATTAAGAGAGATTACAATGTTTCTGATATCAAACCAACTACTCACAGTATTTGTCACTCGACTCTTTTCGGTGACTGTGGTCATATCACCATTGGCTGCCCCAATGAATGACGAATATCACAAATTTTAGGTTCGCCCACCTAAAGTGATAACAACTGTAGTAATGTGCACAATACCCCACATACCGGCTGTAACTTGGTGATTACATAAACTTAATCACTGTAATTATAACTTTGAAAACATTTAAGAATTTATAAAGCATTTTGATAAAAAGAGAATGACTCACATTGTAGATTTAACGAGCAGAGTATAAGCCTACTGATTAGCCTTGATTAACCTAATTTAAATAACAATGTACACACAACAGGTTAGTAACTAATACAACAGTTACGACAATTCACGAGATTAAACCCTCACAACGATTTACAAGTGCAATACTTATCAATTCAGCGGATTCACAACGAATGACAGAGTATAGTCCGAATTCGAACAACACTCAAACATTCAAGTCGAAATCACGATGAATAACAAAGTATAAACTCAATTTGAGCGGCACTTAGACAATCGTTGGATAGTTATAATCGATCGGACGTTGTATCGTATCAGCGATCGAGTTATTACCCTGATTGCGGCGTCGATTAGTGCCCTGTGTGTGTTATGGATTGTTTCTGTTATAACTCAGCCTACGTAAAGCGAATTTACGAAATTTCAAAGACAGAATTCAAGTCCCGAGGCCTTCTATTTATACCCAAATTTTGGTCAGCCCTGCGCATCGTAGGCCTATAACCCTTACGATGCGTAGGGGACTTTAACAGGCTTGCACATCGTAGGCTTTAAACCCCTACGATGCGTATGGTTTGAAAGTAGGTTATAGGGTAGCCACGGTTGAGACTAGCTTTGCTGAGTTGACAGTTTCTTAATTTCGAATTTTGACAACGAGTATTTTAGATAATCGTTAACTAGGGTATATCCCCCCTTGAGTTTTAGGGGCCCTGATCCTGATTCCTATTGTTCTGAAAATTTTAGGGTTTGTTCAGAATCACTTGGGTTTCTCAATTAGGGTTTCCTATTGGCCAAATTAAAATAATAATTAGGACTTTTGATGAGAGTTGTTACATTCTCCCTACCTTAATAAAAATCTCGTCCTTGAGATTTACTGGAATAAATGAGGATACTTTCTCTTCATTTCTGATTCCAGCTCCCAAGTGTATTCGGCTCCTCTTTTTGAATCCCATCTGACTTTGACTAAAACTAGTCGTTTATGTTTGAGAAACTTGATCTTTCGATCCTCAATTTGAAGAGGTTTCTCAACAAATTTTAATTTTTCGTTTACCTCTATATCTTGAAGAGGTACTACCAAAGATTCGTCTGCTAGACATTTCTTGAGATTGGATACATGAAATACATCATGTACTCCAGATAACTCTTCTGGTAGTTGTAAACGATACGCAACTGGTCCTATACGTTGGATCACTGGAAATGGTCCTACGTACCTGGGACTTAGCTTTCCTTTCTTACCGAATCGAACAACTCCTTTCCAAGGAGAAACTTTCAAAAGTACTCTGTCTCCAACTTGGAATTCTAACGGTTTGCATCTATTGTCTGCATAACTCTTCTGGCGATCTCGAGCAGTTTTCAGCCTTTCTTTAATTTGAGTAATCTTGTCGGTCGTCTCTTGCACTATCTCAGGACCTGACAATTGACTTTCTCCTATTTCTGCCCAACAAACTAGAGTTCTACACTTTCTTCCATAAAGTGCCTCAAATGGAGCAGTTTCAATGCTTGAATGGTAACTATTATTATAGGAGAATTCAATTAATGGTAAGTGATCATCCCAGTTCCCACCAAAATCTATTACACATGCTCGGAGCATGTCTTCTAGAGTTTGAATCGTCCTTTCACTTTGTCCGTCTGTTTGAGGATGATATGCAGTACTCAGATTTAGTCGAGTTCCCATAGCTTGCTGGAAACTTTTCCAAAAATGAGAAGTGAAACGACTATCTCTATCTGATACAATGGAGAGTGGGACTCCATGTAAAGATACCACTTCGTCTACATACAACTTAGCTAGCCTTTCCATGCTAAAAGTTTCCTTCATTGGTAGAAAATGAGCTGATTTGGTTAATCGATCCACAATTACCCAAATCGCATCATTACCTTTTCTTGATTTAGGCAACTGTAAGACCCCATTTTCTATTTAGCGATTTTACATGTAAATACTACAATTTGATGTGTAGCTAGGACTACACATACTATAAAAATACGGATTTATTAAAACTTTTACAAATCTTAAGTTTTTCTACATAACGGGATTGAATTCGTTGTTTAAAATTTACAAAGTAGCAAAGTGCGGAAGCATGTGTCTTTATCGTGTTCGGTTCTTCATTGAGCTTGATCGTCTTTCGGCATCCAAAAATATACCTACATTTCATAAACATGAAATGCTTTAGTCTTACGGGGTTTAAAACATGTCCAAACGAGTCCGGGAAACAATTATATTTCAAAAGAAAAACAAAATAAAATAAAAAGGATCTCCACCGTAACTTACGGTGGCACCGTAAGTTACGGTGGCCACTTGGTTTATCTTCTACCGTACAACAGTAGTCTAGAACCGTAACCATAACAGCTCCACCGTAACTTACGGTGGCACCGTAAGTTACGGTGGACCCTGCATCAGCTTTCCCATTTTTGCCGTAATTTGACACGAAATCTTTCGTATCTTTCGAACCGTTTATCCGTTTGACCTACCGTTTCTTCCTACATGTTTGTAATTTGATTCTCCATCATATGGAGTTAAAATCCGACATCCGGCTAGATAAAATTTAAGACTTTTAAGTCTTCGGCTTATTACTCTTTTACCAAAATTTTGACCCGTTTACACATTTATCAAACAAACATACTTGTTTGACCTTTATATCACGTATACTACTTCAAATTAGGTTATTTACCATATTAGGTTATAATCACAAGTTTATTACACAATTTAAACCCGTTTTCACTCGTATGCTTATTTTGACCCGTAATCCCTCTTTTAACCTATGATTTTGTTTGAAAAGTCATTAAGCTTTCCAAATACAATGTTCCTTACCTAAAACATTTGGTTTACTTATCAAGTAACCAAATGTTCATTTTGACTACTTTTAACACTCTTTGAACCACATGTTCTAAATGAGGGTTACCCTTTTTCACATACCTGGCGCAGATCAATATATTGACCCGTTTTTAATACCTTGCTTTTATAACCGCTAATTCATAGCGTTGCTAATACCCAATTGACATTTACACCTGAAATAATATAACTCGACAAAAATCATTAGTCGTTATTGTCAAAGGGTGATATCTTTACCTTTTGACCCATTTGGTCTAAGTGACCGATTATGTTGACGAGATGATATTTATTACCATCTCATCTACATGACTCGCTCCGGTTTATATCGTGCGGTCATTTCACTTATTAATCATTTCTTAACACTTTTTAGCCTATCATGGTTTATGTTTTACTGTGTCTTTCAAAACCAATAGTTATGGTCAACGCATGACCAATTTACCGATTTAACTCCTTTTAACCATCCACATGGTTTCTTGTCATGCTCGACTACTTTGTTCCGTACGTTTACACGCCGGAACATCATACCTCAATTATGTATTTATCTCATTCATAACTAATACGATAAGAGAATATTCTAACATATAAGACTAGTGTAAGCTATACTTACCTTGCATCCATGCCACGCCTTTCTTTCCGTACGCGTTCCGTTTGACCCGCTTCATCCACAAGCTTCCACCTAGCTTGTTAGGCGTCAAACTATCATCATTCACAAGGTGGTTAGATTAGTCATTAACAAATACGACTATTCCACCTTACGTATTTTCTATGTCGAAATCATTATTCGACTTCGTCATTAGTTAATTTTTAACTTTCTACTAGTTAACTACCTCTAATCATATGATACATGAAATTAACTAAAATCTACATTATGATTAGATTCCGTATTATCACGTATCACCCCTAATTAAATAAATTAGGAAATTACGCGTTTCATTCATAGTTTCAACATATGAACTTTGTGGGCATAATTTATAACATCAACAATCAAGTTTCGTATCACTGAAAATAGGCTGTTTTTGATGACCTGTTTAACCTGTTTACAAGTATTCAAAAATTATGATTTTTTTATGTGGTGTACCACTCGAAGGGTTAGACCTTGTGTTAAAATTTCAAGATCTAACTCTTTACCAAAAACTCGTAAAAATTCATTTACTAAGCTGCAATCAGATTCGTCACTTCTGACTGCAGCTTACGGAAAAATTCATATAAAATTCCTCGTTTATCCGATTGACGAAATTCCAATTGGCGATTTTTGGAATCACTTAATACTTTATACAGTAAGAATTTGAGATCATAACTCAATTCCTAAATTGAGTTATGACATTCGTAATGGGCTGCAGATTCTGCCAGAAAACGCAGCTTGAACCTTTGATACGGAAAAATTCATAAAACGCTCAATTTTCGTCGAAAAAATGCGATTCCAGTGGGGTTTTAAAGATATTTCCTGGAATTACATTTTAGGCTCAAGAAACACATGTTTTTATCACGTTTTATCCAGGTTACAGCCAATACAAGTTGGATGTAAATTCTGATCAAGAACCGTTTGAATTCAGCTTTCAAATTAAGCATGTTCTTGACATCATAACACTATTTCTTTAGCGATCAAAACCCTAAAAACATCTTATACATCAATTTAGCATCAATAAAAATCTGAATTTACTTGAGCTAAGCATGATTTCAATCTATACTTGTCTAGGGTTTACTCCTAGGCATTTAAATGTTCCTATTTCATCTACATATCATACATGCATCATCAGATTTCAAGTTCTCCAAATTCATGAGAATTTCAAGTAGAGAATTTTTGTCAAATTTTACATACCTTATGATCTCCTTGCGATGGGGATCATTAATCTATGCTCGATTTTCGGTTTGGACTTGATTTGATCCTTCAATTTGAAGATTTTGATGAACTAGGGTTTGCACCCCTTGTTCTCTTCTCCTGGTCGATCGACATACACACACCTAGTGTGTGTGTTATGTCTAATTTCCAACTTTAAATCTCAAGTTTCCCTTTTAACATCTTAGGTCCCTCTAGTTTTAGCTTTTGTTAAACCCTTATATATTACTTACTAGTAATTAACCAATTCTCATAACAAACTTTAAATGTTCCTAGTTAACTTAGTGGGTTTAGGGAGTTATAACCCGTAGTATTTCTACGTCCCGTTAACTCGGGCTTTATACACGCTTCGTTTTCTCAAAGCGTTTATTCTCTTTCTAATTTTATTAACATAAAATTATTTATTAAAATCCTAAATTTCACCGGGTTAATTTTACCACTAACGGTATTTTACCCGTTCCTAGTATTAACGGGGTTTAATTACCAAACCCGTTTTCGGGGTGTTACAAGTCTACCCCCCTTAAAGAGGTTTCGTCCTCGAAACCTTTTCTTACTTAATTCATAGAGTTTTAACTCAATGTATTTGAGCCGAGAATTCTTTTAAACATTATTTATGCCTTTGTCCAATTGTTAGTATTACCAAGAAATATGGTAACATCCTTTTGATTATTATTCGTCTACATATCTCATACGACATAGTGTAAATTCGAAATAACGTAATCTCGTTATTTCCACTAGTTTAGTTACTTAGCGATACTCATTACTTTCATATACTATCGAATCCTTTATAGATCCGTTACTTTGACCTGTTTAAAGATCTTTAATGAAATCTTTCACTTTTAGCAACAATTTCTTTTGTTTTCAAATTCATTTATGAATCCACCGCTTACAAACAACCAAATTTACTTAAATGACCTTAACCGGTTTCACTAACTAGACTTATTAGTCCAGTTGCTTTTTACCGCTCGCTTGGTGATAATGTGATTCCACTTCACATTGCATTTCTTGATCGTGATCGTGTCACGTCATGTTTAATTTATATCAACCTTGCATTTTCGAAAATACCACCTTTTCGAATATATCTTTTTGCACCTATCGATGTTAAGACCCATACTCTTTGATATTTGTTATTTCCAAATTCGTCTTATAGTATTCATATTTGTTAAAACGTTGTTTCTTACTAAAACTGAATTTTAGTTTAACGTTTTTTTTTTTTTTTTTTTTTTTTTTTTAACTATGTCAATTACTCATATTAAGGAAATTGACAACCCATAATTTATTCTTTTCCGTTCTCATTTTACGCGGGGAATCATAACTTGTTCCCTTGCTTTACACTATTGACCCGTAGGTTCTTTCACTTAGCCTCATAGGCTATTTCTGTTTTTTTTTTAAAAAATTTTTTTTTCACCTTTTTAAGGTGGGACATTAACAACTCGTTTCCTTCTCTTTATGACCCGATGGTCTTTTTGGTCCCGTAGACCTTGACACTGTGTTTAATCCCGTAGGTTATGATGATCCCGTAGATCATCTTTTATTTTTGTCTATATTCAAATGTATATATACATATATAGCTTCAAGGCATCTCTTATTATGTTTGGAATCGTTTATTTTTGCTCTTGAACTTCAATTGACCTTGACCGTAGTCTAAGGCTTCATTTTTTTTTATATTCCGACTTTGTCCTTAAGTTTGATGTTTTACAAGAACGACCCGTTAAGGGACATATTTGCATTTTCCAGGTTCGAGTGTAAGTACACCCCCTCCCAATGCATATCTAAATCATTTTACATGTTTACATTCTCCGGGTTCGAGTGTAAGTACACTCCCTCCCAATACTTGTCTAAATCATTTTACATGCTTGCATTTTCTGGGTTCGAGTGTAAGTACACCCCCTCCCAATGCATATCTAAATCATTTTACATGTTTACATTCTCCGGGTTCGAGTGTAAGTACACTCCCTCCCAATACTTGTCTAAATCATTTTACATGCTTGCATTTTCTGGGTTCGAGTGTAAGTACACTCCTTCCCAATGCTCGTCTGAATCATTTTACATGCTTGCGTTTTCTGGGTTCGAGTGTAAGTACACTCCTTCCCAATACTCGTCTAAATCATTTTACATGCTTCTTTGTCCCTTCACTCGGGCTCATTATCCTAATGTAATACGCTCCCGTCACTTGGTTGTGTGTTTACATTATTATCAAATATTTTGCTTATCTGATTCATTTGGGTACTTTTTAATTAGTCCCATTCACCCTGCCCTTACTACATCGGATGTAAACGTGTCCGCCATAAGAAGTTCATGGTATCATATGCCACTACTTACTTGGCCAGAGTAAGCGATTAACATATGACACACATGACCTTTTTATAGTTTTCACATCACGCCCTATGTAAGTAACGCCTCTATTTGTTTCTCTTGGAAACAATATCCCGAATACATTTTCTATTCGGGTTTTTCCAAGTTTTTAATCTACATATGCAACTTTCAATTTCTACTCATTTGTTGCATATTGCTATTTGTGCGATTATTTAAAATGTGCACCTGGTAATGTTTGCCCCGACGGGCGTTCCTTGCCATTAACCTTGTTCGCGGTCGTTACGCGATTTAGTCCTCAGTGAACATGCTCCTCTTGTCATACTTCGGACCGTTCCATCATCATATCCACATTTCGTTTGACTCTCGTCGTCTTCAAACGCGAGTGTCCTTCAATTAAAACATTCACAAAAGTTAGTAACATCAACTTTAATAATCGCCCGTATTATAATACAAGGCTTTTTCTACTATACGCGTCAACGCGCGTATTTTCATCAACTATTCCAATCACTTTAATTGGGGTAACGTGTATCACACGATAACCCTATGTGTTGTTTACAACACTTTAGCATACTAAACTATTAACATACATGTACTTACCGGATTTGCGATCAAGCCTCGAACCGAACACCCATCTTTATTAAGAGCATAAGGTTTAAGTCCAAGCATGGTCCTCCCCACCATACTTGAATCTCTTAAACCAAGGCTCTGATACCAAATTGTAAGACCCCATTTTCTATTTAGCGATTTTACATGTAAATACTACAATTTGATGTGTAGCTAGGACTACACATACTATAAAAATACGGATTTATTAAAACTTTTACAAATCTTAAGTTTTTCTACATAACGGGATTGAATTCGTTGTTTAAAATTTACAAAGTAGCAAAGTGCGGAAGCATGTGTCTTTATCGTGTTCGGTTCTTCATTGAGCTTGATCGTCTTTCGGCATCCAAAAATATACCTACATTTCATAAACATGAAATGCTTTAGTCTTACGGGGTTTAAAACATGTCCAAACGAGTCCGGGAAACAATTATATTTCAAAAGAAAAACAAAATAAAATAAAAAGGATCTCCACCGTAACTTACGGTGGCACCGTAAGTTACGGTGGCCACTTGGTTTATCTTCTACCGTACAACAGTAGTCTAGAACCGTAACCATAACAGCTCCACCGTAACTTACGGTGGCACCGTAAGTTACGGTGGACCCTGCATCAGCTTTCCCATTTTTGCCGTAATTTGACACGAAATCTTTCGTATCTTTCGAACCGTTTATCCGTTTGACCTACCGTTTCTTCCTACATGTTTGTAATTTGATTCTCCATCATATGGAGTTAAAATCCGACATCCGGCTAGATAAAATTTAAGACTTTTAAGTCTTCGGCTTATTACTCTTTTACCAAAATTTTGACCCGTTTACACATTTATCAAACAAACATACTTGTTTGACCTTTATATCACGTATACTACTTCAAATTAGGTTATTTACCATATTAGGTTATAATCACAAGTTTATTACACAATTTAAACCCGTTTTCACTCGTATGCTTATTTTGACCCGTAATCCCTCTTTTAACCTATGATTTTGTTTGAAAAGTCATTAAGCTTTCCAAATACAATGTTCCTTACCTAAAACATTTGGTTTACTTATCAAGTAACCAAATGTTCATTTTGACTACTTTTAACACTCTTTGAACCACATGTTCTAAATGAGGGTTACCCTTTTTCACATACCTGGCGCAGATCAATATATTGACCCGTTTTTAATACCTTGCTTTTATAACCGCTAATTCATAGCGTTGCTAATACCCAATTGACATTTACACCTGAAATAATATAACTCGACAAAAATCATTAGTCGTTATTGTCAAAGGGTGATATCTTTACCTTTTGACCCATTTGGTCTAAGTGACCGATTATGTTGACGAGATGATATTTATTACCATCTCATCTACATGACTCGCTCCGGTTTATATCGTGCGGTCATTTCACTTATTAATCATTTCTTAACACTTTTTAGCCTATCATGGTTTATGTTTTACTGTGTCTTTCAAAACCAATAGTTATGGTCAACGCATGACCAATTTACCGATTTAACTCCTTTTAACCATCCACATGGTTTCTTGTCATGCTCGACTACTTTGTTCCGTACGTTTACACGCCGGAACATCATACCTCAATTATGTATTTATCTCATTCATAACTAATACGATAAGAGAATATTCTAACATATAAGACTAGTGTAAGCTATACTTACCTTGCATCCATGCCACGCCTTTCTTTCCGTACGCGTTCCGTTTGACCCGCTTCATCCACAAGCTTCCACCTAGCTTGTTAGGCGTCAAACTATCATCATTCACAAGGTGGTTAGATTAGTCATTAACAAATACGACTATTCCACC
Source organism: Helianthus tuberosus (assembly GCA_030545235.1). Lineage (NCBI taxonomy): Eukaryota > Viridiplantae > Streptophyta > Magnoliopsida > Asterales > Asteraceae > Helianthus > Helianthus tuberosus. The sequence goes on along the minus strand of CM060446.1, from coordinate 73,139,416 downwards.
TTACGTATTTTCTATGTCGAAATCATTATTCGACTTCGTCATTAGTTAATTTTTAACTTTCTACTAGTTAACTACCTCTAATCATATGATACATGAAATTAACTAAAATCTACATTATGATTAGATTCCGTATTATCACGTATCACCCCTAATTAAATAAATTAGGAAATTACGCGTTTCATTCATAGTTTCAACATATGAACTTTGTGGGCATAATTTATAACATCAACAATCAAGTTTAGTATCACTGAAAATAGGCTGTTTTTGATGACCTGTTTAACCTGTTTACAAGTCTTCAAAAATTATGATTTTTTTATGTGGTGTACCACTCGAAGGGTTAGACCTTGTGTTAAAATTTCAAGATCTAACTCTTTACCAAAAACTCGTAAAAATTCATTTACTAAGCTGCAATCAGATTCGTCACTTCTGACTGCAGCTTACGGAAAAATTCATATAAAATTCCTCGTTTATCCGATTGACGAAATTCCAATTGGAGATTTTTGGAATCACTTAATACTTTATACAGTAAGAATTTGAGATCATAACTCAATTCCTAAATTGAGTTATGACATTCGTAATGGGCTGCAGATTCTGCCAGAAAACGCAGCTTGAACCTTTGATACGGAAAAATTCATAAAACGCTCAATTTTCGTCGAAAAAATGCGATTCCAGTGGGGTTTTAAAGATATTTCCTGGAATTACATTTTAGGCTCAAGAAACACATGTTTTTATCACGTTTTATCCAGGTTACAGCCAATACAAGTTGGATGTAAATTCTGATCAAGAACCGTTTGAATTCAGCTTTCAAATTAAGCATGTTCTTGACATCATAACACTATTTCTTTAGCGATCAAAACCCTAAAAACATCTTATACATCAATTTAGCATCAATAAAAATCTGAATTTACTTGAGCTAAGCATGATTTCAATCTATACTTGTCTAGGGTTTACTCCTAGGCATTTAAATGTTCCTATTTCATCTACATATCATACATGCATCATCAGATTTCAAGTTCTCCAAATTCATGAGAATTTCAAGTAGAGAATTTTTGTCAAATTTTACATACCTTATGATCTCCTTGCGATGGGGATCATTAATCTATGCTCGATTTTCGGTTTGGACTTGATTTGATCCTTCAATTTGAAGATTTTGATGAACTAGGGTTTGCACCCCTTGTTCTCTTCTCCTGGTCGATCGACATACACACACCTAGTGTGTGTGTTATGTCTAATTTCCAACTTTAAATCTCAAGTTTCCCTTTTAACATCTTAGGTCCCTCTAGTTTTAGCTTTTGTTAAACCCTTATATATTACTTACTAGTAATTAACCAATTCTCATAACAAACTTTAAATGTTCCTAGTTAACTTAGTGGGTTTGGGGAGTTATAACCCGTAGTATTTCTAAGTCCCGTTAACTCGGGCTTTATACACGCTTCGTTTTCTCAAAGCGTTTATTCTCTTTCTAATTTTATTAACATAAAATTATTTATTAAAATCCTAAATTTCACCGGGTTAATTTTACCACTAACGGTATTTTACCCGTTCCTAGTATTAACGGGGTTTAATTACCAAACCCGTTTTCGGGGTGTTACAAGTCTACCCCCCTTAAAGAGGTTTCGTCATCGAAACCTTTTCTTACTCAATTCATAGAGTTTTAACTCAATGTATTTGAGCCGAGAATTCTTTTAAACATTATTTATGCCTTTATCCAATTGTTAGTATTACCAAGAAATATGGTAACATCCTTTTGATTATTATTCGTCTACATATCTCATACGACATAGTGTAAATTCGAAATAACGTAATCTCGTTATTTCCACTAGTTTAGTTACTTAGCGATACTCATTACTTTCATATACTATCGAATCCTTTATAGATCCGTTACTTTGACCTGTTTAAAGATCTTTAGTGAAATCTTTCACTTTTAGCAACAATTTCTTTTGTTTTCAAATTCATTTATGAATCCACCGCTTACAAACAACCAAATTTACTTAAATGACCTTAACCGGTTTCACTAACTAGACTTATTAGTCCAGTTGCTTTTTACCGCTCGCTTGGTGATAATGTGATTCCACTTCACATTGCATTTCTTGACCGTGATCGTGTCACGTCATGTTTAATTTATATCAACCTTGCATTTTCGAAAATACCACCTTTTCGAATATATCTTTTTGCACCTATCGATGTTAAGACCCATACTCTTTGATATTTGTTATTTCCAAATTCGTCTTATAGTATTCATATTTGTTAAAACGTTGTTTCTTACTAAAACTGAATTTTAGTTTAACGTTTTTTTTTTTTTTTTTTTTTTTTTTTTTTTTTAACTATGTCAATTACTCATATTAAGGAAATTGACAACCCATAATTTATTCTTTTCCGTTCTCATTTTACGCGGGGAATCATAACTTGTTCCCTTGCTTTACACTATTGACCCGTAGGTTCTTTCACTTAGCCTCATAGGCTATTTCTGTTTTTTTTAAAAAAAAATTTTTTTTCACCTTTTTAAGGTGGGACATTAACAACTCGTTTCCTTCTCTTTATGACCCGAGGGTCTTTTTGGTCCCGTAGACCTTGACACTGTGTTTAATCCCGTAGGTTATGATGATCCCGTAGATCATCTTTTATTTTTGTCTATATTCAAATGTATATATACATATATAGCTTCAAGGCATCTCTTATTATGTTTGGAATCGTTTATTTTTGCTCTTGAACTTCAATTGACCTTGACCGTAGTCTAAGGCTTCATTTTTTTTTATATTCCGACTTTGTCCTTAAGTTTGATGTTTTACAAGAACGACCCGTTAAGGGACATATTTGCATTTTCCAGGTTCGAGTGTAAGTACACCCCCTCCCAATGCATATCTAAATCATTTTACATGTTTACATTCTCCGGGTTCGAGTGTAAGTACACTCCCTCCCAATACTTGTCTAAATCATTTTACATGCTTGCATTTTCTGGGTTCGAGTGTAAGTACACCCCCTCCCAATGCATATCTAAATCATTTTACATGTTTACATTCTCCGGGTTCGAGTGTAAGTACACTCCCTCCCAATACTTGTCTAAATCATTTTACATGCTTGCATTTTCTGGGTTCGAGTGTAAGTACACTCCTTCCCAATGCTCGTCTGAATCATTTTACATGCTTGCGTTTTCTGGGTTCGAGTGTAAGTACACTCCTTCCCAATACTCGTCTAAATCATTTTACATGCTTCTTTGTCCCTTCACTCGGGCTCATTATCCTAATGTAATACGCTCCCGTCACTTGGTTGTGTGTTTACATTATTATCAAATATTTTGCTTATCTGATTCATTTGGGTACTTTTTAATTAGTCCCATTCACCCTGCCCTTACTACATCGGATGTAAACGTGTCCGCCATAAGAAGTTCATGGTATCATATGCCACTACTTACTTGGCCAGAGTAAGCGATTAACATATGACACACATGACCTTTTTATAGTTTTCACATCACGCCCTATGTAAGTAACGCCTCTATTTGTTTCTCTTGGAAACAATATCCCGAATACATTTTCTATTCGGGTTTTTCCAAGTTTTTAATCTACATATGCAACTTTCAATTTCTACTCATTTGTTGCATATTGCTATTTGTGCGATTATTTAAAATGTGCACCTGGTAATGTTTGCCCCGACGGGCGTTCCTTGCCATTAACCTTGTTCGCGGTCGTTACGCGATTTAGTCCTCAGTGAACATGCTCCTCTTGTCATACTTCGGACCGTTCCATCATCATATCCACATTTCGTTTGACTCTCGTCGTCTTCAAACGCGAGTGTCCTTCAATTAAAACATTCACAAAAGTTAGTAACATCAACTTTAATAATCGCCCGTATTATAATACAAGGCTTTTTCTACTATACGCGTCAACGCGCGTATTTTCATCAACTATTCCAATCACTTTAATTGGGGTAACGTGTATCACACGATAACCCTATGTGTTGTTTACAACACTTTAGCATACTAAACTATTAACATACATGTACTTACCGGATTTGCGATCAAGCCTCGAACCGAACACCCATCTTTATTAAGAGCATAAGGTTTAAGTCCAAGCATGGTCCTCCCCACCATACTTGAATCTCTTAAACCAAGGCTCTGATACCAAATTGTAAGACCCCATTTTCTATTTAGCGATTTTACATGTAAATACTACAATTTGATGTGTAGCTAGGACTACACATACTATAAAAATACGGATTTATTAAAACTTTTACAAATCTTAAGTTTTTCTACATAACGGGATTGAATTCGTTGTTTAAAATTTACAAAGTAGCAAAGTGCGGAAGCATGTGTCTTTATCGTGTTCGGTTCTTCATTGAGCTTGATCGTCTTTCGGCATCCAAAAATATACCTACATTTCATAAACATGAAATGCTTTAGTCTTACGGGGTTTAAAACATGTCCAAACGAGTCCGGGAAACAATTATATTTCAAAAGAAAAACAAAATAAAATAAAAAGGATCTCCACCGTAACTTACGGTGGCACCGTAAGTTACGGTGGCCACTTGGTTTATCTTCTACCGTACAACAGTAGTCTAGAACCGTAACCATAACAGCTCCACCGTAACTTACGGTGGCACCGTAAGTTACGGTGGACCCTGCATCAGCTTTCCCATTTTTGCCGTAATTTGACACGAAATCTTTCGTATCTTTCGAACCGTTTATCCGTTTGACCTACCGTTTCTTCCTACATGTTTGTAATTTGATTCTCCATCATATGGAGTTAAAATCCGACATCCGGCTAGATAAAATTTAAGACTTTTAAGTCTTCGGCTTATTACTCTTTTACCAAAATTTTGACCCGTTTACACATTTATCAAACAAACATACTTGTTTGACCTTTATATCACGTATACTACTTCAAATTAGGTTATTTACCATATTAGGTTATAATCACAAGTTTATTACACAATTTAAACCCGTTTTCACTCGTATGCTTATTTTGACCCGTAATCCCTCTTTTAACCTGTGATTTTGTTTGAAAAGTCATTAAGCTTTCCAAATACAATGTTCCTTACCTAAAACATTTGGTTTACTTATCAAGTAACCAAATGTTCATTTTGACTACTTTTAACACTCTTTGAACCACATGTTCTAAATGAGGGTTACCCTTTTTCACATACCTGGCGCAGATCAATATATTGACCCGTTTTTAATACCTTGCTTTTATAACCGCTAATTCATAGCGTTGCTAATACCCAATTGACATTTACACCTGAAATAATATAACTCGACAAAAATCATTAGTCGTTATTGTCAAAGGGTGATATCTTTACCTTTTGACCCATTTGGTCTAAGTGACCGATTATGTTGACGAGATGATATTTATTACCATCTCATCTACATGACTCGCTCCGGTTTATATCGTGCGGTCATTTCACTTATTAATCATTTCTTAACACTTTTTAGCCTATCATGGTTTATGTTTTACTGTGTCTTTCAAAACCAATAGTTATGGTCAACGCATGACCAATTTACCGATTTAACTCCTTTTAACCATCCACATGGTTTCTTGTCATGCTCGACTACTTTGTTCCGTACGTTTACACGCCGGAACATCATACCTCAATTATGTATTTATCTCATTCATAACTAATACGATAAGAGAATATTCTAACATATAAGACTAGTGTAAGCTATACTTACCTTGCATCCATGCCACGCCTTTCTTTCCGTACGCGTTCCGTTTGACCCGCTTCATCCACAAGCTTCCACCTAGCTTGTTAGGCGTCAAACTATCATCATTCACAAGGTGGTTAGATTAGTCATTAACAAATACGACTATTCCACCTTACGTATTTTCTATGTCGAAATCATTATTCGACTTCGTCATTAGTTAATTTTTAACTTTCTACTAGTTAACTACCTCTAATCATATGATACGTGAAATTAACTAAAATCTACATTATGATTAGATTCCGTATTATCACGTATCACCCCTAATTAAATAAATTAGGAAATTACGCGTTTCATTCATAGTTTCAACATATGAACTTTGTGGGCATAATTTATAACATCAACAATCAAGTTTCGTATCACTGAAAATAGGCTGTTTTTGGTGACCTGTTTAACCTGTTTACAAGTCTTCAAAAATTATGATTTTTTATGTGGTGTACCACTCGAAGGGTTAGACCTTGTGTTAAAATTTCAAGATCTAACTCTTTACCAAAAACTCGTAAAAATTCATTTACTAAGCTGCAATCAGATTCGTCACTTCTGACTGCAGCTTACGGAAAAATTCATATAAAATTCCTCGTTTATCCGATTGACGAAATTCCAATTGGAGATTTTTGGAATCACTTAATACTTTCTACAGTAAGAATTTGAGATCATAACTCAATTCCTAAATTGAGTTATGACATTCGTAATGGGCTGCAGATTCTGCCAGAAAACGCAGCTTGAACCTTTGATACGGAAAAATTCATAAAACGCTCAATTTTCGTCGAAAAAATGCGATTCCAGTGGGGTTTTAAAGATATTTCCTGGAATTACATTTTAGGCTCAAGAAACACATGTTTTTATCACGTTTTATCCAGGTTACAGCCAATACAAATTGGCTGTAAATTCTGATCAAGAACCGTTTGAATTCAGCTTTCAAATTAAGCATGTTCTTGACATCATAACACTATTTCTTTAGCGATCAAAACCCTAAAAACATCTTATACATCAATTTAGCATCAATAAAAATATGAATTTACTTGAGCTAAGCATGATTTCAATCTATACTTGTCTAGGGTTTACTCCTAGGCATTTAAATGTTCCTATTTCATCTACATATCATACATGCATCATCAGATTTCAAGTTCTCCAAATTCATGAGAATTTCAAGTAGAGAATTTTTGTCAAATTTTACATACCTTATGATCTCCTTGCGATGGGGATCATTAATCTATGCTCGATTTTCGGTTTGGACTTGATTTGATCCTTCAATTTGAAGATTTTGATGAACTAGGGTTTGCACCCCTTGTTCTCTTCTCCTGGTCGATCGACATACACACACCTAGTGTGTGTGTTATGTCTAATTTCCAACTTTAAATCTCAAGTTTCCCTTTTAACATCTTAGGTCCCTCTAGTTTTAGCTTTTGTTAAACCCTTATATATTACTTACTAGTAATTAACCAATTCTCATAACTAACTTTAAATGTTCCTAGTTAACTTAGTGGGTTTGGGGAGTTATAACCCGTAGTATTTCTAAGTCCCGTTAACTCGGGCTTTATACACGCTTCGTTTTCTCAAAGCGTTTATTCTCTTTCTAATTTTATTAACATAAAATTATTTATTAAAATCCTAAATTTCACCGGGTTAATTTTACCACTAACGGTATTTTACCCGTTCCTAGTATTAACGGGGTTTAATTACCAAACCCGTTTTCGGGGTGTTACAGCAACTTAGTAACAAAATCCATGGTTATAAGTTCCCATTTCCATACAGGCATTTCCAATTGTTGTAGTAGTCCTGAAGGTTTCTGGTGTTCGGCCTTTACTTGTGAACAAGTAAGACATTTAGATACATATCTTGCTATATCCTTTTTCATTCCTATCCACCAGAAGTTTTTTCTTAAATCTTGGTACATCTTATTGTTTCCTGGATGCATAGTATACCTAGATTTATGGGCTTCCTCTAAAATCTTATTTCTTTATTCTCCCTGCTTAGGTACCCAAATTCGTTTCTGGTGGAATCTCCAAATTCAATCATTTCCTTGCTCTAGTTCCTTTATATAACCTTTCATTCCTTCAGCATCGTCCTTGATTGCTGTTTCCTGAACTTTCTTTAATTGTTCCATTAAATCTACTTGTAGATTTAATCTAAGAGCACGAACTCGCTTTTGTTTTTCCTGATATTTACGACTTAAGGCATCTGCAACTACGTTCGCCTTTCCTTCGTGATATTGAATATCACAGTCGTAATCGCTTAGAACTTCCATCCATCTTCTTTGCCTCATATTCAACTCTTTCTGCCCAAATATATATCTTAAACTTTTATGATCTGTATAGACAGTAAACTTACTTCCATACAGATAATGTCTCCAAATTTTCAAGGCAAAAATTATGGCTCCTAATTCTAAGTCATGAGTTGTATAATTTTCCTCGTGCTTTTTCAACTGCCGGGAGGCATACGCAATTACCTTCTTGCGTTGCATCAACACACATCCAAATCCTAATTTTGAAGCATCACAATATACTTCAAAATCTTCTGTTCCTTCGGGTAATGCTAAAATTGGAGCATTCGTCAATCGGTGCTTTAAAATCTTAAAAGCTTCTTCTTGTCTATGTCCCCATTCAAACTTAGTGGCTTTCCAGGTTAACTTAGTCAAAGGTACAGCTATCTTAGAGAAATCCTTAATAAATCGTCTGTAGTATCCAGCTAAGCCTAGAAAACTTCTAATTTCCATAGCTGTTTGTGGGACCTTCCATTTGGTTATTGCTTCTATTTTAGCAGGATCTACGTGAATACCTTCGTGATTCACCATGTGTCCTAAGAATTGCACTTCCTTTAACCAAAATTCACATTTTGAGAATTTGGCATAAAGCTTTTCTTTTCTTAACAAAGTTAAGAGTGCATGCAAGTGTTTGCAATGTTCTTCCTGACTTTTGGAATAAATAAGTATATCGTCGATGAATACGATTACAAATTTATCCAAGTATGGTTTACAGATCCGATTCATCATGTCCATAAATGCTGCTGGGGCATTTGTTAGTCCAAAGGGCATGACTGTAAACTCATAATGGCCATACCTAGTTCTGAAAGCAGTTTTAGGTATGTCTTCTTCTTGTACTTTTAACTGGTGATATCCGGATCTTAAGTCTATCTTAGAAAAATACCTAGCGCCTTGAAGTTGATAAAAAAGATCGTCAATCCTAGGTAATGGGTATCGATTCTTAATTGTAACTTTATTTAGTTCTCTATAATCGATACACATTCTCATAGATCCATCTTTCTTTTTCACAAACAACACTGGTGCTCCCCAAGGGGATGAACTAGGTTGTATAAATCCTTTGCTTAGTAATTCATCTAATTGCTTTTTCAATTCTAACATTTCTGTAGGTGCTAACCGATAAGGTGCCTTGGCTATCGGTGTAGTTCCTGGAATTAGATGAATCCTAAATTCTACTTCCCAGTCTGGAGGTAATCCTGGTAAATCTTCTGGGAATACATCCGGATATTCTGAGACTATAGGAATTTCCTTAAGTTCTTTACCCTTAGTACTAATGATTACTGAAATCATATATACTATTCCTTGTTTTCGTTCATAATTAGCAACTTTCATTACTGATATGAACTTCATGGGCTTACGTGGTTTATCTCCTATGATCCTAATCACTTCTCCGGTCGGTGATTGAATTTCTATGGAATTCTTATCACAAAGGATTCGAGCATGGTTGGCTATCAACCAATCCATTCCTAATACTACATCGAATCCGGCTAACTTCATAGGTAACAAGTTTGCAGAAAACTTATGGCCTAACAATTCTATCTTTCCTTCTTGCAAAACCTTATTTATGTTAACAGAATTCCTGTCTGCCATTTCGACTGTAAAAATTTGTCTAAGGGTGGTTAAGGGTAAATTAAGGGCTTGGCAAAATGAAGTATTGATAAAACTTTGGTTTGCACCAGAGTCAAATAATACTTTTGCATAAACGTCGTGGACCAAGAACGTACCAGCTATAACGTCAGGGATTAGTTCAGCTTCTTGAGTAGTTAGCTGGAATGCTCGGACATTCTTCTTTGTTGTTCCATCAGCTGATTTGCCTTTATTGTCTGCGGTTTTAATCAATTTAGGACATTCTGTTTTGTAATGTCCTGTTTCTCCACAGTTATAGCAGACTATGGTTTTCTTTTTGCAATTTTCTTCACGATGTCCTGTCATTTTGCAGAAGTTGCAAATTACATTGCATTTTCCAAAATGATTCTTTTTGCAACTGCTGCAAAAAGGCGGTTGTGCCGATTGTCTCCTTCCTCTTTTCTTGAACCTATTATTATCATTACCCACACGAAATCCTTGGGTAATCTTTTGAGCCAATTCCTTCTTTCGATCTTCTTCTCTTGTGCGCACTAGTTCATCAGTTAGGGTATTAGCTAGTTCCACAGCATCGTCAATAGTGCGAGGTCTCGCAGCTTTAACGATGTTACGAATTTCACTAATTAATCCCCAAATGTAACGGGAAATGAGTACCGGTTCTGGCGAAGCCAGTGTTGGTACCACTCTAGCATATTCAAAGAATGTCGAAGTATAACCGCGACAATCTACTCCTATCATACGATGATTTAGGAACTTATTTGCCATTTGTTCCTTTTCATATTCAGGACAATATTTTCTTTCTACAAGAATTTTAAATTCTTCCCAGCCTATAGCATAAGCTATCCTTCTTCCTTTTGCTTGTAATACGGTGTTCCACCATTCTAATGCCCATTCTTTGAATAAATTTGATGCATACATAACCTGATCTTCTTCCGAACACTTACTTATTGGAATTACTGCTTCGGTTTTCTCTAACCAACGCAGTACGGCAGTTGCTCCTTCGTTGCCTGCAAATTCAGCAGGTTTGCAAGCAAGAATTTTTTTGAAAGTGCAACCAGGCGTTGCAGCTTTCATTTTCTTAGGAGGTGGAGCCTGTCGTGGATTATTATCGTCATGATTGCCGCCTCCATTTACACTATGACTAAAATTGTCTTCCTGAGTACGTTTACTAGGAATGAGTTGTTGTGGTTCAATTGGATTCTTTATAGCAGCAACAAATGCTGGAATAGCATTAGCTATCCCTTGAGCAACAATATTTTCGATATCTTGTCTAGTCATATACTGATTTTCCTGATTTTGTTCAGATTGATTCCCTTCATTAACTGGTTCATTACTAGCGTTTTCCATCTGATAATTATTATAAATATAACTATTAGTATCAAATGATTGTAAGTAAAACAATTACACAGAAGCACATAAAATCTTACAACACAGATATATATCCAAAATCGTCGATGTTTCGACTTCTATTTTAATTTATATATTATATAGGCATCCATACACACTGTTTATCTTATAATGTTTTATTTCCCATTTTACAGAGTTATATTCGACTACTACTATTATTATACAAACATTCTTCCCAACCCCACTATTCTTTGGTCAACTGGCAGTTTAGTAGCGACGCTCCCTTTCGTCGTATTTCCAGGAAATTTGTTCCCCCATTTCCCGGAGCCTATTCCCTGTACCTATCAGCTCTTCACCGAACTGACGGAGTTCGGCTAAGTTTTCGTTGCTCATTGGAGGATTAGGGATAGGTTCTGGATCAAACTGTGGAAGGAAAGAATAAGGACTGTTGACGATATTTTCAAATTGCCAGTCATTTGTCCACCATTCTTCCATTTGACCTAAAGGTCTAGTGTGGATTAGTGGATCTGGAATAGCTGGTTCCAGATTTACAGGAAGTTGGGTTTCTATGTAAGGATATAGATTATTATGGATAGGGCTAATAACATCACAATTTGCCAGTAGACGGTCTATTTCGTCTTGGAATGTGATTTCTTCAGTTTGTCTAGAACTCTCTCCAATTTCTATTCCTTTTTGTTTGTAATCTTTCCTGATTTCTATTTCTGCTGGATTAGAACTTTCTCCGATTTCTATTCCTTTTCCTTTTTCTATAGGGTTTATTATTTTGGGGAGTTTCCTAGTAGCTGGTTTTCTCCTGCGCACTTTCCTCCATCCTACATATCTTCTTTTCTTTTTAGGTTTTGCTTTTTCTAGCGGTGGAGCTTGGAATTCCAGGGGTTCCTCTATGTCAGCAATATAACCAGTAAAGTCGTGGGAGACTTCAATTGGTACTGGGTAGAGATTGAGATTCTGAAATGCTTCCGATATCTCACTCATGCTGGACAGCATATATGCAAAATGCACAAAATGCTCAGTTAAAACTTTGGAACAAAGTTTAACAAATAAACATTAAAGTTTATTGCATACTGATTTGTACAAAAGACTACAGGAAAGAGAACACACTATAATTTATTTATTTACTGGGTATTAATTTTCTACTAGACCAGGCTTATTGATAGTTTAGAGATTTGCATTCTCTGCTACTGTAGCTAGCATATAAAGGTTTGCCCATTTTTCATCTAATGTATCTTCCCAAGGTGACCTATTGCCTAATTCCTGGATTTCTGAATTAAACCTCACTTTCTTGACTTGGGTTTTCTTTATTTTCTCCTGTCCCTTCCTAAGAATCAAATTTCTTTTATCTTGGGTGAGAGGATTTTCATAATTTGCTTTACGGACAAAAATCCCTTCTTCCAGATCTGCTGGTTGTTTGGAGGAAGAGGTTCCTTTTTCTGTGGGTACAGTATCTAATTTGTGGTAGATAGCAGAAATCTTTTGTTTACCCATACTGTAACTCAACAATTAATCAGTTAATAAAACATATTTTCACAGAATAGCAATTAAATTTCCTAATTATTTTAATAGGCTAAAATCAATAGTAAGCTTAAATCAGTGGCTCTGATACCACCTTTTCCTGTCACGGCCCTTGGCCCCGATTTGACCCGGTCCAGAGCCGCGAGGCAGGAAATCCGATGGTATCTAATTATGTGACAGCGGAAGTCTTTTTAAGCAGGATCGTAAATATTAAAACTGCTCGTTTATATATAATATAGGGATAAATCCCATAATTTACAATAAAGTGATTTTACTGGGAAATCTTTATTTCTCAAAACATGTTTCTTTATTTATTTACATTGAGCCACTTTTCTAAGCTTGATGTGCTCCATGGCACTTTTCCTTTGCTCACAACAGATCACCTGAAACATGTTTGAAAAAGGTTTTGTCAGCAGGGAAATACTGAGTGAATCATTCATTTTGCTAAAACGACTCTTTTGTTATAATTTACAGTATTAAGAGAGATTACAATGTTTCTGATATCAAACCAACTACCCACAGTATTTGTCACTCGACTCTTTTCGGTGACTGTGGTCATATCACCATTGGCTGCCCCAATGAATGACGAATATCACAAATTTTAGGTTCGCCCACCTAAAGTGATAACAACTGTAGTAATGTGCACAATACCCCACATACCGGCTGTAACTTGGTGATTACATAAACTTAATCACTGTAATTATAACTTTGAAAACATTTAAGAATTTATAAAGCATTTTGATAAAAAGAGAATGACTCACATTGTAGATTTAACGAGCAGAGTATAAGCCTACTGATTAGCCTTGATTAACCTAATTTAAATAACAATGCACACACAACAGGTTAGTAACTAATACAACAGTTACGACAATTCACGAGATTAAACCCTCACAACGATTTACAAGTGCAATACTTATCAATTCAGCGGATTCACAACGAATGACAGAGTATAGTCCGAATTCGAACAGCACTCAAACATTCAAGTCGAAATCACGATGAATAACAAAGTATAAACTCAATTTGAGCGGCACTTAGACAATCGTTGGATAGTTATAATCGATCGGACGTTGTATCGTATCAGCGATCGAGTTATTACCCTGATTGCGGCGTCGATTAGTGCCCTGTGTGTGTTATGGATTGTTTCTGTTATAACTCAGCCTACATAAAGCGAATTTACGAAATTTCAAAGACAGAATTCAAGTCCCGAGGCCTTCTATTTATACCCAAATTTTGGTCAGCCCTGCGCATCGTAGGCCTATAACCCTTACGATGCGTAGGGGACTTTAACAGGCTTGCGCATCGTAGGCTTTAAACCCCTACGATGCGTATGGTTTGAAAGTAGGTTATAGGGTAGCCACGGTTGAGACTAGCTTTGCTGAGTTGACAGTTTCTTAATTTCGAATTTTGACAACGAGTATTTTAGATAATCGTTAACTAGGGTATATCCCCCCTTGAGTTTTAGGGGCCCTGATCCTGATTCCTGTTGTTCTGAAAATTTTAGGGTTTGTTCAGAATCACTTGAGTTTCTCAATTAGGGTTTCCTATTGGCCAAATTAAAATAATAATTAGGACTTTTGATGAGAGTTGTTACAACCGAGCCGAGCGGACCTTTGCTCATGCTTGGCTCGTTTACAAACCGAACCGAGCGGAGCGGCTCGTTTACAACCGAGCGTCAAATCGAACGAGCATTTTCCGAGCAATTTCCGAACGAGCGGCGAGCGAGCGACGAGCGGCGAGCGATTTGAACGGCCCTAGTTGGCAGGGGTTTCACCGCCAGGCAGCGTTGTCGGGTCGCTAGCTTGGGAAGGGGGATCCCTTCCTCGGTTAGGGGTACCGTGCATCTACCCTTTTTTTTTTAAGTTATATTAGTTCTAATCAACCTCACCTAATGAAACTTCTCTTTTTTTGTGACACAAATAATTGTATTAGACTCATTTCTTTTTAGTAATATCTATACATTGTTAAACTTTTCTACGTATCCCATAGGGTATATACGAATGTATATACTTCAAAATTTTATAGATATATACGTATATATTCTTTAATCAAGATACAATGGAATATCTATAATTGAGGAACACGTAGCTGTTGAGTGATTCTCATCTTTTGAGTTCTTTTCATAATTAGTGAAATCTTAATATTACGAACAAAACAGCTGTTATTATAATTATTACTCAAGTTAGATTATAAATTGTTATTATAATTATTACGCAAATTAGATTATAATAATCCAGACTTTGACACAATAGCCGATGATAATCCATACTCGTCTACAGTGGCGGACATAAGGCTTACCGGGGGGCAACCTCCGCTACGGCTTGGCGCGGAAAAATTTGGAAAAATTAGTGTAAATTTTGGAAAAATTTGACGTTTTTTCGATTTCGTTACGGCTTATTTATAAAACGTTACGGCTTAGTTTCGTTTCTAGATCCGCCACTGCTCGTCTAACGTTAAAAGTAACCCTGGGCCATTATTTGGATGTCTCGAAAAATTCAGTTCGCCTTATTGTTATTATTATCAACCCGAATAGCGAAAATCATGTGTAAAACGCATAATAACTTACTTAACGTATACGGCAATCTTAACATGAGTAATAGAATATATAACGACCTCGTAAGTAGGAATATATTCAGTTTTGTATGATCAAAATATCTATCATCAAAAACTGTTTTTTTCAAACCGTCCAAAAGAATCTTAATCTCGTAACGGTGAAGTGTGGAACACATTCAAAAGTATCTTTTAGAGTATTATATAAGAGACCACAATCATCATTTCACAAACACACAAATCCTTGACTCATACGAAAATGGCAGGGAAGACTTATGTGACCAAAGGCTACTCGACCTACACCAATATTCCGGCTCAACGTGGTGCTTATGATCACGAGCCTAAACCCCCGTTCAACCCATATGCGGTGGAGACCACGACCATGGGCCGGGTTCGTGCCCCGGCTGCTGGCTACACCAACTTAGTTGGTTCGCCTACAAAAGGCGAGCTCTTGAAGGAATACGTTCATTCCCCATCCGCCTCGGTTAGCCCCAAATATGGCACAAACTACGAAAACTCTAGCCCAACCATAAGCCCAGACAAGCATGGTTTTTCAAGCCCAAACCGTGGATACTTTTCAGAAGAATCCAACAGGATTGGCTCAGGACCAGGCCTGACAAGTCTCAAGAATGTTAAGACCGGAAACATTTCCGGTCATAACAAATCCTGGCAAACTGCAGGCCCGCCAGCCACCCATCATCCACTCACAACCTCAACTAATAATGTCAAAGAATCTTTGGGCTTATTGGAAGATTCGGTGTATTATTCACCGCGTGCGGATCCAAGGCGAAGAGGGGTGCTTGACGAGTTGTCTAACCGTGCACAACCGCTTGAACCGCAGAGGCGATATGCGCGACCTACGTTTGTGGCTAAGCCTAATGACACTCGTCACCAATACCGTGAGAGGTATTGATAACTAGTCATGAGGCTATGAGCCGGTACCGGGCTCTCTCATACCTTGAAAGGCTCGAAAACATGTTTATATTGGGTACTAAGTGACCCGTTCCTATCTATCTAGGTACTTATATGATCTAATAAAGGTGTGGTTTTCAACCTTTGTTTTTTTTTTCTTATTTCATGGGATTTTCATCCTTTGGTTTGATAATGATGCATGTACTATATATGTGTGGTGGCTTTAATAATACAACTATGTATCTAAGAATATGACGCAAACTTGCATGGCGTTATAATTGCCAACTTGCTACAAAAACGTTTTATGAGATGACAAACCAAGCAAGGATCACATGGATCTTCTTATGCCTAATCATGGTCGGTATATCTATTTAAGAATAGCATAATTGATCCTTGCTTATGTATATGACATGCGTCGGAAAAAATAAACATTTTTAAGAATAATTGTAGCTTATCAAGTACCCTATTATTGTACTAGAGCATTTGTAGTGAATAAAAGCACTTGCAAACGTGTCTAGTCAGTCATTTAACACATAATCAACATCTAGGTACTTTTTCCAAGTAATAGTTTTGTCCCACAAGCTTCCTTAGTACATAATCAACATCTAGATACTTTCAAGATCAACACCAAATTTATATTACAAATACCAATCCACCCCCAACAAGTTCGTAGCCAATGTTCACCAAGGACGACAACAACAAACACATCCTACGACAAGGCCAAACAATGCAACGTCTATGTGAGATTCGTGCTTCACCGCAGTGGTGATGTGGTGGTAGTGGTTGGTGATGGCTGGTGGTTAGGGATATAAGCGAACCGAATGTTCAGTGAACCATTCGTGAACTATTCAATTGGAAGTTCATTTATGTTCTTTCATTTAATAAGTGAATGAATGTGAACAAGGAATTTTGTTCGATTAACTATTGAACAAACACAAACAAAAGTCAAGCTCGTGAATGTTCAGTAATATTATGATCATTTACATCCGTTCATGGTCGCTTGTTTCGTTTCGTTTGGGTTCAGTCAGTAGAAACATAGGTGTTTGAAACGTAATTTTGGAATAATTATGTTTATGCTTATTATGTCTAACTTGTGCCTTTGTTTGGGGATAATTATGTTTATCATTATTATATCAAGTGCTTAACAAGGTGATTATGTCTAATATTCTGGAATAAGAATGTTCTTTTCTTATAATTTAGAAATGGTATATGTTCGTTTGTGTTTGTGAACCGTTCGTGAACAAGTTCAATTCCTTAATGAATAAACATAAACAAGAATTTCCATTCGATGTGTGTTTGTGAACCGTTCATGAACAAGTTTATTGCTAAATGACCAAACATGAACGAGGCTCTGTTCGTTCGGTTCTTTTACAACCCTACCGGTGGTGGCTTGTGGTGATGGTTGGTGGTGGCTAATGGTATTTGGTGGTGATAGCTGGTGGTGGCTGATGGTGGTTGGTGCTGATGGAGACATTTATTGTAGAGAAGTGTCGGAAGGAGAAAAGGATGAAAGAGAGTATCAAATTATAGACAATTAAATCCTTCACCATAAAGTTAGCATAATATCTTTCTCCTAACATTTAAAATTATCGGAACACCCTTACTTACAAAGAGTTGGATAGACTTAGACCTAGGGAGCATATTAGAGAAAAAGTAGTAACCGCATGAGAAAAATGGTCATTTTCCAGCTATTGGAGCAAAAGCGTTAAAAGTGTCGATGTCATGGAGCAAAAACAAAGTTTACTCTATTGAAAATGTATGATTCTAAATATCTACTAACTTTATACATTGATTAGTTTAGCCATTTTAACAAATTAACAGTCTGTGTAAAATGGTACCAAACTAGATATTATATACGCGTGGGAGAAGTGATCGGTCGAACCTTTCTTGATACGGATATCTAATGTTGTAATTTTCTAAACTTTACAAGATATCTAATTTATGGGTTGTTTGGCAACCTCTACACTAGTAAGAGGTCTGGCTGCTTAAGAGACTCTGAACTTGTAAATGCTCAGCCAGTAAAGTGTTGTTTGTTTGACCTCTGAATTACTATGTAGAATAATTATTTTACCCCTCTGAAATATTTTACCGAAAAACTCCCAAGTAAAGGTTCAAATCCTACGGCACACAACAGTCTAGTCCTATCATGATTCATGACCACTCTCACTTCCTCTCTCATTCCAACCCACGACTGCACTCACAAACAAGCCAACATGATATGTTACAATGGAGTAAACCAAATATACTTGTCATATATGTTTCACACATTATCATGTTACAAGTTAATGACTTGAGTTTTTTATGTGTTCCAACTCAAATTCAAGGTCGAAAAACGTGACACAATCCAAGTTACATCAAAGCATAAGGGCAAAAACTGATAAGGGTAGGGGAAGAGAAAAGCAGAAATCAAGTAGGGAAAGAGACGTACTAGCTGTTTGTGGAATCAGACAGATATTGAGCGAGTTGGTGGTGGTGTGCATGGATATCTAGAGAAGGATGGTGAGTGATTGGGCGATAATTAGGTCGCGAGAGAGCAGAGTGGTGGCGTCATTGGACGACAGGGAGGGTTGGGGTCGACGATTGTTTGAGGGAGAGCAGAGAGATGTAGTCGACGATGGTTTAACAACGCAAACTGATCTTATTATTCATTCAACGTCTTTCTATTGCTGAATGGCTAAGAGTTTTGTGGAACCATTTTAGTGAACAAACCACTTACCTCTACCAATTCAGAGGTAGCCTCTTAATGGAACTATTAATAGATAAACAAACAACCCTTTACTCCAAATTAAATTATTGTTATTGTGACACTTGTACTCTGTAAACACCGCACGATGTAGAACAATATCATTTATCAAAGAAACAATGTGTTTTGGTCTAAAAAATTTCTTATTTATGTTTGACAATTTCACGCTTTGATTTTAAGTTCAATTTTAAGCTTTAAATCGCTTTCTGGAAAGTTATACGCAAACTGGTACGTAAGCGTAATCAGTTTAATGCGACAAACACTCTGGAATAGTGACATAGGCTTAATATACCTTAAATAACCTTTACATAACTTAGAAATAAGTTTTGAAAGGTTTGGTGTGTCAAAAACAAGTTTATTCGATCACAGGGACTATTTGCGTCAAACTGCGAAAGTTTACTGATTCGTATAGTAACGAACATTCCGGAACTTGGTCATAAGTTAAACATACCCTAAATATCCTTTACATAGCTTAGAAAGAAATAGGCTTTGAGAGGTTCGGTATGCGAAAATACGCTTATTTGATCAATAGGGACTAAAAGCGTTAAAAAGTGCATAAGTTTGCATTTACGCGCATATTTACATTCTGAACATATCCGGACATCCAAAAATTTATGTAATCATTAAAATATTTTATTTTAATGATTGGAATGCAAAAATACCATTCGTCGCGTAATTTGGATCGTTTTTCGCGTCCGTTCGGGTTTCGTCGTAATTAACCGAATAACATGACCGTAAGACCAAATGAACCGACATCTGAGATGTTTTCAAGCATATTTCATGTTCCCTATGCTTTAACTTCATTGTAGAGCCTTGAAATTGGGTTAACGGGGCTTAAAAACATCAAAATCCAAGTTATATGCTAGCAGGGACCATTTCTGCCAATCTGTCAAAGATTCCTCGCGGGGTGTGTAAGCCTAGGCCTTGGCCTACGTGGGGCGTGACCGACTGCCAGACATAAACATTGAATCTGGCCTTTACAGCCTGTTCTAATGGTTTTTAACCCCAGATTTTGGATACAATGGACTTGTTTTGTGCTCCCATTGTATTATAAACCATGTTCCACAAGTGTATGGCCAAGATTGATCCTCCTAACACTTGGAATGATCTTATTAATCCAAACTTCCTATAAACAGACTTGGGTTTTTCACTTCATTCCTCACACATTGATCTAAATCTGCTCTAAGTTGAAGCTAAGGCTTCATACCTTAGTGTTTTGGATCAATTCTTCCTAGCTTGGACCTTTTGTAAGCTTCTTTCATGCTTGTTTATGCTTTTCAAGCGTGAAAGTCAAACATTGTTTGACTTTCTGCTTTGACCATGATTTGGTCAAGTCAAAGTTCAATCGAACTTTGCAACGTGAGCGTAATCACGATGGTTATAGTCCCTTATGACTATACCTACTGATTACCACGTCGATTAGTCGAAGTGACGAGTCAAAGTTTCGGTCAAAATGCGTGTTTATGCGTATTTTGCGACGAAGCTATTTTCGGGTATCAAAACACTTTGTTTTGATATCAAACCTGTTTTCTAACTTAGTTAAACATGTTTAGTGCTTGTTTAGGGTCGTAAGTCAAGCGTCACTTTTAGTCTAGTGCTTGTTTAGGGTCGTAAGTCAAGCGGTCTTGACAACCGCTTAGACTTTTGAACTCGACCCGTTTGGTCGATCGTTAGGATCCGACCAAGCATGTTTTGTGACCATAGTTGTATAGGGAATAACCTTTCGAGGTTATACCTTATGGTCACTTCGTTTAGTTAGTTGTATGATAGGTAATTTATATGCCTTAGGAAAATGACCAAAATGCCCTTTTCATGCATAATTTGAATTTAAGCATATGTAACCTAACTTTTGTCACTTAAACTGATTATGCAACATATTAAATATGTTACGGCATATAATACTTGTCATAGGACTAGTTAGGTGTCTCGAACGCGCATTTGCGCGAACGACCCGTTAAAGTAGCGTAGACTACCTTAACAAGTCGTAATGGGTCGTAAGCACTTAGGTTAGGTTCCGTTTTAGAATGTAGGCTTTGTTTAACCATATCACATGAGTTCCAACACTCGTTTGGTTTACAATACCTCATTCTATTTGTTTCCTCGATTCGTGTCCCGATACACTAACATAGTATCCGTTACACTAGGAACCACTTCGACACTTGAACATTTGATCCTTTGAGCTTTGTTATATCATTTGAACAAGACCTACACGCAATCCCAGGCGAGTACGTAGTTCCCCTCTTTTACCGTTTTCAAATGTTTTGAGGTGATTCATATGTGTAACCGATTTGTTTTCCAAATGTATGGCATATATGTGTTTACTAAGTGCTTTTATGTGTACTATTCCGATTATGCAAATACGA
Organism: Helianthus tuberosus; assembly: GCA_030545235.1. NCBI lineage: Eukaryota > Viridiplantae > Streptophyta > Magnoliopsida > Asterales > Asteraceae > Helianthus > Helianthus tuberosus. Next base: position 73,118,435 of record CM060446.1, on the reverse strand, counting down.
TATTTATCCAAATCCTTAAAAGATCTACCTATCTTCATAGTTAGATTCTTATAGGATATTTGAAGTACAGTCTTAGATCTTCCTATCTTCATAGTGAGATTTTTAGGAAATACTTTACAGGACGACAGTTATGGTTTATGTGTAGATTGTTGGTGATTTAGATAAAGAAACTAGATAATACAATAAGCACATGGTGGATACCCCGCTGGTACTTCCTATATATAAGTGTGCTTATTGTATTACCCTTTGTGGCGTTATCCCGAATCACCATCAGGATTTAGAATGTTGTGATACAATGATTCAATGTGATCAAGACCGAATCCTTTTAGCATCAATTTATCCTTATAGATTGATACTTGTAGGATGTTTAAAGTGCTAATATTGGAGTCCTTATTTGGATTCATTGTGTACTTTAATGCGTGTTTACAAGTTGTTGACAAGTTGACGATTTTGTGTTTATGTGGTAGTTGTGATTTAAATAACGAAACGGGTGTAATAAAATAAGAACATGGTGGATACGCCGCTGGTACTTCCTATATATAAGTGTTCTTATTTCATTACTCATGTAGCGTTATCCGAACCACTTTAGGATTTTGTGTTCGATTGTTTCAATGTTCGATTATCCAAATCCTCGTAGAATCTCCCATATCTTTATATGTTAGATTCTTAGAAGAATATCTAAAGTATTATCATGAATCATTGACTTGATTTAGATAATACTCACACAAGTTTTGATTAATTTCAAGACTGTTATTATTAATCCTTGATTGGTTTTCTAATAATACATTAACGAGTTTTACAATGATTTCAACGAGGTTACAATGTACAATTTCAAATGGCATAAAAATTACTTAGTAATAATCATATTGCCATATACAATACTTTTTGCCACGAGTTTTCACAATCAAGATTATGTATTGCAATACTAAACTTTTGCCATTCTTTGGCTTCAAGATTCATTTTCAATCGACAACTCTTGTAGTTGTCAAAGTATTGCAATATCAAACTTTTTCCATTTATTTGGCTAACAAAACCTATGTATTCGCCGGCATTTTTATACTGACTATTTTTCACATATGTTTCAGGTTTGCGATTATTCAAGCATGCAATGCATATGACTGCATTCGGGCCTTAGACTTCTTTAATCAAAAGACAATTAAATGTATTATTTGTTTGTAAAACGATGTTAACATTATTGAAACAATTTTAGTACCAGTAGTTGTGAGCAATTTGTAACGTGACTCCCCGATATTTCCGCCGCGTGTTGTTGTATTACGCGATTGGGATGTTGCAGTTATAGGTTTAGATATTATCATAATCTCGTGTTTTCTCATGCTCCTTCTATTTAATATTAATCAATTGTCATTATTAGGAATCGATACCTTAGTTAATGTAGCGAATCTTACACTAGATATGATTGTTTAGTTGATAAGTTAGGGAATAAAGAATTAAAGATGTTCAATTAACCTAAGATGTTTATTGGTATCTTTGCTAGTGTAGTAAATCTTACTATACTATTCACTGGGAAAATAATGTTTAGTTATTAAGTTAGAAAATGATTGATTTAGGATATATATATATATATATATTTGTTTTTTTGACACGAACTATTTTGATATATAATTATTAACTTCTAGAATTTTACTATAATTTAATAATATACGATATGTGTTATAAACAAGCCTAATAGCAAGAATATGAGAAGAAATAATTGGGAGAGAAAGAGATGTTTAGTATTAATGGGGTATCATATACAATAGAATACATGGACTATTTATAGGGGGAATAAACTTGGAGAACAAGTTGGTTTATATTAGAAGTTGATAATCTAAATATAATTCTTTATAACACTCCCCTTGATTATCAACTTCATACGCTTGATGTTGCCTCATTAAAAACCTTGCCAGGAAAACCCAATGGGACAAAACCTTGACTAAGGGAAAAAGAGTGCAGCGCGTATTATCTCCCCCTGATGATGATCACTTAAGCTCCTTGAGTCGACGCATCCCGATCCCATGAACTAACTTCTTGAATGTTGAGGTTGGAAGTGATTTAGTGAACAAGTCTGCCAAATTTTCACTGGAACGAATTTGTTTGACAATAATATCTCCATTCTTTTGTAGATCATGTGTGAAAAAGAACTTTGGCAAAATGTGTTTTGTTCTATCACCTTTGATGTATCCTTCCTTAAGTTGAGCAATGCATGCTGCGTTGTCTTCATGTAAGATTGTCGGTCCCTCATCTCCCGAAGAAATACCACAAGATCCATGAATGTGTTGTATTACAGTCCTTAACCAAATGCATTCTCGACTAGCTTCATGTATCGCCAATATTTTTGCATGATTAGATAATGTGGCTGTGATTGTCTGCTTTACCGAACGCCATGAAATTGCAGTACCTCCACTTGTAAATAAATACCCAGTTTGAGATCGCCCAGTGTGAGGATCAGACAAATACACTACATTTGCAAAACCAACCAAACCTGTTTTCGATTGATTTGTAAAATACAAACCCATATCTTTTGTACCTTGAAGGTATCTAAATATTTGTTTTACCCCATTCCAATGCCTCTTTGTTGGGCATGAACTATATCTTGCCAATAAATTTAAAGAAAATGATATATCTGGTCGTGTATGGCTAGCAAGAAACATTAGTGCACCAATTGCACTTAAATATGGTACTTCTGGACCCAGGATTTCCTCTCCATCTTTGGGAGGTCGAAATGGGTCTTTTTCCACATCAAGCGGTCTTACAACCATTGGAGTACTCAATGGATGTTATTTTTTCATATAAAATCTTTTTAATAGTTTCTCTATGTAAGTTTCATGATGCACAAGGATTCTACCCTTAAGGTGTTCAATTTGTAATCCAAGACAAAACTTTGTCTTCCCAAGGTCTTTCATTTCAAATTCTCTTTTCAAGTATTCAGCTGCCTTTTGAAGCTCCCCTGGAGTTCCAATTATATTCATGTTATCAACATATACGAAAATTGTGACGTATTCAGATCCTGACCTTTTTATAAAAATACACGGGCATAAAGAATCATTTTTATAGCCTTCTTTTGACAAATACTCACTAAGGCGATTATACCACATACGCCCGGATTGTTTTAGCCCATATAATGATTTGTTTAATTTGATTGAAAGATGTTCCCGAGAACTAGATTTACATGAGTTTGGCAATTTGAATCCTTCAGGAAGTTTCATGTAAATATCAGTATCAAGTGAGCCATAGAGGTAGGCTGTCACAACATCTAATAGATGCAAATCGATCCCTTATTGTATTACCGAACTAATAAGATAAAGAAAAGTTATCGCGTCCACCACTGGAGAATATGTCTACTCATAATCAATTCCAGTTCTTTGCGAAAATCCTTGTGCTACTAATCTTTCCTTGTATCGTACAATTTCATTTTTTCTCATTACGTTTTCGCACAAAGACCCATCTATATCCAACAGGCTTTACACCTTCAGGTGTGTGGGCCACAGGTCCAAAAACTTCTCGTTTATTTAGGGAATTCAATTCTGCCTCTATTGCGTCTTTTCATTTTGGCCAATCATTTCTTTGTTTACATTCCTCAACTGATTTTGGTTATTGATCCTCATTGTTTTCCATTACTTGTAGCGCTACATTATATGAAAAACTATCATCGACGTCGATTTCGCTTCGGTTCCATACCTTTCTATACATGATATAATTAATTGAGATCTCTTCGTTTTCAGGTACCTGAGGTTCTTCTAGAACCATCATGTCTAGTGTCTCTTCTAGAGACTCCTTTTCTTGCATTACCGTTACCTCAACTTGACCATCTACATTATTTGCTCCCTTTTTCTTTCGAGGATTTTTATCTCTTGAACCGATTGGTCTACCACGTTTTAGGCGTGCATTAGACTCATTACCAACATGTGGTTGTCCTTGTGGGACACTTATTTTTACTGGAGCATTAACAGCTGGTATATGTGACTTAGTCACTCTCTTTGGGTCAGTAAATGTGTCTGGTAATTGATTTGCTAATCCTTGTAAATGAATTATCCTTTGAACTTCTAGTTCACATTGTTTAGTTCGAGGATCAAGATGAGATAATGATAATTCATTCCAAATAATACTATTATCCAGCTGCTTTTTGTCTCCCCCTAATGTTGGGAATGTTGATTCAACAAAATGACAATCACTAAATCGAGCTGTAAATACATCACCCGTTGTAGGTTCTAAATACTTAATGATCTATGGTGATTCATACCCAACATATATTCCTAACCTCCTTTGAGGCCCCATCTATGTGCGTTGTGGTGGAACGATTGGAACATATACAGCACAACCAAAAATCCTTAGATGGGAAATATTTGGTTACTGACCAAGAACCAACTTTAATGGGGAGGAAGTATGATAACTCGTTGGCCTGATGCAAATTAGTGTTGCTGCATGTAAAATTGCATGTCCCCAAGCAGATGCTGGTAGTTTTGATTTCATAATCATTGGTCTTGCAACCATTTTAAGTCGCTTGATAAGCGATTCAGCAAGCCCATTTTGTGTATGTACATGAGGTATAGGATGCTCAACATTTATCCCAATAGACATGCAATAATCATTAAATGTTTGGGATGTAAATTCACCAGCATTGTCTAATCTGATTTTCTTGATGGGGTAATCGGGAAAATGTGCTCTTAGCCTTATTAACTGAGCAAGTAGTCGTGCAAATGCCATATTACGACTTGATAGTAGGCACACGTGTGACCATCTAGTTGATGCATCAATTAAGACCATAAAGTATCTAAATGGTCCACTAGGAGGATATATAGGTCCACAAATATCCCCATGTATTCTTTCCAAAAAAATCAGGGATTCAGTCCCCACCTTCCTTGGTGATGGGTGAGTAATCAACTTCCCTTGTGAACATGCAACACATGTAATATCCTTGGACTGAAGAATCTTCTGATTCTACAAAGAATGCCCAACTGAATTTTCTATAATTTTTCGCATTATTGTTGATCCGGTATGGCCTAACCGGTCATGCCATATGATAAAATTTTCTTGGTCGATAAACTTCTTGTTTATGACTGCATTTGATTCGATTGCATTAATTTAAGTATAATACAAACCAGAGGCAAATGCGGGTAACTTTTCTAACACATGCTTTTTACCCGAACTTATATTTGTGATATGAAGGTACTCATCATGTCCCTCAGATGTAGTCTCAAGATGATATCCGTTTAAACGAACATCTTTAAAACTTATTAGATTTCTTTGAGATATTGGGGAAAATAATGCATCGGTTATTTTAAATGGTGTTCCACCTGGCAACACTACATAAGCTTCTCCAAAGCCTTCAATTAATTTTGATTTACCAGATATAGTACCAACATTTGCCTTTTTCATGGTTAAAGTAGAGAAATAATTCTTTTTCTTAAGAATTGTATGCGTTGATGCGCTGTCTATTAGACATATATCTTCTCCATTAATAGGGATCTTAGTTAAACACTCCATATGCCTCAAAACAAAAACAAAAACAAAAACAAAATCATATAAATAAAATGTCTAACATGCTTTAAACATAACAAATCCCAAAATAAAACTCAAACAAAATGTCTTAAAGAAATGAAGGAAATAACATCACTTAAAAACTAATAATTCATATGTAAGGAAAATTGCAAGCATCCAACTGGATTGTATCAACCATGATCTCACCAGAATCCAAGTTAGTTGGCTCAATAAGGAAATCATCATAATCCAGATTAGTTGTATCATTATGGTCTTTATGACCATCAGTGACCTCAACATTTGCAACCTCATATGTAAAATTTGTCTCTATTCTTTTTGCTTTATCTTTGATGGATTGTTGATAAAGTTCCACCAAGTTTTTGGTCGTAGGACAAGTCTTCGACCAATGATTGTTACTTCCACATCGGTAACATGCATTCGATGAAGATCCCACCTTCTTTTTATTTTTTCATCACTGGATTTATTTTCATTATTATGCCACTTTTGGTGGGTCCCTTTGTTTTTAAACTGAACACTATGATAATTTCCTCGGCCACGTCCACGACCATGACCACGACCATGATGATAACCTTGACCACGTCCGTAACTTTCACTTTGGCCATTATATGTTGCCACATTAGCTTCAGGGATTGGGGTTGCTCCAACCGGACGAGTCTCATGATTTTTCATTAAGAGCTCATTGTTTTGCTCGGCCACAAGCAAACATGATATTAACTCACTATATTTGGTGAAACCCCTTTCATGATATTGTTGTTGTAGTATCACATTTGAGGGGTGAAAAGTTAAGAATGTTTTTTCCAACATTTCCTTATCAATAATATTTTCACCACATAGAATCAATTATGATCTGATTCTAACATTGCCGAGTTGTACTTACTTGTAGACTTAAAGTCTTGTAACCTTAAATTGATCCACTCGTAACGAGCTCTCGGTAATATTACCGTTTTCTGGTGGTCATACCTTTCTTTCAGGTTGGTCCAAAGGACAAGTGGATCCTTGATAGTGAGATACTTACTTTTCAAAGCCTCATGAATATGATGGCTGACGGGTGGTCCATAAGACAACCCTTAATGGTGTTAAAAGACGAGTTTATCCCTCACTTGATCTCGTAATTATCTTGAATTAGATGACTACAGTTGCTTATGTTTCAGGTACGCCTTGGAGCTTAAAACGGATAAATCGCTGCTTTGGATGGACTGGAGTGGAACGGGTCAAGCATGGAAGGAAAGAAGAAACAAAACAAAGAACTCAGGGATCTACCGTAATTTACGGTGGGTACCGTAAATTACGGTAGCCCTGAAAAGTCCAGAATTCCACCGTAACACAGGAGAGTTCCACCGTAGCAGTTTAAAGGCTACCGTAACTTACGATAGCTACCGTAAGTTACGGTAGAGGTGACGAGGAAAAGACGTAACTGCTCAATTAAAACCGTTTTCAAGTGTCTTTTCATGGTATTCATGATTGGGAACGTTTCTCTGCATATTGTGGGCGAATTTTAGCTTTGTATATCATTTGGGAAAAATTTCTAACATTCCGTTTTAGTTTTTGATTCGTATGAACTTCAAATTTCTAACATTCCGTTTATGATGATCCACCGAACAATGTCCGGCTAAATTTGTGGTGATCATCTTAGGTGAATGTTTCTCTACAACTCTTGTGTGATTTTCCTTAATTTCTAGAATGATAACTTTGTGTTTGCTTTGATTATCATGGTGTATGAATATTTGATTGTAGCTTGTTAATTGGTATTGCAATTCTAGTCTAAATCGTACGTTCTTGGTGTCGTTGACAATCGAGATATCACGGGAAGGGTTAGGGTTGGATATTGAGGGTTAGGGTTGGATATTGATTGATTGATCATCGGGAAACGACCTCGCATTGATATAATCCGAGTACTTTGTTCCCTTTTATCACAACAATTATTTATGCACGAGTTATGCCTATGTAACTCTTTCTAGTTGGAATTTTGCATAAGTGTTAAAAGAAACTGAACCCTAAGATGGTCATTGTTCTCATAATCTTAATTAAAAATCCAATCTTGATTAAATTAGTTGATAACTTAGTTTTAAATCAAACAATCCAAACTCTTGATCTTTAATTTCCGCACATTAGGTTAATTGTAGTTAATTTGTAAGACTAGAAAATCAACACATTTTCCACAAACTCCTTGTGTTCGATACCCATTTACTGCTATCTACTAGTTGTAATTTGGATTAAATTTGCGTGTACTACGACAGCACGTCAAATTTTGGCGCCGTTGCCGGGGAGTTGTTGGAACGGTTTAGACCCTAAATAGTCAGTAGAGAACGTTCATCTTCGCGTATAATGGCGGAATCAATGTACACGAAGTTACAACAGCTTTTCCTCTTCAATTCCTTCTCTATTTATGCTTTCTGAATGCAATTTGACAGAGTTTCGTTACAAAGCATATGACCAGGTTTCGCTCCAAGTTCTGACTAACTAATCTGATTTCGCTTATGATGACTATATATAGTTCCTGTGATTTCGCTCATATGACATGACAAATAAGCGAAACCCCCTGAAAACCAAATGAGCGAAACCACCTATGACTAATAAGCGAAACCTCTCACTAACTTGTACACATGAGCGAAACCTATACATTAAACCTAATTTTGACTTTCAAGCTCCTATTTTGACATATCTTGACCTAAGACTCAATGTAAACGTAGTCAACAGACATTTCTTGCACCAACAGACTCCCCCTTGGATGTTGACGAAGTCTTCAGCTCCGAGTCTTCAGTCTTGGTCTTTTCTCCAACTCTGTCTTCACATCTTAAGCATTCTATCTTCACAAGTTCACAATCTTGTCCTGTCTTCAACTTCAGACTTCCCTTTGATCGTTGATCCAGACTCCCCCTTTCACAGACTCCCCCTCTCAATATGCTAGAATCTGAGGTCTTGATCTGGTTCAAGCTTTGACATTTAGCTTCCGTGGGAATGATGAAGTCCAAAACCTGTGTCTTAAACATCAAACATTACAAACTATCTTTTCAACAATAAATCACAAACTCAATTAGTTTTAGAAATCCACTCAAGTATTCAGGTCCAAGTTAATGACCCTGATCACTCGATTAATCTACCAAGTTCAATTTAATGACCTTGGTTGATCATTTGACGAATCAAACTGATTTTAAAAACAACAATTTACACATTTTCTGAAAATAACAAGTATCAAGTTAATGAACTTGTTTTTGACTTTTCAATAAATCAAACTTCATCAAGATAAGCTCTCCTCATTTTTCAGTCCAGAATCTCCTGCATCTGCTTCAATCATCTGAGAATCCAACAATCAACTCTCTACTTTGGTTTGTCAAAAATAAAGCAGAAATAAAATCTCTTTGAATTTTTAAAATGTTCTAAACTAAGAAATGAAATACAGAAAACTTAAATTGCAGAAAGTAAACAAAGTAAACTATTTACAAACTTATTTTTTTTGGCGAGCGTGTCAGGGAATCATATCAGCTATCAGACAAATTACAAGTACCGTTAAGCTTCATTTCATACTCAGACTTAAACAATTCACCTCGATTGTCGATATACTGATCCATCTTAAATTCTCACACACATTTCAAATTACTCAGGATACGATTTAGATGTTTTATGAACTTAGCTCATTCATGTGTCCCACTTCTTGAATATACTCCCGTATCCAGAATCCCAATATTCAGTCTTACAGGTGAGTATACTACAATGATATCTGTACATAAATTAGGTAATGCGAGGGCCGAGGGATCTCAGGTCGATACTTCCGTATGCGCAGAGAGATATCAGCTTCGACTTTACGGTATGTCCCCTTTAGAGGATCTTTTAGCTACAACAGCAGCGACTATCAATTTTATTGTTTCATCAGCATGCTGAGGGTTTATGCTATGTTTCAAGCATTTGTGGAAAGTATTATCCAAGGACTAGGTCAGAACTTCCATTCAGCAGAAGTCCCGGAATAATACCCCAGACATCATTGAGTATAAAAACCTAGTATATCAGAATACGAGACCTTTCAAACGAGATTTCAGGGGTTACCTATATATCCAAGTAGTGTTCCCCACGAATTTCACAAGTTTGAAATTTTAGGTTTATATCCCGAATAAATCTACTAAATGTGCGAAAACCTATCGACACATCATTAGTGAGACTGTTTAACTCATTTAAACTTTTCAAATCTTTAGCATACTGTAATTGTCTAGCCAATGTACTATCATTTTCCCTATATACACAAGCTCTTTTTCAGATTTTTATTGATTTTTATTTTGAAATTTTATCATGTTTTTGTATTTTTGAATTTTTTACTGTTTTTGTATTTTCTGAAAATAAACTATATACATCTATCTACTCCCCCTAAATACCAAAACAAGTAAAAAATCGACAAACCATTGCAGATTGTTTTTCGTCTTCATCCGCAACAGTACTCTCATCAACGCCGATAATTCCATCCAACACCGAAAGAAGCTTCATACCATTCAGTTTTAACAAATATTTAAACCGATTTTTATCAAAAGCTTTGGTATGTAAATCAGCTTTCTGTTCGTCAGTGTGGATTTTCTCAATTCGTATAAACTTTTTCTCAAAACAATCGCGAATAAAGTGATAACGAATTTCTATGTGTTTAGTTTTAGCGTGATGTACTGGATTCTTTGTTATATTTATAGCTGCCTCATTATCAACAAAAAGAAGTGTGTTAAGAAACTGCAAACCGTAGTCGCGCATCTGTTGCTGTATCCACAGGATCTGAGAGCAGCAACTGCTAGCAGAAACGTACTCCGCTTCACATGTAGATAGCGCCACAGACGTTTGTTTCTTACACTGCCAGGTAACCAATCTAGGTCCAAAGAACTGGCATCCTGCAGTTGTTGATTTGGAATTGACTTTGCAGCATCCGAAATCTAAATCGAAATACCCTTCGAGCGTAAAATCGCCTTTCCTAGGATACCACAACCCCAATGAAGGAGTTCCTTTCAGGTAGCGCAATATCCTCTTCACAATGATCATATGCGAAGCTCTCGGGTTAGATTGATATCTTGCTGCGAGGCACGTTGGGTACATGATATCAGGACGTGAAGCAGTTAAGTACATCAATGAACCTATCATGGATCGGTAGAACGTTTCATCAGCCCTGTCTCTGGTGAGATCTGGGTGAATCCCATGATTTATTGCAAGGGGGGTAGCAGCTGGAGTAGAACTAGACATCCCAAATTTCTCTAGAATATCACGAACGTACTTTGTCTGGTGAATGAAAATTCCCTCAGGAAGTTGTTCAACTTATAGACCCAAAAAGAATTTCATCTCCCCCATTGATGACATTTCGAACTTTTGCTTCATCACTGATTCAAAGTCTTTGCACAGACTCTCATTTGTTAACCCAAAAATTATATCGTCCACATAAATCTGAACTATCAGAAGATGACCATCGACCTCTTTAGTGAAGAGAGTGGCATCCACTTTTCCACGAATGAACTTGTTGGCTAGTAGGTGTTGAGACAAAGTCTCATACCAAGCTCTCGGGGCCTGGTGTAAACCATACAGCGCTTTGTCCAATAAGTAGACCTTGTTTTTGTGGATTGGGTTGGTGAAGCCCGGCGGCTGTTCGACATAAACCTCCTCTTTGACCTTCCCATAAAGAAACGCCGATTTTACATCTAGCTGATATACTTTGAAGTTCTTCCAAGACGCAAATGAAAGGAAAATTCTGATTGCCTCTAGTCGTGCTACAGGAGCATAGACTTCTGTAAAATCAATCCCCTCCTGTTGACTAAAGCCCTGAACAACGAGTCGAGCTTTGTTCCTTACAACAACTCCTCTGTCATCTCTCTTACACTTAAATACCCATTTTGTATTGATTTTTCTATGACCATCCGGCAAATCAACTAACTTCCACACTCCCAACTTTTCAAACTGACTTAACTCCTCTTGCATTGCAATGACCCAAGAGTCTTCAGTAAGCGCCTCTTTGTAAGTTCGCGGTTTGATATGCGAAATGAAACAACTTAGTGAAAATTCAGTTTGTAAAGGTGCTACTGTAGAATAAAAACATGTAAGGCCTAGGTCAATTTGACGTCTCGTGCGAACGCCTGCTTGCAATTCTCCTATGATCAACTCCTCTGGATGATATGAAAGAGTTCGCGGCATCACTTCGCTTGGAACATCTACATTGCCCTCCAGATTAGTAACATTCTGATCTGCATCTTGTTCACCAACTTGATTTGTTTGACTTGAAATCTGGATCTGCTCCCCCTCAGAATCTGAATCACCATGATCAAATACTGGCATGTTCTCAGCTTCTTGATCATCATTTTCTGCCGACTGATTACCAGGAGCAACTTCATCATCATGTTCACCAGCATTACTAGGACCTGCTTCATCATCATTTGAAGTTTCCCAAGGTCTTCTAGAATACTCAGCTGGAAACCTTTGCTGCGACTCATATTCACGCAAAATATCCAGCTCATCAAAGAAATCTTCATTTTCCTCTGATTCTTCTCTCATGTCAAATGAATCCCACAGTTTGTCATAATGATAACGCCATGAATCTCCAGGATTCTGCGGCGGCATAGTATAACCTTGACATTCAACATTTCCAACTTCAATAATCCGCTTCTCACTTGGAACGAAGACACGTCGCATCGGATTTGCATAACCAACAAATATTCCCTCACTCTGATACCATGCACTTCGGACCAAACTTTCCATGAGGCTCTATAACAGTACAGGGTGACCCGAACGGTTCTAGATACTTCAAATTCGGTTTGCGGTTATTGATTAGCTCAAAGCATGTTTTGTTGAACTTCTTGACAGTGAGAACCCTGTTGAGCGTATAGCATGCGGCGGAAACAGCTTCAGCCCAAAAATTTATCGGTAACTTTGAATCTGCGAGCATAGTTCTAGCCGTTTCGATTAGTGTCCGATTTTTGCGTTCTGCAACTCCATTCTGCTGCGGAGTGTACGGAGCACTAAACTCATGCAATATACCTCTTTCATCACAAAATTCTTCCATCTTACTGTTCTTGAATTCCGTACCATTGTCACTACGAATTCTTTTGATACGCCTTTGGTACAGATTCTCAATTTTCTTGAACAACGACATCAAACTGTCAAATGTTTCATCTTTCGTCTTCAAGAAAGAAACCCACGAAAATCTGGAATAATCATCAGTAACGACCAAACAGTAGTAATCTCCTGTAATACTTTTGACATTCACAGGACCAAATAAATCCATGTGAAGTCTTTCTAGAGGTGTCGAAACTGAATTGACTTGCTTTGCAGGGTGTGACTTTTTCTTCTGCTTGCCTTTAACACAGCTAATGCACTCCCCTTCCAGATGAAAACCTTTGACATGAATTCCAAGAACCAAATCATTATGCACCAAGTGATTCATCTTCCTTAGGTGAATATGCCCCATCTTTATGTGCCACAATCTCGATTCTTTCTCAGTTGCTCTGGACACAAAACAATGAGCCTGACCCGTGGTTGTAGTAGCTACGCTCATGTCCAACACGTACAGATCATTAACTCTCGGTGCCCTCATGATAATCCATTCCTCAGGTATTACAAATCCCGGTTTCAAGATCAAACATTCTTTATCAGTGAAGTGAGTAGTATACATCCTGTCACAGATCTGGGAGATACTCAGCAGATTGTTCTCCAGCTCAGCAATGTAATTAACTCTTTCAAACGTCACAATCCCGTTGGATAACGTTCCTTCACCAATAATCCTTCCTCCTTGATTACCCGCAAAACCTACGTAACCACCATTGATATTTCTCACATCATACAGCAACGCAGTCTTCCCTGTCATATGTCTTGAAGCTCCACTATCCATGATCCATCTGGATACAAGTTTTGGAAGTTCCTGCACATAACAAACTTTGACTTAAACTTTAATAAAGATGCCGATTCATGCTTCGCGATCAAGGAAGCTCCGGCAATTCAAACTGTTTAGTCGAACATGGAGTCCACCCAGGCCTCATCAGCCTTGGGTGTAACCTTGACTCTCGCAATTTGAATTTTGAAGTTTTCAGCCTTCAAAGGTGGAAAATTTGCATCATAATCAATTGGAATTGAATCCTCAGAAGGTGAAATCTTTTTCTCACTCTTTAGTTTCCAAACTTGCTGAGATAATGCAACCCGCTTGTAAAATTTGTCATTTTTAGTTACCACTTTCTTTACGGGTTCATTTTTCACTTTGGTGTTGTCATTTTTCACACTCTTTTTCTCAACAACCATTGGTGCTTTACCCTTTTCGTCAACTTTCTTCTTTTGAATCTTCACAGTTTCAGTCTTAGGCTTCACATTGGTACACTTTCGTGCAATGTGACCAACTTGATTACATCTGAAACATGTTCGAGTATCAACAACTCGACTTGTGCCTTCAGACTGAGACTGTGAAGCTCTTTTCTCAAAGAACTCTTCATTCGATTTTGAAAAAAATCTCTTTCTCTTCATCAGCAAGTGAACTCGAACTGTTCACAAACTTTTTCTTTTCAGCAAACCTCTTGTTTGGAACATTTCTTTTCTGATAATTCCTACCACCCTGATAACCACCCGATCAGTTATTTCGATTGTTATTATAAAAACGTGATGAATTAACAGATTTCTTGTAGTATGATTTATCTTTCTCAAAACTCATTTTTCTCTTTGTTTGACTCAGATTGTTCACTTCTGACAACTCAACTTCGACCAATTTGAAAACATTTGTCAATTTGTTCATATTAACATTCTCAATCGGAAACTCAGAATCCGAAAACAACTTATCTGAACCCAACATCTTGTACATGACAAGATTTGATTCTTCATTTAAGTTGTTCTTGGACTTTTGTTTCGGAATGTAGTTGTCCAAGAAACACCTATCTTTCTCAGTAGTGTCACTATCCGTTTTTAGCACATTTTCAACAACACCTTTTACAATATCATTTTGGACACTATCGTCACGTGACATCAATTGAATCCGGAAGATTCATTTCACTTTCTTCTTCAATTTCAATCAACCCTGATTGCTTTTTCGTGTAATTATCCAAAATCGGCGGTGGAACTCTATGAAAACCCACCCCGGTTCCATCAGAATAAACATCTTCGCCAGCTTTGTTTTTCCCGATGGGTTTGGGAACAATGTGTTGCAAAACAAAGCTTGCGGAGCTGTAACTGTTAAGCTTCAACTGGATTCGCTCGTTTTCAATTTCAGCCTCTTGAAATTTAAGTTTCAGTTTAGCGATTTCATCCAGTTGTTTGTTGATTGATTCTTCTTTTACTCTAAGCACTGCTTTTAGTTGAACGTTTTCTTTATAAGTTTTACCATTTCGATCATCATTATCTTTCATTGTGCTTTTGAGTTTTTCAAACTTCTCAGAAATCTGACGGTTTTCAAGAATTAACTTTTCATTTTCCTTTTTAACTCTTTCATGATCAATTTTATCATTTTCAATTTGGTTAGTTAATTCTTTTATCCGTTCAGTTGAAGCTTTAACTCTTTTGTCACGATCAAGAATTTGATTCTCAACACTTTTGACTTTTGCTGTCAGATCTTCAACTTTCTTATCGTTGAGATACGTGACTGTATTACAAAATTTGCACTCTTTGATGCAATTTTTGCAATCAACATTTCCATCAATTTTCTTACCTGACACATTTGTTGACAAGTTTGAACTGACCTGGCTTTTTGACTCAGACACGGAGTTAGAGTCTACCTCAAGTGCCTTAGCAGCCAGCACTTTGTCAGCCATTTTTCCGAGGTTTTCAGCAGTTAACTCCTGCGTTGTGTCAATAACCCCAGTATCAATTTTCTTTGACTTCTCGTTCTCTTCTTTCTCCTTCTTCTCTTTCTCTTTCTCGTATCCAGTTCCCCACCATTTATTCTGCCAATAATCATCCTCATCTTTGAACTCCTTGATTATGGCTTCCAGATCAAGAGTTTTGTCATCGATCGCAATATTTCCATTTTGATCAAGATAACACTCCCTATCCGGATCCCATCTTCTCGCTCTCTTCACTTCCAAATAGATACCAGATATTCTAATTATTCTGTTTTCAGCCAGCATTTTTCTGTATCTATACTTCTGCTCTTCAGTCCTGTTGTCTTTCCACGGAATAGGTTCGTTTTTCGCCATGAATGCGTAACCAACCGCATCTTCCTCCGGTAGAACCTCTTGACTCCAATCATAACCCTCATCATCATAAATCACCGCAAGAGCTCTAGATTTCTCTTTGTTGTCTTCAACCTGCTTCAATCTAGGCGGCTCGGATTTATTCTGATGATATATTGCCTTCTTGTAGTAATCCTCTCTGAAAGGGTTCTCCGACTCATCAGCATATGCGTTTCTGCATTCTCGTTTGAAGTGACCTTTCTGTTTACACTTGAAGCACGTCACTTTGGACTTATCAAATCCTAGCTTGGTTGATGGACCACCAATTGTCTTCCTGCCGGTTATTTCCATGAAACGCTGTGCTCGACGAACAGCACTGGCCATGCACCAACGAATGTCGATTAATTCCATTTCTTCAGGATCTATTTGATCATAGTCCTCTTTCGTTAGGTTGGTGTTGCCTATCTTCCCTGCTACTAACCCTTCATAAGATTCCAACACAGATGCTAGGAAAATCATCTGTTGTTTAGCAGACTCCTCGTCAAAATTCTGAGCATTCTTTAAGTCTATTGCGATGTTACATTGAAAACGATTCTTTGCATCAGAATGACTTACAGATGATGAAGATCCACTGTGATAACCACTGTGATTTCCACTGCTTTGACCACTTTGACTTTCTTTGCTTGCTGTGGACACATTCTCAGCAGAAAAAGCAGTCTTGGGAGAAGTTGCTTTTGGCATCATGCTCTTTGGATAATACAAATCCAAATTCTGTTGATAAGATGAGTGATTGACTTTGAATGTCTTCTTTAGTTCCAGCTCGTGACTCTCGAGTTTCTCAATCAATGTAACACCTCGAAAATTTACGTCCTATAAGGTGTTGACACGTGTCATAAGTTTGAACGTGTGAAAGAATGTCCTTGAAGGACTAAAGTTGACAAACAATGAAACTATGTATTTATAAGGGTTCAAAGTGTCAACAAGGAAAAAATATACTTTATAATAACCCTACGTGATGTTTATAACCTTAAACAAATGGATCATGGATCATACGAAGCGAATTGTGAAAGAAAGTGAGAGATTACAAACTACAGGGGTTAAATGTGTCAACATGTTAAGTTATACCTCTGAGCGATCTTTTAGCAAACCCGAAGCCTTGTAACGATTAATTATGCTCACTAGAATGCACCATAAAAATTTCACCAAGTTTCGTTACCGTATGAGAAAGTTGTGATAAAATTCGTGTGTGAGGGTTAGAATCGTCAACTTTGAAATTAGGGCTTTTCGGGTGATCACAAAGTTACCCGAGGACTTTACAAAGTGGGTATAAGTCTTAAAGCCCCCATATGTCAATATTATAGGATAAGAACTCTGGAAAACAAGTGAAAACGACCTTTCGGGGGACCAAGGACCAAAATGCAATATCGAAAATCATGTGTGACCTGATCTGAAGGGCCACGCGGCCCGCCTCCCATTTAACAAAAGCCCACGCGGGCCGCCTACGACTGCCAGAAGCAGAAAAGAATGGCAGGTGGCTGTTTGCATGATCTAACCGACTTACATGCAAGTTTTTCGATACCTTGGGCTGCCTAAGGTGGTTTTTAGCTTGTAGGACACATGTTGGTCATTTGGTAACACTCCTAGACTTATGTGTTGATGATCCAAGATGTTTGAATTTATATAAAAGACCCACATTCTTTGCATTCATCTTGCATTCACTTCCTGATCATTTCTGGAGCATTCAAGCAGATCCCAAGCATTCCAAATCATCCATTAGACAAGTGTAAGTACCCTTGATCTTCTCTAATTCAGTTATGCTTAGTTTATAGCCTAGAAATCAAACCGTCGTAACTACGGTTTAACTTCACGATAAAACACAAATGGTCCAGGGTTTTGTCGAATCGAAAGTTGTTATAAGTTGGTAATCATGTGGGCTTTAAACCCTTAAAAGGGCACCCACTGATTCCAATCCTAACTAGGTCGTTTGTCGAGTCAAACGTTGTCCGAAAAAGTCAACAGAAATGGTATTTTCGATTTAACGCATGATTAACGATGTAAAAGGCGTATTACGTATTTTATCATTCTTATAAACTGATAATAAGTATAAAAACTTGTCTACGCTTGTTTGATTCGACAACTTTCTGTTTTGAACCGATTCGGAACCGAAAGACGCAAAAGTTTGACTTTTGCTTTGACCTCAGTTCTGACCCGGTTTAGATAGGTTTAGACATGCCTTAAATTTCCATTAGGACCTTGTTACACGTTAGTATAATCCTCTGCGTTTATACTTCCCAAATCAGTAACTATCCGACGTTTCCGTTAAATGCCTAAATAATGACCATAATGCCCTTATGACCGTAGAACGAGATTTTTGATGATGTGAAAGTAAAATAAACTTTGTTACTAATTATTGAACATGGCTGCAAAATTTCACGTCAATCGGAAGTCTAGATTAGGAGATATGCTTAATGACGTATTTATAAACATATTTATTAAATAAACGGCGTCATTAGCGTAAAACCTATCTAAACCCAATTTTTGACACCAAATCTTTTACCCACTGATGTTAAATAATATTTTGGGATTTTTAAAGATTTTTAATTATTTTTAAACTGATCATAAGCTAGGATTAGTGTCTTGATTCAGTAAATACCGAATATACCCTTTTCGGCCATAAAATGAGTTTTACAAATCCTTTTGACACCAATCCAATTGCTACTGATTTTAAATATTAAATAGAGTGTTTTGAACCTGTTTAACTGATCAGGAAACTCAGAATCCTATTTTAACCCGTACGTCGCTTAAAACGGCTTTATACGCGTATTATACGCATAGATAGGGTTTAAAACTATTTTGACATATAAGACTTATAACCAAATGTTATAACCTGTTAAAATAAACTAATTTACTGATGTATTCAGAACCGGTTCACAGAAACGTAATTAATCCCTTTTATAATCTTTAAAATGACCAAAATACCCCTACGGGGCGTAATATGCGATTAAACTCGTTTTGGGCATAACGGAAGGTATCCTACTGATATCATGACATATTTAAGGTATGTTAACTTAGGAAACCTGTTTAGGACTCTTATGGTTACCCATTACGCTTCATACGCGTTCGGTTCGGTTTATGTAACTAGTTTACATAAATTAGCCGAAACGGGTCAAACCTTATCGGTTTTATCTCAAAATCCAGAATGTGTATCATATACCCATATTAAGCAAGTCTTCAAACTTTTCGGGTCTAAATCACATTCTATCCGGTCTTCGCTTAATCATGCGTACGAACCGTATCTTTAAAACTAACCGGTCTAAGCGTAAGCTTAACTAAAGACCCGTTAGGATTCTAATAGGTTATTATTAAACCTTCGTTCCAGATTAGGAGAACCGGTAAAAGATACTTGCACTCGCTGATTTTGAACTATACTTGCTCAGGTAAATACTTTTAACTTATTTTCCCTATACGGGCTTGGGGTACGGTATATAAAGTACCGCTTGGTCCGGCATTGAATCTTTAATCGAATAGAGGTTAAATCATTGATATGCTACGTTTTGAAATGTTTTGTTTGCTTAAAGCCTTTGGGGGGTTAATGACCATGTCCCGGATATCCCTGGCATCATTTTACGAAATGGCCACGACCTTAGCACCCAGGTGTAGGCGTACACCTGTCAGTGTCTCATTAAATAAAGTGGTGTGTCTATTGATCTTTAACCCGGTCTACGGATCGGGCTACTGAACGCATAAGAAACATGTAATTCGTTTACAAGCATTATATTTAAATAATTATCCCAAGTTATAAAATATTATTTGTGCCTTGTGCCTTAAATGCATTTTCTTAAACTCTTTTCAAAATGAGTCGGTTGATTGTATTTACCAGTGTAAACTGATGTATTTTTCCTAAAAAGGTTAAGTGCAGGTACTACGCGCAATAGGTTGGCTTTTCTCTCCTAGCATCCACAATAAGTCTCGCAAGCTTGGATGTTTTAGACTGTTGAACACTTGTTTCCTTTTTATTGTGATCTACCTGTGGATTTATATTCGACTCTTTGTAATACTTAATATTACAATATTGTATAGTTGAAATAAATCTATACTTTTGCTTCCGCTGTGCATTTAAATATTGTGTTGTTTGACTATATTGTTATCAACCACGTCACGATACTCCCCTACCGGGCCCACCGGTAAAACGTGGAAATTTGGGGTGTGACAGGTTGGTATCAGAGCCAACACTGAGTGAATTAAACACTAGCCTTTTGTGTTTAATCTCAGTTACACAATTGCACATTCCTAAATCTTCGAGTCTAGACAAAGAACTTAGGAATAATCCAAAATGTTTTTATTTTAATTTAAATTGTCCACTATTTTTCCTTGTTATTACCTTGTTTATATTAACAGGTTAGCTATGCCGCCAAGATTCAGGCGAGGAATTCGAGGAAAGGAGCCAATTAGCGCCCCTAACGACCATGAGGCAGGACCTTCACATCGACGAACTTCTTCTTCTTCTACAAGGAATGTCGAATCAAGGGAACTATGGAGGACTTATGAAGAGTCTGCCAGACGATCTTTTTCGCATGCCTCAACACCTCCATATCATGACTCTTATGGGCCTCAGTCCGAGAATGAACCCCACAACTCGCAACATTCCTTCGGTGAACCTACTCCTGTCTTTCGGGGTCAGTTTAACCCGGTGGACTACTTACCAGAACCAGTGGGCTTTAACCCACTAGGACCGGAGGATCACTTTTCTAGTGATCAAGCGATGGGAGAGGACGAGGACACGGATCCGGTCGAGCCTGCAACCGGAACCCCGAACCATCCAGTTGAGATATCTGATGGTTCATCTTTTCACGGAACCCCTTATTAGGGTCCGGATAGTTTTCAGGCGAGGTTCGACCAGTGTGAGTGGTACTATACACCATCTGAGCATACACCGTCTCACCATACACCGTCTCATCATACACCGTCTCACCATACACCGTCTCATCATACACCGTCTCACCATACACCGTCCCACCATTCATCATCCCACCAGCATCAACAACCGCAGCAGCAACAGCCGCAGCAAGATCCCTCTGGGGATCCACGTTTCGTGGCAGTTACACCACCGCCTTCACCGCCGCCAGTTCATATAGTACCTCCAGAACCACCAAGACGTAGGAGGACTGGCGCGCGGATGTCAGCACGAGCAGGGGAGTTTCATTTCAGCACTCCTCAACACTCTAGTGGTAGCCACTACCCGCCTCTATATGAAGATCCACAAATGGGTGGACCTTCAGTTCCAGTATCTGAGGTGAATTCGGCACCTATTGCACCGCCATCAACGGGTTTTGGCAACCCTATCCCTGCTTACACTGCTCCAGCAGCTTACAACCCATACGGACCGCCGGCGTACACAAATTATAACTATGCCGAGGCCGACCCATACCTAGTGGCAGCAAACTACTATGCCCAAAACCCTGAGGGACCGTATGGAACCCCTTGGGGAATGGGACAACCAGTTCGGGGGTATCAAGCACCTGTTCAGCCGCCACCACAGTACCAGCCACCACGGGCTCCCCATCCTGAGCAGGAGGATCTCCGTCAAAGACTGGCCAGAGTAGAGCGAGACTTTCAGAGAGAACGTAGGAAGAATCAAGGATTCATGAGTGGCTTAGCAGATTTACTGAAAGGAAGGAAGAAACGGGATCGTTAAATCCCAATATGTATTATTGTATTTCCTTGTTTAAATCAAGTCCCTACGTGGACATTTATTTATGTGTGTATGTAGTCCCTGCGTGGACATCTACCTTTGTACTTAGTCCCTATGTGGACTTGTCTCTATTAGTCCCTGCGTGGACATTTACTTTTGTAAACAGTCCCTGTGAGGACATGTATTATCTGTATAGCTCCTGTGTGGGCATGTGTATATGTGAAAAGTCCCGTTTAGGGCAAAATGTACTACTTTTAGTTTTAATGGAATGTAAGTTTATAAATTTCATCTTTGCTATGTTATGCATAATTAAATTATATATGAAATAAATAAATCAGAATCATTCCTTTTAAAAATCTATCTGCCTATGCTATTTTAATTAAGGATCTTAAAAGTATAACCTAGCCTGCATGTCATTTTAAGACCTGGCCCAGATGGTAAAACTCGTTAAAAAGATTCAAATCCCTGTTAACATCTGAAAACATGTTAACACTCCTGGCAGACATGATTCGTTAAAAACACACGTGTTATTATTATATATGGATCTTTTCAAAGATTCTAAACCCAAATAAATGATCTCTGAATCATGGGTTAAATCATTAATAAATATGATCAGTTATTTTTACCATCCATTGGTAATGGAATGCCTACGGGCCCTTCTCATTTTCATATGAGACAAAAGACAGTATTAGTCTGTGACCCTGTCTGATAAAGGTAATGAGCTTTGTTCAAACCTTCATGCTTTGATTCTCTGAAATCATAGCTTATAATCTAAATTGTCCCTGTGACTAGGCCTTAAGTGCTAATAAAACTGCTATTGTTTTATATTTAGGATAAATTATATTAGAAATCCTAAATAAATGTGAGTAATAAACTAACCATATATGGTCTATATTTACCACGGTTAATAAATTGCCATAAAAGACAATTTTATATAATAAACTCACCAATAAATTATTGTTAATATGTAACAGTACAAGCTACATGGCAGACTCAAACGAAGTCAACAGTCACCCAGGGAGAGTGCATGATAATGCCCGAGTAAATGTAGCAGGTGCAGAATTACAGGCAATGATAGATAATGCCGTTAATCGAGCTATGGATAGACAGCTCCATGAATCCGGTGGTACCCATACGAGGACCCAATCTGCACCACACTCAAGAACACCCTCCAGGACCCACACTGCCCACAACAGTAATTCACACCACTCGTCAAACCGAAGGAGTGTTCCATCCAAAAGAATTGTACTGGAGCAAGAACCTTGGAATAGGGGATGCTCCTATAAGTACTTCGTTTCGTGCAAACCCAGGGATTTTAATGGGGAAAAAGGAGCTGTAGATTGCATGACTTGGTTGGACGAGATGGATACGGTTGTGGACATCAGTGGTTGTGATAATAGGGATATTGTGAAGTTTGTCTCACAGTCTTTTAAGGGAGAAGCATTAGCTTGGTGGAGATCTTTGATCCAAGCTACAGGGAAAGTCCCGTTATATAATATGACCTGGGAACAGTTCATGGCGCTGATCAAGGAAAATTTCTGCCCTCAACACGAGGTTGAGAGAATTGAATCTGACTTCTTGGCGCTGGTCCTGAGAAACCTAGACTGTCAGGCCTACCTTACCAGTTTCAACACTTTGTCAAGGTTAGTTCCATATTTGGTAACTCCGGAGCCTAAACGTATAGCTCGATTCATTGGGGGTTTGGAACCGGAGATCAAAGCAAGTGTGAAGGCCTCCAGACCAACCACTTTTCGGTCAGTAGCGGACATATCGTTGTCCCTTACCTTAGATGCTGTCAGGCTGAGATCGCAGAGGAAAACTGATACTGAAAAGAGGAAGCGTGGGGATGACAACTCACGACGTTCAGACAAGAAGCAGAAGGGAAACAATGACCATAAGAAGGGGTCAGGATTTAGGAAGGATGGTCAGCAGTCGGGTGAAAAACCCAGATGTAAAATTTGCAAGAAGCACCACTTTGGAAGGTGCAGACTTGACTCAAAATCCCAATATCAGCCGAGGCCTTGTGGGATTTGCAAGTCTACGGAACATAAGACCCTGGAGTGCAAGAAGATAAAGGACGCAACGTGTTATAGTTGCAATGAAAAGGGGCATATCAAATCCAACTGCCCGAAACTTACAAGGAAGAATGAAGAGGGGAAGAAGACCAATGCGAGGGTCTTCAGGATGGATGCTAAGGAAGCCGTCAAGGACGACAACGTGATAACAGGTACCTTTCTTGTAAATGATGTTTATGCGAGAGTGTTATTTGATTCAGGCGCTGATAAGTCGTTTGTAGATAATAAGTTTTGTGAATTGTTGAAACTACCTGTTAAAACTTTAAGTGTGAAGTATGAGGTGGAACTAGCAGATGGCACTTTAGAAACCGCTTCAACCTTATTAGATGGATGTTTCATATCCATTAAGAACCACTCTTTTCCTTTGTCCCTACTTCCTTTAAAACTAGCCGGTTTTGACATAGTTTTGGGTATGGACTGGTTATCTCATAACCAGGCCCAGATTGTTTGCAACAAGAAACAAGTGGTGATCAAGACTTCGTCTGGTGAATCACTTACTATCCAGGGAGATACCCAGTATGGGCTGCCTGAGCAAATGTCTTTGCTCAAGGACTCTAAGTGTTTAAAGAAGGGTTGTGTCATTTACATGGCACAAGTGATTATTAATGAGCCGAAGCCCAAGATTGGGGATATCCCCGTCGTTTCTGAATACCCGGAGGTTTTTCCTGAAGAACTACCTGGTTTGCCACCAGATAGACAAGTAGAATTCAGAATCAACATTATTCCTGGATCAACACCGGTAGCTAGGGCGCCTTATAGATTGGCACCAACAGAGATGAAGGAATTGAGAGCGCAGCTAGATGATTTACTAGCTAAAGGTTTCATCAAACCTAGTACGTCTCCTTGGGGAGCACCAGTGTTATTTGTCAAGAAGAAGGATGGATCAATGCGTCTGTGCATCGACTATCGTGAGCTTAATAAGGTCACTATCAAGAATAGATACCCTTTGCCCAGAATCGACGATCTGTTCGATCAATTGCAAGGGGCAAACTATTTCTCGAAGATTGACTTGAGATCAGGCTACCATGAATTGAAGGTTAGAGATGAAGACGTGCACAAAACAGCATTTAGGACTCGTGATGGTCATTACGAGTTCCTAGTGATGCCTTTTGGGCTCACTAATGCACCGGCCGCGTTCATGGATCTCATGAATCGCGTCTGTAAGCCTTACTTAGACAAATTTGTCATTGTCTTCATCGATGACATCCTCATTTACTCTAAGAGCCAAGCTGATCACGAGAAGCATCTCCGTTGCATTCTGAAGCTACTTCATCAAGAGAAGCTCTATGCCAAGTTCTCGAAGTGTGAATTCTGGCTTCGAGAAGTCCAATTTCTTGGACATGTTGTTAGTGAGCAAGGTATCCAAGTAGATCCCGCCAAAGTTGAAGCTGTCATGAATTGGCATGAGCCAAAGACGCCTACAGAAATTCGTAGCTTCCTAGGTTTGGCAGGATACTATAGGAGATTCATTGAAAACTTCTCAAGGATTGCTGCACCCCTGACTTCGCTGACACGTAAGAAGATTAAGTTTGACTGGGGTCCTAAGCAGCAGGAATCCTTTGATACTTTGAAACAAAAGTTGAGCAATGCTCCAGTACTAACATTGCCTGATGGAATAGAGGAGTTTGTAGTTTATTGTGATGCATCACACACCAGGATGGGATGTGTGCTTATGCAGAAAGGCAAAGTCATTGCCTATGCTTCACGTCAGTTAAAGGTGCACGAAAAGAATTACACCACCCACGATTTGGAGTTGGGTGCCGTTGTATTCGCACTAAAACTGTGGAGGCACTACTTATATGGAATCAAATGTGTGATCTACTCTGATCACAAGAGCCTTCAACATTTGTTCAATCAGAAGGATTTAAACATGAGGCAACGCCGTTGGATGGAAACTCTGAATGATTATGATTGTGAAATAAGATACCATCCCGGCAAGGCGAATGTAGTCGCCGATGCCTTGAGTCGGAAGGAGAAGATAAAACCCATCCGAATCAATGCCAAGCGCATGGAAATAAAGAATAATTTGATAGAAAGGTTGTTAGCTGCACAGAAGGAAGCTGTGTTGGAAGCTAACTATCCCAACGAAAAGCTAGGAGTAACTGAGGAGCAGTTATCTCTTAGTAAGGATGGAATTCTTAGATTGAATGGACGGATATGGGTTCCAATTTATGGGGGACTCCGTGATGTTATCCTCCAGGAAGCCCACAGCTCTAAATATTCTGTTCATCCTGGAGCTGATAAAATGTACCAGGATCTAAGGGCAAACTATTGGTGGATAGGCTTGAAGAAGTCTGTAGCTACCTATGTAGCTAAATGCTTGACGTGTGCGCAAGTCAAGGCAGAACATCAAAAACCGTCAGGTTTGCTACAACAGCCTGAACTTCCTACTTGGAAGTGGGAAATGGTAACTATGGATTTTATCACCAAGTTACCCAAGACAAGGAAAGGAAATGACACCATCTGGGTGATAGTTGACCGACTGACTAAGTCAGCACATTTCCTACCCATTAAGGAGACCTACAGCTCCGATATGTTAGCCCAACTGTACGTGGATAAGATTGTAGCTTTACATGGCATACCTGTGTCTATTATCTCTGACCGAGATACTAGATACACATCACATTTTTGGAAAAGCTTCCGACAATCTTTGGGCACACGTTTGAACTTTAGTACGGCTTATCATCCACAGACAGACGGTCAGAGTGAGCGTACTATTCAAACGTTGGAAGACATGCTTCGTGCATGTGCAATTGACTTGGGTGGTAGCTGGGATAAGCACCTACCATTAGTTGAGTTCTCCTACAACAATAGCTACCATACCAGCATTAAGGCTGCGCCTTTTGAGGCATTGGACGGTAGAAAGTGTAGATCGCCCGTTTGTTGGGCAGAAGTTGGAGATGTCCAATTATCTGGACCGGAGATAGTGTTCGAGACGACGGACAAGATTGCCCAGATTCGTGACCGTCTTAAAGCTGCCCGGGATAGGCAGAAGAGTTACGCTGATCCAAGTCGAAAGGATTTTCACTTCGAAGTAGGTGACAAAGTCCTACTTAAAGTGTCACCCTGGAAGGGAGTGATGCGATTTGGTAAGAAAGGTAAGCTAAGCCCGAGATACATAGGACCTTTCGAGGTTATCGAACGTGTCGGGTCAGTTGCCTATAAGTTAAACTTACCTGAAGAGCTCAGTAGTATACACAATGTGTTTCACATCTGTAATCTGAAGAAGTGTTTCGCTGACGAATCACTGGTTATACCCCATACAGATGTGCATTTAGATGAGAGCTTGAAATTTATGGAAAAACCTTTGTCGATCGAAGATCGACAGGTAAGGAAGCTTCGAAGGAAGCATATACCTTTTGTAAAGGTCAAATGGGATGCCCGTAGAGGTCCCGAGTATACGTGGGAGGTTGAGTCCACGATGAAAGAAAAGTACCCTTATCTGTTTCAGTAAATCTCGAGGTCGAGATTTCTTTTAAGGGGGTGAGGATGTAACACCTCGAAAATTTACGTCCTATAAGGTGTTGACACGTGTCATAAGTTTGAACGTGTGAAAGAATGTCCTTGAAGGACTAAAGTTGACAAACAATGAAACTATGTATTTATAAGGGTTCAAAGTGTCAACAAGGAATAAATATACTTTATAATAACCCTACGTGATGTTTATAACCTTAAACAAATGGATCATGGATCATACGAAGCGAATTGTGAAAGAAAGTGAGAGATTACAAACTACAGGGGTTAAATGTGTCAACATGTTAAGTTATACCTCTGAGCGATCTTTTAGCAAACCCGAAGCCTTGTAACGATTAATTATGCTCACTAGAATGCACCATAAAAATTTCACCAAGTTTCGTTACCGTATGAGAAAGTTGTGATAAAATTCGTGTGTGAGGGTTAGAATCGTCAACTTTGAAATTAGGGCTTTTCGGGTGATCACAAAGTTACCCGAGGACTTTACAAAGTGGGTATAAGTCTTAAAGCCCCCATATGTTAATATTATAGGATAAGAACTCTGGAAAACAAGTGAAAACGACCTTTCGGGGGACCAAGGACCAAAATGCAATATCGAAAATCATGTGTGACCTGATCTGAAGGGCCACGCGGCCCGCCTCCCATTTAACAAAAGCCCATGCGGGCCGCCTACGACTGCCAGAAGCAGAAAAGAATGGCAGGTGGCTGTTTGCATGATCTAACCGACTTACATGCAAGTTTTTCGATACCTTGGGCTGCCTAAGGTGGTTTTTAGCTTGTAGGACACATGTTGGTCATTTGGTAACACTCCTAGACTTATGTGTTGATGATCCAAGATGTTTGAATTTATATAAAAGACCCACATTCTTTGCATTCATCTTGCATTCACTTCCTGATCATTTCTGGAGCATTCAAGCAGATCCCAAGCATTCCAAATCATCCATTAGACAAGTGTAAGTACCCTTGATCTTCTCTAATTCAGTTATGCTTAGTTTATAGCCTAGAAATCAAACCGTCGTAACTACGGTTTGACTTCACGATAAAAAACAAATGGTCCAGGGTTTTTTCGAATCGAAAGTTGTTATAAGTTGGTAATCATGTGGGCTTTAAACCCTTAAAAGGGCACCCACTGATTCCAATCCTAACTAGGTCGTTTGTCGAGTCAAACGTTGTCCGAAAAAGTCAACAGAAATGGTATTTTCGATTTAACGCATGATTAACGATGTAAAAGGCGTATTACCTATTTTATCATTCTTATAAACTGATAATAAGTATAAAAACTTGTCTACGCTTGTTTGATTCGACAACTTTCTGTTTTGAACCGATTCGGAACCGAATGACGCAAAAGTTTGACTTTTGCTTTGACCTCAGTTCTGACCCGGTTTAGATAGGTTTAGACATGCCTTAAAGTTCCATTAGGACCTTGTTACATGTTAGTATAATCCTCTGCGTTTATACTTCCCAAATCAGTAACTATCCGACGTTTCCGTTAAATGCCTAAATAATGACCATAATGCCCTTATGACCGTAGAACGAGATTTTTGATGATGTGAAAGTAAAATAAACTTTGTTACTGATTATTGAACATGGCTGCAAAATTTCACGTCAATCGGAAGTCTAGATTAGGAGATATGCTTAATGACGTATTTATAAACATATTTATTAAATAAACGGCGTCATTAGCGTAAAACCTATCTAAACCCAATTTTTGACACCAAATCTTTTACCCACTGATGTTAAATAATATTTTGGGATTTTTAAAGATTTTTAATTATTTTTAAACTGATCATAAGCTAGGATTAGTGTCTTGATTCGGTAAATACCGAATATACCCTTTTCGGCCATAAAATGAGTTTTACAAATCCTTTTGACACCAATCCAATTGCTACTGATTTTAAATATTAAATAGAGTGTTTTGAACCTGTTTAACTGATCAGGAAACTCATAATCCTATTTTAACCCGTACGTCGCTTAAAACGGCTTTATACGCGTATTATACGCATAGATAGGGTTTAAAACTATTTTGACATATAAGACTTATAACCAAATGTTATAACCTATTAAAATAAACTAATTTACTGATGTATTCAGAACCGGTTCACAGAAACGTAATTAATCCCTTTTATAATCTTTAAAATGACCAAAATACCCCTACTGGGCGTAATATGCGATTAAACTCGTTTTGGGCATAACGGAAGGTATCCTACTGATATCATGACATATTTAAGGTATGTTAACTTAGGAAACCTGTTTAGGACTCTTATGGTTACCCATTACGCTTCATACGCGTTCGGTTCGGTTTATGTAACTAGTTTACATAAATTAGCCGAAACGGGTCAAACCTTATCGGTTTTATCTCAAAATCCAGAATGTGTATCATATACCCATATTAAGCAAGTCTTCAAACTTGTCGGGTCTAAATCACATTCTATCCGGTCTTCGCTTAATCATGCGTACGAACCGTATCTTTAAAACTAACCGGTCTAAGCGTAAGCTTAACTAAAGACCCGTTAGGATTCTAATAGGTTATTATTAAACCTTCGTTCCAGATTAGGAGAACCGGTAAAAGATACTTGCACTCGCTGATTTTGAACTATACTTGCTCAGGTAAATACTTTTAACTTATTTTCCCTATACGGGCTTGGGGTACGGTATATAAAATACCGCTTGGTCCGGCATTGAATCTTTAATCGAATAGAGGTTAAATCATTGATATGCTACGTTTTGAAATGTTTTGTTTGCTTAAAGCCTTTGGGGGGTTAATGACAATGTCCCGGATATCCCTGGCATCATTTTACGAAATGGCCACGACCTTAGCACCCAGGTGTAGGCGTACACCTGTCAGTGTCTCATTAAATAAAGTGGTGTGTCTATTGATCTTTAACCCGGTCTACGGATCGGGCTACTGAACGCATAAGAAACATGTAATTCGTTTACAAACATTATATTTAAATAATTATCCCAAGTTATAAAATATTATTTGTGTCTTGTGCCTTAAATGCATTTTCTTAAACTCTTTTCAAAATGAGTCGGTTGATTGTATTTACCAGTGTAAACTGACGTATTTTTCCTAAAAAGGTTAAGTGCAGGTACTACGCGCAATAGGCTGGCTTTTCTCTCCTAGCATCCACAATAAGTCTCGCAAGCTTGGATGTTTTAGACTGTTGAACACTTGTTTCCTTTTTATTGTGATCTACCTGTGGATTTATATTCGACTCTTTGTAATACTTAATATTACAATATTGTATAGTTGAAATAAATCTATACTTTTGCTTCCGCTGTGCATTTAAATATTGTGTTGTTTGACTATATTGTTATCAACCACGTCACGATACTCCCCTACCGGGCCCACCGGTAAAACGTGGAAATTTGGGGTGTGACAATCAACAAATCTAAAGTCAACTTTTCTGGATCCTTGATGGTATTCTTCAGCATCAACGCATAATATCTCCAATCCATCTCGTCTGGCAACGAATCGAACAATTTGTCGATAAGCTCATCCTCAGGATATCTGATATCATGTCTTGCTAATTCCAGCTTCAGATGACCAAACCTTTCAATCATTTTACAAACTGACTCGTTCTTTAAACATCCAAACAGATCAAACTCTTTTCTAAGAAGTTTTCTTTTGTTTTTCACAATTTCTGAACTTCCTAAACATTTTGTTTCTAGCTTCTTCCAGAGATCTTTTGCATTTGAATAATCGATCAATGAGATTATGTCCTCCCGAACAGACTGAAATAACAATGCCACACATTTTTGCTAAGCCACAAATGATTCAATCTCCTCAACTGATGTTAAAGTTTCACCATTTTTGTTTCCATGTTCATAGCCATTTTTCAGACTCTTCCAACTAGGAAATGCAAATGCCATCAACCAGTCTTCAAACTTTCTTGACCACCGACTATATTCCTCGATAGCCATTAGCTTTGGAGGTTTATTGAAGGTTCCAAAGGCACTTTCAGATTCCCAAGCTTCCGTTAACTTTTTCTTCGTATTCGGCGGATTCTCATTGTTGTTGCTTGTAGATGAATCGTCTCCCGAATTTCTAGCAAATGCGTACATGTCGCTAAACGGGTTCAAGAATATGTCATCCATCTTAAATGTACCTGCAAGATTAGCAAACACTTAGAAAAACTTTTGAGATTTTGAAAAATAGTGACTGATAAGCGAAATATCTGTTATTGTGATACAAAAGCGAAATAGCAATATGTCAAATAAGCGAAATCAAGAATGTGTTCCTATAAGTGAAATCAGGACTTGACAGACAGGCGAAATCAGCACATGGCAGATAAGCGAAATCAACAGACACTGTCCTTATGAGCGAAATAGGCAATTACAAGTCCGTATGAGCGAAATAGGACAATTCAAGTCCCTAAGAGCGAAATTAGATGATTATGTCCGTATAAGCGAAATTAGACTGTATCTAAAAGCGAAACCCCTTCGATGTCTTAAAAGCGAAATCAAGTTTTTAGGTAGTTTTTACCATTTTTAAGCCGTATTTTAACCTGATTCTTTCTAGGGTTTGTTATTACTGTGTTTCACTCGTTATATTCAAAATTCAGGTCATTTCAACCTTAAGAACCAGTTCAAATTGAACAAGTATGAGAGAAAGTGAGTAGAAGTAAGAGAATCTGGTAGAATCAAGCTGTAGTAGTATGAACTCCTCGTCCTGAGCTCTGATACCACTTGTTGGAACGGTTTAGACCCTAAATAGTCAGTAGAGAACGTTCATCTTCGCGTATAAAGGCGGAATCAATGTACACGAAGTTACAACAGCTTTTCCTCTTCAATTCCTTCTCTATTTATGCTTTCTGAATGCAATTTGACAGAGTTTCGTTACAAAGCATATGACCAGGTTTCGCTCCAAGTTCTGACTAACTAATCTGATTTCGCTTATGATGACTATATATAGTTCCTGTGATTTCGCTCATATGACATGACAAATAAGCGAAACCCCCTGAAAACCAAATGAGCGAAACCACCTATGACTAATAAGCGAAACCTCTCACTAACTTGTACACATGAGCAAAACCTATACATTAAACCTAATTTTGACTTTCAAGCTCCTATTTTGACTTATCTTGACCTAAGACTCAATGTAAACGTAGTCAACAGACATTTCTTGCACCAACAGGAGTAGTGCACAACGTGTGTTAGTTTAATAGTTTTGTTTTGTTATTTTCGGGTTTACGCTGGTTGTGTTTAGTGTGCAGGTACTTCAGGTGTATGCATACTAGAGGCTCACACAAGTCGTCACCACTATCGTTTGATCCGGAAATTGAAAGAACGCTAAGGCAAAACCGAGTTTTGGTACGAGAAAACAGAATTATTGGTTCACCTACTTCACCCATTACACCACGAAACATCATGCAAGAAACCCAAGTACCACCCACAACGGGTCAAACGACCTCATCATTCATACCTACCTCCACACAACCATCACCAAACACCACCATGCCTAATACCACTACCAATCCTACTCCACCTCATGACGTTACACCAACCAACACCACACAACCGATTACTACTCAAGTTGAACCCAATCTTACCTTTAGTCCTGCTACCACAATTCCACCATTATCACACTTCTTACCCCTAACTACGGGTCAATCATCCTCTACTTATCCAATACTACCCAATTCAACCATTGTTCATACTACTTCATCATTTAGACCATCGAACCAATTGGGTTTTCAATATTCGTCTCTTCCCTTTGGGCAATCTTCTAGAATAGGAGGAGATGGGTATGACGGGGGTTATGAAGATGAATTTGGAGGGTACGAAGAGGAAGGTTTTTATTATGGGGGTGATGGAGGATATTTGGGACCTCAAGGAGGAGCGGGTCAACAAAGTCAACCGATCCAACAATTTCAAGACACGAGTAGATTACCGGTCGGGGTGCAACATATTAGACCACAAGGGCCACAATTGCAACGCCCTACACCGCTACATCAAGTGCGTCCTCAAAATACACAACCGTAATTTCAAAGGCCGATTCAACAACAACCGCCAATGCATCAATATCAATACCAACCACCATTTGCTCCTCAAAGGCCTATGCAAGGGCAAATGGGTCAACCAAGAGCACCATTGGGTGCCCCTCGAAGACATCACCGGGAAGTAGTCCGGGGAATCGAAGCTCACTTCCGGCCTATTATCACTAACAATCCTTCGCCGGTAGTGATTCCTCATCATGCGGACGGAAGAACTTTTGAAGTTAGAACAACCGCTCTCCAAAGTCTACCAAAATTTAAGGGGTTAGCAACGGAAGAACCTTATTTTCATTTGGAGATGTACGACTCTATTTGCAACACCATTGGAGGTCAAGGGTTCTCTTCGGATGATGTCAAGTTGGTTCTCTTCCAATTTTCTTTGGAAGACAAAGCAAAGAGATGGTATCATACTTTACCCTCCGCATCAATTTTTACATGGGCTGATATGCAACAGATTTTCTTAGACGAGTTTTATACTTCTCAAAAGACTAATGATGCACGGAGAGGTTTGAGAAGTTTCCAACAACAATCGGGGGAAATGTTTCACGAAGCATTTGAGAGGTTCAATATGATGTTACGGAATTGCCCTCATCACGGTATCCAACTTTGGGAATTGTTGAACGCATTTCACGAAGGGTTGAGTTCGGAGGATGCACATGATTTGATGTCGATTACTAATGGTACGTTCGGTACAAACTTTGAACAAGACGATTGGGCGTTTTTAGAACAAATGGCGGTGACTTCCAAAAGGAAGGCCCAATCCTCGAGACGGGCAAGGCATGTGATACAAAGGCCACAAGTGCATGGGGTAGAGAGTGGCAATGTTCAAAACATGAATCAAGTGTACAACGTGTGCACTAATTGCAATGAAATAGGCCATACGGCGGAGGTTTGCTTAGTAGTAGTGGATGAAGGGCAAGTCAAAGAGGTGAATGCTATTCAAGGGGGTGGTCGAAATTTCAACATGAACTCCAACACATACCACCCTGGGTTACGAAACCATCCTAATTTCCGCTACAGGAACGCGGCGAACCTAGCTAACCCAAACTTTCAAGGAGCTCAAGGTAACTTTGCACCTCGCTAACAATACAATCAAGGCAACTATAGAGGTGGAAACAATTATGGCTACCAAGGGCAATTTCAACAAACGGGTCAAAGTGGTTCGGGTCAAAATTCGTCAAGCGGGAATGAAGTCATGGATATGCTTCGGGCTATGCAACAAGATATGCAAAAACGGAATCAACTTGATGAAGTCCGGATGCAAAAGGATGAGGTTCATGACAAAAGCATTCACACACTAACAACACAAATGGGTCAATTGGCAACCGACGTAGCGGAGTTGAAGAAAAGCAAAGGTCAACTTCCTAGCGACACCAAGGTAAATCCTTCCCATGGTTCGTCACGAGGTAACAATGTTAATATTAGTCATGTTAGTGTGTTGAGAAGTGGCAAAGAATTTAAAGCCAACTTGTCACCGGGTTTGGTTGAGGGGGTAGTTGAGGATGTCACGGGTAATGAAAGTGATGATGAAGTTTCACCGGTTATACCTAAAGAATCAAATGTTAAAAAACCGGGGATGGGTGAAAATGAAAAGAATGAAAAAGATGAAGGTGAACCGAGTCAAGTCCCGTTTCCATCGGCTTTACTTGACCAGGGTAGGAAAAATTTTATTGCATCAAGAGGTCCCCAAAAAGAAGAGTTGCGGGACATGTTCAAACAAGTAAAAATCAACCTTCCATTACTTGATGCAATAAAACAAGTACCCGCATACGCTAAATTTTTAAAAGAGTTATGCACACAAAAAAGGCAACAAAAGAAGAAAATGCCTAAGCGGGTA
Source organism: Helianthus tuberosus (assembly GCA_030545235.1). Classification (NCBI taxonomy): domain Eukaryota; kingdom Viridiplantae; phylum Streptophyta; class Magnoliopsida; order Asterales; family Asteraceae; genus Helianthus; species Helianthus tuberosus. The sequence continues at coordinate 73,083,771 of CM060446.1, read as the reverse complement.
GATTTAACCGGGAAAGTGAGCACGGTGTTGAATGGGGAGCTTTCTCCTAAGCTCCAAGATCCGGGCACGCCATTAATTAACATTCAAGTTGGTAATTTTCAAATGGCAAAGGCATTACTAGATCTTGGAGCCGGGGTGAGCATTTTACCTAGGGGCTTATATGACCAATATGATTTTGGTCCGTTAGCAAGAGTAGAGACAACGGTTTTTTTGGCTAATTTGTCTCATAAGCTACCTCGGGGGATGGTTCAAAATGTGATTGTGAAAATTGATGAGTTCTATTACCCGGTTGACTTTTTAGTCTTGGACTACTCATCCGCGGACCCAAAACAACAACAAAATGTTATTTTGGGTCGGCCATTTTTGAGCACCGCGCATGCTGTGATCGATTGTAGATTTGGTACGGTCGATATGACTTTTGGGAATCGAAAAATGCGCTTGAATGTTTTTACTAACAATTCTAATGCTGTTGGTGTTGATGAGTGTTTCATGGCAGATTTAGTCGACGGATGCAACCCGCATGAGTATGAGGAGGATAGTATGGATGTTTGTCTTTGTGATTTTTCTGAACAGGTACATGCTTGTGCACTAAGGGTTGAAGAGGAAAAACAGGATGCTATGGCTTTGAAGGAAGGTCGACCGCCATGGACCCACCAATTTGAAAGCTTGCCGATGGAAATAAGCTCGGGTACTAAACCATCACTAGAAGAACCACCAAAGTTGGAGCTCAAAGACTTACCAATCCATTTGAAGTATGCTTTTCTAGGGGATAATGACACTCTACCGGTCATTATTGCCTCTAATTTAGAGATGGCGCAAGAACAAGCTTTATTGGAAGTCTTGAAAGAGAATAAAGAAGCTACTGGATGGACGATTGCCGATCTTAAAGGAATTAGTCCATCAATCGTCATGCACAAGATCATCACCACCGAAGATGCAAAACCGACAAGAGAAGCTCAACGGCGATTGAATCCGAACCTAAGGGAGGTAGTAAAGAAAGAGGTAATTAAATGGTTGGATGCGGGAATTATCTATCCAATTTCGGATAGTGCTTGGGTAAGTACTACCCAAGTTGTGCCTAAGAAGGCCGGTATTCAAGTAGTCAAGGATGAAAATGGTGAACAAATTGCCACCCGACCGGTAACCGGGTGGCGTGTATGTATTGACTACCGTAAATTGAATGCCGCCACTTCTAAGGACCATTTCCCGCTACCTTTTATTGACCAAATCATTGAAAAATTGTTGGGTAAAAAATATTACTGCTTTTTGGACGGGTATTCGGGTTACAATCAAATAGCAATACACCCGGATGACCAACACAAGACCACCTTCACTTGTCCATATGGTACCTTTGCCTTTCGGCGAATGCCATTTGGCTTGTGTAATGCACCGGCAACTTTCCAACGATGTATGATGAGTATCTTCTCGGACATGGTTGGAGAGTCGCTTGAAGTGTTTATGGATGACTTTTCGATTTTTGGCACTAGTTTTGAATCGTGTCTCAACGAGTTACAAAAAGTTTTAAAAAGATGTGTTGAGAAAAATCTAGTGCTTAGTTGGGAGAAAAGTCATTTCATGGTGCAAGAGGGCATTGTGTTAGGCCATGTAATATCGAAAAGGGGTATGGAGGTGGATAAGGCAAAAATACGGGTAATATCATCTTTGCCACCACCGAAAAATGTTAAGGGTGTAAGGTCATTTTTGGGACACGCGGGATTTTATAGACGTTTCATAAAAGGTTTTAGTGTTATCACCAAACCTTTACGTAACTTGTTGTTAAAGGATGTTCCATTTGATTTTACTAATGAGTGTTTGCAAGCCTTTAATGTTTTGAAGGAACACTTGGTGAAAGCTCCCATCTTGCAACCGCCGGATTGGTCCAAGCCATTCGAAATCATGTGTGACGCAAGCGACACTACAATTGGTGCAGTTTTGGGTCAACGAGTTGATAAAAAGCCGGTGGTGATTTACTATGCAAGTAAGACTTTATCCGAAGCGTAACTGAATTACACCACAACCGGAAATGAGTTATTAGCGGTGGTGTATGCTTTGGATAAGTTTCGTTCGTATATTTGGGGGAGCAAGGTGGTGGTATACTCGGATCATAGCGCGGTCCGGTATTTGATGGAGAAAAAAGACGCGAAGCCCCGTTTAATCCGGTGGGTGTTGTTGTTACAAGAGTTTGATTTAGAGATCCGGGACAAAAAGGGAAGTGAGAACGTAGTGGCGGATCACTTGTCTCGGATCCCGGTGGAAGGGATTGGCGATTTGAGCGAGATAAATGAAAGGTTTCCCGATGAGCAACTACTAGCCGTATCCACTTTTGCTGCACCGTGGTATGCCCATTACGTGACTTACTTAGCCACGGGTGCCATCCTGAATCATTGGACCAAGAAGCGAAGACAACAATTTATGGTCCAAGTGAAGCAATACATTTGGGATGAACCGGATCTTTTCAAGATCGGGCCGGATCAAGTCATTCAGAGGTGTGTACCCGAAACGGAGGTGTTAGAGATTTTGACTCATGCTCACTCATCCGCTTGTGGAGGTCATTTTAGCGGGCATAAAACGGGCTACCGGGTTTTGTCGTGTGGGTTTTATTGGCCCACAATTTTCAAGGATGCGTGTGAATTTGCAAGAAATTGTGTAAATTGTCAAAGGATGGGAAGCATTTCAAAGAGGGACGAGATGCCATTACAACCAATTTTGGTTGTGGTAATATTTGATGTATGGGGCATTGACTTTATGGGTCACTTTCCGAATTCCAATGGTTTTTTATACATTTTGGTGGCGGTGGATTACATCTCTAAATGGATTGAAGCTATTGCAACGAGAACAAATGATCATTCGGTTGTTTGTAAATTTGTTCAATCCAACATCTTTTCCCGTTTTGGTATTCCGAGAGTTATTATTAGTGATGGCGGTTCGCATTTCAAGAACTTTAATTTTGGGAAATTGTTGAAGCGGTATAGCGTGAATCACCGGATTGCCACACCTTACCATCCGCAAACTAGTGGACAAGTCGAAGTGTCCAACCGTCAAATTAAAGAAATTCTCATGAGGACGGTTCGAACGAATAGAAAGGATTGGTCTAGTAAATTGGATGATGCGTTGTGGGCATACCGGACGGCCTACAAAACTTCAATTGGCACAACACCTTACCAGATGGTGTATGGAAATGGTTGTCACTTGCCAATGGAGTTAGCTCATCGGGCGCATTGGGCAATCAAGACGGTGAATGCGGACTATGATGAAGTGGGGAAGATGAGGAAGTTGCAGTTGAGTGAAATAGAAGAAATTAGAGACGAAGCGTACGTGTGTGCATCGGCTTACAAAGACAAGCTCAAGAAGGTCCATGATGCAAAGTTGAGGAAGAAAACCTTTGAAGTAGGTCAAAAGGTATGGTTGTACAACTCAAGGCTAAAGATGTTTACGGGCAAACTCAAAAGCAAATGGATGGGGCCATATGTTGTTCGGCGAGTTGGTAGATTTGGTGATGTGGATATCCTAGATGAGCAAACCAACAAACAACAAACGGTGAATGGCCATCGGTTAAAGCCATACTTGGAAGGGAATGACATCAATAACTTGGAGCTTGACAAGGCGGGCTACATCCTATGCCCGGTAGATGATGAACAACCATGAGAGGCCCGGGTTTGGTAGTGTACATAGTTAGTATTTTTATTTTGTTTGTTTTGTTTAGTTGCACATTACCGTATTCGTTTGAAGTCCGTGTTTGAAACAAGTGTGGGGACATTCGGGTTACGAATAGTTCTAACATCATGTTGAGGACAACACGGGACTTTCGAGGGGGTAGGGTAATTTTTCCACGTTTTTTAAAAATTATAAAAACATAAAAAAATTAAAAAACTGAAAAAATAAAAAGAAAAATACTTGAAAAGTTGAATTTTTGGCGAAGTGCAAATGCCCAGGTCCTACCGTAATTTACGGTAGGCACCGTAAATTACGGTGGCCTGGGAAATTTTTGGGGAGTTACGGTGAAACACTACTGTGTTACGGTAGGCATTTTTGCCAGAGGTCCACCGTAAATTACGGTGGCTACCGTAATTTACGGTAGCCTCTGGCGATGAGTGGGTCGCTTGGAGTCGGCAATTACATAAAAATAAAAAAATAAAAAATAAATGAATCACGTGACTTAACCCTGACCACTCTTTTTCTTCATCTTTCCCTAACCACAAACATCTTCTTTCACTATCACAAAGCCCCACAAGATCTAAGAAAACTCCATAACTCTCCAACCTTCAAATCTTCATATCTTCTTCAATTCTTGGCCAAATCAAGTGAACTTTGGGTCTATCTTGACTGAAATTTCACGTACTTGCTGATTTTGAGAAGAGATTTGTGAGAAAACATCGTTTTCTGGTCCGATTTACAAACCCTAGAATCGAAATTTTTGGGGGTTTTTGAAGTTCTTGAGTTTCTTGTGTTCTAGCATCTTCAATCCAAGGTATGTGATGTTTATTTGTTACTTTTGATGATGCATTGTGAAGATGAAGGTTATTTTTGCTACTTGTTCATACACACTTGCTTGTTCTTAGATTTTATCATGAAAAATTGTTACTTGAACATTGTTATGGTTGTAGATGTAGGATTGATGATAAAGTTGTGAACTTTTGGGAATCTCTACATTGTAGAGGCACCATGCCCAATTTTTGTTAAAATGACTTATGAAGTTTTGTGTTCACAAACACCTACAACCATAGTAACAAGCAAGTGTGGGGATTGTTGATGAAAAAGGGGCTGACTTTTTGTGTTTGGTTGTGTTGTTTGTTTTGCAATGTGTGTAGGAAAATGGTGAGAACTAAGGAACAATCCGGAGCTAGTTCTTCATCTAAAGGCAAAGGCAAACAACCGGAACAGCAACCAAAGAAGAGGAGGTATTTGGGTAGGGATGATGATAGTGGGAGTGATGATGAAGAGATGGTGGAATTGGACCCGGCTGATAAGCTAAGGTGGGAATCGGGTCCTTTAGATGATCAGCCGGAGGAGTGGCATTCGACACTATTTCATGATCGAATGAACCGGTTAAAAAACAAGGCTGCTGCATTTATCTGTGAGAGGGAAGTTAGAGAGGTTGAGTTTGGGCCGTTTAATGTGTTTGCCCAGTTTCGTACCTTAGGATGGGAGGCGGCGCTCAGTTGTTACGACAAAGACAACAAAAATTTGTTTATGGATGAGATTCAAGAATGGATAGCTACCTTACAATGCAACAAGCATGATAGGCCATCGCAGATGAAGTTGACGGGCGAGGTTAATGGGATAAAGGTGGAAATGTCGTTTAACACACTACGGAAATTGGCGAAATATGACAATCTACCTGCTCGTGATTATACAATCCCTAGTCTTGATGATCTGTTGATTAAACCAGAGAAACATCCGAGGTGGAATGATATGTTAGCGGCTTTGTTCTTGCCGGGTACCTATAGTGGCATATTGTACCGAAGAAACTTGAAGATTGAAGCAAAGTTGCTGCTCACTATTTGTATCTTGAATGTCATTCCACTAAGAGGAGATAAGCAAGAGGTAAGGTTTCCGGAGATACCAGTCCTTTATTCGTTGCTCCATGGGTCTCCTCGCTTTCCGATACGGTATTTGATCATGAACCATCTTTGGATATGCCGTAACAAAGTGGGGAGGAGCATCATCCCGTATTGCAGAATTATTACGGGGTTGTTGAAGCAGTTTAAAGCGATCATATTGGAAGATAGAGGAGCACCGAAAAGGCACAAGCCTTTTGATATACAAAGGATGGGTATTGGATGGACTTACAATCAATCGGAAAGATACCACAAGCTCAAATCGGAGGGTCAAAGATGGAGAGCATTGAAAGTTGATGCAAGGGCTCTCTTACCGGGTGAAGAGGATGAACCGGAGAGTGAAGCGGAACCCCCGAGCGGGGATGAGGACTACGCGGATGAGCCTCATGGTGAGAATGTGGATGTGGGCCAAGGGGGCCCAAGTAGGGGATATGGTGGTGCTTTCTATGACTATACGGAGCGCTCATACGAGCCGAATTGGGCATACGATGGTACTATGCAAGAGGTCATTGAGAACCAACGTCCTCCGGCATCCGTTTTTGATACAAGGTCGGGGTCAGAGCGTACTTTCTTTGATCACCAAACAATGATGAGTGCTAGTATGGAGCGAGCCTTAAAGCACAACTTTGATCTAACCGAATCGTAGAACCGTGCACATGCTTATTCCCGTGAGTTAGAGATGAATAACCGATACGAAGATGATCAAGCCCGAAGGATGCATGCAGATTGGCATGAAGGGCGGCCCGTGGTTGTGGATCCACCTCTAGTGGATTATGCGTCTCTACCACCATATGATCGTAGTGTATCGTATCCGACCCCGCCGCTCCATCATTCGCAGTGGATGGACCCGCATCAACAATGACAAGGAGCTTTGCAACAAAGTGGAAGTGGTAGCGGCGCATTTGCTTTCGGAGAATGGAATGAGATGATGTCTTCCATTTTCGGGCCTCCTCAGCCGCGCTACTATTAGTCAGGTCGTGCTCCTTCTTGTATATTTTCTGAATATTTGTTGGTTTGTTATGTTTATGGTCGGGTGGATGGGTGGTGTGTAGTATGTGATGTTGTGTTTTGGGTTATGTGAGTTGGTGGTGTGATGTTTTAAAGAAGAAAAATATAAAAAAATATAAAATGAAAAATACCAAAAAGAAATTTGTGGTTTGAGATTATGAGCTTTTGGTTGATGTTAAAGAGTTTTAGTGATCAAATCTTCCCAAAACCATACATTGGGGTCAATGTATCCCAAGTGTGGGGATGGGGAGAAATTTTGAGGTTTTTGAAAAATTTTAAATCAAGTAAAATATTGTGAGAATTTGAACACCTTGGACTAACCCCAAATGATGCACCGGCAACCCTTAATTACTTTTATTCTTGGTGAGAGTTGAAGCCACACTTGTAAATAAATAATACTTGTCTTTGATGAGAGTGGCAACGGGTGGGGGTGCATTAGAAATTGTGCTTGAATACGGTTCGAGGCCTTAGTTGGATATGAATGTAAAAAGGATAAGGGCATTTAGGTAGCCTCGTCATAGTGTGTGCGAGTGTGGGTTTTGGGGGGTTGGACCTCATTAATTATATATATGAGCATGGTTGCGAGAGGGGCGGGGGTTTGGACATTTAGTTGCCCAATTTTGTGCCTAAAGCCTATCATTTGTTACCCTTAGCTAGTTTCCCTAAAAATTTACCCGACTTGACCCGGTCTTATAGTGTTAGTAGTTGTTTTGGTAGTGTGTAGATTCGTTTTGATGTTATGTTGAATGTTTGCTTTGGTATGAAAAAAAAAAAGAAAAGAAAAAAAATGGAAAAAGCAATGAAAAAAAAAAAGAAAAAATGATGTTGAGTTGTCTTGTATATAGAAGTTTAAGTTTGGTAGTTATTTGTTTGTTTTATTGTGTAATAAAATACCGGGTTAAGTCTTCGCTACTACATATATATTCCATTTCCTACCCGTACACCTAGCCACGTTACAACCTTAAAGCCCCTTTGATTTGCATTCATGTTTGGCACTTGTTAGGAGAAGGACCGATTTAGGTACAAGCATATAGTTGTACAATCACCCGTTTGCCTTTAGTGTGTCTAGCTTACATATGCTAGTTCTTACTTGTTGCCGAGAGGAGAGACATAGTGAGGGGTGTGTTATTTTGGGTGTTAAGAACGGGTTAGTAAAAGGACAACATGTTATTGCTTGATTTATGTTGATCGCTTGTTTTGAAAATGGTTTTGATGAGTTGCTTGGGACAAGCAACGGTTAAGTGTGGGGATGTGACAGGTGGTCCATAGGACAACCCTTAATGGTGTTAAAAGACGAGTTTATCCCTCACTTGATCGCGTAATTATCTTGAATTAGATGACTACAGTTGCTTATGTTTCAGGTACGTCTTGGAGCTTAAAACGGATAAATCGCTGCTTTGGATGGACTGGAGTGGAACGAGTCAAGCATGGAAGGAAAGAAGAAACAAAACAAAGAACTCAGGGCTCTACCGTAATTTACGGTGGGTACCGTAAATTACGGTAGCCCTGAAAAGTCCAGAATTCCACCGTAACACAGGAGAGTTCCACCGTAGCAGTTTGAAGGCTACCGTAAGTTACGGTAGAGGTGACGAGGAAAAGACGTAACTGCTCAATTAAAACCGTTTTCAAGTGTCTTTTCATGGTATTCATGATTGGGAACGTTTCTCTGCACTTTGTGGGCGAATTTTAGCTTTGGATATCATTTGGGAACAATTTCTAACATTCCGTTTTAGTTTTTGATTCGTATGAACTTCGACTTTGATGTTATGATGATCCACCGAACAATGTCCGGCTAAATTTGTGGTGATCATCTTAGGTGAATGTTTCTCTACAACTCTTGTGTGATTTTCCTTAATTTCGAGAATGATAACTTTGTGTTTGCTTTGATTATCATGGTGTATGAATATTTGATTGTAGCTTGTTAATTGGTATTGCAATTCTAGTCTAAATCGTACGTTCTTGGTGTCGTTGACAATCGAGATATCACGGGAAGGGTTAGGGTTGGATATTGATTGATTGATCATCGGGAAACGACCTCGTATTGATATAATCCGAGTACTTTGTTCCCTTTTATCACAACAATTATTTATGCACGAGTTATGTCTATGTAACTCTTTCTAGTTGGAATTTTGCACAAGTGTTAAAAGAAACTGAACCCTAAGATGGTCATTGTTCTCATAATCTGAATTAAAAATCCAATATTGATTAGCAATTAGTTGATAACTTAGTTTTAAATCAAACAATCCAAACTCTTGATCTTTAGTTTCTGCACATTAGGTTAATTGTAGTTAATTTGCAAGACTAGAGAATCAACACATTTTCCACAAACTCCTTGTGTTCGATACCCATTTACTGCTATCTACTAGTTGTAATTTGGATTAAATTTGCGTGTACTACGACAGCACGTCAATGGCGTAAAAAGATCATGGATTTTGCCTTATCTTGGGTATTTGCTTTATTTCCTTCTTTAATTGTTTCACCCAGATTATTGGCATTCAAATGTATGTCAGCATCCAATACCCATGACACATAGTTTTTTCCAGTAATATATCTAAAGCCATTGAACTCAAGTTTTGCAAGATTTGTCATGATGAATGTTTTGGGCAAAGATCACACAAGGATAATGTAACCAAATCTGATTTTTTGAGGTATGATGCTTAGTTAAATGATCAAATGTATGAACAACAAGTATTCGAAATGAGTGATGAACACAAGGATTTATACGAGAAAAAAGCCCTTGATCAATAAATGATCTCCGGCATAAAAAAACCTCGGATAGTGAAAACTATCACTATCTAGTATATTGATTGAACAAGTTTACAACTTCGGAAGTATTGAGCTTGATACAATGAATTCTAGTGTGTGTGTGTGTATTCGAGAGATAACAACATAAATGATGTGTGTTCACCGGAGTGTAAGTGGTTTCTAAAAATAAGCTCAACACCCCTCTTAACTTAGCTAAAAATATCCTAACTAACTATCCGAAAAATCAGCCATTCACCCACGATCACCACCAACGGTCCTCAGCTTGTACACATGTCGAAAATAAAGAGCATATTTCCCTGGTATCTCGGATGGAATAAGTCCTCTTCGAAACATACCTGTAAAACAAGCCAAAAGGTGATGGAAACAATTGTTAGTCTAGAATCATAATGAGGATTCTGGATCCTTAATCTAACAGCGCCTTCTGAGGATCCTTAATTCAAACTGAACTGAGGATCCGTGATCCATGCTACACTTGAGGATCCGTGAGCCATAGGCTGTGAAATTCTATCCCCAACAATTGCCCCCAGACATGACTAGTTGATATCTAATTAGATAGTCATGTTTTAGCTTTATTCGGACTAGCCGTTACTTATGGATATAGCCGTTACAGGCTGATGTCAGCAACAGTCATCCCTGCAACAAACAATCATTATAAATAGGATTAGATATAGGGATGAAAATTGCATTTAAATTCGAGACTCTTCTCCTTTAAATCCTCATCCGAAGATCCAAGCAGGTATTCTCTTCTCTCTTTTCTTTGATCTTTTCTTCCCTGATCCTCTGTTCTCCAAATATTCATGGCGAAGATGAACCTTCGTTCCTCACCTACCAAAAATCCTGATAGCCCATTGAAGAGTCAAGGTATAACCAAAAACCCTTCAATGGAGCTCTGCCGATTCACTGATCCTGAAGTTGATCAGTTCAGATCATGCTTCCCTGACGGCACAATATTCAGACCCTTCGATTCTTCCACCAAGAGTGACTGTGTGTCCGATAAATGGATCACTTTCCCTGCTGCTCCCTTCCAGATAGGGTTCACCTATCATTTTCCTATTTTTACACAAAGCTTCTTCACACTTACCGGCTGTGCTACATCCAAGCCATGCCGATGGTGTGGAGGGTTTTATTCACACATGAGCACATAATAGAACAGGAAGGCATAGACATAGGGATGTCTGAACTGAGCCAACTATACAACCTTGTGAGTCATGGTTCCTACCGATATCTTTTCAAGTCCAAACCCCAGAAATCTCATCCAATCTTGAAAACCACCAAAAACGACACCAACTGGAGGAATCAATTCTTCTTCGTGAGGATGGATTCTGTTCCAAATGGGAACCAACTTCCCAAAAAGTGGAACATCGATGGTAGGATATAGGATCCTTAGACTAGGATAAGCGGTAAGAATTTTTCTTTTCTGTTGAGGATAACTGATCCTTTATCTTTGTCTATGCAGCTATAACTTTGTCACATATTCAAGAATCACCTGCCACCCAAGAGAGAATTGATGCTTTTTGGAAGCTTGACCCTGCAATCAAAACCTATCCACCGAAATCAAAGGATCCAGTAGAGGTTTCATCCACTTCCTACACCATGTCAAGTAAGTATCCAAACATGTGTATATATAAATGTTTGATAAAAATATGAACACTTATCTTTTTGTCATGCTTGTAGGCGCTGGAAAATCCTCAAAGTCTGCTTCCAGGTTCAGTGTGAGTGACCTCCATGAATATGCATCCTCCCGCTCCCTCAAAAAAGAGCTGGCTACAAGCCCAAACGTTCCGGAGCCTAAGGGCATGAGCACTAGGGGCAAGGGTGCCAAGAAGAGGAAGACTGCTGAGCCCACTGAAGGCCTCCCTATCATATAACGTCAACTTTAAGAATACGTCTCTGAGGTAAGGATCCTATATCCTTAAGTCCGAGCTTTCCTTTCTGAGGATAAAGGATCCTGACTGTTAACTTTCTTTGTGCAGAAATTTGCTGAGGTTCAGATCCTCCTTGATCAACATCTGGCAGAAGCCGAGCAGAAAAATCTAGACTTCCAGCAGATTTTCCTTGCCAAGGACAAAAAGATCTCTTCCCTTGAAAAAGAGGTCAACATGTTGCAGAAGGAACTAGTCCTGGCTGAGATCACGGCCCAGAAAGAGAAGGCAGAAGTCATGGATGGGGCTAAGCTTTCTGCTACTATTGCCATGTTGAAGATCAAGCTGCAAATGGCTAAAGAGGCTGAAGATCCTGCCTTTGACAGGTCTGAATGGGACCAGGAGGCTTGGAAGCAGAGGCTGGCTGAGCTGGATGACGAGGATGAATCTGAGGGGGCAGCAGCTGGTGAAGCCAGAGGCACTGGTTCGAAGGATCCTCAGGCGGCAGCTGGAGGCAAAGGTGATGGTGAAAAGGTGGTGGAAGCAGCGAAGGTGTAAGCTGCATCAATGGGCGATGATGGACATTTCTAGACGCAACCGGAGCCCATTTGTTATGGTTTTAAGTTTTTTGGTTATGATGTTTTAAACAATGATGGTCTGTATGGTGAACAATAGTTTTTTAGGTTTTAGGTTTAAGGATCACTGATCCTTTGGACAATAGGGGTTAGCAAAGGTGGATGGGTCCTTCTGTTTGTGGAGGATGAAGCCTTTGATGCCCCTCGCCTTTTATTTCCTGCACTTATCGAACCTTGTTAATATGGACACCCTTTGCCAACCCAAGTGGACGTGTCACACCCCGACCACGTATAGCATACAAGACGTGGCGGAAAACGTCGGGGAGTGTTGTAACAGAATTATTGTTTCACAACCATGGCATACAAAGTTATATTTTATTTATTAAACAAGAGTGTTACATTGTCTTAAACAGGAAACATAGAGTTTATAACATAATTAAACAAGTCTATCTCCATTTTATGTCTCTAAGGCACAGGTCCGCCCTAGTGTCACGATCAACATCCTACGCAAAAGCTCCTGAAAACACATGTGAAAATAGGTACGTCAGCATAAAAATGCCTGTGAGATACATAGGATTTGTGAAAATAGGATTCATGACTTAAGTTTAAGAAAAAAATTGTTTAGTAACAGTCAGTCATGAACCTTGTAAGTTGTTTTGTTTTGTAATTCATTCAAAAAGCAATGATATGTATAAATAAGAGAATAATGTAAGGTTAAATGAATAACCAAGTAAAATGAGTTTGTATAAGATATGTTGTTTTGTAAATCAATGTCTAGTGAAAATAAGTTGTTATTGTACAATGTAATATGTCAAATATTGAAATGATTTAAGTAACGCTACTACATGTAATATCATACAAACACTTATATATAGGAAGTACCAGCGGCGTATCCACCATGTTTGTATCATATTACACACGCCTTGTTACTCAAATCACTTACCCAAACCAACCACCAATGTATTGTTCATGTATAAATCAATTGTCATGTGTTAGTGTGTAAACCATATCAAAATGTCTATGTCCAATGTAGACCACCAAATGTGTATATCAATGTCAAAATGTTTATGTTTAATGTAGATCATGTAATGTGTAACCAAAAATGTCATGTATGGTAAGTGAAATATATCAACTAAACCATATGTAAAATGCACAAAAACAATGTATTCAAGTAAACATAGTTTAAATCAAAGTTATGTTTTGTGTAACAAATGCATGCTATACTGATACAAACATTTATGCGGTATTGTGAAAATGCATACATCCAAGCCTTGAGACTGTGGCAATAAACCCTTAAACAAATTAAAGGTTTATCTAAATTATGTATATCGAATTCGGTCATTCCTTCCAATCCAAACAAACCCAGGATTTCAGGAACGGGAGTTGTCAATTCCTATGGTACCACTACCTACTAACGAACGGTGTGATCAATGTTAATGAATGTATTGTTCCATGTTAAACAAACCAAATGTCATACCAAAATGTAAGCATGTTATGAAAACAACTGTACTAAGTATGCACACAATGGGCTTACCTAGCATGAAATGTAATGTAAAACAATGTACTAAGTATGCACACAATGGACATACATAGCATGAACACAATGAAATCATGTACTATACATGTACTAATGAACATAGCAAGTATATGATGTGAAAGCAGGAAAGCACGAAAGTAACAAGTAGGCACACGTGTTTCACCCTAAAACAGTTTGGAAAACAGTAAAAGAGGGGTCTATGTACTCACTTGAGATTGTTCAGTAGTCCTAAGATAACCACCAAGCAATGCTAGAGATCACAGAATCAAACGGCACCTAATATAGGTAACTATGTTAATAAACCGGACCTAGATCGGAAGATCGGGTAGCATGAGGGTTCGTAAACCAAACGAGTATGGAAACTCGTGTAATATGGTTTAACAAAGCCTACATACTAAATGAAACCTAACATAAGTGCTTTTGACCCATCGCGACCCATTAAGGTAGCTTATGCTACTTTAACGCGTCGTTCGCGTGAAACGCGTTCGGACCGCCTAACTAGTCCTATGACAAGTGTTATATGCCTAAACATGTTGCATAATCAGTTATGTGACAAAAGTTTAGGTTACATATGCTAAATTACCAATTATACATGAAAAGGGTATTCTGGTAATTTACCTAAGGCATATAAACTACCTATCATACAACTACTTAAACGATGTGACCATAAGGTATAACCTCGGAAGGTTATTCCCTATATGCTATGGTCACCTAATGTATTTGGTCGGATCCTAATGATCGACCAAGTGGGTCGGGTTTGAAGGTATAAGCGATTTATTAGATCGCTTACCCTACGACCCTAGACAACGTGGTAATCAGTAGGCATAGTCCCAAGGGACTATAACCAATGTGATTACACTCACGTTGCGAAGTTCAAACGAACTTCGCATTGACCATAAACTGGTCAACGCAGAAAGTCAAACAAAGTTTGACTTTCGGACTCGAAAAGCAATAAAAGAACGAAAGAATACTTATGAAGGGTCCCCAAATGCTAATCTAGATCGAAATAACTCAGGTATGAAACAATGGTTCCAACTTAGAGTCTTTAAGATCAGATTCTAGTGATTTTGAAGCAATGGGGGGTGGGGTATTTATAGTTTTCGGGTAACCGTTAAGATCGTTTCATGGAAACCGTGCTTGAATCTTGTGCGTACACTTGTTGGAAAATCATGGTAGCTAAAAATGGTCCTAAATGAGCTGAAAGGTCAAGTGTAGGCTTGTGGTTGTGGTTAAAACAGCTGGAATCTGTTGACTGATCGTTCTTATCTGTTCTGGGAGCCTGACGCGGCCCGCTTCAGGATCAGACAAAGCTCAGGCGGGCCGCCTGGAGCTTCTGATCAGAAATTAAGTTTCAAAAGTGACAGTTTCAGTCCCTGTTGTGTTTTAAGGCCATTTCCGACACTTCTAAGGCCCGTAAAGCCAACATTAAGGCCCTAAAATGATGCCTAAACATTGTGGACATGAAACATGCTCAAAAATATGTCGGATGTTGGTTCGTTTGGTCGTACGAACGCGATGTTCGCTTAATTACGACGGAATGCGCACAAGTGCGAAAAACGATCCAAATGACGCGACGAATGGATTTTTCTTATGCCAAACACTAAAATAAAATATTTTAGTGCTTACATAAATTTTTGGATGTCCGGATGTATTCAGAACGTGAGTTATGCGCAAAAGTGCAAACTTGTGCACTTTTTGACACTTTTAGTCCCTGAATGACCCAAAAGTTTATTTTAGCACACCGAACCCCTTGAAGCCTATTTCTAAGCTATGAAAAGGATATTTAAGGTGTGTTTAACTTATGGTCATGTTCCGGAATGTTCGTTACAGTTCAAATTGGCATACTTTCACAGTTTGTCAAGTTTAGTCCCTGTAAGCGAATTAACTTGTTTTTGCCATACCAAAGCCTTTAAAACTTATTTCTAAGTTATGTAAAGGTTATTTAAGGTATGTTAAGTATATGTTGATGTTCCGGAGTATTTGTCGCATTAAACTGATTACGTTTACGCATCAGTTTGCGTATAACTCTCCAGAAAGTGATGTAGAGTTTGAAATTGAATAAAAGTCAAAACATGAAAAATGTAAAACACAACCAAACAAACATTGGGATCAAATAACATTGTTTTATTGATAACTGAACTGTTCACATTGATTACAAACACAGATGTTACAGTCTCCCCTACTTGTGGAAATTTCGTCCCGAAATTTATTTAGAGGAAACTCGTGGGAAAAGATGCGGATATTTTGCCTTCATTTGATCTTCATGTTCCCAAGTAAACTCAGGTCCACGTTTAGCTTCCCAGTGAACCTTGACCAAAGGAATGCGCTTGCATTTAAGCCACTTGACTTCACGTTCCATGATTTCCACAGGCTTCTCAACAAATTTCAGTGTTTTATCAACACGAATTTCGTCAAGTGGTATGTGGAGGTTCTCATCAGCTAAACACCTCTTGAGATTGGACACGTGAAAAGTTGGATGAACATTTCCAAGTTCAGGAGGTAACTCAAGTCTGTAGGCTACCTTACCGATTCTTTCGACGATCTTGAATGGTCCAACGTATCTAGGTGCAAGTTTTCCTTTCTTTCCAAATCTGATCACACCTTTCCAAGGTGAGACCTTAAGTAATACTCGATCACCGACTTGAAATTCCAAGGGCTTGCGTTTTTGGTCCGCGTAACTCTTTTGACGGCTTCTAGCTGTCTGAAGATTATCACGAACTTTCTTGATCTTGTCAGTTGTTTCTAAAATGAGAGCAGGTCCAGTAAGTTGAGCCTCGCCGATCTCATTCCAGCAGACTGGTGAACGACATTTTCGACCATAGAGAGCCTCGAAAGGAGCCATTTTGATGCTGGTGTGATAACTGTTGTTGTAGGAGAAGTCAATCAACTGAAGATGTGAATCCCAACTACCACCAAAATCGATCACACAAGCTCTAAGCATATCCTACAGAGTCTGGATTGTTCTTTCAGATTGACCATCCGTTTGCGGATGATAAGCTGTGCTCAGATTAAGTTGGGTCCCCATAGCAGATTGCATGGTTCTCCAAAAATGAGAAGTGAAACGAGCATCTCTGTCAGAAATGATGTTCAAAGGAACACCATGTCGAGCTACAATTTCATCCACATAGATTTTAGCAAGTCTGTCAGTAGGAAAATCCTCACGGATTGGTAAGAAATGTGCTGACTTTGTAAGACGATCAACGACTACCCAGATGGCATCATGACCTTTCTTAGTGCGTGGAAGTTTGGTAACAAGATCCATAGTAATGTTTTCCCATTTCCAAACTGGGATCTCTGGTTGCACCAATAAACCCGAAGGACGTTGATGTTCAGCCTTAACCTTAAGACAAGTAAGGCATTTTGATACGTAT
The DNA here is from genome assembly GCA_030545235.1 of Helianthus tuberosus. Lineage (NCBI taxonomy): Eukaryota > Viridiplantae > Streptophyta > Magnoliopsida > Asterales > Asteraceae > Helianthus > Helianthus tuberosus. The sequence goes on along the minus strand of CM060446.1, from coordinate 73,067,094 downwards.
AAGGCAATGTCTTTCTTCATACCAGGCCACCAATACTGAATACGTAGATCCTTATACATCTTATCTGAGCCCGGATGAATAGAATATCGAGACTTATGGGCTTCATCCATAAGTAAGGTACGAAGATCATCCTGGCTTGGGACCCACAAACGGTCCATGAAGTAATACAATCCATTGTCCTTCAATTCAAGAGCAGGTGTTATGTGATAAGGAAATTCCTTATCCATTAAACCTTGTGAAACACAAGACTGTTGAGCCTGAGAAATGCGGGCTTGGATATCGGATCGAGCTTGAATAACAGATTGAACACGTACACAATGAAGCTTAGTACGTTCCTTACGACTCAATGCATCGGCTACGACATTCGCCTTACCAGGATGGTAGCGAATTTCGCAGTCATAGTCGTTTAATAGCTCAACCCAACGTTGTTGTCTCATGTTGAGTTGTTTCTGATTGAAGATATGTTGAAGACTTCTGTGGTCTGTGAAAACCACACATTTTGTACCGTACAAATAGTGTCTCCAGATCTTTAGAGCGAAAACAACTGCACCCAACTCAAGATCATGAGTGGTGTAGTTCTTCTCATGTATCTTCAACTACCTCGATGCATATGCTATGACTTTGTTCCTTTGCATCAGAACACAACCAAGGCCTAATTTCGATGCATCGCAATAAACGACGAAATCATCATTGCCCTCAGGCAAAGTCAGAACAGGCGCGTCACAAAGTTTCTGCTTCAAGTGTTGAAAAGCTTCCTCTTGTTTGAATCCCCAATCAAAAGGTTTGTTCTTCTGAGTTAGAGCAGTTAGAGGAACTGCAATCTTTGAGAATTTTTCAATGAAGCGGCGATAATAACCCGCTAGACCAAGAAAAGAACGAACTTCAGTAGGAGTAGTAGGCGTATCCCAATCCTTAATCGCACTGATCTTGGAGGGATCTACATGAATACCTCGTTCGTTGATAATATGTCCCAAAAATTGAACTTCTTTAAGCCAAAATTCGCACTTGGAGAATTTGGCGAAAAGTTGCTCTTTCTTCAGGAGTTCCAGAGTAAGACGAAGATGCTGCTCGTGATCAGCTCGCGTCTTAGAGTAAATCAAGATGTCGTCAATAAAAACAATGACGAACTGATCCAAATAAGGTTTGCAGACCCTATTCATTAAGTCCATGAAAACAGCAGGAGCATTAGTCAAACCGAATGGCATGACTGTGAATTCATAATGCCCATACCGAGTACGGAACGCTGTCTTGGGAATATCTTCTTCTTGCACCCGAAGTTGATGATACCCAGAACGTAGATCAATCTTTGAAAAATAGGAAGCGCCCTGTAACTGATCAAAGAGATCGTCTATGCGCGGTAGGGGATATCGATTCTTGATGGTAAGCTTGTTAAGCTCACGATAATCGATACACATCCTAAAAGATCCATCCTTCTTCTTGACAAAAAGAATGGGAGCACCCCAAGGTGAAAAGCTAGGACGGATAAAACCTTTGTCAGAGAGCTCCTGAAGCTGCTTAGACAACTCTTGCATCTCAGATGGTGCAAGACGATATGGAGCTCTGGCAATGGGATTTGCACCAGGTACGAGATCAATACGGAACTCGACTTGGCGTGCTGGAGGTAGACCAGGTAAATCTTCAGGGAATACTTCAGAATAATCCCGAACGACAGGAATATCTGAAATAGACTTACCTTTGCCTTTATCTGCTGTAACATGTGCTAAGAAGGCCACATAGTTCTTCCGCAGATATTTCCGAGCTTTAAAACAAGACATGAGTTTGAGACCACCAGACGGTTTCTCACCTTGAACCTGCAGGATCTCGCCTGTTGAAAGCGGCACACGAACGATCTTCTCGAAACAAACTACATCTGCGCGATGCTTGGATAACCAATCCATACCCACTATAACGTCGAAGCTTCCAAGTTGCATAGGCGTGAGGTCGATAGGAAAAAGATGGTCGTTAAGGTTCAACTGGCAGTTGCGAAGAACAGAATTAAGAACAATGGGTTCACCATTAGCAACTTCTACTGTCAAAGGTTTACCTAGTTTTGTTCTAGACACGCGAAGCATTGGCTCAAAAGACAATGACACAAAACTCTTGTCGGCACCAGAATCGAAAAGAACAGATGCAGGTTGATTATTAATAAAGAACGTACCGTTCACCACATTATCGTCCGCCTGCGCCTCTTGGGCATTCATGTTAAAGGCTCGGCCTCGAGCCGGAGCCTGAGCCTGATTCTGGTTTGCATTCTGATTTTGGTTGGCTAGCCTTGGGCACCGGTTTCTGTAGTGGGTCAGATCCCCACAATTGTAACAAGCACCTGGTGGGTATTGTGGTCGTGCAGCTTGACCCTGTTGCTGAGCAGGAGGCTGAGCAACTTGTTGAGCCGGGTTTTGAACTGCGCGATTCTGAGCAAACCGACAAACATCGGCAAGATGACCTGACTTCCCACAGTTAGTACAGAAACGGCACTGATGTTGCGGCTGATGGTGACTGTTGCATCTATTGCACAAGGGTGCATTCCCTGAATAGGGTTTCTTTGCTGGAAGCTGTGCGGGTTGGTTGGGAGCTGCCTGGTTAGCTTGGGCAGTGACAGCAAAATTTTGGGAAGCCTTACGCTTCCTTGACCCTCTTGCAGAACCAGAGTTCTTTCCATTCTTGTTTTGACCTTTCTTGTTATCTTCCTTGTCAGCCAACTGTTTCTTGCCCTTGTCACCCTTCCTGTGTAACTTATTCTTCCGAATCTGCGACTCAGTCAATGTCGCTGATAACTCGATAGCCTAACGGAGTGTGGCAGGGTTACTACCAGTAAGGATGTCTTGCACTGAGTCAGGTAGGCCGTCGATGTACCTTTCGATAGCCTTGTCGAGTGGGGTAACCATTGTCGGGCAAAGCAGACTCAACTCCTCAAACCTATCAGTATATGCCCTGTGCTCACCACTATCTTGCTTCAAATCATCAAATTCCTTCTCCAAAGCTCGCTGCTCATGACGAGGACAGAATTCCCTCATCATAAGGGCTCTAAGTTCAGCCCATGTCTGTGCTAGAGCAACTTCTGCACCCCGATCTCTCATAACCCCGTTCCACCATGTGAGAGCCCTCTTCTGAAACACGCTCGAAGAAAACTCGACCTTGCGATTATCCGGACACTGCACGTGGCGGAAAGTATTCTCAATGCTCTCGAACCACAGAAGAAGCCCAGTCGCTCCTTCAGAACCACTAAACTTAAGTGGTTTAGCCTGGTTAAAATCCTTGTATTTGCATGGAACATTGTTGTTGTTGTTGGCTTGGTTCCATTGAGCAAAGAGATTTGGATATTGAGCAGCCATCTGTTGCGCAATGATTTCTGCCAGTTCGGCAGTCGCTATCTGGTTTTCGCGTCGAGGAGGCATTCTAAAAGAGGAAAACATGAAAAGAAACGAGTGAGATGTTTGGATGAAAAGAATGAGATGAAACAAAATCAACAAAAGCAAAGATGGTGGTCATTCGTCCGCATTACCAAGCAAACAAACGACACACAGTGACTAATCAAAGTAAATGGGTCAAAAATAATGTATCGTGAAGACATGCTCGCCTATAAGTGAACACTCATCCCAAGAATTCCCAGGTAAGCACAACTGGTCTCGCGTCTGATGAGATATATACGAAGTGCTTGCCTAGACATAAAACCCAGAATACAGGCATTCACCCTTCCAGTTTGCACGTGTTCACATTATTTAAAACCCAAAACCTTGACGAGATTTTGAAAACTCAAAAGGGTTCAAAACCATATAACAGAGGGTTCAAAACCTTGTAATAAATCATCCAAAAATAGATGATTGTTTTTCAAAAATCGTTTCGGAAAAAAAATTAGGTTCTTGTTCTGATAATCACCTAAGGATAGGTGATATGCATGTTTTAAGATCTAAACACAAGATAACTTGTGTTAGGGTCCTAGAAAAGTTATAGTCTAGGTCAAAGCGTTACTAATAACCTAATTCCCTATAACCATTGGCTCTGATACCAACTCTTCTGTCACACCCCGACCACGTATAGCATACAAGACGTGGCGGAAAACGTCGGGGAGTGTTGTAACAGAATTATTGTTTCACAACCATGGCATACAAAGTTATATTTTATTTATTAAACAAGAGTGTTACATTGTCTTAAACAGGAAACATAGAGTTTATAACATAATTAAACAAGTCTATCTCCATTTTATGTCTCTAAGGCACAGGTCCGCCCTAGTGTCACGATCAACATCCTACGCAAAAGCTCCTGAAAACACATGTGAAAATAGGTACGTCAGCATAAAAATGTCTGTGAGATACATAGGTTTTGTGAAAATAGGATTCATGACTTAAGTTTAAGAAAAAAATTGTTTAGTAACAGTCAGTCATGAACCTTGTAAGTTGTTTTGTTTTGTAATTCATTCAAAAAGCAATGATATGTATAAATAAGAGAATAATGTAAGGTTAAATGAATAACCAAGTAAAATGAGTTTGTATAAGATATGTTGTTTTGTAAATCAATGTCTAGTGAAAATAAGTTGTTATTGTACAATGTAATATGTCAAATATTGAAATGATTTAAGTAACGCTACGACATGTAATATCATACAAACACTTATATATAGGAAGTACCAGCGGCGTATCCACCATGTTTGTATCATATTACACATGCCTTGTTACTCAAATCACTTACCCAAACCAACCACCAATGTATTGTTCATGTATAAATCAATTGTCATGTGTTAGTGTGTAAACCATATCAAAATGTCTATGTCCAATGTAGACCACCAAATGTGTATATCAATGTCAAAATGTTTATGTTTAATGTAGATCATGTAATGTGTAACCAAAAATGTCATGTATGGTAAGTGAAATATATCAACTAAACCATATGTAAAATGCACAAAAACAATGTATTGAAGTAAACAAAGTTTAAATCAAAGTTATGTTTTGTGTAACAAATGCATGCTATACTGATACAAACATTTATGCGGTATTGTGAAAATGCATACATCCAAGCCTTGAGACTGTGGCGATAAACCCTTAAACAAATTAAAGGTTTATCTAAATTATGTATATCGAATTCGGTCATTCCTTCCAATCCAAACAAACCCAGGATTTCAGGAACGGGAGTTGTTAATTCCTATGGTACCACTACCTACTAACGAACGGCGTGATCAATGTTAATGAATGTATTGTTCCATGTTAAACAAACCAAATGTCATACCAAAATGTAGGCATGTTATGAAAACAACTGTACTAAGTATGCACACAATGGGCTTACCTAGCATGAAATGTAATGTAAAACAATGTACTAAGTATGCACACAATGGACATACATAGCATGAACACAATGAAATCATGTACTATACATGTACTAATGAACATAGCAAGTATATGATGTGAAAGCAGGAAAGCACGAAAGTAACAAGTAGGCACATGTGTTTCACCCCAAAACAGTTTGGAAAACAGTAAAAGAGGGGTCTATGTACTCACTTGAGATTGTTCAGTAGTCCTAAGATAACCACCAAGCAATGCTAGAGATCACGGAATCAAACGGCACCTAATATAGGTAACTATGTTAATAAACCGGACCTAGATCGGAAGATCGGGTAGCATGAGGGTTCGTAAACCAAACGAGTATGGAAACTCGTGTAATATGGTTTAACAAAGCCTACATACTAAATGAAACCTAACATAAGTGCTTTTGACCCATCGCGACCCATTAAGGTAGCTTATGCTACTTTAACGCGTCGTTCGCGTGAAACGCGTTCGGACCGCCTAACTAGTCCTATGACAAGTGTTATATGCCTAAACATGTTGCATAATCAGTTATGTGACAAAAGTTTAGGTTACATATGCTAAATTACCAATTATACATGAAAAGGGTATTCTGGTAATTTACCTAAGGCATATAAACTACCTATCATACAACTACTTAAACGATGTGACCATAAGGTATAACCTCGGAAGGTTATTCCCTATATGTTATGGTCACCTAATGTATTTGGTCGGATCCTAATGATCGACCAAATAGGTCGGGTTCGAAGGTATAAGCGATTTATTAGATCGCTTACCCTACGACCCTAGACAACGTGGTAATCAGTAGGCATAGTCCCAAGGGACTATAACCAACGTGATTACACTCACGTTGCGAAGTTCAAACGAACTTCGCATTGACCATAAACTGGTCAACGCAGAAAGTCAAACAAAGTTTGACTTTCGAACTCGAAAAGACTCGAAAAGCAATAAAAGAACGAAAGAATACTTACGAAGGGTCCCCGAATGCTAATCTAGATCGAAATAACTCAGGTATGAAACAATGGTTCCAACTTAGAGTCTTTAAGATCAGATTCTAGTGATTTTGAAGCAATGGGGGTGGGGTATTTATAGTTTTCGGGTAACCGTTAAGATCGTTTCATGGAAACCGTGCTTGAATCTTGTGCGTACACTTGTTGGAAAATCATGGTAGCTAAAAATGGTCCTAAATGAGCTGATAGGTCAAGTGTGGGCTTGTGGTTGTGGTTAAAACAGCTGGAATCTGCTGACTGATCGTTCTTATCTGTTCTGGGAGCCTGACGCGGCCCGCTTCAGGATCAGACAAAGCTTAGGCGGGCCGCCTGGAGCTTCTGATCAGAAATTAAGTTTCAAAAGTGACAGTTTCAGTCCCTGTTGTGTTTTAAGGCCATTTCCGACACTTCTAAGGCCCGTAAAGCCAACTTTAAGGCCCTAAAATGATTCCTAAACATTGTGGACATGAAACATGCTCAAAAATATGTCGGATGTTGGTTTGTTTGGTCGTACGAACGCGATGTTCGCTTAATTACGACGGAATGCGCACAAGTGCGAAAAACGATCCAAATGACGCGACGAATGGATTTTTCTTATGCCAAACACTAAAATAAAACATTTTAGTGCTTACATAAATTTTTGGATGTCCGGATGTATTCAGAACGTGAGTTATGCGCAAAAGTGCAAACTTGTGCACTTTTTGACACTTTTTAGTCCCTGAATGACCCAAAAGTTTATTTTAGCACACCGAACCCCTTGAAGCCTATTTCTAAGCTATGTAAAGGATATTTAAGGTGTGTTTAACTTATGGTCATGTTCCGGAATGTTCGTTACAGTTCAAATTGGCATACTTTCGCAGTTTGTCAAGTTTAGTCCCTGTAAGCGAATTAACTTGTTTTTGCCATACCAAAGCCTTTAAAACTTATTTCTAAGTTATGTAAAGGTTATTTAAGGTATGTTAAGTATATGTTGATGTTCCGGAGTATTTTTCGCATTAAACTGATTACGTTTACGCATCAGTTTGCGTATAACTCTCCAGAAAGTGATGTAGAGTTTGAAATTGAATAAAAGTCAAAACATGAAAAATGTAAAACACAACCAAACAAACATTGGGATCAAATAACATTGTTTTATTGATAACTGAACTGTTCACATTGATTACAAACACAGATGTTACAGTCTCCCCTACTTGTGGAAATTTCGTCCCGAAATTTATTTAGAGGAAACTCGTGGGAAAAGATGCGGATATTTTGCCTTCATTTGATCTTCGCGTTCCCAAGTAAACTCGGGTCCACGTTTAGCTTCCCAGTGAACCTTGACCAAAGGAATGCGCTTGCGTTTAAGCCACTTGACTTCACGTTCCATGATTTCCACAGGCTTCTCAACAAATTTCAGTGTTTTATCAACACGAATTTCGTCAAGTGGTATGTGGAGGTTCTCATCAGCTAAACACCTCTTGAGATTGGACACGTGAAAAGTTGGATGAACATTTCCAAGTTTAGGAGGTAACTCAAGTCTGTAGGCTACCTTACCGATTCTTTCGACGATCTTGAATGGTCCAACGTATCTAGGTGCAAGTTTTCCTTTCTTTCCAAATCTGATCACACCTTTCCAAGGTGAGACCTTAAGTAATACTCGATCACCGACTTGAAATTCCAAGGGCTTGCGTTTTGGGTTCGCGTAACTCTTTTGACGGCTTCTAGCTGTCTGAAGATTATCACGAACTTTCTTGATCTTGTCAGTTGTTTCTAAAATGAGAGCAGGTCCAGTAAGTTGAGCCTCGCCGATCTCATTCCAGTAGACTGGTGAACGACATTTTCGACCATAGAGAGCCTCAAAAGGAGCCATTTTGATGCTGGTGTGATAACTGTTGTTGTAGGAGAATTCAATCAACTGAAGATGTGAATCCCAACTACCACCAAAATCGATCACACAAGCTCTAAGCATATCCTCCAGAGTCTGGATTGTTCTTTCAGATTGACCATTCGTTTGCGGATGATAAGCTGTGCTCAGATTAAGTTGGGTCCCCATAGCAGATTGCATGGTTCTCCAAAAATGAGAAGTGAAACGAGCATCTCTGTCAGAAATGATGTTCAAAGGAACACCATGTCGAGCTACAATTTCATCCACATAGATTTTAGCAAGTCTGTCAGCAGGAAAATCCTCACAGATTGGTAAGAAATGTGCTGACTTTGTAAGACGATCAACGACTACCCAGATGGCATCATGACCTTTCTTAGTGCGTGGAAGTTTGGTAACAAGATCCATAGTAATGTTTTCCCATTTCCAAACTGGGATCTCTGGTTGCACCAATAAACCCGAAGGACGTTGATGTTCAGCCTTAACCTTAAGACAAGTAAGGCATTTTGATACGTATAAGGCAATGTCTTTCTTCATACCAGGCCACCAATACTGAATACGTAGATCCTTATACATCTTATCTGAGCCCGGATGAATAGAATATCGAGACTTATGGGCTTCATCCATAAGTAAGGTACGAAGATCATCCTGGCTTGGGACCCACAAACGGTCCATGAAGTAATACGATCCATTGTCCTTCAATTCAAGAGCAGGTGTTATGTGATAAGGAAATTCCTTATCCATTAAACCTTGTGAAACACAAGACTGTTGAGCCTGAGAAATGCGGGCTTGGATATCGGATCGAGCTTGAATAACAGATTGAACACGTACACAATGAAGCTTAGTACGTTCCTTACGACTCAATGCATCAGCTACGACATTCGCCTTACCAGGATGGTAGCGAATTTCGCAGTCATAGTCGTTTAATAGCTCAACCCAACGTCGTTGTCTCATGTTGAGTTCTTTCTGATTGAAGATATGTTGAAGACTTCTGTGGTCTGTGAAAACCACACATTTTGTACCGTACAAATAGTGTCTCCAGATCTTTAGAGCGAAAACAACTGCACCCAACTCAAGATCATGAGTGGTGTAGTTCTTCTCATGTATCTTCAACTGCCTCGATGCATATGCTATGACTTTGTTCCTTTGCATCAGAACACAACCAAGGCCTAATTTCGATGCATCGCAATAAACGACGAAATCATCATTGCCCTCAGGCAAAGTCAGAACAGGCGCATCACAAAGTTTCTGCTTCAAGTGTTGAAAAGCTTCCTCTTGTTTGAATCCCCAATCAAAAGGTTTGTTCTTCTGAGTTAGAGCAGTTAGAGGAACTGCAATCTTTGAGAAGTTTTCAATGAAGCGGCGATAATAACCCGCTAGACCAAGAAAAGAACGAACTTCAGTAGGAGTAGTAGGCGTATCCCAATCCTTAATCGCACTGATCTTGGAGGGATCTACATGAATACCTCGTTCGTTGATAATATGTCCCAAAAATTGAACTTATTTAAGCCAAAATTCGCACTTGGAGAATTTGGCGAAAAGTTGCTCTTTCTTCAGGAGTTCCAGAGTAAGACGAAGATGCTGCTCGTGATCAGCTCGCGTCTTAGAGTAAATCTAGATGTCGTCAATAAAAACAATGACGAACTGATCCAAATAAGGTTTGCAGACCCTATTCATTAAGTCCATGAAAACAGCAGGAGCATTAGTCAAACCGAATGGCATGACTGTGAATTCATAATGCCCATACCGAGTACGGAACGCTGTCTTGGGAATATCTTCTTCTTGCACCCGAAGTTGATGATACCCAGAACGTAGATCAATCTTTGAAAAATAGGAAGCGCCCTGTAACTGATCAAAGAGATCGTCTATGCGCGGTAGGGGATATCGATTCTTGATGGTAAGCTTGTTAAGCTCACGATAATCGATACACATCCTAAAAGATCCATCCTTCTTCTTAACAAAAAGAATGGGAGCACCCCAAGGTGAAAAGCTAGGACGGATAAAACCTTTGTCAGAGAGCTCCTGAAGCTGCTTAGACAACTCTTGCATCTCAGATGGTGCAAGACGATATGGAGCTCTGGCAATGGGATTTGCACCAGGTACGAGATCAATACGGAACTCGACTTGGCATGCTGGAGGTAGACCAGGTAAACATTGTGGACATGAAACATGCTCAAAAATATGTCGGATGTTGGTTCGTTTGGTCGTATGAACGCGATGTTCGCTTAATTACGACGGAATGCGCACAAGTGCGAAAAACGATCCAAATGACGCGACGAATGGATTTTTCTTATGCCAAACACTAAAATAAAATATTTTAGTGCTTACATAAATTTTTGGATGTCCGGATGTATTCAGAACGTGAGTTATGCGCAAAAGTGCAAACTTGTGCACTTTTTAACACTTTTAGTCCCTGAATGACCCAAAAGTTTATTTTAGCACACCGAACCCCTTGAAGCCTATTTCTAAGCTATGTAAAGGATATTTAAGGTGTGTTTAACTTATGGTCATGTTCCGGAATGTTCGTTACAGTTCAAATTGGCATACTTTCGCAGTTTGTCAAGTTTAGTCCCTGTAAGCGAATTAACTTGTTTTTGCCATACCAAAGCCTTTAAAACTTATTTCTAAGTTATGTAAAGGTTATTTAAGGTATGTTAAGTATATGTTGATGTTCCGGAGTATTTGTCGCATTAAACTGATTACGTTTACGCATCAGTTTGCGTATAACTCTCCAGAAAGTGATGCAGAGTTTGAAATTGAATAAAAGTCAAAACATGAAAAATGTAAAACACAACCAAACAAACATTGGGATCAAATAACATTGTTTTATTGATAACTGAACTGTTCATATTGATTACAAACACAGATGTTACAGGACGGGCCACGTTTTGCTGGTAAAAGCTTGGGTTGGAAATTTTGACAACCTTTAAAGGGTTAACTATGATAAATAAATAAAACTTTAACTTTTGGCTATCTCTGTGTCGTTTACTTTCTATACATTTGCTTGTCAATTGTTATTGCATAGTTCAGAATTTACAAGTATAAAAATCAGTTTATGTTAACGAGTTTAGGATACGATCAAGGATCAAATATCCTTTAATCAAAAAGTTTGAAACAATTTAGGATCATATATTATGTTGTCAAAGAACAAGGGTATAATTGATAAACCAAGAATGAAGTTAGAGTAAATAAGGACCATTACCAGAGAATCCAAGTTAGGATCCTATATCCTTAATACTTATAACTGTGACAATCAAAAGACAAAACCTTGTATAAAGTTAGGATCCTGGATCCTTAACTATTCAGCTCTGGAAACCTGAAATAAGATATAACTTGGGACTAAGCCAATTGTAAAAGAAGATGTTAGTATCTGGGGCAAGCCCAACAATCTGGGGACAAGCCCAATAAACTGGGGACAAGCCCAAAAAACTAGGGACAAGCCCAAAAACTGGGGACAAGCCCAAAAGATCTTATGTAGACTGGAGTATGGCCCATACTGGCTACTATCCAAACTTAGTGACATGAAAATGCCAAAACCTTAGCTAACGTGAAAACGTTAGAAACCTTAGGAACAGATGTATGGTATGTCTACCATTATACTTAGGATCCTAAATACAGCCAGTACAATGAAATTGTCAGCCCCTAAGGCGGGTACTGGTCCCATTGCCTTTAACTGCACCAGGATAATCGGGCGCAACTGGCGAAGGTGTAAGAACCTGATTCGTAGAAGGTAGTAGATACCTTAAACTGGGGACAACCCCAAAAACTGGGGATAAACCCAAAAACTGAGGACAAGCCCTAAAACTGGGGATAAACCCAAAAACTAGGGACAAGCCCTAAAACTGGGGATAAACCCAAAGACTTAGGAGACTTCAATGGATACTCAATCCTTTGTCAAAGATGTATCAACTTCTACAAAACTCAGAATTTAGTAAAGAAGGGTAAAGGATCCTAGATCCTTTTCCTTGTAATCAAGTAATTTAAAGGATTAGATAAATTAAAATCACATCATTACCATGATGAGGATCATAAATCCTCTAAGGATCCTTAATGTGCATCAGATATGAGAATGACCAAGGATCCTGGATCCTTCCTACATGAAGTATCTCTTTAAATGGACAGCATTCCAAGCTCTTGGTAATAGATCACCCTCCATTGTTAGTAAACGATATGCCCCCTTTCCTGCCTCAGCTTCAATAAGATAGGGGTCTTCCCTCTTTGGTGCCAACTTTCCATCGGCAGGATTTGTGGTATTTTGGAATGCTTTCCTCAATACCATATCACCAACTTGGAATTTCCTGATCCTGACATTCTTGTTATATGCTCCAGCCACTTTTTGTTGATAACTAGCCAATCTTATCCTTGCCAAATCCCTGAGTTCTTCTATGGTATCCAAATCTTGAACCAAGCTTTCAGCATTTCCTTCAGGATCACGGATGCTTGTTCTTGCAGTAGGGACTACCATTTCTGTAGGGATCACAGATTCAGCGCCAAATACAAAAGAAAACGGAGTTTGACTAGTAGCATTCTTAGGAGTTGTTCTATCAGCCCATAACACATAAGGTAGCTCTTCTGCCCATTTTCCTTTCTTGGATCCAAGCTTCTTCATCAAGTTGTTGATGATAATCTTTGTTTTGGTCAAAAATCACACAAGGATAATACAACCAAATCCGATTTTGTGAGGTGTGATGCTTGAATTAATGAACAAATGTATGAACAATGTATGAATGAAATGAATGTTGGACACAAGGATTTATACGAGGAAAAAGCCCTTGATCAATGTATGATCTCCGACACAAAAAAACCTCGGGTGATGGAAACTACCAATCACCAACTATATTAAACAAATAATGTGTACAAATCGGGATGATAACAAGCTTGTTACAAGGATCACTAGAGTGCAATAAGTGTGTAATCGCCAATAAGTTGCAGAGAGTTCTCGAGAGTAGTGTGTGTTGCTAATTATATCACTATCAAGCTTGTTATCCCCATTAAAAATAGAAATCAACTAAGCTAACTAACAATCCGAAAAAGATGCTAGCTTCCCACGATCTCCACAACGGTCATGAAGGCCATGCACGTGCAGAATTAGAAGGTATATTCTCCTGGAATCTCGGCAAGACATACTCGAATACTCCTGCAAAACAAGTTCAAATATAATGGAAACAATTGTTAGTATAAGGATCATAATGAGGATCCTGGATCCTTAATCCTGCAACGTCTTCTGAGGATCCTTAATCCAAACTGAACTGAGGATCCGTGATCCTGGCTGCACTTGAGGATCCTTTATCCCCAAAATGTGAAAATCCATCCCTAACAATTGCCCCCAAAATATGAGGAATTAAATATAACTAAATGAGTCATATTTTCTGCCTTATCTCAAACGAATTGGTTAACGTAAATATAGCCGTTGTAATCGGACTAGCCGTTGTGGATGTGACATCAGCGACAAGACTTCCTGCAAAATCATCATTATAAATTCAGAGTTAGAGATAAGGATCAAGATGCATTTAAATTCGAGCGTTTCACTCCTTTAAATCTTCATCCGGAGATCAAACAGGTATTCTCTCTTTCCTTCTCTCTAAATTCTTCTATTCCGATCCTCTTTTCTCCGAGCATCCATGGCGAAGATGACTCTCCAATCCTCACCTGCTAAGGATCCTAAGAAAGACAGCCCCTTGAAGAGCCAAGGTGTTACCAAAAACCCTTCGCTGGAACTCTGCCGTTTTACCGATCCTAAGATTGATCGGATACGTCACTGCTTTCCGGCTGAAGCCGTCTTCAGATCCTTTGACTCTTCAATGAAGATTGACTGTGTTTCTGATACTTGGGTCACTTTTTCGACCACCCCTTTTTTGATAGGGTTTTCTTATCCTTTCCCTGCTTTTACATAATCCTTCTTCACACTCACGGGCATGTGCTACATACAGGCCATGTCCATGATGTGGAGAATTCTTTATACCCTTGAAAACATCATAGAGCAGGAGGGCGTTGAATTAGGGATGTATGAGTTGAGTCAAATGTACAACCTTGTTAGCCACGGTTCTCATCGCTTTCTGTTTAAACACAAACCTGGTCAGCCTCATCCAATCCTCAAAACCACCAAAAATGATACCCATTGGAGGAACCAGTTCTTTTTTGTTAGGAGGGGCTCAATCCCAGATGGGAAAGACCTTCCCAAAATATGGATCACTCAGGGTAGGATATGGGATCCTTAGACAAGGATCATAGTAGGATTCTTTTTCTTTTAAGGATAACTGATCCTTCTATCTGTTTTTGTTGTGCAGCTATCTCAATCTCTCACATTCAAGAAACCCCTGTACAAAAGAAAGACTTGCTGCTTTCTGGAGGCTTGATCCTACTGTAAGGACTTTTCAAATCAAGGCAAAGGATTCACAAGAAGCATCTTCCGTTTCCTTCATAATGTCAAGTAAGTATTCGAATCTATGTATGAATAAATAAATGTTTAAATGAATGTAGAATATAAATACTTATCTATGTTTGGCATTTGTAGGCGCTGGAAAATCCTCAAGATCAGCTTCCAGGTTCAGTGTCAGTGACCTTGACGCATTTGCTTCCTCCAAGTCCATCAAGAAGGAACTAGCTGCCAGTCCTAGCATCCCGAACCCTAAAGGCATGAGCACGCTGGGCAAGGGTGCCAAGAAAAGAAAAGCCTCTGAACCCCTTGAGGCCTCCCTCTCATCCAACACCAATTCGAGGAGTATGTCTTCGAGGTAAGGATCCTGGATCCTTAAGTCTGATCTTCCCTTTTTGAGGATAACGGATCCTGATCATATGCTTGTTTTATGCATAAATTTGCTGAGATCCACATGCTCCTTGATCACAGTCTGGCCGAGGCTGAACAGAAGAACTTGGACTTCCAGCAGATATTTCTGGCCAAGGAAAAGAAGATCTCTTTGTTTTGGTCAAAAAATCACACAAGGATAATGCAACCAAATCTGATTTTGTGAGGTGTGATGCTTGAATTGATGAACAAATGTATGAACAATATATGAATGAAATGAATGTTGAACACGAGGATTTATACGAGGAAAAAGCCCTTGATCAATGTATGATCTCCGGCACACAAAACCTTGGGTGATGGAAACTACCGATCACCAAGTGTATTAAACAAATAATGTATACAATTCGGGATGACAACAAGCTTGTTACAAGGATCACCAGTGTGCAATAAGTGTGAAATCGCCAATAAGTTGCAGAGAGCTCTCGAGCAGTGTGTGTTTGCTAATTGTTCTATCTAATCAAGCTTGTTATCCCCTTATCAAAATAGAAATAATCTAGCTAACTAACAATCCGCAAAAGATGCTAGCTTCCCATGACCTCCATAACGGTCACAAAGGCCATGCACGTGCAGAATAATGGAGTATATTCCCTTAGAATCTCGGCAAGACCAAGTCACACTCGCATACTCCTGCAAAAAAAAGTTCAAACATAATGGAAACAATTTTTAGTACAAGGATCATAATGAGGATCTTGGATCCTTAATCCTTCAATGTCTTCTGAGGATCCTTAATTCAAAACTGAACTGAGGATCCGTGATCCTGGCTGCACTTGAGGATCCGTGATCCATAAGATGTGAAAATCCATCCCTAACAATTGCCCCTAAAATATGAGGAATTAGATATAACTAGATGAGTCATATTTTCTGCTTTATCTCTAACGAAGTGATTATCGTAAATATAGCCATTGCCAATGGACTAGCCGTTGTGAACATGACGTCAGCGACAAGACCTCCTGCAAAATCATCATTATATATACAGGGTTAGAGATAAGGATTGAGACTCATTTAAATTCGAGGATTTCACCCCTTTAAATCTTCATCCGGAGATCAAACAGGTATCTCTCTTCTCCCTTCTCTCTAAGTTTTATTCTTCTGATCCTCAATTCTCGAGCATCCATGGTGAAGATGGTTCTCCGATCCTCACCTGCTAAGGATCCTAAAAAGGACAGTCCTTTGATAATCCAAGGCGTTACCAAAAATCCTTCGCTGAAACTCTGCCGTTTCACCGATCCTGAGATTGATCGGATACGCCATTATTTTCTGGCTGAAGCCGTCTTCAGATCCTTTGACTCTTCAATGAAGACTGACTGTATTTCTGATACTTGGGTCACCTTTCCAGCCACCCCTTTCCTGATAGGGTTTTCTTATCCTTTTCCTGCCTTCACACAATCCTTCTTCACACTCACGGGCATGTGCTACATACAAGCCATGCCAATAATGTGGAGAGTTCTTTATACCCTTGAGAACATCATCGAGCAGGAGGGTGTAGAAATAGGGATATCCGAGTTGAGTCAAATGTACAACCTTGTTAGCCATGGTTCACACCGTTTCTTGTTCAAGCATAAACCTGGTCAGCCTCATCCAATCCTCAAAACCACCAAAAATGATACCCACTGGAAGAGCCATTTCTTCTTTGTGAGGAGGGATTCAATCCCAGATGGAAAAAACCTTCCCAAAAATTGGATCACCCATGGTAGGATATGGGATCCTTAGACAAGGATCATAGTAGGACTCTTTTACTTTTAAGGATAGCTGATCCTTCTTTCTATTTTTGTTATGCAGCTATCTCAATCTCTCACATTCAAGAAACCCCTGCAACAAAAGAAAGACTTGCTGCCTTCTGGAGGCTTGATCCTGCTGTAAGGACATTTCAAATCAAAGCAAAGGATTCACAAGAAGCATCTTCCGGATCCTTCACATTGTCTAGTAAGTATTCGAATCCATGTATGAATAAATAAATGTTTAAATGAATGTAGAATATAAATACTTATCTGTGTTTGACATTTGTAGGCGCTGGTAAATCCTCAAGATCAGCTTCTAGGTTCAGTGTCAGTTACCTTGAGGCATTTGCTTCCTACAAGTCCATCAAGAAACAACTTGCTGCCAGTCCCATCATTCCAAATCCTAAGGGTGACAGCACGAAGGGCAAAGGTGCAAAGAAAAGAAAAACCTCTGAACCCCTTGAAGACCTTCCTCTCATCCAACACCAGTTCGAGGAGTATGTCTCTGAAGTAAGGATCCTGGATCCTTAAGTCTGATCTTCCCTTTCTGAGGATAACGGATCCTGACCATGTGCTTGTTTTATGTAGAAATTTGCTGAGATCCAAAGGCTCCTGGATAACAATCTTGAAGAGGTTGAGCAAAAGAACTAGGACCTCCAGAAGATATTCCTAGCTAAAGATAAGACAATATCCTCCCTCGAGAAGGATCTCAATCTGGTGAAAAGGAGCTGGTCTTGACCCAAATCACAGCTCAGCAGGAGAAGGAGGAGGTGATGGAAGGGGCAAAGCTCTCTGCTACAATCGCCATGCTCAAGATCAAGCTTCAAATGGCAAAGGAGGCTGAGGATCCTTCTTTTGACAGGTCTGCCTGGGATCAGGAGGCTTGGAAGCTGAAGCTGGCAGAGCTGGATGATGAAGAGGAAGCTGAGGAGGTCCTGGCAATCGAGGCTGGTAACAATAGGCTGAAGGATCCTGTGGAAGGAGCAGCTGGTGGTGATGATGCAGCGAAGGTGTAAGCTGCAGAAATGGGCGATGATGGAAATTTCTAGACGTGGCTGGAGCCCATCTTTTATGATTTGGTAGTTTTTTGTTTGTTGGTGTTTTAAACAATGGTTTGTATGGTGAACAATAGCTTTAGGTTTAAGGATCACTGATCCTTCGAACAATAGGGGGTAACAAAGGTGGGAGGGTCCTTCTGTTTGTGGAGGATGAAGCCTTTGGTGCCCCTCGCCTTTTATTTCCTGCACTCATCGAACTTTTAGTATGGACACCCTTTACCTACCCCAGCGGACGGGCCACGTATTGCTGGTAGATGCTTGGGGTAGGTAATTTTGACAACCTTTGGAGGGTTTAACTTTTGATAAATAAATAAAACTTTAATCTTTTGGCTTATCTCGTGTTGTTCATTCTGTATCTATTTACCTTTCAATTACCATTGCATACTCCTTTATGAACTTAGAAGTTAATAATGAAAGTATATTAGATTATGTCAAAAGGTTTAGGATATGATCAAGGATCAAATATCCTATAATCAAAAAGTTCAAAAAGTGAGATAATTTTAGGATCATATATCCTGTTGTCAAAGAATAAGGGTAACTTAAATAAATCAAGAATAGAGTTAAGGTAAATAAGGATCATACCAGAGAATCCAAGTTAGGATCCTAAATCCTTGATACTTACAATTGAGATAACCAAAAGACAAACCCTAGTAAAAGGTTAGGATCCAGGATCCTTAACTGTTTAGCTTTGGAAACCTGAAATAGAACATAACTTGGGACTAAGCCAACGTAAAAGGAGAAGTTAGTAACTGGGGACAGGCCCAACAATCTGGGGACAAGCCCAAAAAACTGGGGACAAGCCCAAAGGATCTTGTGTAAACTGGAGTATGGCCCTCACCGGCGACTATCCAAACTTAGTGACATGAAAATGCCAAAACCTTAGCTAACGTGAAAACGTTAGAAACCTTAGGAACAGATGTATGGTACGTCTACCATTATACTTAGGATCCTGAATACAACCAGTACAATGAAATTGTCAGCCCCTAAAGCGGGTACTGGTCCCATTGCCTTTAATTGCACAAGGATAATCGTGCGCTACTGGCGAAGGTAGTGGATACCTTAAACTGGGGACTAGCCCAAAAACTAGGGATAAACCCATAAAACTTAGGAGACTTCTGTGGATACTTGATCCTATGTCAAGGATGCATCAATCTTCTGCAAAACTTAGAACTTAGTGAAAAAAGGGATAAAGGATCATGGATCCTTCTCCTTGTAATAAAATAAAGTAAAGGATTAAATAAATTAGAATCAGATCATTACCAGAATGAGGATCATATATCCTTTAAGGATCCTTAATGTATACCGGATATGAAGATGGCCAAGGATCCTAGATCCTTCTCACATGAAGTATCTCTTCAAATGGACAGCATTCCAAGCTCTTGGTAGCGGATCCCCTTCCATTGTTAACAAACGATATGCCCCTTTCCTGCCTCAGCTTCAATAAGATAGGGGCCTTCCCACTTTGGTGCTAACTTGCCATCAGCAGGATTTGTGGTATTTTGGAATGCTTTCCTCAACACCATGTCACCAACTAGAAACTTTCAGATCCTGACATTCTTGTTATAGGCTCCAGCCATCCTTTGTTGATAGCTATCCAATCTTATCCTTGCCAAATCCCTGAGTTCTTCTATGGTGTCCAAGTTTTGAACCAAGTTTTCAGCATTTCCTTCAGGATCACGGATGCTTGTTCTAGTAGTAGGAACCACCATCTCTGTAGGGATCACTGATTCTACTCCAAACACTAAAGAAAAAGGGGGTCTGGCAAGTAGCATTCTTGGGATTTGTTTCTATCAGCCCATAACACATATGGTAGCTCTTCTGCCCATTTTCCTTTCTTGGATCCAAGCTTCTTCTTCAAGTTGTTGATGATGATCTTGTTGGATGATTCTACTTGACCATTAGCTTGTGGGTGGACTGGTGTTGATGTTATCATCTTAATCCCCCAACTGTCACAAAAGTTAGTAGTTCTACTCCCAATAAATTGGGATCCATTATCACAAACAATTTCAGAAGGGACACCAAATCTGGTAATCATGTTTCTTTTAATAAAGGATATCACTTCTTTTTCTCTGACTTGAGCAAAGGCTTCCGCTTCTATCCACTTGGACAATTAATCAGTCATAGCAAGCATGAACACTTTTCCTCCTGGTGCCTTGGGAAGTTTACCAACTATATCAATTCCCCATCTCATGAATGGCCAAGAAGAGGATATAGAATGCGGGAGATCTGCTGGTTGATGAAGGATATTGCTATGTCTCTGACAAGCAACACATTTCTTGGCATAATCCACAGCATCCTTCTTCATAGTAGGCCAATAATATCATGTCCTAAGGATCCTTGAGAACAGTGCTCTGCCCCCAGTGTGGTATCCACAATCTCCTTCATGAAAATCCTTTAGAACTTCTTGAATTTTAGGATCCTCTATACACCTTAGATATGGACTCGCAAGAGATCGTTTATATAATATGTTATTTAATATTATAAATTGAGATACCTTCATTTTGAAAGCTCTGGGATTTTCTCCTGTAGGGATCTCTCCATGTTGTATATATCTCATGATTGGAAGGATCCAGGATCCTGCAGATGATAGTGCACCATCACTAGGTATGATTGCAGAATCCTCTACTATCTCCATAGCTGCATGATCCTCAATAGCATGAGCAAAATAAGGATGATAGGAATTTTAATATCTTCTGGAATCTTCAATGATGATCCTAGGTTGGCCAAAGCATCAGCTTCTGCATTTTCTTCTCTGGGTACCTGTGTCAAACTAAAAGAAGCAAAAGAGTCTGCCAATTTCTTGACTATCATTAGTCTTTCACCTTTAACAGCGTAAGATCCATTAAAGTGATTAGTAATCAACAATGAATCCACATGTACCTCAAGATACCTGATCCTCATGTGCTTGGCAATTTGCAAACCAGCTATCAAAGCTTCATATTCAGCCTCATTATTAGTAGTTTGAAATTCACAAGCAATGGAGTGGGGTATTATGTCCCCCTGTGGCGATTTTAGTAGTATTCCTAGTCCAGTTCCCTTGATGTTTGAAGCCCCTTCTGTGAAGAGTATCCAAGGATCCTTAGTCTTTTTAAGTTGTTGAACTTCCAACTCAGCTTCCCTTTGTAGATCACTACTGACATCTGCCACAAAGTCAACTAAGGCCTGGGATTTAATGGCAGTTCTTGGCTCATATCTTATATCATAAGCACTAAGTTTTACTGCCCATTTAGACATCCTTCCTGACATTTCAGGTTTCCTGAGAACACTCTTAATTGGAAAGTTAGTTCTAACAATAATAGCATGTATTTCAAAATAATGACGTAATTTAGTTGATGCCATAATCAAAGCAAGGATAAGTTTTTCTAAATATGATTACCTGGATTCAGCATCAAGCAAACTTTAACTTACATAATATACAGGGTGTTGTGTACCTTCATGATTCTTAACAAGGACCGCACTTACTGCCTTAGAAGAGACTGCCATGAGGATGATTAAGGATCATATATCCTCTAAGGATCCTTCGTGTATACCGGACATGAGGATGATTAAGGATCCTGGATCCTTCTTACATGAAGTATCTTTTTAAATGGACAGCATTCCAAGCTCTTGGTAGCAAATCACCCTCCATTGTTAATAACCGATATGCCCCCTTTCCTGCCTCAGCTTCAATAAGATAGGGGCCTTCCCACTTTGGTGCTCGGTTGCCATTAGCAGGATTTGTGGTATTTTGGAATGCTTTCCTTAACATCATGTCACCAACTTGAAATTTTCTGATCCTGATATTCTTGTTATAAGCTCCAGCCATCCTTTGTTGATAACTAGCCAATCTTATCCTTGCTAAATCCCTGAGTTCTTCTATGGTATCCAAGTCTTGAACCAAGTTTTCAGCATTTCTTTCAGGATCATGGATGCTTGCTCTTGCAGTAGGGACTACCATCTCTGTAGGGATCACTGATTCTGTTCCAAACACTAAAGAAAATAGAGTTTGTCCAGTAGCATTCTTGGGAGTTGTTCTATCAGCCCATAACACATAAGGTAGCTCTTCTGCCCATTTTCCTTTCTTGGATCCAAGCTTCTTCTTCAAGTTGTTGATGATGATCTTGTTAGATGATTTTGCTTAACCATTAGCTTGTGGGTGGACTGGTGTTGATGTTATCATCTTAATCCCCCAACTGTCACAAAAGTTAATGGTTCTACTCCCAATAAATTGGGATCCATTATCACAAACAATTTTAGAAGGGATACCAAATCTGGTAATAATGTTTCTTTTAATAAAGGATATCACTTCTTTTTCTCTGACTTGAGCAAAGGCTTCAGCTTCTATCCACTTGGAAAAGTAATCAGTCATAGCAAGCATAAACATTTTTCCTCCTTGTGCTTTTGGAAGTTTACCAACTATATCCATTCCCCATCTCATGAATGGCCAAGAAGAGGATATAGGATGTAGGAGCTCTGCTGGTTGATGAAGAATATTGCTATGTCTCTGACAAGCATCACATTTCTTGGCATAATCCACAGCATCCTTCTTCATAGTAGGCCAATAGTATCATGTCCTAAGGATCCTTGAGAACAGTGCTTTGCCCCCAGTGTGGTTTCCATAATCTCCATCATGAAAATCCTTTAGGACTTCTTGAATTTCAGGATCCTCTATACACCTTAGATATGGACCTGCAAGAGATCGTTTATATAACATGTTATTTAATATTATAAATTGAGATACCTTTACTTTGAAAGCTCTGGGTATTTCTCCTGTAGGAATCTCTCCATGTTGTATATATCTCATGATTGGAAGGATCCAGGATCCTGAATGTGATTGTGCACCATCACTAGGTATGATTACAGAATCCTCTACTATTTCCATATCTGTGTGATCCTCAATAGTAGGAGTCAAAATATGGATTATAGGAATTTTAATATCCTCTAGAATCTTCAATGATGATCCAAGGTTAGCCAAAGTATCAGCTTCTGCATTTTCTTCTCTGGGTACCTGTGTAAAACTAAAAGAATCAAAAGAGTCTACCAATTTCTTGACTATCTCTAGATATTTGATTAGTCTTTCACCTTTAACAGCGTAAGATCCATTAAAGTGATTAGTAATTAACAATGAATCTACATGTACCTCAAGATACCTGATCCTCATGTGCTTAGCAATTTGCAAACCAGCTATCAAGGCTTCATATTCTGCCTCATTATTAGTAGTTTGAAACTCACAAGACATTAAGTGGGGTATTATGTCCCCTTGTGACGATTTTAGTAGTATTCCTAGTCCAGTTCCTTTGATGTTTGAAGCCCCATCTGTGAAGAGTATCCAAGTGTCCTTAGTCTCTTCAAGCTGTTGAACTTCTAACTCAGCTTCCCTTTGTAGATCACTACTGAAATCTGCCACAAAGTCAGCTAAGGCTTGGGATTTAATGGCAGTTCTTGGCTCATATCTTATATCATAAGCACTAAGCTTTACTGCCCATTTAGCCATCCTTCCTGACATTTCAGGTTTCCTGAGAACATTCTTAATTGGAAAGTTAGTTCTAACAATAATATCATGTGTTTCAAAATAATGGCATAATTTAGTTGATGCCATAATCAAAGCAAGGATAAGTTTTTCTAAATGTGAATACCTGGATTCAGCATCAAGCAAACTCTTACTTACATAATATACAGGGTGTTGTGTACCTTCATGATCCTTAACAAGGATCGCACTTACTGCCTTAGAAGAGACTGCCAGATATAAGGATAATATATCCCCTTTTTCTGGTTTCATTAAGGCTGGAGCTGAGGATAGGTAATCCTTAAGAGCCTTAAGAGCATTTTCATGCTTTTCAGTCCATTCAAATTTCTTGTTCTTTCTCAGGATGTCATAGAATTCCTTGCATTTCTCTGATGAATTTAAGATGAACCTGTTCAAGGCTGCGATCCTCCTTGTCAATCTTTGCACATCTTTGGTATTGGCAGGAGACTTAATATTCACAATCGCCTTGATTTGCTCTTGACTTGCCTCTATGCCTCTTTTTGTCACCATGTAACCTAGGAACTTGCCTGCTTTTACACCAAAATGACACTTGGAAGGATTCAATTTCATATTGAATTTATCAAGGATATCAAACGCTTCCTCCAAATCTCTAAGGTGATCCTCAACTCTCTTGGACTTAACCACCATGTCGTCTATATAGACTTCCATTGTGTGTCCTATTTGTTCCTTAAACATCATATTGACTAGCCTTTGGTATGTAGCACCTGCATTTCTTAGTCCAAATGGCATAGCAATATAACAATAGATACCAGTTGTTAGGGGAGGATTTTCTAACAATTAGAGATCCTTATTCGTTATCCTAATTAATGATCCTTACTTCTGTGACAGATGGTGATCCTCAGAAGAGCTTCAGGATCAGGATCATGGATCACTTTAAGGATCCTCGTACTGACGATTGTTTATTTGTGTTTTGTATTATTTCGCAGGAGTAACAAGCTTGACTTGGTCTTGGCAACGATACTAAGGAATATTCCACGGGCATTTCGCACACGATTGACCAAAAATGGACGTTGTGGAGAACGTGGGAGCTTGGCACAAAAGTCGGATAGTTAGTTATTGTAGTTAACTTCTATTTTAAAAAGGGGTAACGAGCTAGAATTAGAACACTTAGCCATTTTCAGCTACACACTCTCATATACTCGCACACTTGAAGCTCTCGACGAACATTCATTAGATTTCACTCACTTTTACACATCTCACGATAGTGATCCTTGTACCTAGCTCGTTACTATCCGAAGTTGTAAACATTTATTCATTTATTTGAGCTTGGTGATCGGTAGTTTCCATCACCCGGGGTTTTTTGTGCCGGAGATCAACTCTTGATCAAGGGCTTTTTCCCCGTATAAATCCTTGTGTCGTTTGTGCAATTTACATTGAAGTGATCCTTGTCATTGTTCTACATTATTAGCATCATACCCCGTAATAGAGAGTTTGGTTGCAATATCCTCATCAGATTTTTTGACCAAAACAGTTTGGCGCCCACCGTGGGGCAATTGGTGCTTCATCCCTAGAAAAATTCGCATTTCTGTGCTCATTTCAGTTCACTACAACAGAGCAAATGGCTTCCTCAGCGAAGAATGCTTCAAATTTGATGCCCTCATTCACTTCTTCACAAGGCGTTCCCCCTTTGCCTCCACCACCTTCTGGATCCCAGAAGAATGCTGAGAATGCTGCGAAGAAACCAACTCCCATTTTCTCAAAACCTCCAACTTCTTCTGCTTCTTACACTCCCACTACTAGTGACATGTTTACTTTGATTTTGCAGATGAAGGATCAGATACGGCAACAGGATAAGACCAATGAAAGGATTCTCAAAGAAATCGAAGATCTCAAGAAACAAAAGAAAACGGCAGAGGATCATTCCCCACTGGTGCAAAAATCTTTGAATTTTGATACTCCGGTGATTACTTCCCAGCCATCAGTGGTTCCAGATGTTCAATATGTGGGTGGACCAAAAGGAGTGCACTACGGAACAACAACAGTGACCCAGGCATCAGGTTCATATTTCCAGCCAGCGGGATCCTATCCTCAGTATATGGGATCCCTCACGAATTCAGGAGGATATTCAGGAGTGCACCAGGTTCAAGGATCCTCCTTTGTTCCAGGATCATCCCAGGTTCAAGGATCCTCCTTTGTTCCAGGATCGTCCCAGTTTCAGGGATCCTTCCAGATGCCAGGATCCTTGAGGAGTTTGCAAACAGGAAGTTCAGATGTCCATCAGGGAGATTTTATTCCAATGCAGACCAATGCTTCTACTAGTCCCTCGATCATTCCAGAGCCCCAACAATATGGATTAACATCCAATCTTCCTAATCCGAATCCAATGGGAGGTAACACTTTTAATAATTCTTATACTACTAACCATGGTCTTATGCAGGATCCAGGTATCAATCATGCCATGGCCAGAGAATTGCAAAAGCTAAAGGATATGATATCAAGTGTTCCAGGAGTGGTCAAACCTATCCCAGAGATTGCAGATGGGAGCCACAAGATATCTCGTTTTGCACCACCAATCTGTGATGCTGAGATACCCAAGAGGTTCCATGTGCCAACAATGAAGCTGTATGATGGTTCGACGGATCCTGAAGAACACATAGCACAATACAGGGAGAGGATGGAGATCAATCCAATTCCAGAAAGGTTAAAGGAAGCATGCCTGTGCAAGGGATTCGGATCCACTCTTACTGGATCAGCTCTCAAATGGCTGCTAAGTCTTCCTCCCTATTCTATTACCTCATTTGCTAATCTAGTTAACTTGTTTAATAATCAGTTTTCTTGTAGTAGAAAATTTGAACGATTAACTAGTGATCTATATAGGATAACCCAGGGTCATAATGAATCATTAAGGGATTACATTACCAAATTCAGTAAAGAATCCTTAGACATTCCCAACTTAGATATAGCTACGGCTGTTGAGGCCTTTAAAATGGGATTGCTTAGGGATTCGTCGTTCTATGATGATCTTGTTATGACACCATGCAGGAACTTAGATGAGGTAAGAACACGAGCATTTAGGTTCATTCGGCTAGAGGACGACAAGAGGATCTAGGAGAGGTTAGCAGGATCCTCAAAGCAGGATAAGCAAGGATCCTCATTCAGGAACAACAAGTTCAGATCCTACAACAGATCTGATAACCAGAACGTGCATTCTGTTGATCAAGAAGAGGATGATGAGGATTATCCTCCAATTTCTGAATATTGTTTTTGTGTTGATAACAATGAACTAATCCTTGCGATGCAGAACCTAGGTGATAAAGCTAGATGGCCGAGAAAAAATGATAGGCCAGCTGCAACTAAGGATAAATCAAAGTGGTGTGCATACCATGAAGATTTTGGGCATCTCACAGAAGAATGCATTGCACTAAGAAAGGAAATTGGATACTTGTTGAGCAAGGGGCATCTAAAAGAATTGTTGGGAAGAAAAAAGTCAAGGACTCAGGATCCTGAAAGGATCCTCGAGAAGGCTCCAGCCCCTCCAGCAGATGCACAAGTAATAAACTTTATTTCTGGAGGATCAGACATTTGCGGTACATCCTTCTCAGTAGCTAAAAGGCATGCGAAGGAAACTAAAATGGATAATGGAGAAAGACCTGTTCGAACATCAAGTGTCTCCGAAGGAAAAGTCATAACCTTTGATGAGGATGATCGTGTTGATATCCAGGATCCTCATCACGATGGTTTAGTTATTACTCTTTTCATTTCTAACCATTTTGTCCGCAGGATCCTTATAGACGGAGGAAGCTCAGTGAACATTATCCAGCTTGATGTTCTAAAGAAGATGGGTATTCCTGAATCGGACATCATACCAAGATCCTCCGTGCTCGTGGGATTTAGTGGCGAAACTAAGAATACCCTGGGGGACATTAAACTCCCAATATACATTGAAGGCCTACACTCTTATAAAAAATTTTGTTTTATTGACTGTTTATCTTGTTGTAATGTTATCCTTGGCAGGCCTTGGATACACGATATGAAAGCAGTCCCATCTACCTACCATCAATGTGTGAAGCTCCCTAGTCCTTGGGGAATAGTGAAGATTGATAGTGATCAGCAGGAGGCTAAGAATTGCTACACTTCATCGATGAAACCAGCCTCGAAGTCAAGGGAGCAATAGCAATCAAGGTATCCTCCAAGGGATGTCTTGGAGGCAAGAGAGCAGGATGTGGTAGAAATCCTCATGGATCCTGATGATCCTGAATCCAAAATCTATATCGGATCAGGGATCCTTGGCGAAATGAAAGAAGATCTCGTATCCTTCCTCAAAAGGAGAAAGACTACCTTTGCATGGAAACACGAAGACATGACTGGTATATCCAAAGATGTAATCACTCACAAACTCGGGATTGACAGATCCTTCAAACCAATCCATCAAAGGAGAAGAAAGTTTGCACCGGAAAGGAATGCCATTATCCAGGAAGAGGTAGAGAAATTGCTCCGGGCAGGTATGATTAGGGAGGTCAAGTATCCAATATGGTTGGCCAATGTGGTTGTTGTTCAAAAGAAAAACGGAAAGTGGAGGGTATGTGTCGATTTTACCGATTTAAATAAGGCATGTCCCAAGGATCCTTTCCCATTACCCCACATTGACTCCATGATGGATGCAACCGCGGGTCATGAACTGTTAACTTTTATGGATGCTTCATCTGGATTCCAACAAATCCAAATGGAACCATCCGACCAAGAGGATACAGCCTTCATGACTCCAACTGGTATATACTGCTATATTGCTATGCCGTTCGGACTAAGAAATGCAGGTGCAACATATCAAAGGCTGGTGAATATGATGTTCAAGGATCAGATTGGACAAACTATGGAGGTTTACATAGATGATATGGTGGTAAAATCCATAAAAGCTGAGGATCACCTAAGGGACTTGGAGGAAGCATTTGATATCCTTGACAAATATAACATGAAACTTAATCCTTCAAAATGTCACTTTGGTGTTAAAGCAGGTAAATTCTTAGGATATATGGTGACAAAGAGAGGCATTGAAGCTAGCCCGGAACAAATCAAAGCAATAGTGAACATCAAATCTCCGGCCAATGCTAAGGATGTTCAAAAGCTAACAGGCAGGATAGCAGCTTTGAACAGATTTATATCCAAATCCTCAGAGAAGTGCAAAGAATTCTATGATATCCTAAGGAAGAACAAGAAATTTGAGTGGACTGAGAAGCATGAAAATGCTTTAAGAGCCCTCAAAGATTACCTATCCTCAGCCCCGGCTTTGATGAAACCAGAAAAAGGCGATGTGCTATCCTTGTATCTTGCAGTATCCTCAAAAGCAGTAAGTGCGGTCCTTGTTAAGGATCATGAAGGTACACAACATCCTGTCTACTATGTAAGTAAAAGTTTACTTGATGCCGAATCCAGGTATTCACACCTCGAAAAACTTATCCTTGCATTAATTATGGCATCTACTAAGCTAAGACATTATTTTGAAACTCATGTTATTGTTGTTAAAACTAATTTTCCAATTAAGAATGTCCTCAGGAAACCAGAGATGTCAGGAAGGATGGCTAAGTGGGCGGTGAAGCTAAGTGCATATGATATAAGATATGAGCCTAGGACAGCCATCAAATCCCAAGCATTAGCTGACTTTGTGGCTGATTTCAGTAGTGATTTACAAAAAGAAGCTGAGTTAGAAGTCCAGCAGCTAGAAGAGACCAAGGATCCTTGGATACTCTATACTGATGGATCCTCAAATGTCAAAGGCACAGGGCTTGGAATACTACTAAAATCGCCACAGGGGGACATAATACCCCACTCTATAGCTTGTGAGTTCCAGACCACTAACAATGAGGCTGAATATGAAGCCTTAATTGCTGGTTTGCAAATTGCAAAGCATATGGGGATTAGGTATCTTGAGGTACATGTAGATTCATTGTTAATTACAAACCACTTTAATGGATCCTACGCTGTTAAAGGTGAAAAGCTAACCAAATATTTAGAGATAGTCAAAAGTTTGGCACTCTCTTTTGTTTCCTTTAGTTTGACGCAGGTACCAAGGGAAGAAAATACAGAGGCTGATGCATTGGCTAACTTAGGATCATCCTTGAAGATCCAGGAGGATATCAAGATCCCTATTATCCATATCCTGACCCCGGCTATCGAGGATCACGAGGCTATGGAGATAGGAAATGATTCTGAAATTATCCCTTGTGAGGATACTCAATCCCATTCAGGATCAGGATCATGGATCTCACCAATTATGAGATACTTACAACATGGAGAGATTCCTACAGGAGAAAACCCTAGGGCTTTCAAATCTAAGGTATCTCAATTCACAATTTTAAATAATATGTTGTATAGACGATCTCTTGCAGGACCATACTTGAGATGCGTTGAGGATCCTGAAATCCAAGAAGTTTTAAAAGACTTCCATGAAGGAGATTGTGGAAACCACACTGGGGGCAGGGCATTATTCTCAAGGATCCTGAGGACAGGATACCACTGGCCAACCATGAAGAGAGATGCTGTGGAGTATGCTAAAAGATGTGATCCTTGTCAGAGACACAGCAATATCCTTCATCAACCAGCTGAATTATTGCATCCTATATCCTCCTCTTGGCCATTTATGAGATGGGGTATGGATATAGTTGGTAAGCTCCCTAAGGCACCTGGTGGAAAAGTATTCATGCTAGCTATGACTGATTACTTCTCCAAGTGGATAGAGGCTGAAGCTTTTGCCCAAGTCAGAGAAAAGGAAGTGATATCCTTCATTAAAAGAAATATTATAACTAGATTTGGAATTCCTTCTGAGATTATATGTGATAATGGTTCCCAATTTATTGGGGGCAGAACCACTAACTTTTGTGACAGCTGGGGGATTAAGATGATAACATCAACACCAGTCCACCCACAAGCTAATGGTCAAGCGGAATCATCCAACAAGATCATCATCAACAATTTGAAGAAGAAGCTTGGATCCAAGAAAGGGAAATGGGCAGAAGAACTACCCTATGTGCTTTGGGCTGATAGGACAACCCCTAAGAATGCTACTGGTCAAACGCCATTCTCTTTGGTATTTGGGGCAGAATCAGTGATCCCAACAGAAATGGTGGTTCCAACTGCTAGAACAAGTACCCGTGATCCTGAGGAGAATAATGAGAACTTAGCTCAAGACCTGGATACTATTGAAGAAATCAGGGATCTCGCTAGGATAAGGATGGCCAGTTATCGACAAAGAATGGCTGGTGCTTACAACAAAAATGTCAGGATCAGGAGGTTTCAAGTTGAAGATATGGTATTAAGGAAAGCATTCCAGAATACCACCAATCCTGCTGATGGAAAATTGGCTCCAAAATGGGAAGGCCCTTATTTGATTGAAGCTGAAGCAGGAAAGGGGGCATATAGATTGCTAACCATGGAAGGTGATTTGCTACCAGGAGCTTGGAATGCTGTCCACTTGAAGAAATATTTCATGTGAGCAGGATCCTCATGGCACAAATGATCCTCAAAGGATCCTCAAAGTATCGGTGATCCTTACTTAGGTAATATCCTAAACCTGAACTATTTCATTTCTTTATTTTTTCATATAAGGATAAGGATCATGTGTCCTTTATCCATCTCTCACGTGAGTTTAAGTTTTGAAAGTTCAGGTATCCTTAGCATAACATTGGTTATCCGCTGAAGCAATCCGTTCCTTGGGTTTAACCCCAGTTATTTGGGCTTGACCCCAGTTCCGCCTGTAGCGCATGATGATCCTGGTATAGTTCAAGGCAGTGGGACCAGTACTCGTTTTAGGGGCTGATAATTCCATTGTACTGGCTATGCCTAGGATCCTACGTATAATGGTAGACGTACCATACATCCGTTCCTAAGGTTTCTAACGTTTTCACGTTAGCTAAGGTTTCTAACGTTTTCACGTTAGCTAAGGTTTTGGCATTTTCATGTCACTAAGTTTGGATAGTCGCCAGTTAGGGCCATACTCCAGTTTACATACGATCCTTGGGCTTGTCCCCAGTTATCCTTGGGCTTGTCCCCAGTTATCCTTGGGCTTGTCCCCAGTTGCTAACTCTTTTCTTATATTGGCTTAGTCCCAAGTTATGATCTATTTCAGGTTCTTAAAGATAGGCAACTAGGGATCCTTGATCGTTACTCCACTCTAAGGTTTATCTTATAGTTATCCTTATTATGGTTAGGGTCCTAACTTGGATCCTCAGGTATGATCCTTAACTATTATTAATTATATTCATTATTTATTTAAATAATCCTTAAAATTTGACAACTAAACTTGTGATTCTTAAACTATATCACTTTTTGGAACTTATCAGTTATGGGATATGTGATCCTTGATCATATCCTAAACTTTTTGGATATCTTTTTTAATTTTTCAAGGATTGATAAGTATAAATGCAATGAACATTACAACAATTGGAAAGCAAGATATTAAAAAGGATAACAACACAAGATAAGCGACAAAAGGTTAAGATTTTATTTATTAACAAAGGATTAACCCTTAAAAGGTTGTCAAAATTACCTACCCCGAGCATCTAACAGCAAAACATGGCCCGTCCGCTGGGGTAGGTAAAGGGTGTCCATGATAATAAGTTCGAAAGTAGTGCAGGAATATAAAGGCGGCAGGATCACAATGGCTTCATCCCCAAAACAGAGGATCCCTCCACCAATTGCAATCCTGCCTATTGTCCAAAGGATCATACATGATCCTTAATCCTAAAGACTATTGTTCAAGTACAAACCATTAAATTGTTCAACATCACAACCACAAAAGACCTACTACCAAATTTAAAAATTGGGCTCCGGCTGCGTCTAGGAATGTCCATCATCGCCCAATTGTACAGCCTACACCTTTGCTGCATCATCTTCCCCTCCAGCTGCGGTATCCTTCATCAGATCCTTTCCACTGCCACTTGCCTCAATCGCCAAGACCTCAGTAGTCTCCTCCTCATCATCCTCGAGATCAGCCAACCTTGCTTTCCAGCCCTCAACATCCCAACTGCTTTTATCAAAGTTAGGATCTTGAGCTTCCTGGGCCATCTTCAATTTTGTCTAATACATTGTGATGGCAGCAGAGACCTTAGCATTTTCTATGAGATCATGCTTCTCATAGTCAAGGTCAATCAGAAGTTTAGCTGTCTTAGTCTTGGCATCTTGGAGTTCCTTCTGAAGATCAGCAATGGCAAGGTCCTTAAGCACGGCAACCTGTTGGAGGTCAGCAATCTTCTTGTCCTGCTCCTCAACATTCCCCACGTAATCTTCAATCTCAGCAAATTTCTGCAAAGAAAAAGGACAGAACAGTTCAAGATCAGGTGATCCTCATATGAGTAGGATACCTAGGCAGAATTAGTGATCCTTACATCATTGAAGTATTCAAGGAACTGGTGGCGGATCAGTGGTAGGCCTTGAAGGTCCTCAGTGTCAGAAGTTTTCCTCTTCTTACCACCCTTTCCTTTAGTGGGTGCTTTGGGAATGGAAATGCTAGGACTGGTAGTGGACCTCTTCTTTCTGGATCGAACAACATCAAGGTCAGCCGTGTTGAACTGGGATATAGGCTTGGCAGATTTTCCAGCACCTACACAATCAAAACAAGATAAGTGTCCTACTCTTATTTCAATTTAATTATTTATTTTAAAATTCAAACTATAAATCAAGCAGGATACTTACTTGACATGGTAATGGAACCTGAGGATACTTCTTGTGAATCTTGGGTGTCTATCTTGAATGTCCTTGTTTCAGGATCAAGCTTCCAAAAAGCAGCAAGCCTATCCTTGGTTGCAGGTGATGTGATGATTTGTGAGACAGAAATAGCTGCATAACACAAGACAAAAAGGGGTCAGTAATCCTTATACAAAAACAAGACTACCTGGTGATCCTTCTCAGGATCCTCTGGCCTACCATGGGTGGACCATGTCCTTGGTAGATCCTTTCCGTTTGGAATGGTGTCCCTCCTGACAAAGAAGAAGCGACGTTTCCAATTTGTGTCATTCTTGGTAACTTTAAGAAGGGGGTGTTCTCCGCCGGGTTTTCGTTTGAACAAATAACGATGGGAACCAAAGGTAGTAAGGTCATACAATTGTGTCAGCTCTGACATGCCTAAATCAATGCCTTCATGTTCGATGATCCTCTCCAGGGTATACAAAACCCTCCAAATCATCGGCATGGCTTGGATGTAAGAGATGCCGGTAAGGGAAAAGAAGGATTGTGTAAATTCTGGGAAAGGATAGGTGTATCCTATGGCGAATGGAGTAACTGGAAAGGCAACCCATGTTTCTGAAACATAGTCGCTCAGAATAGTAGGGTCGAAGGGTTTGAAAAAAGCACTCGCCGGAAAGCAATGACGGATCTTGTCTATCTGAGCATCGTTAAAGTAACACCTTTCATTTGCGGAGTCTTTGATGATCTTTTGACTCTTCAAGGGACTATCCTTCTGGTGATCCTTGGCGGGGGAGGACCGGAGCATCATTCTTGAAGAGATAATGGTAAAGTAAGAAAAACAGAGTAAGAGAAGGAAGAAGATGAAGAGAGAATACCTGTCTATCTTCGGAATGCAGTTATAAAGGGAGTCTTTCTGAAATTTTAAATGCATTTGATCCTATCTCTATCTCCTATTTATAATCATGATCGTGCAGGGTTGTCACTTCTGTGACGTCACGATTGCAACGGCTAGTTCAACAATAACGGCTATATTTACGATAGTTAGTTGCGGATAAGATCAGGAAAATATAACTCGCTCAATTTACATATCACTCCTTATATTTTGGGGGCAATTGTTTGGGGAGGATTTTCTAGCAATTAGTGATCCTTATTCGTTATCCTAATTAATGATCCTTACTTCTGTGACAGATAGTGATCCTCAGAAGAGCTTCAGGATCAGGATCATGGATCACTTTAAGGATCCTCGTACTGACGATTGTTTATTTGTGTTTTGTATTATTTCGCAGGAGTAACAAGCTTGACTTGGTCTTGGCAACGATACTAAGGAATATTCCACGGGCATTTCGCACACGATTGACCAAAAATGGACGTTGTGGAGAACGTGGGAGCTTGGCACAAAAGTCGGATAGTTAGTTATTGTAGTTAACTTCTATTTTAAAAAGGGGTAACGAGCTAGAATTAGAACACTTAGCCATTTTCAGCTACACACTCTCATATACTCGCACACTTGAAGCTCTCGACGAACATTCATTAGATTTCACTCACTTTTACACATCTCACGATAGTGATCCTTGTACCTAGCTCGTTACTATCCGAAGTTGTAAATATTTATTCATTTATTTGAGCTTGGTGATCGGTAGTTTCCATCACCCGGGGTTTTTTGTGCCGGAGATCAACTCTTGATCAAGGGCTTTTTCCCCGTATAAATCCTTGTGTCGTTTGTGCAATTTACATTGAAGTGATCCTTGTCATTGTTCTACATTATTAGCATCATACCCCGTAATAGAGAGTTTGGTTGCAATATCCTCATCAGATTTTTTGACCAAAACACCAGTAGGGGTCATAAAGGCTGTATTCTCTTGATCAGATGGTTCCATCTGAATTTGTTGAAATCCAGATGAAGCATCCATGAAAGTCAACAACTCATGACCCGCGGTAGCATCCACCATGGAGTCAATGTGGGGTAATGGGAAAGGATCCTTGGGACATGCCTTGTTTAAAGCAGTAAAATCGACACATACCCTCCACTTTCCATTTTTCTTTTGAACAACAACCACATTGGCTAACCACCTTGGATACTTAACCTCTCTAATCATACCTGCTCTAAACAGCTTATCTACCTCCTCCTAGATGATGGCATTCCTCTCAGGTGCAAACTTCCTCCTCTTTTGATGTACGGGTTTGAATGACCTGTCAATGCCAAGTTTATGAGTGATAATATCTTTGGAAATACCTGTCATGTCTTCATGCTTCCAGGCAAAGATAGTTTTTCTTCTCTTTAGGAAGGATACTAGATCCTCTTCTATATTGTTGAGGATCCCGGATCCTATAAAAACTATGGATTCAGGATCCTGAGGATCCATCAGGATATCCTTGACATCTTGTTCTCTTGCCTCCATGACATCTCTTGGAGGATACTTTAATTTCTATTGCTCCCTAGGTCTTGAGGCTGGCTTCATTGATGAAGTGTAACAATTTTTAGCTTCTTGTTGGTCACTTTCAATCTTCACCACACCCCATGGAGTAGGGAGTTTCACACATTGATGGTATGTAGATGGAACTGCTTTCATGTCATGTATCCATGGCCTACCAAGGATAACATTACAACAGGATAAGCAATCTATAACACAAAATTTTTTAAAAGAATTAACTCCCTCTATGTAAATTGGAAGTTAAAGTCCCCCAATGTGTTTTTTGGTTTCTCCACTGAATCCCACAAGAACTGATGATCTTGGGATGATTTCTGATTCAGGGATGTTCATCTTCTTGAGGACATCAACTTGAATGATGTTCACTGAGCTTCCTCCATCTATGAGAATCTTACGAACAAAATGGTTAGATATAAATAAAGTAATAACAAGACCATCATGGTGAGGATCCTGAATATCCACACGATCATCCTCATCAAAGGTTATAACTTTCTCTTGTGTAAGGATAGAGGTTCGAATGGGTCTATCCCCATTATCCATCTTCGTTTCTTTGGCATACCTCTTGGCTGCTGAGAAGGAAGTGCCACAAATATCTGATCCACAAGATATGAAGTTGATAATCTGTGCATCTGCTGGGGGAGCAGGAGCTCTTTCCGAAACTTTTTCAGGATCCTGGATCCTTGACTTTTTTCTTCCAAGAAGCTCCTTCAAATGCCCTTTGCTTAATAAATAACCAATCTCCTTCCTGAGTGCTATGCATTCTTCAGTGAGATGGCCGAAATCTTCATGATATGCACACCATTTGGATTTTTCTTTTGTTGCAGCTGGCTTATCACTCTTTCTGGGCCATCTTGCTTTTTCACCTAGATTCTGCATTGCAAGGATTAGTTCATTGTTATCAACAGAAAAGCAATATTCAGAAATGGGAGGATAATCCTCATCATCCTCTTCTTGCTCCATTGCATGCACGTTCTGATTATCAGATTTGTTGTATGATTTGGATTTGTTGTTCCTGAAGTAGGATCCTTGCTTCTCATGCTTCGAGGATCCTGCCAGTCTTTCTTGGATCCTTTTATCATCCTCTAAGCGGATGAATCTAAGGGCCCTGGTTCTTACTTCATCAAGGTTCCTGCAAGGGGTCATGACAAGGTCATCATAGAACTGTGAATCCTTAAGTAAACCCATTTTGAAGGGTTCTACAGCCGTAGCTATATCCAGGTTAGGAATTTCCAAGGATTCTCTACTGAATTTAGTAATATAATCTCTAAGTGATTCATTTTGACCTTGTGTTACCCTATATAGATCACTACTGCATGAGAATTGGTTATTAAACAAATTAACTAGATTAGCGAATGAAGTAATAGAGTAAGGGGAAGACTTAGCAGCCATTTGAGAGCTGATCCTATCAATATGGATCCGAAACCCTTGCATTGACATGCTTCTTTTAACCTCTCAGGGATAGGATTGATCTCCATCCTTTCTTTGTACGTAGCTACATGCTCTTCAGGATCAGTTGAGCCATCATACAACTTCATGTTTGGTGTTTGAAACCTCTTTGGTATCTGTGCATCACAAATAGGTGGTGCAAATCGATATATCCTGTGACTCCCATCTGGAATTTCTGGAATGGGTTTGACCACTCTGTCACACCCCAACCGATGGCGGAAATATCGGGGCGTGGCACTGAGCGAAACAGATTGCCCAGAAGTTTCCATAACAACTATAATTACCAATTATTTAAAGCAACATGTCGCATACCATGTCATAAAAGATAATATAATTATTACAGGCAAGATCTAGTCAAATTGTTCTATTCCGACAACTCATATTTTTATTACAGACAATTGTTTATTGTTCTAGGTCTTTCCTAGCCTCGATTTCACAGCAAGCTAAGCAAATAAGCATCCTAAGCACCTGTCACATACGTTAAAGTAAAAGTCAATACACATATTGTAAAGGTGAGCATACAAGTTTAATAGATATAATAGAGTTCGAAATCGTTACGCATAACCAGCACGTACACAGTGTAAAATGAGGCATGTTAGTTATCGACATGAACCTATCGATACCAACGACTGCGGGTTGACTGCCCAAGGCAGTTCGTAATACACACTCACCACTGTGAGCCATGTAACAAATTGTCGTTAACAACCCCTGAGTGAACAGGTGCTAAGTCCAAACAAATAGTACTACCGTTGCTAATGCAGGTAGACAGCATTCCATGTGTAAACATAACAAACAAGCATTCATTAAGTCACGTATAACATGCGGTAATCGGTTAGCGTTTGAAGTATTGCGTAGTGTGTTCGATGTGATTTAGAATAAGTAACGTATGTAACACCCAAAAGTGCGTAAAGCAAAAAGGGATCGAGTATACTCACAGCGATTGGTGGATTGAAGGGAGCACTAGAGAGTAAAGGTAGCCTGAACAAATTGATAGCATAACGATAAGCGACGCGTAAAACGAAGCAAGTGTCAGTGGGTCGAACAGCTGTCCGATCGGATGGCAGTCCTTTCGGTTAGCCAGTCGTTCGGGTGACAATCCGCACGGACGGTCATCCGATCGGGTGACCTTTCGAGTGGATTGTTTCTTCCTTTAGGAAGGATGTGTTTGTGTATGATGGCTTGTCTTTTGAAGTTTTTGTTGTAGCATTTGAAAACAGAGAAGTATCTCTACCTTTCAGGTCGGTCGATCAGACGGTAGTTCGATCGGACGGCAATTCGATTGGCGAGTCTTCTCAAATTGAGAACAAATTCACAGCAGGACGGTCACTCGATCGGATGGCAATCCGATCGGGTGGCAACCCTTGTGAATTGAACATGTTGGAAATTGTTTAAGTATTGAAGTTTCAAAACATCATATGATAGGATGGTCGGTCGATCGGGTGGCAACCCGATAGGACGGCAATCCGTTCGGTGTTCAAAACTTCTGAAGTTTGTATTAAAAGTCAAATGTGGCGCCAAGGTGCAAGCCGGTCGGGTGGCAACCCGATCAGGTGACAATCCGATCGGACAGTAGTCCGATCGGGCGACACTCCAATCTGATCGCCCTGATCGTCTTCTTCCTTGGTCATTTTGATAGTTTGTCATCTTATCGAGATGATTTGATAACGTGTTAGACAACAGAAACCTCGTCACGACTTAGTAACCTGATTGGACAGGAATCACCCAAATCCAACTAGTTAACTGTTCGAGACGGTGTTCCATGTTTAACCCGAAATCGGTAATCTTGTGGATAGAATTTAGATCTTGAACCAACACAACCACAAGAATGAGTAGAAGATCAGGACAAGCTCCGATTCTATCGGTTTTGAGTGCATTGAGTGTAAAAGAGTTGAAAGAAAGTTAAAAACCATCTTCCAATCCTTTTTCACCTTGAATATGTTTGGATCTATGCAAGATCTTTGTTTATTTGTGTGGAAATCGTTCAGATCTAAGTCGTTCTTGGTGGATTGAAGCCAAAACATGAAGTTCATAAGAACACCATGATGACATCATCCTAGAACACCTCAAATCTAGTGATTTCACTGTTAAAAGTTAAGATTCAAAAGATAAAAAGGTGTAGGAGTGAGTGTAGATTAAGAAAGTATAAGATTTAGGTTGAGATCTTACCGGAATCGTGAGAAATCGATGAAAAGGTGAGATTGGAGCGCTGGTCGGACAGGAGAGTGCAAAAGTGGTAAGTTGTGATGTTGACAGGGGTATTTATAGGGTTTCCCAAAAAGGAAAGGAAAGGGGAGGAGAGGGGCTGGCCGATCGGGTGGCAGCCCGATCGAATGGCTGGTCGATCGAGTGGTAGCTCGATCGAGCGGTTGGTCAATCGGCTGGTCACTTGGTCGATTAGCCACTTGATTCGAGTGTTCGGTGCGACGAGTTTTGCTGTTTCGATTGTGATGCGATAGAGTTTCCTAGTCAAATTACTTTTAATCCCAACTACTATATCAACATACAATCATCCTTATTTCGTGTTCGTTTAGCGTTTGCGATTCGATTGCGATTGAGTTTCGATTGCGTTTCGATTAGCCACCACACATAACATAATTAAACATGCACAAGTAACACATAAGGCACACACACATATAGAACAATATCAAGAACGCGTAATTCGAGTTGCGAGTGCGATTGCGATAGTGATAAAGCGATAAAACATGCGATAAATATCGAATAAACCTCGATTATTAATAAGTACTCCACATAACACAACTAACGTAAAGCATAAAATAGACTATCTACAAGTCAAAGAAGTCAAAATAGGAATTGAGCAAGGAGTGTCAGATCGCAATTAGCAATCTTGTCTCCCTTTGACTTCAATCTTGACTTTGACTTTGACTTTGACTTTCGAAACACGGGGTGTTACACACTCCCGGAACACTGGATATCATATCCTTGAGCTTCTGTAACTCTCTATCCATAGCTTGGTTGATTCCTGTATCCTGCACAAAGCGATGGTTAGTATTATAAGTAGTATTTAAAGTGTTACCTCCTGATGGATTCAAGGGTGGAACTCCTGATGTGAGTCCATGTTGATGTGATTCTGGCATGATCGAGGGACCAGACGAAGCAACAGTCTGCATAGGAATGAAGTCTCCCAAATGAATCTCTGAACTTTCGGGTTGTACACTCCTTAAGGATCCTTGATCCTGAAAGATGTTGGATCCTTGATACGCCGAGACTAAGGGTCTTGGAGGATAATCCATGGATCCGTAAACCTGAGATGAGGATCCTTGAACCTAAGAGGAGGATCCTTGAACCTAAGAGGAGGATCCTTGAACTTGAGAGGATCCCTGAACCTGAGAAGAGGATCCTTGACCCTGGAATGAGGATCCTTGAACCGTCTGCGCTCCCATATATCCTCCAGAACTGAAAAAGGATCCTTGATGCTGGGAGGAGGATCCTTGAGGCTAAAGAGAGGATCCAGAAGGCTGAAAGTATGATCCTTGAGCCTGAGTCATTGCCAACGATCCATAGCATATACTCGACAATCCACCCTGGTATTGAGAGCCTGATGTTGTGGAGTGCTGGGCTGTTATGGCTAGAGAATCAAAATTCAGTGATCTGGGCACCAATGGAGAGTGATCCTCTGTTGATCTCATCAATTTCTTGATGTCATCAATCTCTCGAAGGATCCTGTCATTAGTTCTGTCCTATTGCTGCATGTGATCCTTCATCTGCAAAATCAAAGATTAAAGATCATTGTTAGTAGGACCAGAAGAAGCAGTAGAAGTTGGTTTTGGGAAAACGGTGGTTTGTTTCTTTGCAGCATTGTCAGCATTCTTCTGGGATCCAGAAGGTGCAGGAGGAAAAGGTGGGATGCCCTGTGAAGAGGTGATCGTCGGCATGGAGCTTGAAGTGTTTTTCACTTGGGAAGCCATGTGGTTGAAGGTAATGAACTGAAATGGATGAAATGAACAAAAATTCTCAGAAATGAAGCACCAATTGCCCCACGGTGGGCGCCAAACTGTTTTGGTCAAAAATCACACAAGGATAATACAACCAAATCCGATTTTGTGAGGTGTGATGCTTGAATTAATGAACAAATGTATGAACAATGTATGAATGAAATGAATGTTGGACACAAGGATTTATACGAGGAAAAAGCCCTTGATCAATGTATGATCTCCGGCACAAAAAACCTCGGGTGATGGAAACTACCGATCACCAACTATATTAAACAAACAATATGTACAAATCGGGATGATAACAAGCTTGTTACAAGGATCACTAAAGTGTAATAAGTGTGTAATCGCCAATAAGTTGCAGAGAGTTCTCGAGAGTAGTGTGTGTTGCTAATTATATCACTATCAAGCTTGTTATCCCCATTAAAAATAGAAATCAACTAAGCTAACTAACAATCAGAAAAAAGATACTAGCTTCCCACGATCTCCACAACGGTCACGAAGGCCATGCACGTGCA
Source organism: Helianthus tuberosus (assembly GCA_030545235.1). Lineage (NCBI taxonomy): Eukaryota > Viridiplantae > Streptophyta > Magnoliopsida > Asterales > Asteraceae > Helianthus > Helianthus tuberosus. The sequence continues at coordinate 73,025,884 of CM060446.1, read as the reverse complement.
GAAGTAGAAGGTATATTCTCCTGGGATCTCGGCAAGACCAAGTCCTACTCGAATACTCCTACAAAAAAAGTTCAAATATAATGGAAACAATTGTTAGTATAAGGATCATAATGAGGATCCTTGATCCTTAATCCTGCAACGTCTTCTGAGGATCCTTAATCTAAACTGAACTGAGGATCTGTGATCCTGGCTGCACTTGAGGATCCTTTATCCACAAAATGTGAAAATCCATCCCTAACAATCTTGTTAGATGATTCTGCTTGACCATTAGCTTGTGGGTGGACTGGTGTTGATGTTATCATCTTAATCCCCCAGCTGTCACAAAAGTTAGTAGTTCTATTCCCAATAAATTGGGATCTATTATCACAAACAATTTCAGAAGGAATACCAAATCTGGTAATAATGTTTCTTTTAATAAAGGATATAACTTCCTTTTCTCTGACTTGTGCAAAGAATCAGCTTCTATCCATTTGGAAAAGTAGTCAGTCATAGCAAGCATAAATACTTTTCCTCCTGGTGCTTTGGGAAGTTTGCCAACTATATCCATTCCCCTTCTCATGAATGGCTAGGAAGAGGATATAGGTTGCAGGAGCTCAGCTGGTTGATGAAGGATATTGCTATGTCTTTGGCAAGCATCACATTTCTTCGCATAATCCATAGCATCCTTCTACATAGTAGGCCAATAGTATCCTGTTCTAAGGATCCTTGAGAATAATGCTCTGCCCCCAGTATGATTTCCACAATCTCCTTCATGAAAATCCTTGAGAACTTCTTGATTTCTGGATCCTCAATGCATCTTAGATATGGACCTGCAAGAGATCGTTTATATAATATGTTATTTAGTATTGTAAATTGAGATAACTTGACTTTGAAAGCTCTAGGATTCTCTCCGTTAGGGATCTCTCCATGTTGTATATATCTCATGATTGGGAGGATCCAGGATCCTGAACTTGATTGTGCATCATCACTAAGTATTATTGCAGAATCCTCCACTATCTCCATAGTTGTGTGATCCTCAATAGCAGGAGCTAAAATGTTGATAATTGGTATCTTAACATCCTCTGGAATCTTCAATGATGATCCAAGGTTGGCTAAAGCATCAGCTTCTGCATTTTCTTCCCTGGGTACCTGTGTTAAACAAAAAGAAGCAAAAGAATCTGCCAATTTCTTGACTATCTCAAGATATTTGACTAGTCTTTCACCTTTAACAGCATAAGAGCCATTAAAGTGGTTAGTAATTAACAATGAATCTACATGTACCTCAAGATACCTGATCCTCATATGCTTGCTAATTTGCAAACCAACTATTAAGGCTTCATATTCAGCCTCATTATTAGTAGTTTGAAACTCACAAGCAATTGAGTGGGGTATTATGTCCCCCTGTGGCGATTTTAGTAGTATTCCTAGTCCAATTCCTTTGACATTTGAAGCTCCATCTGTGAAGAGTATCCAAGGATCCTTGGTTGCTTCAAGCTGTTGAACTTCCAATTCAGCTTCCCTTTGTAGATCACTACTGAAATCAGCCACAAAGTCAGCTAAGGCTTGAGATTTGATGGCAGTTCTTGGTTCATATCTAATATCATAAGCACTAAGCTTGACTGCCCACTTTTCCATCCTTCCTGACATTTCAGGTTTCCTGCGAACATTCTTGATTGGAAAGTTAGTTTTAACAATAATAGGATGTGTCTCAAAATAATGGGGTAATTTAGTAGATTCCATGATTAAAGCAAGGATAAGTTTTTCTAAATGAGAATACCTGGATTCAGCATCAAGTAAACTTTTACTTACATAATACACAGGATGTTGGGTACCTTCATGATCCTTTACAAGGACTGCACTTACTGCCTTAGAAGAAACTGCTAAGTATAAGGATAATATATCCCCTTTTTTTGGTTTCATTAAGGCTGGAGCTGAGGATAGGTAACCCTTAAGGGCCTTGAGGGCATTCTCATGCTTTTCAGTCCACTCAAACTTCTTGTTCTTTCTCAAAATGTCATAGAATTCCTTGCATTTCTCTGATGACTTTGAGATGAACCTGTTCAAGGCTGAGATCCTTCCTGTCAATCTTTGCACATCCTTGGCATTGGCGGGAGATTTGATGTTCACAATCGCGTTGATTTGCTCTGGACTTGCCTCTATCCCCCTTTTTGTCACCATATAACCTAGGAACTTGCCAGCTTTTACACCAAAGTGGCACTTGGAAGGATTCAATTTCATGTTGAAATTATCAAGGATATCAAATGCTTTCTCCAAATCTCTAAGGTGATCCTCAGCTCTCTTGGACTCAACCACCATGTCATCAATATAGACTTCCATTATGTGTCTAATTTGTTCTTTAAACATCATATTAACTAGCCTTTGGTATGTAGCAACTGCATTTCTTAGTCCAAATGGCATAGCAATATAACAATAGTTACCAGTAGGGGTCATAAAGGTTGTATCCTGTTGATCAGATGGTTCCATCTGAATTTGTTGAAATCCAGATGAAGCATCCATAAAAGTTAACAATTCATGACCCGCTGTAGCATCCACCATGGAGTCAATGTGGGGTAATGGGAAAGGATCCTTTGGACATGCCTTATTTAAATCTGTGAAATCGACACATACCCTCCACATTCCATTTTTCTTTTGAACAACAACCACATTGGCTAACCACCTTGGATACTTAACCTCTCTAATCATACCTGCTCTGAGCAGTTTATCTACCTCCTCCTGTGTCACACCCCGATATTTCCACGTATTACCGGTGGGCCCGGTGGGGAGTATCATGACGTAGTTGATATCATCATAGTCAAACAACACAATTTTAAATGCACAGCGGAAGCAAAAGATGAATCACATTACAAACCGAATATAAAGTAATATCAAAGTATTACAAACGGACTGTAGAGGATCCACGGGCGGATCAAATAAAAAGGAAACATAGTTCATCAGATTTAAAATGCATCCAAGCTTGCAAGACTCTTATTGATTCTAAGGAGAGGCCAGCCTATTTCGATTAGTACCTGCACTTAGCCTTTTTGGGAAAATACGTCAGGTTACACTGGTAAATACAATTAACTGACTCATTTTGAAAAGGTTTAGAAAAATTGATTTGAATGCACAAGCCACAAAATATTTTATAACTTAGGATAATTATTTATATATAAACTTGTAAAAGAATTACATGTTCGTTATACGTTTACTAGCCCGGGTTGACACCGGGTTAAAGATTAATAGACACACCACATGATATAGTCCTGCGGCGAGTTATTCTCGAAACCGACGGTTATACCTTATTATTTATATGTGCACTGGCGGGTGTAAGCCTACACCCCGTGCTTAGGTCGTGGCCATTTCTATGAATGATGCCAAGGATATCCGGGACATGGTCATTAACCCCCCAAAGGCTTTAAGCAAACAAAACAATTTAAACGGGTCATTTCAATAAATTAACCTTCATACGATTAAAAATTCAATGCCCGACCAAGCGGTATTTTATATACCGTACCCCAAGCCCGTATAATGGGATTGATCTCCATTCTCTCCCTGTATTGAGCTACATGCTCTTCTGGATCAGTTGTGCAATCGTAGAGCTTCATGTTTGGTGTTTGGAACCTCTTTGGTATCTCCGCATCACAAATGGGTGGTGCAAAATGAGATATCCTGTGACTCCCATCTGGAATATCAGGAATGGGTTTAACCACTCCTGGGACACTGGATCATATCCTTGAGTTTTTGTAACTCCCTAGCCATAGCTTGGTTGATTCCTGTCTCCTGCACAAAGCCATGGTTAGCATTATAAGAAGTATTTAAAGTGTTACCTCCTAATGGATTCAAGGTTGGGATTCCTGATGTGAATCCATATTGATGTGATTCTGGCATGATTGAGGGTCCAGATGAAGCAATAGTTTGCATAGGTGTTTTGGTCAAAAATCAAGCTAAGATAATGCAACCAAACTTTCTGTTGTGAGGTGTGATGCTTGAATCAATGAACAATACTAAGGATCACTCAGAAATGTAATGAACAAGTGACACAATGATTTATACGAGGAAAAAGCCCTTGATCAAGAGTTGATCTCCGGCATAAAAAATCTCGGGTGATGGAAACTACCGATCACCAACTCAGATTGAACAGAAAATGTATTACAACTTTGGATGATAGCGAGCTAGTTACAAGGATCACTAGAGTGTAATGTGCAAAAAAGTGTGTAATCGCCGAGCAAACTGTCAAGAGCTGATGAGAGCAGTTACGAGTGTGTGTGTTTAGCCAAAAATAGCCAAGTGTTCTAATCTAGCCCGCTATCCCCTTTTAAATTTGGAAAATATCTAAGCTAACTAACTATCCGCATTTCATGCAAGTCTTCCACGAACTCCATAACGTCCATATTAGTCAAGCACGTGCGGAATAAAAAGGGAATATGCTCCAGGAATATCGCCAAGACCAAGTCCAAGCACGTACTCCTGCAAAACAACATCATATTCAAAGAAGACAATCGTTAGTGTAAGGATCCTTATGATGATCCTGGATCCTGATCCTACAATATTCTCTGAGGATCACTAATTCAAACAGAATTGAGGATCCCTAAGCACGACAGTAATTGAGGATCACTGATCTATGGAAAATCCTCCCCTAACAATTGCCCCCAAAATATAAGGAGTAAAGTGTAAATAAACGAGTTATATTTTCTCGTTCTTATCCGTAACAAACCAACGGATATATAGTCGTTACTTTCTGACTAGCCGTTGCCAATCTGACGTCATTGAAGTGGCTATCCTGCAAGATCATGATTATAAATTGAAGTTAGAGATAAGGGTTAGGAAGCATTTAAATTCGTGCGTTTCATCCTTTAAATCCTCATTCGAAGATCTGATCAGGTACTTCTCTTTCCTTTCTCTCTTCATATTCTCATTCTGTTTCTTCTTCTCCACCATCATTATGCCCAAGATGATGCTAAGATCTTCACCGGCTAAGGATCAAAAAAGGACAGTCCTTTGAAGAGCCAAGGGATCATCGAAGGCTCTGCGAAGGAACGATGCTGCTTTACTGATCCACAGATAGACAGGATCCGCCATTGTTTTCCGGCGAACACCGTTTTCAAAGCTTTTGATCCCACCGTCCTGAGTGACTATGTTTCTGAAACCTGGGTAGCTTTTCTGGTCACCCCATTTATGATAGGATACTCGTATCCTTTTCCTGATTTCACCCAATCTTTCTTCTCTCTCACCGGCATCTCCTACATCCAAGCGATGCCAATGATGTGGAGGGTCTTGTATACCCTTTAAAGAATCATTGAGCATGAAGGTATTGATCTGGGAATGTCGGAGTTAGCAGAAATGTATGACCTTGTGAGCCATGGATCTCATCGATATCTGTTCAAACACAAACCCGGTGAAGAACAGCCCATCTTCAAAACCACTAAGAATGACACCAACTGGAAAAGGCGATTCTTCTTTGTCAGAAGGGATTCCATCCCTGATGGGAAGGATCTTCCAAGAAAATGGGTTACTCATGGTAGGATAGAGGATCCTTATAGAAGGATCATAGGATACCCTGTCTCCGCTGAGGATCACTGACCCCTTTTGTTTCTATTTTGTAGCTATTACTGTTATGGGTGAAATTCTGAGCCCATATCCTGGAAAATATCTTGATCTATATCTTGTTTATGTAGTATCTGTTTACATCCGGGATGCTGGTTCAGGATATTGGTAACATCCTGAATGGTATCCTCGAGATTACTAATGGATTACGTGCAGGTACGTGGGATAGAAGCTAACAACGTTCACAAGACTTATTCCGCGGAAGACTCGGTCCAAGTCGTTCAAAGAAAGACGTTGAAACCTTATTACTCGGTCTACAACGTTCGTGGTGGAATATTCGGAGTATCCCATATTTATAGGAATATTTGTTTGTATTTCGTTACTATAAATAGGAGGAACACCAGATCAAATAGGACACAACAATCTCACTGCAATCACACTCACTACACTCTAACACTTGTTCTCTCGCAATTTGTACTCTCGCATGAATTCATTGTAACACTTAGCGATCTGGTTGATATCCTGCACTGTATCCTGAAGTTTAAAGCAATAAGAAGAACAAGGCAGCTGCGATTGTCAGCTCCCGAGGTTTTATGCCGGCGATCTAGATTGATCAAGGGCTTTCCTCGTACATCTCGTGTCATTTACTTTACTTTTTATTCATTGTTTGCTCATTGTTTGATCATTGATACAGCTCGATATCCTGAGCCGTATCCTGAATACTAATTTTCTAAATAACTCAACAAGCATATTTTCTATACACTTTCTAGCACACTACCTCACATTACTAATTTGATCACTAAATTGCTTCGGTAATTTTTGACCAAAACAATTTGGCGCCCACCGTGGGGCAAGTGGTGCTCTCTTTACTAAAAATTTTTGGTAAATCGCTAATCGGTTATCTATTTTCAAAACTTTTTGCCACATTGTCCATAATGGCCTCAAGATCAAACATGAGTTCCTCTACTGTGTCTGCTACGACTTCTGCTACTACAGGTTCGGTGCTTCCACCACCTCCTCCAAGAATGCCAGCCTCTACACGACCTCAGGATATTATCCCTACCCGTAGTGTTCAGGAATCTGCCCCTGTTTTAGCTTCTAACGACGAAATTTTAACCTTATTTGGAAGTGTGCAGGAACAAATGAGGCAGCAGCAAGAGACAAACCAAATGCTTTTAAGGGAAATACAACTCCTGAAGTCTGGCTCGAGCAGATCTGCTGAGGATATTGTCACTCCATTGCAACCCAGAACTTTGAACTTCAGTTCTGCTGTGTATACTGAGGATAACAGGGGGAATATTGTGCCCAGCCTTCCTCAAAATCATACTCCTGAAATACCCTCCTCGGTCAGGATGTCGACCATAAGGAGCTCAGGATATGCTTCAGGATATGGGCAAAATCCTCCAACGGGTAACGTGTCAAATAATAATAATACTTATGCTACTAACAATAGTGGATCTATGCAGGATACAGGTGTGACATCGGCACTTACTAGGGAACTTCAGAAGTTGAAGGACATGATATCAAGTGTACCCGGGGTGGTCCAGCCAATCCCGGAAGTGTCTCAAGACAGCCACAAGATATCTCGTTTTGCATATCCTATCTGTGATGCTGAGATCCCAAAGAGGTTCCAAACCCCCAACATGAAGCTTTACGACGGAACAACGGATCCTGAAGAGCATATTGCTCAGTATAGGGAAAGGATGGAGATCAACCCTATCCCTCCGGATCTCAAGGAAGCGTGCTTGTGCAAGGGTTTTGGTTCAACCTTGACAGGATCAGCTTTGAAATGGCTCTTGAATGTTCCTCCACATTCAATTACATCTTTTGCTCATTTAGTAAATTTATTTAATAGTCAGTTTTCTTGTAGTAGAAGCTTCGAAAAATTAACAAGTGATCTCTACAGGATAACACAAGGGCCTCAGGAATCCCTTAGGGATTATGTGAACAAGTTCAGCCGGGAATCACTAGACATTCCTCATCTTGATGTTGCAACTGCTGTGCAAGCTTTCAAGATGGGGTTGCAAAAGGATTCTCAATTTTATCAAGACCTTGTAATGAACCCATGCAGGAACCTGGATGAAGCTCGGAACAGGGCCCTAAGATACATTCGGTTGGAAGATGACAGAAAGATGCAAGAAAGGATGAACTCATCCAACACTTATGAGTCAACTAACAGGAAGTCGGAATCCTCATTCAAGTCGTATCGGCCTAAGCCATATGGCAGAAATGAGAACAAGAGAGTGAATGCTGTCGAAGATGAGGATCCTGAAGAGTATCCTGAATTATCTGAATATTGCTTTTCTGTTAACATTCCTGAATTGATGTATGCCATGCAGGGTCTAGGGTGTTAGGGGAGGATTTTCTAACAATTAGTGATCCTTATTCGTTATCCTAACTAGTGATCCTTACTTCTGTGACAGGTGGTGATCCTCAGAAGGGCTTTAGGATCAGGATCATGGATCACTTCAAGGATCCTCGTACTGACGATTGTTTACTTATGTTTTGTACTATCTCGCAGGTATATTGAGCTTGACCAAGTCTAGGCGACATTCCTGGAGAATATTCCTGAACTATTCTGCACGTGCCTGACCGAAAGTAGACGTTATGGAGAACGTGGAGGCTTGGCACGAAAGTCGGATAGTTAGTTTAGGTGGTTATTTCTATTTTAAAATGGGAGTAACGAGCTAGTAGAACACACTTAGCCATTTTTCAATTACACACACTCGTACAAGCGCTCATACAAGCTCTCGTTCAAACACTTAGCAATTTCAAACACTTTTTACACATTTCACCGTAGTGATCCTTGTACCTAGCTCGTTACTATCCGAAGTTGTAAACATTTAATCATTTATTTTAGCTTGGTGATCGGTAGTTTCCATCACCTGGGGTTTTTTGTGCCGGAGATCAACTCTTGATCAAGGGCTTTTTCCCCGTATAAATCCTTGTGTTGTTTGTGCATTCTACATTGAAGTGATCCTCATTGCTGTTACATATTTAAAGCATCATTCCCCTAAACAAAGAGTTTGGTTGCAATATCCTCATCAGATTTTTTGACCAAAACAGTTTGGCGCCCACCGTGGGGCAATTGGTGCTTTGCCTTAGAAGAATTCGCATTTCTGTGCTCATTCCGGTTCACTACAACCAAGCAAATGGCTTCCTCGGCGAAGAATACTTCAAACTTGATGCCTTCATTCACTTCTTCACAAGGCGTCTCTCCTTTGCCTCCACCACCTTCTGGATCCCAGAAGAACACTGAGAATGCTGCGAAGAAACCGACTCCCATTTTCTCAAAACCACCTACTTCTTCTGTTTCAACTAATCCTACAACTACTGATCTCTATGCCTTGATTTTGCAGATGAGGGATCGTGCACAAGAGCAGGATAAGACCAACGAAAGGATCCTCCGGGAAATTGACGAAATTAAGAAACAGAAGAAAACGGCAGAGGATCGTTCCCCACTGATGCCCAGGTCTTTGAATTTTGATACTCCGGTGATTACTTCTCAGCCATCAGTGGCTCCAGACATTCAATATGTGGGTGGACCAAAAGGAGTGCACTACGAAACAACAGCTGTGACCCAGGCATTAGGTTCATACTTCCAGCCAGCGGGATCCTATCCTCAGCATATGGGATCCCTCACGAGTACAGGAGGATATTCAGGAATGCAGCAGCATCAAGGATCTTCCTTTGTTCCAGGATCATCCCAGGTTCAAGGATCCTCCTTCGTTCCAGGATCATCCCAGGTTCAAGGATCCTCCTTCGTTCCAGGATCATCCCAGGTTCAAGGATCCTCCTTCGTTCCAGGATCATCCCAAGTTCAAGGATCCTCCTTCGTTCCAGGATCATCCCAGGTTCAAGGATCCTCCTTCTTTCCAGGATCATCCCAGGTTCAAGGATCCTCCTTTGTTCCAGGATCGTCCCAGTTTCAGTGATCCTTCCAGATGCCAGGATCCTTGAGGAGTTTGCAAACAGGAAGTGCAGATGTCCATCAAGGAGATTTTATTCCAATGCAGACCAATGCCTCTACTGGTCCCTCAATCATTCCAGAGTCTCAGCAATATGGATTAACATCCATTCTTCCTAACTTGAATCCAATGGGAGGTAACACTTTTAATAATTCTCATACTACTAACCATGGTCTTATGCAGGATCCAGGTATCAATCATGCCATGGCCAGAGAATTGCAAAAGCTAAAGGATATGATATCAAGTGTTCCGGGAGTGGTCAAACCTATCCCCGAGATTGCAGATGGAAGCCACAAGATATCTCGTTTTGCACCACCAATCTGTGATGCTGAGATACCCAAGAGATTCCATGTGCCTACAATGAAACTGTATGATGGTTCGACGGATCCTGAAGAACACATAGCACAATATAGGGAGAGGATGGAGATCAATCCAATCCCAGAAAGGTTAAAGGAAGCATGCTTGTGCAAAGGATTCGGATCCACTCTTACTGGATCAGCTCTCAAATGGCTGCTAAGTCTTCCTCCCTATTCTATTACCTCATTTGCTAACCTAGTTAACTTGTTTAATAATCAGTTTTCTTGTAGTAGAAAATTTGAGCGATTAACTAGTGATTTATATAGGATAACCCAGGGTCATAATGAATCATTAAGGGATTACATTACCAAATTTAGTAAAGAATCCTTAGACATTCCCAACTTAGATATAGCCACGGCTGTTGAGGCCTTCAAAATGGGATTACTTAGGGATTCCTTATTTTATGATGATCTTGTTATGACACCGTGCAGGAACCTAGATGAGGTAAGAACCCGGGCCCTCAGGTTCATCCGGCTAGAGGATGATAAGAGGATCCAGGACAGGTTGACAGGATCCTCAAAGCAAGATAAGCAAGGATCCTCATTCAGGAATAACAAGTTCAGATCCTACAACAGATCTGACAATCAGAACGTTCATTCTATTGATCAAGAAGAGGATGATGAGGATTATCCTCCAATTTCTGAATATTGCTTTAGTGTTGATAGCAATGAACTAATCCTTGCCATGCAGAACCTAGGTGATAAAGCTAGATGGCCAAGAAAGAATGATAGGCCGGCTGCAACTAAGGATAAATCAAAGTGGTGTGCATATCATGAAGATTTTGGGCACCTCACAGAAGAATGCATTGCGTTAAGGAAGGAAATTGGATACTTGTTGAGCAAAGGGCATCTAAAAGAGTTGTTGGGAAGAAAAAAGTCAAGGACTCAGGATCCTGAAAGGATCCCTGAGAAGGCTCCAACTCCTCCAGCAGATGCACAAGTGATAAACTTTATTTCTGGAGGATCCGACATTTGTGGCACATCCTTCTCAGCAGCTAAAAGGCATGCAAAGGAAACTAAAATGGATAATGGAGAAAGACCAGTTCGAACATCAAGTGTCTCCGAAGGAAAAGTCATAACCTTTGATGAAAAGGATCATGTTGATATCCAGGATCCTCATCACGATGGTTTAGTTATTACTCTTTTCATATCTAACCATTTTGTCCGCAGGATCCTTATAGACGGAGGAAGTTCAGTGAACATTATCCAGCTTGATGTTCTGAAGAAGATGGGCATCCCTGAATCAGAGATCATACCAAGATCTTCCGTGCTCGTGGGATTTAGTGGCGAAACTAAGAACACCCTGGGGGACATTAAACTCCCAATATATATTGAAGGCTTACACTCTTATCAAAAATTTTGTGTTATTGACTGTTTATCTTGTTGTAATGTTATCCTTGGCAGGCCCTGGATACACGATATGAAAGCAGTCCCGTCTACTTACCATCAATGTGTGAAGCTCCCTAGTCCTTGGGGAATAGTAAAGATCGATAGTGATCAGCAGGAGGCTAAGAATTGCTATACTTCATCGATGAAACCAGCCTCGAAGTCAAGGGAGCAATAGCAATCAAGGTATCCTCCAAGGAATGTCTTGGAGGCCAGAGAGCAGGATGTGGTAGAAATCCTCATGGATCCCGATAATCCTGAATCCAAAATCTATATCGGGTCAGGGATCCTTGGCGAAATGAAAGAAGACCTCGTATCCTTCCTCAAAAGGAGAAAGACTACCTTTGCATGGAAACACGAAGATATGACTGGTATATCCAAAGATGTTATCACCCATAAACTCGGCATCGATAGATCCTTCAAACCAATCCATCAAAGAAGAAGGAAGTTTGCACCAGAAAGGAATGCCATTATCCAGGAAGAGGTAGAAAAATTGCTCCGGGCAGGTATGATTAGAGAGGTCAAGTATCCAAGATGGTTGGCCAATGTGGTTGTTGTTCAAAAGAAAAACGGAAAGTGGAGGGTATGTGTCGATTTTACCGATTTAAATAAGGCATGTCCCAAGGATCCTTTCCCTTTACCCCACATTGACTCCATGGTGGATGCAACTGCGGGTCATGAACTGTTAACTTTTATGGATGCTTCATCTGGATTTCAACAAATCCAAATGGAACCATCCGACCAAGAGGATACAGCCTTCATGACTCCAACTGGTATATATTGCTATATTGCTATGCCGTTCGGATTGAGAAATGCAGGTGCAACGTACCAAAGGCTGGTGAATATGATGTTCAAGGATCAGATCGGACAAAATATGGAGGGTTACATAGATGATATGGTGGTAAAATCCATAAGAGCTGAGGATCACCTAAAGGATTTGGAGGAAGCATTTGATATCCTTGACAAATATAATATGAAGCTTAATCCTTCAAAATGTCATTTTGGTGTTAAAGCAGGTAAATTCTTAGGATACATGGTGACTAAGAGAGGCATTGAAGCTAGCCCGGAACAAATCAAAGCAATAGTGAACATCAAATCCCCGGCCAATGCCAAGGATGTTCAAAGGCTAATAGGCAGGATAGCAGCTTTGAACAGATTTATATCCAAATCCTCGGAGAAGTGCAAAGAATTCTATGATATCCTAAGGAAGAACAAGAAATTTGAGTGGACCGAGAAGCACGAGAATGCTTTGAGAGCCCTCAAAGATTACTTATCCTCAGCCCCATCCTTGATGAAGCCAGAAAAAGGCGATGTGTTATCCTTGTATCTTGCAGTATCCTCAAAAGCAGTAAGTGCGGTCCTTGTTAAGGATCATGAAGGTACACAACATCCCGTCTATTATGTAAGTAAAAGTTTACTTGATGCCGAATCCAGGTATTCACACCTTGAAAAACTTATTCTTGCATTAATAATGGCATCTACTAAGTTAAGACATTATTTTGAAACTCATGTTATCATTGTTAAAACTAATTTTCCGATTAAGAATGTTCTCAGGAAACCAGAGATGTCAGGAAGGATGGCTAAGTGGGCAGTGAAATTGAGTGCATATGATATAAGATATGAGCCTAGGACAGCCATCAAATCCCAAGCATTAGCTGACTTTGTGGCTGATTTCAGTAGTGATTTACAAGAAGAAGCTGAGCTAGAAGTCCAGCAGCTAGAAGAGACCAAGGATCCTTGGATACTTTATACTGATGGATCCTCAAATGTCAAAGGCACAGGGCTTGGAATACTACTAAAATCGCCACAGGGGGACATAATACCCCATTCTATAGCTTGTGAGTTCCAAACCACTAATAATGAGGCTGAATATGAAGCCTTAATTGCTGGTTTGCAAATCGCTAAGCATATGGGAATCAGGTATCTTGAGGTACATGTAGATTCTTTGTTGATTACAAACCACTTTAATGGATCCTATGCTGTTAAAGGTGAAAAGCTAACCAAATATTTGGAGGTAGTCAAAAGTTTGGCACTCTCTTTTGTTTCCTTTAGTTTGTCACAGGTACCAAGGGAAGAAAATACAGAAGCTGATGCATTGGCTAACTTAGGATCATCTTTGAAGATCCCAGAGGATATCAAGATTCCTATTATCCATATCCTGAACCCGGCTATCGAGGATCACCAGACTATGGAGATAGGAAATGATCCTGCAGTTATTCCTAGTGAGGATACTCAATCCTATTCAGGATCAAAATCATGGATCTCACCAATTATGAGATACTTACAACATGGAGAGATTCCTACAGGAGAAAACCCTAGGGCTTTCAAATCTAAGGTATCTCAATTCACAATTATGAATAATATGTTGTATAGACGATCTCTTGCAGGACCATACTTGAGATGCATTGAGGATCCTGAAGTTCAGGAAGTTTTAAAAGACTTCCATGAAGGAGATTGTGGAAACCACACTGGGGGCAGGGCTTTATTCTCAAGGATCCTGAGGACAGGATACTACTGGCCAACCATGAAGAAAGATGCTGTGGAGTATGCCAGAAGATGTGATCCTTGCCAGAGACACAGCAATATCCTTCATCAACCAGCCGAATTATTGCATCCTATATCCTCCTCTTGGCCATTTATGAGATGGGGTATGGATATAGTTGGCAAGCTCCCTAAGGCACCTGGTGGAAAAGTATTCATGCTAGCTATGACTGATTACTTCTCCAAGTGGATAGAGGCTGAAGCTTTTGCCCAAGTTAGAGAAAAGGAAGTTATATCCTTCATTAAAAGAAATATTATAACTAGATTTGGTATCCCTTCTGAGATTATATGTGATAATGGTTCCCAATTTATTGGGGGCAGAACCACTAACTTTTGTGACAGCTGGGGGATTAAGATGATAACTTCAACACCAGTCCACCCACAAGCTAATGGCCAAGCAGAATCATCCAACAAGATCATCATCAACAATTTGAAGAAAAAGCTTGGATCCAAGAAAGGGAAATGGGCAGAAGAACTACCCTATGTGCTTTGGGCTGATAGGACAACCCCCAAGAATGCTACTGGTCAAACACCATTCTCTTTGGTGTTTGGAGCAGAATCAGTGATCCCAACAGAAATGGTGGTTCCTACTGCTAGAACAAGTACCCGTGATCCTGAGGAAAATGATGAAAACTTGGTTCAAGACCTGGATACTATTGAAGAAATCAGGGATATGGCTAGGATAAGGATGGCCAGTTACCAACAAAGAATGGCTGGTGCTTACAAAAAAAATGTCAGGATCAGGAGGTTTCAAGTTGGAGATATGGTGTTAAGGAAAGCATTTCAGAATACCACCAGTCCTGCGGATGGAAAATTGGCTCCAAAATGGGAAGGCCCTTATTTGATTGAAGCTGAAGCAGGAAAGGGGGCATATAAATTGCTAACAATGGAAGGTGATTTGCTACCAAGAGCTTGGAATGCTGTCCACTTGAAGAAATATTTCATGTAAGCAGGATCCTTACGGTATAGGTGATCCTCACGATAGGTATATCCTTAAAGGATCCTCAAAGTATCGGCGATCCTTATTCAGGTAATATCCTAATCTTGAACTAATTCATTTCTTTATTTTCTCATATTAGGATAAGGATCACGTATCCTTTATCCATTTCTCACGAGAGTTCAAGTTTTGAAAGTTCAGGTATCTTTAGCACAACGTTGGTTATCCACAGAAGCAATCCGTCTTTGGGTTTAACCCCAGTTATTTGGGCTTGTCCCCAGATTTCGCCTGTAGCGCACGATGATCCTGGTGTAGTTCAAGGCTTTGGGACCAGTACTCGTTCTAGGGGCTGATAATTCCATTGTTCTGGCTATGCTTAGGATCCTACGTATAATGGTAGACGTACCATACATCCGTTCATAAGGTTTCTAACGTTTTCACGTTAGCTAAGGTTTCTAACGTTTTCACGTTAGCTAAGGTTTTGGCATTTTCATGTCACTAAGTTTGGATAGTCGCCAGTTAGGGCCATACTCCAGTTTACATACGATCCTTGGGCTTGTCCCCAGTTATCCTTGGGCTTGTCCCCAGTTATCCTTGGGCTTGTCCCCAGTTATCCTTGGGCTTGTCCCCAGTTATCCTTGGGCTTGTCCCCAGTTGCTAACTCTTTTCTTATATTGGCTTAGTCCCAAGTTATGCTCTATTTCAGGTCCTTGAAGATAGGCAGCTAAGGATCCTTGATCCTTATTTCACTCTAAGGTTTATCTTATAGTTATCCTTATTATGGTTAGGATTCTAACTTGGATTCTCAGGTATGATCCTTAACTCTTTTGATTTTATTCATTATTCTTTTAAATAACCCTTATACTTGACAACTGAACTTGTAAATTTTAAATCATGTCATTTTTTAAAACTTATCGGTTATGGGATATGTGATCCTTGTTCATATCCTAAACTTTTTGGATATCTTTTCTAATTTTTCAAGGCTTGATAAGTATAAACAAATTGAACATTATAACAGTTGGAAAATAACATATTAAAAAGGATAACAACACAAGATAAGCGACAAAAGGTTAAGTTTTTATTTATTAACATAAAGCTAACCCTTTAAAGGTTGTCAAAATTACCTACCCGAGCTTCTACCAGCAAAACGTGGCCCGTCCGCTGGGGTAGGTAAAGGTTGTCCATGATAATGAGTTCAAAAGTAGTGCAGGAATATAAAGGCGGCAGGATCACAATGGCTTCATCCCCCAAACAGAGGATCCCTCTACCAATTGCAATCCTGCCTATTGTCCAAAGGATCATACATGATCCTTAATCCTAAAACCTATTGTTTAAAGTACAAACCATGAAATTGTCTTAAACGTCACAACCACAAAAAACTACCACCAAACTAAAAAATTGGGCTCCGGCCTTGGCACATATATCCATCATCGCCCAATTGTGCAGCCTACACCTTTGCTGCATCCTCTTCTCCTCCAGCTGCGGTATCCTTCACCTGATCCTTCCCACTGCCACTTGCTTCAATCGCCAAAACCTCATTAGCCTCCTCTTCATCATCCTCAAGATCAGCCAACCTTGCCTTCCAACCCTCAACATCCCAGCTGTTTTTATCAAAGCTAGGATCTTGAGCTTCCTGGGCCATCTTCAATTTTGTCTGGTACATCGTAATGGCGGCAGAGACTTTGGCATTTTCGATAAGGTCATGCTTTTCATAGTCAAGGTCGATCAGAAGTTTGGCTGTCTTAGTCTTTTCATCAAGGAGTTCCTTCCGAGCATCAGCAAGTGCAAGATCCTTGAGCACAGCAACCTGTTGGAGGTCGGCAATTTTTTTGTCTTGATCCTCAACGTGGCCCACATAATCCTCAATCTCAGCAAATTTCTGCAAAAGAAAAGGATAAAAGCAGTTCAAGACCAAGTGATCCTCATACGAGTAGGGTACATAGGCAGAATAGAGGATCCTTACATCATTGAAGTATTCAAGGAACTGGTGGCGGATCAGTGGTAGACCCTGAAGATCCTCAGCATCAGAAGTTTTCCTCTTCTTAGCACCCTTTCCTTTTGTGGGTGCCCTTGGAATGGAAATGCTAGGACTGGTGGTGGATCTCTTCTTCCTGGATCGTACGACATCAAGGTCAGCCGTGTTGAATTGAGATACAGGCTTGGCAGATTTTCCAGCACCTACACAATTAAAACAAGATAAGTATCTTTTCCTAGTTCATATTTCACTATATATTTAATTTTAAACAAGGATACTTACTTGACATTGTGACAGAGCCTGAGGATACCTCCTGTGAATCTTGGGTTGTTGTCTTGAAAGTTCTTGTTTCAGGATCAAGTCTTTTGAAAGCGAGGAGCCTTTCCTTAGCAGCAGGGGACAGTTTGAGGCGTGAAACGGTGATAGCTGCAAAACAAGAAAGCAAAAATATCAGTTATCCTTACATCAAAAGAAAGTTCCTGGTGATCCTTCTCAGGATCCTCCATCCTACCATGGGTAGCCCATTTTGTAGGAAGATCCTTTCCATCCTGAATGGAATCTCTCTTGATAAAAAAGAAGCGCCGCTTCCAATTAGTATCATTCTTGGTGGCTTTAAAGATCGGGTGTTCTTCACCAGGTTTACGTTTGAACAAATAACGGTGAGAGCCAAAGGTGGTAAGATCATATAGCTCTCCCAGCTCTGCCATTCCTAGATCTATTCCCTCCTCATCGATGATCCTTTCAAGGGTGTGCAAAACCCTCCAAATCATCGGCATGGCTTGGATATAAGAGATGCCGGTTAGGGAAAAGAAAGATTGGGTGAAGGCTGGAAAAGGATATGAATAGCCTATGGTGAAAGGAGTGACGGGGAAAGCAACCCACTTATCGGAGATATGATCGCTCAAGGCATTGGGGTCAAAAGGCCTGAATTCGGTGTTCGCCGGAAAGCAGTGGCGAATCCTATCTATCTGAGCATCATTGAAGCAGCAGCGTTCTTTAATGGAATCTTCAATGATCCCCTGGCTTTTCGGAGGACTGTTCTTTGAGTGATCCTTGCCCGGTGAACTTCGGAGCAACATTTCGAAGTGACGGAGATAAAGATAGAGAAACAGAGTAAGAAGGAAGAAAGAAGAGAAAGAGTTACCTGGTTGTTCGTCGACTGAGAATTTAAAGGGAGTCTCTTTCGAATTTGAATGCATAATGATCCTATCTATATCTCTATTTATAATTATGATTCTGCAGGATTGTCACTTCCGTGACATCATCATCGCAACGGCTAGTTCTATTTTAACGGCTATATATCCGTTAGTTTGTTACGGATAAGATCAAGAAAACATAACTCGCTAATTTTACAATTTCACTCCTTATATTTTGGGGGCAATTGTTAGGGGAGGATTTTTTAACAATTAGTGATCCTTATTCGTTATCCTAACTAGTGATCCTTACTTCTGTGACAGGTGGTGATCCTCAGAAGGGCTTTAGGATCAGGATCATGGATCACTTCAAGGATCCTCGTACTGACGATTGTTTACTTATGTTTTGTACTATCTCGCAGGTATATTGAGCTTGACCAAGTCTAGGCGACATTCCTGGAGAATATTCCTGAACTATTCTGCACGTGCCTGACCGAAAGTAGACGTTATGGAGAACGTGGAGGCTTGGCACGAAAGTCGGATAGTTAGTTTAGGTGGTTATTTCTATTTTAAAATGGGAGTAACGAGCTAGTAGAACACACTTAGCCATTTTTCAATTACACACACTCGTACAAGCGCTCATACAAGCTCTCGTTCAAACACTTAGCAATTTCAAACACTTTTTACACATTTCACCGTAGTGATCCTTGTACCTAGCTCGTTACTATCCGAAGTTGTAAACATTTAATCATTTATTTTAGCTTGGTGATCGGTAGTTTCCATCACCCGGGGTTTTTTGTGCCGGAGATCAACTCTTGATCAAGGGCTTTTTCCCCGTATAAATCCTTGTGTTGTTTGTGCATTCTACATTGAAGTGATCCTCATTGCTGTTACATATTTAAAGCATCATTCCCCTAAACAAAGAGTTTGGTTGCAATATCCTCATCAGATTTTTTGACCAAAACATAGGGGACAAGGCAAGATGGCCTCGAAAGAATCAACAAAAAGCGGATTGGAAAGACAAATCAAAATGGTGTGCTTTCCATGAAGATTTCGGGCATATGACTGAGGATTGCATCGCTTTGAGGAAAGAAATAAGCTATCTTCTAAGCAAGGGATATTTGAAAGATCTCTTAGGAAGAAAGAAGAATAAGGGTCAGGATACTGAGAAGGATCCTGAGCGAGCAGCATCACCTCCCGCGGATGCCAAGATAATCAACTTCATTTCGGGAGGATCCAACATTTGTGGGACTTCGTATTCGGCAGCAAAAAGACATGCAAAAGAAGCTAAGGCCGAAAGGGGAGACAAACCTGTCAGGATGACTACACTCACAACCGACAAAGTGATCACATTTGATGCTGATGACAGGGATACTGTCCAGGATCCTCACCATGATGCTCTGGTAATAACGTTATATGTGGCTAACCATTTTGTACGCAGGATATTGGTTGATAATGGCAGCTCCGTCAACATAATCCAACTAGAAACACTTAAAAGAATGAATGTATCTCCGATGGATATCACTTCAAAGTCTACCGTGCTCGTTGGGTTCAGTGGAGAGGCCAGAAACACAGTGGGAGAGATAAAGTTACCGGTGTACGTTGAAGGAGTCAACTCTATACAACGTTTCTGTGTGATGGACTCTCTATCCTGCTATAACATTATACTGGGAAGACCGTGGATTCACGATATGAAGGCTGTGCCATCAACATATCACCAATGCATCAAGATACCTACCCCTTGGGGAGTTGTTAAAGTTGATAGCGATCAGCAGGAGGCGAAAGAATGCTACTCATCCTCGATGAAATCCTCAACCAAACCTAATGCAGCATAGCAATTAAAGACGCGGGCCCAGGATATCGTGGAGGATCCGGAGCAGGATGTGAAGAAAATTATCCGAGACCAGGATAATCCCGATATTTCGGTGCTCGTGGGAACCAATATCCCTCAGGATATTGAAGAGCAATTAATTAACTTTTTAAAATGCAGGATGTCGACGTTTGCATGGAAGCATGAGGATATGACAGGCATATCCAAAGATATTATCACTCACAAGCTTGGAATCGATAAATCATTCAAGCCCGTGCAACAAAAAAGAAGGAAGTTTGCTCCTGAACGAAATACAATTATTCAAGAGGAAGTTGAAAGATTGTTGAAATCCAAAATGATTAGAGAAGTCAAGTTCCCAAGGTGGCTAGCAAACGTGGTTGTGGTACAGAAGAAAAACGGGAAATGGAGAGTCTGTGTAGATTACACAGACTTGAACAAAGCTTGTCCTAAAGACCCATTTCCTCTCCCCCACATTGATGCAATGGTAGATGCCACTGCTGGGCATGAAATGCTGACTTTCATGGATGCATCCTCAGGATTTCAATAGATCCAAATGGAGCCTTCTGACCAGGAGGATACTGCCTTCATGACACCAACAGGTATTTATTGTTATACAGCTATGCCTTTTGGTTTGAAAAATGCAGGTGCAACATACCAAAGATTGGTAAACATGATGTTCAAAGACAAACTGGGGGACACCATGGAGGTGTACATTGACGATATGGTGGTAAAGTCAAAGAAAGCTCAGGATCACCTCCAGGATATTAAAGGAGCATTTGATATCCTGGATCAGTATAATATGAAGCTGAATCCTGCTAAGTGCCATTTTGGAGTAGGAGCAGGAAAATTCCTAGGATATATGGTGACCAAAAGAGGAATAGAAGCAAGCCCGGAGCAGATTAAAGCCATCTTGGATATTAAATCACCCTCAAATATGAAGGATGTTCAACGACTAACAGGGCGAGTGGCAGCATTGAATAGATTTATCTCAAGATCTTCAGAAAAATGCAAGGATTTTTATGATATCCTGAAGAAGAACAAAAAATTCGAGTGGGGTGAGAAGCATGAAGCAGCCCTACAGGATTTGAAACGATATCTTTCAACCGCACCTCTACTGATGAAACCTGAAAATGGTGAACCACTATCCCTGTACCTTGCTGTATCAGGGAATGCTGTAAGTGCCGTTCTTATGAAAGACCATGAAGGTCAGCAATATCCTGTTTATTATGTTAGTAAGAGTTTGTTAGATGCTGAAACTAGGTATTCTCATTTAGAAAAATTGATACTAGCATTAGTTATTGCGTCAACCAAACTTAGACACTACTTTGAGACACATAGGATACACGTTAAAACAAATTATCCTGTCAAAAGTGTACTTAGGAAACCGGAAATGTCGGGTAGAATGGCTAAGTGGTCAGTAAAGTTAAGTGCTTATGATTTAGTATATGAACCTAGAAATGCCATAAAGTCTCAGGCTTTAGCTGACTTTGTGGATGATTTTAGTAGTGACATTCAGGATGAGGTAGACCTAGAAGTTCAACAGTTAGGAGAATCCTCAGGATCCTGGACATTATATACTGATGGTGCATCTAATATAAGAGGAGGAGGATTAGGAATACTACTAAAATCGCCACAGGGGGACATATTACCCCAGGCTATTAGGTGTGAATTTCCTGCTACCAATAATGAAGCAGAATATGAGGCTTTAATTGCAGGATTAGAATTGGCTAAGGGCATGAATATAAAAAACTTACAAGTATATGTTGATTCTTTGTTAATTACTAACCATTTTAATGGATCCTATGCAGTTAAGGGTGAGAAGTTAATAGAATATCTTGATATTCTCAAAAAATTAGCAGGATATTTCGATGTTTTTACACTTGAACAGGTACCAAGGGAGGATAATGCTGAAGCAGATGCCTTAGCAAATTTGGGATCATCAATCAGGATACCTGAAGGGACCCAAATACCAATATTACATGTCTTATATCCTGCAACGAATCCTCAGGATAAAGCGGTAGCGGGTATTCAGGATCCTGAGGTGGGATATCCTGAACAGGATCCTAAATCTTGGACGGCTCCAATTGTGAGATATCTCAAAGAAGGACACATCCCCGGAAATGAAAATCCTAAGGCATTTAGGATGAAGGTATCACGATTCACTATTATAAATAATGTTTTATACAAGAAATCTCTTGCAGGACCGTATTTGAGGTGCTTGGAGGATCCTGAAGCCCAAGAAGTACTTCAGGATATACATGAAGGGGATTGTGGTAATCACACTGGGGGCAGATCATTGTTCTCGAAAATATTAAGGACAGGATATTATTGGCCAACGATGAGGAAAGATGCTGCAGAATATGCTCGAAGATGTGATGCATGTCAAAGGCATAGTAACATACTACATCAACCAGCTGAACCACTATATCCTGTAGTTTCCCCTTGGCCATTCATGAAATGGGGGATGGATATAGTAGGGAAGTTACCAAAAGCTCCAGGAGGAAAAGTTTTTATGTTGGCTATGACAGATTATTTCTCCAAGTGGGTTGAGGCTGAAGCATTTGTCCAAGTTAGAGACCAAGAAGTAGTATCCTTCATAAAGAGGAATATACTGACTAGGTTTGGAGTGCCAGCAGAGATCATTTGTGATAATGGGTCCCAGTTTATAAGCAAAAGGACTACCGACTTTTGCAAGAATTGGGGAATCAAAATGGTCACATCTACTCCGGTACATCCTCAAGCGAATGGACAAGCTGAATCTTCAAACAAGATAATAGTCAATAACTTAAAGAAGAAACTTGGGGCCAAAAAAGGAAGATGGGCAGATGAATTACCCTTTGTTTTGTGGGCTGATAGGACAACGGTAAAGAATGCAACCGGCCAAACCCCGTTTTCCTTGGTATTTGGAGCGGAGGCGATGATTCCAACAGAAATGACGATACCTACTGCAAGATCTATGCTGCAGAATCCTGAACAGAATCCTGAAGTCTTATGTCAGGATTTGGATACTATAGACGAAAAAAGAGATGCAGCAAGGCTAAGGATAGCAGCATATCAACAAAGAATATCCAGAGCATATAATAAAAACATAAGGACTAGAAGATTTCGAGTTGGTGATTGGGTGCTAAGAAAGGCTTTTCAAAATACCACTAATCCTGCCGATGGCAAGCTAGCTCCGAAATGGGAAGGACCTTATGAAGTCGAGTCTGAAGCAGGGAAAGGAGCATATCGACTCAGGAATATGGAAGGGGATATGCTACCAAGATCCTGGAATGCAATACATTTGAAGCTTTATTTCAAGTAAGAGTAGAATTTATTTTCTATCCCGGAATGGTATGTATTCTATTTTTAAATATATTTTTGTTTATTGTTTTGAACCCACTACTGACTTAAGCATCGGAGGGGTGTTAGCCAAGCTAACACCCACCTTAGTTTACAGTTGTTTTGCAGCATATGTTTCAGGATATAGCTCCAGAATATATGCTCAGGATAAATCGAAAGATTAGAGGATTGGCCCCCTCTCTCACGTTTAAGGGATCCTGATCCCTTCACAGGTTTAAAGGTATTCACCTTTCTCACGAATTGGGTTTAAACACCCCGCCTGGAGCGCAAGTTATCCAGGGGTAGTTCAAGGTAGCAGGACCAGTTCATGTAAAAGTGGCTGACAATTTCGTTACTGTTGGCTATACCCTGGATCCTTAAGGTATATGAGGATTGATCACCCTCTCTCGCGAAAGGGTATTCTCATACTCTCTAAGGTTTAAAGGTTTTCACCTTTCTAAGAATTGGAGTTTATACACTCTCGCCTGTAGCGCATGGAATTTAGGGTTTATCCCCAGATATCAGGGTTTATCCCAAATATGCTAAGGATTCATTTCAGGATATCATGGGTTTTGCCCTGAGGTATTCGGTATTCATTTAAATCAAAATATAAATACATTGGTGTTTTTGGCAAACACAGGGGACATATGTTATGGATCCAAGTTTATAAGTATGCACTGGGGACAAACTTATGATAAAGGATTGGAATTGACTCTCTAAGAATCTCTGGTATGATCTCTCCTTTTTTTTTGGACAGTTTAGGGGTTATATTTCAATATCCTTTTCAAGATATCTTTCAGGATATCTCCCAGGATACATCTATGATATGTGTTCCTAAGAATGTTCAAACCAAACAATTTTCACAAGTAAAATTTGTATGACAATAATAGTAAAGTCAAAAGAGTAGTTATATTATTAACATACCAAAAAATGTGCTCTTAGTTTCACCTCAAAACAAGGCCCATCCACTAAGAGCACTAATAGTTCATAACCATGTCTACCCAACAGTTGAAGGCTTCGTCTCAAACCGAGACCCATCCACCTTCAACTGTTGTATTGTCCAAAAAGCATGCAGGAAATGTAAATTGTTCAGGTACGGGAAAGTAAAAGGCGGAAAAGTAAATTGTTTGTGGAATTACAAACCAACATTCAAATTCAAAAAGGTGGGCTCTGGCCTTGGCACGTATATCCGTCATCGCCCACCTAAATGCCCTCACACAGCGGCATCTCCTCCAACTTTATCAGACTTCTCCACTCCAGCATCCTGACCAGCATCCTGCGCAGCATCCTGACCAATGTCCATCCCAGTATCAGCTCCAGCATCCTTCTTCTCTCCAGCTTGGACCACCACATCTGCTGACTTAGAAGACTCACCGGCTTCAGCAGGAAGTGGCACAGCCTTGCCTCCGAGCTCCTTTAGCTTAGCCACCCAGGATTCAACTGGCCAAGATGGACAAACAAGGCCCGTCTCCTTGGCCTCGTAGGCCATCTTGATGCGTGCTTGTAGCAGGGAGACGATAGCAGAAGCCTTGATTCCCTCTCGAAAGTTGATCAAGGCCTGATCATGATCCATTTAAACGCTGGCAAGTTTGACCTCAGCGTCTTGGGTGACCTTCTTTAGCAAGCTTTCATAGTGCCGGCTCTTCGCTTCAGCAATAGCACCTTGGTCAGCAACAGTGCTCTCGAGCTGCTTGATCCTGGCTTCATGAAGTGCCACAGTACCACAAGCATCATTATACAAGTGGAGTAAATGCTGGAGGCCCTGCACATTAATTAAAGGTATGGAGTTAGAATATATGCTGACTAAGACATCCTACCAGGATACCCTGTTAGGATATACGTGCAGGATATATGTGCAGGATATACATGAAGGATATGCGTCAGGATATTACCTTGTTGAGGAAGGATGTCATTGGCTCTAAGGAGTCGGAGAAGCTGAGTTCGTCATAGGAAAACCCTTCTGAGCCTGGAGCACTGATCTCAAGACCCTTTCTCTTTTTCGCTGCGGAAGCACGGGTTCTTGGATTGGCCTTGGGAGCCGGGAGTGGCTTGGAGCTGGTAGTAGCAGGAGTCTCCTTCTTGACTATGGCTGGAGTTGGATAGCTGTCAAGTTCATCCAGGTCTAGATAGACTGGGACTTTGCTGGAATCTGCACACAGGGAGTAAATTCTAAATCCCTCCTATGAATAACAGATAAAAAACATATGTGTGCAGGATATCTTGCAGGATCCTTACCAGACATGTTAGCACTTGAAAGGGGGCTTGGAGTTGGTGGAGAAGGATTGAAACTTCTCTCTGCCTCTGGAAGAAGTCTGATGGCGTCTATTCTTTCTTGAGAATTAGCAAGAGGAGGTGCAATCTTCCTGAAATCAGCTGCACAAAAATGAAAATTTATTAGTTCAGAATATGAGACAGGATAAGAGACAGGATCATTCTTAAACCCTAAGTCCTACCCTTTCTTAACCATCTCATCGGATAATCCGTTCCACCGGGGATTGAATCCCTTTTTACGAAGAAAAACTTGGATTGCCAACCATCCTCGTTTTTGGTGGCACAAAGTATCAATGGATCACCGGAAGTAGAATAAAATAGGAATCTAGATGAGCCATGGCATCTAAGCTTGTAGGCTAAAGGGAGGTCATGGACGGAAAGGTCAGGTATGTGGTTTCTCTTGATTTGGTCAAGAACAGACAAAACACGCCAAAGCATTGGCATGGTTTGACTGAAAGAAATGTTAGTGATATTAAAGAACTCGGCAATGAAGTCCGGAAAGGGGAATCGTAGCCCTAAGGTAGAGGGGAAAGCATTGAAACAAATCCACTCGGTGGAAACCATATCTGACCGGATTTCTCTATCAAAGGGTCGGAATATGGTTCCATCCGGAAAGATACCGGAGGATTTCAAAGCCGACAGATGAGCACTATCAAAGGTGCATGTTTCATTCTCCGGTTCTTGGAGAAGATTCTGTTGGATGAATGTGGGAGCCGAGTCGCCTGAACTGGACCTTGTTTGCCTAGGCATTTGGTCGCCTGAATTCTTGCCGGAGAAAAATAAAAGATGATTATGAAGATGGGAGAGAGTATATTACCTTTTTCTTGTCGATTGTGGGTAAAAAAGGAGATGAGGATGAGAAGATATAGGGTATGATGAGTAAATATAGGCCGGGTGGTTGAAAGCTGTCACATCAATAGTCTTATCTCTTAATTGCCTTGGCCACCGTGAAAAAATGTAACCGTTAGGATATCAAACAGTAACATTTTTGGGGACAATTGTTATGGGTGAAATTCTGAGCCCATATCCTGGAAAATATCTTGATCTATATCTTGTTTATGTAGTATCTGTTTACATCCGGGATGCTGGTTCAGGATATTGGTAACATCCTGAATGGTATCCTCGAGATTACTAATGGATTACGTGCAGGTACGTGGGATAGAAGCTAACAACGTTCACAAGACTTATTCCGCAGAAGACTCGGTCCAAGTCGTTCAAAGAAAGACGTTGAAACCTTATTACTCGGTCTACAACGTTCGTGGTGGAATATTCGGAGTATCCCATATTTATAGGAATATTTGTTTGTATTTCGTTACTATAAATAGGAGGAACACCAGATCAAATAGGACACAACAATCTCACTGCAATCACACTCACTACACTCTAACACTTGTTCTCTCGCAATTTGTACTCTCGCACGAATTCATTGTAACACTTAGCGATCTGGTTGATATCCTGCACTGTATCCTGAAGTTTAAAGTAATAAGAAGAACAAGGCAGCTGCGATTGTCAGCTCCCGAGGTTTTATGCCGGTGATCTAGATTGATCAAGGGCTTTCCTCGTACATCTCGTGTCATTTACTTTACTTTTTATTCATTGTTTGCTCATTGTTTGATCATTGATACAGCTCGATATCCTGAGCCGTATCCTGAATACTAATTTTCTAAATAACTCAACAAGCATATTTTCTATACACTTTCTAGCACACTACCTCACATTACTAATTTGATCACTAAATTGCTTCGGTAATTTTTGACCAAAACAATTACTGTTTCACACATTATTACAACATCTGCAACGAAGGAAAGGCTTGCTGCATTCCGAAAGCTTGATCCTGCAATAAGAACATTTCAATCAAATACCCAGGATTCTCAAGAAGTATCCTCAGGCTCTGTCACAATGTCAAGTAAGTATCCCATTTCGTAGGTAACTAAATGTTTAAATTGAAATGAAACAAGGATACTTATCTGTTTTGATTGTGTAGGTGCTGGAAAATCAACGAAGTCTGCCACTCGTTTCAGTGTCACTGACCTTGATGCTGTCCGATCCTCAAAAAAGAAACCTGCTTCTAGTCCAACTGTCACGATCCCCAAGGCAACCACTTCTAAGAGAAGAAATGGAAAGAAAAGGAAGACTGCCGATACCCTTGAAGGTCTGCCTCTGATCCAGCATCAATTCGAGGAATACGTTGCTGAGGTAAGAATAACTGATCCTTAAATGTGATTCTTGTACATGATCCTTCCATGCTGAGGGTAAGGGATCCTGAATTGTATCCTTTCTTTTGCAGAAATTTGCTGAAATTCAAGATTACGTAGGGAGTATTGAAGAGGTTGAGCAAAAGTGTGTGGACCTCCAAAAGATCATGTTGGCCAAGGATAAGAAGATTGCCTCCCTTGAAAATGATGTCAATCTGGTGAAGAGGGAACTTGTTCTGGCTCATATCACTGCTGATCAGGAGAAGGCTGAAATCACCAATGATGCTAAAGTCTCCGCTGCCATTGCTATGTACAAAACCAAGTTGCAGATGGCCCAAGAAGCTCAGGATCCTGACTTTGACAAGAGCAACTGGGACATAGAGGGCTGGAAGGCTAGGTTGGCTGAGCTGGATGACGAAGAAGAGGCTGGTGAGGAAGTGGGATTAAGGATCATGCGGATGATGTCGGAGCTGGAGGAGCTGGTGAAGGTGATGGTGATGCAGCAAAGGTGTAAGCTACAGGAATGGGCGATGATGGACATTTCTAGACGTGGCCGGAGCCCATTTTTTAGGACTTGGTAATAGTTTTTTGGTTGTGGTGTTTTGAAACAATCTTGGGTTGTATTTGAACAATAGTTTCTAGGGTTATGGATCATGGATCCTTAGACAATAGGTAGGATAACGGGTGGTGGATGGATCCTCTGTTTGGGGGGTGAAGCCACTTGTTATCCTGCCATCTTTACTTTCCTGCACTTCAAAGACCTATGAACAATGGACACCCTTTACCTACCCCAGCGGACGGGCCACGTATTGCTAGTAGATGCTTGGGGTAGGTAATTTTGACAACCTTGAAGGGTTTAACGTTTTGTGAATAAATAAAACCTTAACTTTTTGGCTATATCCCGTGTTGTTATCCTTGTGAGTACTTTACTTTTCAATTGTTGTAATATATATTTTGTCTGAATTTATTAAGTATAGAAGAAAAAATTTAATAAATATCCTCAAAAAGTTTAGGATATGATCAAGGATCACATATCCTATAGTCAACAATTTCTGAAAACTAGTGTAGTTTAAGGATCATAAGTTCCGTTGTCAAAATATAAGGATCACTCATGTAAATGATAAATAAAATCAAAGTAATTAAGGATCATACCTGAGAATCCAAGTTAGGATCCTAACCTTTAACACTTATAATCAGGATAACCAAAAGACAAACCTTAGTAGAAGATAAGGATCAAGGATCCTTGGTCGTTTAGCTCCAAAAACCTGAAATAGGATACAACTTGGGACTAAGCCAATATAAGATAAAAGTTAGTAACTGGGGACAAGTCCAACAATTCTGGGGACAAGCCC
Source organism: Helianthus tuberosus (assembly GCA_030545235.1). NCBI lineage: Eukaryota > Viridiplantae > Streptophyta > Magnoliopsida > Asterales > Asteraceae > Helianthus > Helianthus tuberosus. The sequence continues at coordinate 72,997,098 of CM060446.1, read as the reverse complement.
AATATACTGGGGACAAGCCCAAAGGATAACTGGGGACAAGCCCAAAGGATAACTGGGGACAAGCCCAAAGGATCGTGTGTAAACTGGAGTATGGCCCTCACTGGCGACTATCCAAACTTAGTGACATGAAAATGCCAAAACCTTAGCTAACGTGAAAACCTTAGAAACCTTAGGAACGGATGTATGGTACATCTACCATTATACGTAGGATCCTGAATACAGCCAGTACAATGAAATTGTCAGCCCCTAAAGTGAGTACTGGTCCCATTGCCATGAACTATACCAGGATCATCGTGCGCTACTGGCGAAACTGGGGACAGGCCCAAACTGGGGTTAAGCCCAAATAACTGGGGTCAAGCCCAAATAACTGGATACTTCTGTGGATATTCAATCCTTTGTAAAGGATACCTGAACCTTCAAAACTCAGAATCAAGTGAAAGGAGGATAAAGGATGCAGGATCCTTATCCTTATATAAAATAATTAAAGAATGAAATAGTTTGAGATTAGAATATTACCAAAATGAGGATCCTCTGTCCTATAAGGATCCTTCAAGGATACTTGTCAGGTAAGGATCATGGATCCTTATTACATGAAGTATTTCTTCAAGTGGACAGCATTCCAAGCTCTTGGTAGCAAATCACCTTCCATTGTTAGCAATCGATATGCCCCCTTTCCTGCCTCAGCTTCGATCAAGTAAGGGCCTTCCCATTTTGGTGCCAACTTTCCATCAGCAGGATTGGTGGTATTCTGAAATGCTTTCCTTAATACCATATCACCAACTTGGAATTTCCTGATCCTGACATTTCTATTGTAAGCTCCAGCCATCCTTTGTTGATAACTAGCCATCCTTATTCTTGCAAAATCCCTGAGTTCTTCTACAGTATCCAAATCTTGAACCAAGTTTTCAGCATTTTCTTCAAGATCACGAATGCTTGTTCTTGCAGTAGGAACCACCATCTCTGTAGGGATCACTGATTCTGCTCCAAATACTAAAGAAAATGGAGTTTGGCCAGTAGCATTCTTGGGAGTTGTCCTATCAGCCCAAAGTACATAAGGTAGTTCTTCTGCCCATTTTCCTTTCTTGGATCCAAGCTTCTTCTTCAAGTTGTTGATGATGATCTTGTTGGATGATTCTTCCTGGCCATTAGCTTGTGGGTGGACTGGTGTTGATAATATCATCTTAATCCCCCAGCTGTCACAAAAGTTAGTAGTTCTATTCCCAATAAATTGGGATCCATTATCACAAACAATTTCAGAAGGGGTACCAAATCTAGTAATAATGTTTCTTTTAATAAAGGATATAACTTCCTTTTCTCTGACTTGAGCAAAGGCTTCAGCCTCTATCCACTTGGAGAAGTAGTCAGTCATAGCAAGCATGAATACTTTTCCACCGGGTGCCTTAGGAAGCTTACCAACTATATCCATTCCCCATCTCATAAATGGCCAAGAAGAGGATATAGGATGCAAAAGCTCTGCTGGTTGATGAAGGATATTACTATGTCTCTGACAAGGATCACACTTCTTGGCATATTCCACAGCATCCTTCTTCATAGTAGGCCAATAGTATCCTGTCCTCAGGATCCTTGAGAATAATGCCCTGCCCCCAGTGTGGTTTCCACAATATCCTTCATGGAAATCCTTCAGGACTTCTTAGATTTCAGGATTCTCAATGCATCTTAGATATGGTCCTGCAAGAGATCGTTTATACAACATATTATTCAATATTGTAAATTGAGATACCTTGATTTTGAAAGCCCTAGGGTTTTCTCCTGTAGGAATCTCTCCATATTGTATGTATCTCATGATTGGAAGGATCCATGATCCTGAATGAGATTGAGTATCATCACTAGGGATGATTGCAGAATCCTCTCCTATCTCCATGGCTACATGATCCTCGATAGCAGGTATCAGGATGTGGATAATAGGGATCCTGATATCCTCCGGGATCTTCAAGGATGATCCTAGATTGGCTAATGCATCAGCCTCTGCATTCTCTTCCCTTGGTACCTGTGTCAAACTGATCCTCATATGCTTAGCAATTTGCAAACTAGCTATCAAGGCTTCATACTCAGCCTCATTGTTGGTAGTTTGAAATTCACAAGCTATGGAATGGGGTATTATGTCCCCCTGTGGCGATTTTAGTAGTATTCCAAGCCCTGTTCCTTTGACATTAGAAGCACCATCAGTGAAGAGTATCCAAGGATCCTTAGTTTCTTCTAGCTGTTGGACCTCTAACTCAGCTTCCTTTTGCAAGTCACTACTAAAATCTGCCACAAAGTCAGCTAAGGCTTGGGATTTAATGGCAGTCCTTGGTTCATATCTTATATCATATGCACTAAGCTTCACTGCCTATTTGGCCATCCTTCCTGACATTTCAGGTTTCCTGAGAACATTCTTAATTGGAAAATTAGTCTTAACAATAATGGCATGAGTCTCAAAATAATGTCTTAATTTAGTAGATGCCATAATTAATGCAAGGATAAGTTTTTCTAAATGTGAATACCTGGATTCAGCATCAAGTAAACTCTTACTTACATAATAAACAGGATGTTGTGTACCTTGGTGATCCTTAACAAGGACCGCACTTACTGCTTTTGAGGATACTGCTAGGTATAAGGATATTACATCCCCCTTTTCTGGTTTCATCAAGGCGGGGGCTGAGGATAGGTAATCCTTAAGAGCTTTGAGGGCACTTTCATGCTTCTCAGTCCATTCAAATTTCTTGTTCTTCCTCAGGATGTCATAGAATTCCTTGCACTTTTCTGAGGATTTAGATATGAACCTGTTCAAGGCTGCGATCCTGCCAGTCAATCTTTGCACATCCTTAGCATTGGCAGGAGATTTGATATTCACAATAGCCTTAATTTGCTCTGGACTTGCTTCAATGCCCCTCTTTGTCACCATATAGCCTAGGAATTTCCCTGCTTTAACACCAAAATGACACTTGGAAGGATTCAGTTTCATATTAAATTTATCAAGGATGTTGAATGCTTCCTCCAAGTCTTTAAGGTGATCCTCGGTTTTCTTGGACTTAACCACCATGTCATCTATATATACTTCCATAGTGTGTCCAATTTGTTCCTTGAACATCATATTGACTAGCCTTTAATAAGTAGCACCTGCATTCCTTAGTCCAAATGGCATAGCAATATAACAATATATACCAGTTGGGGTCATAAAGGCTGTATCCTCTTGATCAGATGGTTCCATCTGAATTTGTTGAAATCTTGATGAAGCATCCATAAAAGTCAACAACTCATGACCCGCGGTAGCATCCACCATGGAGTCAATGTGGGGTAATGGGAAAGGATCCTTGGGACATGCCTTGTTTAAATCAGTAAAATCGACACATACCCTCCACTTTCCATTTTTCTTTTGAACAACAACCACATTGGCTAACCATCTTGGATACTTAACCTCTCTTATCATACCTGCCCGAAGTAGTTTATCTACCTCTTCCTGGATAATAGCATTCCTTTCAGGTGCAAACTTCCTCCTCTTTTGATGTATAGGCTTGAATGACCTGTCAATGCCAAGTTTATGAGTAATTATATCTTTAGATATACCTGTCATGTCTTCATGCTTCCAGGAAAAGGTAGTTTTCCTTCTTTTAAGGAAGGATACTAGATCCTGTTCAATGTCACTAAGGATCCCTGATCCTATAAAGATCTTGGATTCAGGATCATGAGGATCCATGAGGATTTCTTTTACATCATGCTCTCTTGCCTCCAAGACATCTCTTCGAGGATACTTTAGTTGCTATTGCTCCCTTGGTCTTGAGGTTGGCTTCATTGATGATGTGTAACAATTTTTAGCTTCTTGTTGATCACTCTCAATTTTCACCACTCCCCATGGACTAGGAAGCTTTACGCATTGATGATACGTGGATGGGACTGCCTTCATGTCATGTATCCACGGCCTGCCAAGGATAACATTACAACATGATAAGCAATCTATAACACAAAATTTTTTATAAGAATGAAGTCCTTCAATATAGATAGGGAGTTTGATGTCCCCCAATGTATTCTTGGTTTCTCCGCTGAATCCCACAAGTACTGAGGATCTTGGAACAATGTCTGATTCAGGGATATTCATCTTCTTGAGGACATCAAGCTGGATGATGTTTACTGAGCTTCCTTCATCTATCAGGATCCTGCGAACAAAATGGTTAGAAATAAACAGGGTAATAACAAGACCATCATGATGAGGATCCTGAACATCAAGACGATCATCCTCATCAAAAGTTATGATCTTATCCTTAGTGACAGTGGAGGTCCGGATGGGTCTGTCTGCATTATCCATCTTGGTTTCCTTGGCATGTCTTTTGGCTGCTGAAAAGGAAGTACCACAAATGTCTGATCCACCAGATATGAAGTTTATAACTTATGCATCCGCTGGAGGAGCAGGAGCCTTTTCTGGGATCCTTTCAGGATCCTGGATCCTTGACTTCTTTCGTCCCAAAAGCTCCTTCAAATGCCCCTTGCTTAACAAGTAACCAATTTCCTTTCTAAGTGCAATACACTCTTCAGTGAGATGCCCAAAATCCTCATGATATGCACACCATTTGGACTTGTCTTTTGTAGCAGCTGGTTTATCACTTTTCCTTGGCCACCTAGCTTTCTCACCTAGATTCTGCATTGCAAGATTTAGTTCATTGTTATCAACAGAAAAACAGTATTCAGAAATGGGAGGATAATCCTCATCATCCTCTTCCTGTTCCACTGCATGCACGTTCTGGTTGTCAGATTTGTTGTAGGACTTGAACTTGTTATTCTTAAAGTAGGATCCTTGCTTCTCCTGCTTTGAGGATCCTGTCAATCTCTCCTGGATCCTTTTGTCATCCTCTAGACGGATGAACCTAAGGGCCCTGGTTCTTACTTCATCAAGATTCCTGGATGGGGTCATAACAAGATCATCATAGAACAATGAATCCCTAAGCAAACCCATTTTAAAGGCTTCTACAGCCGTAGCTATATCTAGGTTGGGGATATCTAAGGATTCTTTACTAAACTTAGTGATGTAATCTCTAAGTGATTCATTTTGACCTTGTGTTACCCTATAAAGATCACTAGTTAATCGTTCAAATTTTCTACTACAAGAGAATTGACTATTAAACAGATTAACTAGATTAGCAAATGAAGTAATGGAGTAAGGGGGAAGACTTAGCAGCCACTTAAGAGCAGATCCTGTGAGTGTGGATCCAAAACCCTTGCATAGACATGCTTCTTTTAACCTCTCAGGAATTGGATTGATCTCCATCCTCTCCCTGTATTGTGCTATATGTTCCTCTGGATCCGTTGAACTATCATACAGCTTCATAGTTGGTATTTGGAACCTCTTGGGTATCTCAGCATCACAAATAGGTGGTGCAAAGCAAGATATCCTATGGCTACCATCTGCAATTTCAGGAATGGGTTTAACCACTCCTGGTACACTGGATATCATATCCTTAAGCTTCTGTAGCTCCCTGGCCATAGCCTGATTGATACCTGTATCCTGCATAGAGCCATGGTTAGTGTTATATGAATTATTGAAAGTGTTACCTCCCATGGGATTCATGTTTGGAATTCCGGATGTGAATCCATATTGACGGGGTTCTGGTATGATTGAAGGACCAGAGGAAGCAATGGTCTGCATTGGTATGAAGTCTCCTTAATGAACATCCGAGCTTGGAGGCTGCATACTCCTTAAGAATCCTTGATCCTGAAAGATGTTGGATCCTTGAACCTGAGAGGATCCTTGAACCTGAAAGGATCCTTAGGGCTGAGAGGATCCTTGAACCTGAAAGGATCCTGGAACGATAGAGAATCCTTGGGCCTGGGAGGATCCTTAGACTTGGGAGGATCCTTGGACCTGGGAGGATCCTTGAACCTGAGAGGATCCTTGAACTGTGTGCATTCCCACATATCCTCCTGAGCTGACGAAGGATCCCTGATGTTGAGAAGAGGATCCCGATGGCTGAGAATAGGATCCTTGAGGCAGGGAAATGAGAGCCAAATGCTTGACTCATAGTTGCTGTTCCATAACGCCTTTCTGATGGACCACTTTGATACTGGATGCCCGGAACTGCCGATTGTAGGGTAGTTACAACCGGAGTATCAAAATTCAATGACCTTGGTATCAGAGGAGAGTGATCCTCCACTGATTTCTTCTGTTTCTTGATATCACCAATCTCCTGGAGGATCCTTTCATTGGTTTTGTCCTGCTCTTGCATGTGATCTCTCATCTGCAAAATTAGAGTAAAAAGATCATTAGTAGTAGGATTAGAGGAAACAGAAGAAGTTGGTGGTTTTGGAAAAATGGGGGTTTGTCTCTTCGCAGCATTTTCAGCATTCTTCTGGGATCCAGAAGGTGGTGGAGGCAAAGGAGGAACGCCTTGTGAAGAACTGATTGCCAGCATAGAGCTTGATGTGTTCTTTGCTGAAGAAGCCATCTGCTTGGTTGTAATGAACCGAAATGATCACAAGAACAATAATTTCTCAAGAACGAAGCACCAATTGCCCCACGGTGGGCGCCAAACTGTTTTGGTCAAAAATCAAGCTAAGATAATGCAACCAAACTTTCTGTTGTGAGGTGTGATGCTTGAATCAATGAACAATACTAAGGATCACTCAGAAATGTAATGAACAAGTGACACAATGATTTATACGAGGAAAAAGCCCTTGATCAAGAGTTGATCTCCGGCATAAAAAACCTCGGGTGATGGAAACTACCGATCACCAACTCAGATTGAACAGAAAATGTATTACAACTTTGGATGATAGCGTGCTAGTTACAAGGATCACTAGAGTGTAATGTGCAAAAAAGTGTGTAATCGCCGAGCAAAATGTCAAGAGCTGATGAGAGCAGTTACGAGTGTGTGTGTTTAGCCAAAAATAGCCAAGTGTTCTAATCTAGCCCGCTATCCCCTTTTAAATTTGGAAAATATCTAAGCTAACTAACTATCCGCATTTCATGCAAGTCTTCCACAAACTCCATAACGTCCATATTAGTCAAGCACGTGCGGAATAAAAAGGGAATATGCTCCAGGAATATCGCCAAGACCAAGTCCAAGCGCGTACTCCTGCAAAACAACATCATATTCAAAGCAGACAATCGTTAGTGTAAGGATCCTTATGATGATCCTGGATCCTGATCCTACAATATTCTCTGAGGATCACTAATTCAAACAGAATTGAGGATCCCTAAGCACGACAGTAATTGAGGATCACTGATCTATGGAAAATCCTCCCCTAACAATAGGTATGAAGTCTCCCAAGTGAATCTCTAAGCTTCTGGGTTGTACACTCCTTAAGGATCCTTGATCCTGAAAGATGTTGGAACCGGTATGCATCGGAGCTGAAAGTCTTGGAGGATACTCCATGGATCCATGAACCTGAGATGAGGATCCTTGAACCTGAGATGAGGATCCTTGAGCCAGAGATGAGGATCCTTGATACTGAGAGTAGGATCCTTGAACCGACTGCGTCCCCATGTATCTTTCCGAACTAGAAAAGAATCCTTGATGCTGGAAAGAAGATCCTTGAGGTTGAAGAGAGGATCCTGAAGGCTGAAAGTAGGATCCTTGAGCCTGTGTCATTGCCGATGATCCATAGTGTATACTCGATGATCCACCCTGGTATTGGACGCCTGATGCTGTGGAATGCTGGGTAGTTATGATTGGAGTATCGAAATTCAGTGATCTAGGAATCAATGGAGAGTGATCCTCCGCTGATCTCTTCAATTTCTTGATTTCATCGATCTCCCGAAGGATCCTGTCATTAGTTTTGTCCTGCTGTTGCATGTAATCCTTCATGGGTGTTGGTTTCTTCGTAGCATTCTCAGCATTCTTCTGGGATCCAGAAGGAACAGGAGGCAAAGGTGGAATGCCCTGTGAAGAAGTGATCGTCGACATGGAGCTTGAAGTGTTCTTTGCATGAGAAGCCATGTAGTTGAAGGTAATGAGCAGAAATGAATGAAATGAACAAAAATTTTCAAGAATGAAGCACCGATTGCCCCACGGTGGGGGCCAAACTGTTTTGGTCAAAGATCACACAAGGATAATGTAACTAAATCTGATTTTGTGAGGTATGATGCTTAGTTAAATGATCAAATGTATGAACAACAAGTATTTGAAATGAGTGATGAACACAAGGATTTATACGAGGAAAAAGCCCTTGATCAATAAATGATCTCCAGCATAAAAAACCTCGGATAGTGAAAACTATCACTATCTAGTATATTGATTGAACAAGTTTACAACTTCGGAAGTATTGAGCTTGATACAATGAATTGTAGTGTGTGTGTATTCGAGAGATAACAGCAGAAATGATGTGTGTTCACCGGAGTGTAAGTGGTTTCTAAAAATAAGCTCAATACCCCTCTTAACTTAGCTAAAAAATATCCTAACTAACTATCCGAAAAATCAGCCATTCACCCACGATCACCACCAACGGTCCTCAGCTTGTGCACATGTCGAAAATAAAGAGCATATTCCCCTGGTATCTCGGATGGAATAAGTCCTCTTCGAAATATACCTGCAAAACAAGCCAAAAGGTGATGGAAACAATTGTTAGTCTAGAATCATAATGAGGATCCTGGATCCTTATTCTCGCAGCGCCTTCTGAGGATCCTTAATTCAAACTAAACTGAGGATCCATGATCCATGCTACACTTGAGGATCCGTGATCCATAGGCTGTGAAATTCTATCCCCAACAATGAACTTATGATTGTGTGATCCCAAAGCAAGCGTGCTGATAACGTGTTATAAACAAGCCTAATAGCAAGAAGATGAGAAGAGATAATTGGGAGAGAAAGAGATGTTTAGTATTAATGGGGTTTCATATACAATAGAATACATGGACTATTTATAGGGGGAATAAACTTGGAGAACAAGTTGGTTTATATTAGGATTTGATAATCTAAATATAATTCTTTATAACATTATGGAATTATTTTTATCTCTCCTATAATACTTTTTTTTTAAGGTGACTTTCTATGTACTGTACCAGTGGTCACCGGGTTCATGTCAAAGACATTCCCCCGTCAGCCCTGCATTTACGGACGCGATGTTCGATCGGGCCCCGACCGCCGCGTAAGCTGACTTCCGCCCGGAAACCATACTGCCCCCACACGAGAGACTCGCTGGGGTAACAGCTGGGTAAAACCGGGTTGCCCTCAAGACCGCACCATGCCTCGGTAGGATACGATCTATCATTGGGACGTCCCACCCCCCATATGCAACACCCGGGAGTCGAACCGGCGACCTCCAAGGAAGAAGCCGGCCCAACCCAAACCACATGGGGATTGCCAAGTGAGCTAGGGGGCGGGATTCTCTCCTATAATACTTATTTTTAACTTCTAGAATCTATACTATATAACAAAAGAAACCAATAAGGGAGACGTTTCAACATATAAGACCATCATATTTTTTTTGTTTTCCTGCCACTCTCTCATATTTAATTATATAATCACTTATCCTTTAATTATTCATATTTAATTTTTAATCACCAAATAAATCAGTATATATTAAATGATCATCTCACTAAAAAACTAAAGGATAGTTTTTTCTCTAAAAAAATATAATTCTATTTCTGTTAGGTGCATATGTTTCTCTATAAAATTATATTTCTATTAGGTTCACACTTATGAAGTATTTCATCATATCCTATATCATTAAGCAAAATAAGTTTAATATAAAATTAATAATGAATTTAGTATCATTAAGATTGACAAAAATGTGTGAGGTGTATATCAATATCCATGGTTAACAAAGATTACCATAGGCTTCAATATACACACAATTCTTACTTTCATTATTCGATTTGCAAACTGAATGGTTGATGTAATCATGAATCGTTTTATATAAGTTGCCAAATAAATGATTTTAAAGAGTATACATGTCTGAATATGATATATACTTAGTTTTTTAGTATTGAATACTTGCAGAAATTACCAGACCTATTTAAGAGTTGTTAGACATGTACAAATAATTAATAAGCTTTCTAAAGAATTGATGATTACGATAAGAGTTGTTAGACACTATAGAAGCATGTTGGTATTTGATCACTATAAGTAAGAGATTGCAAACGTGTGAGATGATTCTCAAGTGCACCCACCTGTTTTATTTTTCTCTACAAATAAATAGTTTTCATTATTCAACCCGTGTAATACACGAGACTATAACCTAGTTTTACTATAATTTAATAATATACGTTATGTAATTATTTTTTTTCTCTCCTATAATAAAAATAAAAATAAAATCTCGTTTTGTCACTAGATAATCACAAACTATTATCTTAGATCACATTATTATGCCATATCATCCGGATTTGAGTTAGCCAGATTGTGATGCTCTAATCAAAATGCACACCTTACTTAACCTATACGGAAATATCTTATTTAGTGGCTGAAGAATATATATCTTTAAAAGGTAGTAGTATTCCATCTCCAATGATTAAAGTAAAATAAAAGAATTTCACCAGTAAACCCTGTTATAAGTAGGAATATAACTTGAACATATTCGCAACTTGAACACTCTTTCTCTTACACGCAAAAATACACCCATTCTATTCTAAGCCAAAGACATTTTTAAATATCCTAAGCCTTTGTGTGTTTTAAAATTTTACTTTAGTTTTGCTCAGACCTAACATTTTATAATTAAATTCAACTAGTTGTATTTTATTCTACATATTAATATATTATCAGTACAAATCTATTACAATAATCCGTCTAAACTAATTACAACATTGCTTCTAACTGTTACAACGGTTTGTCTCGTTTCCATGGCCTTGAATTCAGGGGCGGATATAGCCTTTGAAGAGGGGTAGCCCCGCTACCCCTTACGCTTTGGCGGTAGTGTAAATTTTGGAAAAATTTGACATTTTTTCGATTTCGTTACCCCCTTTTATTTAAACGTTACCCCTTAATGTTTTTTTTAGATCCGCCGCTGCTTGAATTATGAGGGGGTGTGCTTACAACAATGTGCCGAAAGTATCGCATTCTGAATCCTTCAAACGCCCATATATATATGGATCGTTTTCAATAATCAATTTTAAGTATAAGAACCTTGAAACTGCATAAACGTTGAATATAGTGCATTCCAGATATAGTGAGGGAGAGATTGAGAGGTGTGGTTATGCGATTATGTAACCATCTTATGTTTGAAATTTTAAGCAATAAATACATCTATTTATACGTTTTTTCTATGTTTTGAATGACAGAAGAAGGTCGTAGGGACAAGACACAAGAGGACCAACTAGAAACTAGCACAACATAACGTGCGATACTAGCAATAGTTCATGGATAGCTTAGAAAAGATGTCATAGTCCATACCATTCTATCTCACGTGGAAGAGTCGTGGATACTCCATGATCGGCCCAATACTATTTTTACAAAGTGTGATAGTGTCACTAAAGATCACATGTACATGGATGTAAATGTGTATTTTTCCCAAACTTTAGACAAATATATTTATGTTATACTTTGGTTAAAATAAGTACTATTTTGTGGGTTTGTTGTCTATGTTGTAAGAGCTTTACAACAAGCCAAACCACATCCAAAATCAAAGTTAGGATAAATGAGATATGGATACTCAAAGTTGAGACCTGAACTAAGGAAAGTTAAGTAAAAGGTGAAGGAAAAGTGGAACTTGTCCCACCTAACATAGTAGGGAAAGAAAAAGGAATGACTTATATGTGGAAGCTTTCCTTCCTCATTGTTCCCTAAGCACCACCACAACTTGTGGATCCGCAGGTGACATGCCATGGAGTGCGAGTTGCGCATGACCAGGTGGCGACATGGTCTGCATGGCGGATCCAATAGGTGCGCACGTCGCGTGAGGCTCCACATGGCCCGTTTGTGCAGCGCATCCATGTGTACGCCTTACGGATGACATGGCACATGCGGGGCAGCAGGTCTCCACTACGTGGCATGCAAGCTGGCAGGCCAGCTTGTGCGCGGGCGGGCGCGTGGCTAATCAGCAGACTCTAGTGTATAGCAGCAGATCGGTTTCAAACTCCGGTGTAACAGCTAGTCAAGCAGTTTCGTATCAGAATATAAAGACACAATAAATAGCATTGAAGACGTTCAATAACATTTATTTTTACGGTTTTAATTCTATGGACTGTTTCAATAACATGAGAAGGATCTAATCTTTGTGCAGAAGTTGATGGACGAGTTCAAGGCACGTCGTAAGATTCCAGGTCGTATTGTTCAAAGAGACAAAGATGAGGATTTCTTTCACAATTTCTCTCTTACGACGAGTGAGTTAACGGCATATGGTAACAAACTCGACGACACCACTAATGATGCTATTGGTTTGAAGACGCAGAAAGAGAAGGCTGCTCAGAATGTGCCACTATCTCCTTTCGATCATCGCATTAGGGTAAAACCAACAGTTCAGATTTCAACGATGATATGATAAAAAAGGATGATGATGGTGGGGTAGGTGGGGTCAGGGGGTTGGGTGATGCCTTACGAAAAATTTGCAGTAAAGTGTAATTTGTGTCCCTAGTGGTTTGGCGAGATCAACTTGCATTTCCAAACTTTTTTTGGGTCACTAGTGTAGAGACTTGTAAATATTGGGATTGGTCGTTTGAGCTAACCACCTCCAAAGCATTCAAGTTTACCTTGTAATGCTCTCATAAGCAATAGAAATCGTGTTTTGCATACTTACACTGTGTTTCGCTGTAAAGTCATCTGAATCGCTACACAGTCGAGTATAAACAGGTAAACTATGTGACCGTTGGTGATGAATTGTTAAGACGAATCAATCAAGCAAGATTGTTGTGTAGGCTTAGGCTAACATTTTGAGAGGCTTGCATGAAGATTCTGAGAGTTATTCAGGCAGCTACTCACCTCTTGCAGGTCTTACTGCAACACCTACTCATAAATATTTGATATTTAGCTTATTTAACCCTTAACGGAATGTGAGAAGGTTTTAAAAAATGAGAGAGAAATTTATGAAATAGTGGCTTTTAGTTAATTTTATAAAAAAATAAAAATAAGGAATGAAATGCGAATGCTCTTAATTATATAAACAGTAATTAATATAAAATCTTTAAATTATTTATTAGATTTTTATATACAAAAGGAAATTGTTGAATTTATTTAATAAATTAATACACCATTACAATGAAGCTTCATTAAAAGAAGATTTTAAATTCCATATATAACATACATGCATCTTTAACCCTCCAAAATAATTTTACAAAATTTCTACTTTTTACTAATATTCACTACTGGATCCACTCCTCCATCTTCCTTTGAAAAAAAACCATGGATCAAAGATAAAGAAGCGGGATTATCGCAGATTCTAGTCATTACTCGAACCAAATATATACTTTTCAACATGGGAAAATCAGAAACAGACTATCTTCCACTTGAACTTTCCGATCGATAAAGATTATGTTGTTCAACTTACTATGACACCAAAGCAGTTGATCTCTGGTCAACCTTGGCAAGTTCAAAACTCTCGAAATCAACCTTAATTCAACTTGTGAAACAAACATGTGTTGATCCAATATTGTTTCTTGTTGCTTCTGAAACCGTTTCACTATGCAGTTTCCTGTTCTTAGCATGTCTTTAAGCTTCTTCTCCTTCTGTAAAACACCAACAAAAGTTTTAGAATGCGCAAACGCAAGTACATAACTGCACGGAGTACAGATGTACAAGCAATGTAAAGAACTAAAGATCAAACCTTTTGATAAATTGTTTTGATTTGCATAAAGAGGTCAGCGTCTGCAGGGTCTTGGAGATTCGCTTTACTGCCTTGAAGGATTATAGTTAAGAACAGATTGGTAGTATCTTTATCAGTGTGAAGAAAATCCCAGAAAACCGTCATCGATTCTTTGATTATTTTGGCCATTGCGGATATCGAAACCGCATCTTCTTCTTGTTGCTTCCTTGCCTTCTTTTCTTTCAAATTGTCATCTATAATTAGAAACAAGACACAATCTTTTTTCAAAAAGTCATATTTGATGTCACTTGTTTAAACTTTAAAGATCCAATTGTAGAATCAAAAGATATCAACTTGGTTGTATATGTTTGACTAGAGGTGGAAACTTTGATCGGTTTACAGCTAACGGGTTGATTCGGTTATGTTTTATTTATAACAAGCCAAACGTGTATTTAAAAAAGTAACTTAAAAAAACAGGTCAAATGGGTCGATGGTTGTACAAAGTGTATTTTTAATGCACAAAACTTCCTTAAATCATTAACTGGGAAAAAAGTTATAGTCGTATAGCGTTGATGCCCGAAAAAACAAACCTAGCTTCACTTATTTGATGGGTAACCTGTAAAAACCTTTTTCGGATAGTGGTTTCGTATATTGAACTTTTAATCTTCCACAAGCATATATATTTTTAACCTACAACTGGTTTGAGCAAATTTTTTAGATAGCATTTATCTTGTTTTTTGCATTGGTTTTGTCCCTTGCATACCACTAAGTTGGTAGTTTTTTTCCTTTATAATTATCGTTGTTATTATTAAATAAAACCTTATAAATCATTTTATTCAAATTAAAAAGAAAAAAATTATAATCATGGCAAATTAATAAATTATAATTTGGGTAAATGGTGTTTTGTATGATACAAAACACCTTTTTTTACCCAAATTATGTCACTTTAACATGAACTCATTTTGACATTTTACCAAATCGGCTGTATGTATGATGTTTGACTTCCAAATTTACCTTTGATAGCTGGAACTTGAAGAAGACCACGAACGGCACATCGTTGCTTGGTGTAATTTTGAACCCTCGGCCCTTGAAACAGTTCATCTTCAGTGAACCTTTTAAGCAGAACATGAAACTGTTGAAACTCAATGGCAGTTTGGTTATAAGATCGATACCCTTGCGGGTCATAAAGCTGTAATTCTTTCGCTTTTTTGTATTGCCAATGAAGAATCTCCCATGAAAGACAAGCTTGTCCAACATATACAATTTCCAAATCTTTATGCAATTCAGTGACGGATTTAAGCGTCGGGTCTGCATATATTCGTCTTAATTTGCATGGCCATAAACTTGGAAATACAACTGATTTAATCGCTGAAAGTGACGCATTTTCTCCTGTGTTTAACTGCTCTGGGTGCTTCATCCTTAGAAAATCTATAAAAACCGATAAAAATTAAGTTATTTTTGCATTTTTATAATATAATTGTTGTAGGTATAACAGTCCTTTTCTCATCACCATTTACGGTATGGAGAAAGTGATCACCCAACAATACACATCAACTTATATGCTTGTATAAGTTTTCTTGAAAACGACACGTCGACACCCGTAACAAATAGTTCTATTACTTAAATAAGGGTTATACATGGGTTGCCTTCAGTTCCGCACCAACTTTAAATTGAGAACCGCGAGAATCGCATACACACTTTTACATAGAATTGACCAGATATAATAGGAGGGGGAAATTAAAGGATCATAGTTAAAGCAATATGTACTGGTTTTCATGTGATTCTCGTAGTTTTGCATTTAAATTTAGTCATGTATTAAATGACTATACGAGTAATGTAAATTTCATTAAGTTATTCACCCAAACCATGCTATAAAAACCAGTAAAAAACCGATCTTGCAATAGTTTACAACAAAAGTGAGCAATCCGCGTAAGAAGTTAAAAAAAGTGTGGAATACTATAAAAAGCATATATTAATTGTAAATTTGTGATTGACATGAAGATAACTGTTCACCAAATCAAGTATTGGGGTGACTATAATGAGGCTGCATGCTAAGAATAATCATTAGAGAATTTGTAATTTGTAATATGCAATATGATATATGCTATATGCAATTTGCATAGAATAAGGATCTTGCTACCAATTATTAGTAGTATAAAAATATGGTGACCCACTTATGAATAATTCTTCCAACAAAAAGATCCCACACAGGAGAAATTTGTACAAACAGAATCTATGTACATATTAAAAAATCAAAATTTAACAATTTAACTTTAAAAAAAATCTAATACACGTGTTTTCGCTTGTTTTACCTAAAGTTGGGTTTTAGTCAAGTTTTAAACCCGAAAATGTGAACTTTGACGAACCCAAACGCTTTTCAAGTTTTCATATTGTGGATTCATTTGATAATGGAATTAAAATTCTAGACCTGGTCTTAATGAAAATGGAAATAGGATCATAGAACTTACTGATGGCCTGCAATGTTTGGTAATTTAAGACGTCTAATTTTCGCATTTTCTCGTTGTAGCTTTTGTAGAACTTCTGAATTTCAGCCATTTGATCTCTATGCTCCAACTTTTCATTAATTTCCAAGGGTTTATAATCTTCTTTCATTCTTGGGGTTTCAACTTCTTCAAGAATAGTGGGAAGACCTCCGGTTCTCGTGTTCTTTAGCTCCATTTTCATTTGACCGATTAACTCTTGCTGCTCTAACAAAATATCATCATCTTCTTCGTCGTCGTCCGTATCATATTCCCATGAGTTTATATAACTTTCTTCCTCATATTCGGTACCTTTCATCAGTTCGGTTTCAGATTCCAATGCGTTCTCGTCATCAGATTCAGAATTATGTTGTTCTTTCTCAAGATCGGATTCCGGTTCAATGCAGGCATCAATAATCTCTTCTGCAACAGATAAGGATGAACTTTCGGACTCTTGTTCAAACAGTTCGATGACAGAATCGACGTCGTGGGGACTAACTGCTAAAGATCGATCAGCGGAATCATCGGATTCCAGCTGATGATGATCGAAAGAATCGAATTCATAACCGGAACTATCATTTCTCATGAAAAAGTCTCCCAACCAATTATTAACCTGATCAGTCTTCGAGACTTCATTTTTACCCAAATTTAACTCACTTTTCTCCGGTAAATCTTGGACTTCGTCGCAACACGAAGCATCTGTAACAGATTCATTGGTTTTTTCTTTGGAAATGATTGAATCTTTAGCAAAAAGATCAACCCTTTGTGGGATTTGATCTAAAGAAACCTTTGATTCCATAAAGTCATCAACTTTTTCATTTGATGAAAGATTTGAACTTTCATTCAATTCTTTCTGTTCATATATAGTTTTAGCCTGTGATTCGATATTGTCTTCTTGAATTATTCGATTCTTTTTAATTGGAGATTCTACAAACATTTCATGTACAGTAAAGCTAGCAGATTCGGGTTCTACAACAAACCCACCGAAATCTTGAACCGACACGAATTGGTACTTACTAGCAGTCGTCATACTCGTGTTACTCGACAACCCATTCTCCATGAAAACATCCTCTGTTTTCTCTAGTTTTCCCTCAGGGATACCTCTATAACCAATCATATCTTCTTCCTTCATCTGAAACCGAAACCCGAAAGCAAACTCAGATTTCTCCTCTCCACCAAACCCATCAAATGTCGAAGAATTCGAGCCGCTTGAACTTTGATCAATCCTCTCTTTTTGATCAATGAAACCGACATTTGTACCCGAAATTCCCACATGATCATCATCCATCTGTGTCCTACAAACCAAAAGAAAACCACCCAAATACCCAATTAATCCAAACTCAACAAATTTAACAGGAAATATAACAAAAACATAACAAAAATTCTCAAAATTGAAACTTTATCTTACCCCACCAGGTGTTTGATCAAATGCCTGAATGAGTTCACAACAAAAACCCATATAAAGCAGCAAACTTTCATCATATTTCGCTGAACCAAATCAGCTGGAAACATGTGGCCAATGAAACTAAAGTGGGATTTGAAGGAAAGCAACATATGAAGAGGAATTTATAGTGTAATGTTTCTCATTCTTGAAGTAAAGGTTAAAGGGGTGGTGAAAAGAGTGTTGAATCAGGGAGAAATAGAATTGAGAGTGAAGAAGAAGAAGAAGAAGAAGAATTGTGTTGGGTGTAATATGTTGGCGGGGATTGTGGGGTGATGAAGATATGCATATGATGATGATGGAAGGTATTGAACGGAATTGAATTTATTGAGAAAGACACAAACATTGTAGGTGGCCGTTAATCGCGTGAAGAATGTTATGAAATAATAACGAGTAAACTGCTTAAATGGTCCCTGAGTTTGTTTACTTTTGTCACTTTAATCTAAAATTTAAACCTTTTGAATCTGAGTTTATTTGGTTTCAGTTTTATTGTCATTTTCATCTAAAAGCAAAATCTAGTCAGATTTTTCAGTTAATATCCAATTTTTTTTTAATCTTTTACCTCCCTTTTAATGAATGGCAAAATAGTCATACTTTTTTAATTTGTTATGATAAAACGTTTAAAGACCATTTTGCCCTTCATTAAAAGGCAGGAAAAAGACAAAAAAAAATTGGATGTTAACTAAAAAATCTGACCAGATCTTGATTTTGGATGAAAATAACAACAAAATTAAAACCACAGGGACCCAGATTCAAAAGGTTTGAGTTTTGGACTAAAGTGGCAAAAGTGATCAAACATCAGGGACCATTTTGGCAGTTTACTCAATAATAATCAAGGTTTTGAAAAGTATTTGAATTTTATAACTTTTTTACTATATAAAATTTTTTTTTTAAAGGTGAACTTCTTAATGGTGACCATTGTCACATCCGCACATCGCAGAGCCTCTCCAAGAACGTGGGCCCAGATAGCGGGGCCAGCGCTGGGTTAACCATTCTTGGGTCGAAGGCTTTCCCCCGGAAACCGTACTGCCTCCACACGATTTTACTCGCTGGAGTAACAGCTGGATGAAAACCGGAGTGACGCTCAGGATCAAACCCTCCTCGGTGGGTTTTTCACCATCATAGCGCACATGTCACACCCATATGCCTTTGCCGGGAATTGAACCGGAGTCTCACAAGGAAACAACTGGTCCAACAACCAACTGAGCTAGAGGGATGGACTATTATATAAAATTATTATCGGGTTAAATTTGAACAATGGTGTGATGGTAATATGTCTTTTTGTTATAAGGAGTAGGTTAGTTTGTAGTTCAAAAGAAATAATTTTAATAATTGGTTAAAGGCTAGGTTGAAAACTTGCATAAGATACGGGTTGAATCAATCAAATATTAGATAGCACTTAATGGAGATTTAAGAATTATAAAATGATACTTTAAGATATGATATAATTTAAATTATGTATAATATTGTATAAGTTGTAAACGATTCGAGCCGAGCCCGAGCTCGGCTCGTCATGCTTTTATGAAGCATGAGCCTACTATTTTGAGATCGGTACGAGCCTACTATTTTGAGATCGAACACGGCTCGAAAGTAAAACTCAAGAGCTCGAGTTCAGTTCGGCCCAATATAATTTGAGAACAATTATAAACAAGCTAAAAGCTCAGCTCGAGCTCGCTTCGATAGCCTAAACGAGCCAAAGTTGGGCTAGAGTTGGGGTCGTCAATGTTAAATAACAGGTAAATTATATATAAAAAATGATATAAACTTTGTTTGGGTTTGTTTAGGCTCGCGGGGCTAAACGAACTTTGTATGTAAAGTTTGAGCTCGAGCTTGATAACTAAACGAGTCATATATCAGGCTTGAGCTCGATAACTGAAAGAGTCATATATCATATATCATGACCGAGCTCGTTAAGGCTTGGCTAGTTCAAGCTTTTTAATGATTCGATCCCGAGTAGCTCTCAAGCTACTCCGCTCCATTTACACCCCTAGAATACAAATGGGTAAAAAAAAATCACAGAATTATAACACATTGTGTTAGCAATTATATTAGGTATAGATATTATAGTTATATAGTAATTGAACAACAAAATTTGGCAATAGTGGATTGGATGAAAGATTTTAACTACTTTTAAAAGTAAGGTAATAGTGGATGAAACTTGGTCATGTTAATTTCTTTTTTTCCCTTTTTATGGCGGTTACTCAGTGAAATACATGTTTGGAAAATTGTATAAAGATGGTTGTGTGTTTATGCAAGTTATTTTGTATTATGTTAGGCTGAATGGCAGAAGGAGTCATGATTGACATATGATTCGCCATGTAGGAGCATGAATGGAAGACTACACCATCCCATTGTCTGATCCACCATGGTTCGCATGGATTAAACCATGATAACCATGGCCCTCTTTTCCATTTTCCAATATTGTCTTTCATTTTTCTTTAGACAAAAATAAAATTAAAATAAATAAGGGGATTAGAGGTGGGTGACTATGACGCTGACGTAGAGGGTTATGACCACACCCTTTAGACTTAGATTAACTTTAAAAAGAAAATAGTAGCATCTGTAGTTCAATGTTAATTTTATAGGATATTAAAATTTTGTTTACCTATATGAATTTTTTTTATGTTTTTTAGAAAAGTATCAATTTATAGTGGTGTATAACAATAAAAAATTACAAACGGGTATATAATTGTAGCAATGGCCCTGTCGTGCGTGTGTGGCTTAATTGGATTAAAAACATATAGGAGAAGTACTTTCTGAGTAGTGGTGCACAAAAAACCCGAACCTGGACCCGGAAAAAAAACCCGGAACCGGGTATTATAAAACCCGAGTTTTTTATACCCGAACCCGAACCCGACCCTACCCGTAGGGTAGGGACCGGGTATGCATATTTGATCTAAAACCCGGAACCGGTTTTTTTTTATACCCGGTTTATACCCGAAACCCGGTTTTATAAATACCCGAACCCGAACCCGAACCCGGAACCGGGTTTTATTACCCGGAACCGGTTTTTAAAAAAACCCGATTTTGATGTAATCTTGTTTAATTATGTATGCATTAAGACTTCTAGTTCTTATGATTTAACAAAATTATGTATGCACTTTGATGTAATCTTGTTTAATTATCAGGTTTCTAATGATATTTGCCACCGCTACTTAATTATTTAGAATATTTCATTACAAGTGGAAACAAATATGCCAATATATGTTGGTCCTTCTATTTTCTATGTTTGTTTAATATCATTATTAGTTTTTGTATTTAATAAATTGTGCCTCTGTTTATAAAGTTCAAGAATAACCACATGAAGAACTATAAATTGTGCCTCTGTTTATAAATTGTGCATCTGTTTATCAATAGATTTGATGTCTATGTGTGAGAGTTATGTTTGATACATTTTATAAGTATAGTTCCGATCGGGTTTTTTTAATACCCGGTGCGGGTTTTTTCCCAACCCGATGCATACCCGAACCCTACCCGATGAATACCCGAACCGGACCCGAACCCGGAAATAGGGTATTATAATACCCGGGTTTTATAAAACCCGACCCGAACCCTACCCGAACTCAGGTATATAGGGTATACATTTTTTGTAGAAAACCCGGACCCGACCCGGTTTAAAAAAAAAAACCCGATTTTGTAAAACCCGATCCTACCCGAACCTGATCCTACCCGAAACCCGGTTTTAAAAAAAACCCGATTTGTGCACCACTATTTCTGAGTAAAGGTTTGTTGGTT
Source organism: Helianthus tuberosus (assembly GCA_030545235.1). Classification (NCBI taxonomy): domain Eukaryota; kingdom Viridiplantae; phylum Streptophyta; class Magnoliopsida; order Asterales; family Asteraceae; genus Helianthus; species Helianthus tuberosus. The sequence continues at coordinate 72,975,783 of CM060446.1, read as the reverse complement.
GGGTCGGTGAGTGGGCTCTTTGAATTTTCATGGTATTTAATTTTCATATAAAATCGAAAACGATCGTTCATCATTTTAGACAGTAGGTGTTCTCTATTGATTATTCTTCTATTTGTTTGATCTCCGTGTCATCGTCCAATAGGTTTGGGTATTTTTGTCATTTTCATCCAAAACAACTTTTTGTACCATATAGTCCTTCAATTTTAGGATTTTTTTATCATTTTCATCCAAACGTCTGGCTTTTTTTTGCCAAAGTCGTCTATGAGATTTGGGGATTTTTTGTTATTTTCATCCAAATGTTTGATAGAAAAAATAAAGCAAATTTGATGTTTGGATGAAAATGGCAACAAATCCCAAAAGTGAAGGACTATATTGTACAAAAAAAATTATTTTGGATGAAAATGACAAACATGCCCAAACCTCAGGGTTACTCTTGTTTTTATTAAAAGGTAAACTAGATACTTAAAGAGCGATAGTTACAAGGTTGTCCCCGAAAATCCCTAAAAATTCAGAAGCCAGGGACGAGTAGAAAAAATAGGCCATAAAATCAAATTTTAACAAAAGGAACTTATTAGCCCTTGGGACAGCGGATCCTAGGCGGTCGCCCACCCTACCCTGAAGAGTTGTATAAGATAGTTGTTGGCTCATATCGTGGTCGTTCGATATTTTTCGGCTCTATTTAGCGACACTAAAAGAGGAATAAATGTTCCCTAAATTGACCTGATTGAATTGGAAATCGTTCATTTAATCGAGTTAATTGAATTGTTAACGAAGTCGATTCCACATTTGACTTTATTAACACTAGGCGAGTTTAGGTCGTTCCCCACTTTTTGAAGGGTTATTATCTTATTGTTTTTGTCGGTAGAACATCTTTCTATAGGATGGTAAAATCATTATTTGCGATTTTAATGTCGGTAGAACATCTTTTTATAGGATGGGAAAATCATTATTTGCAATTTTAACTTTTTATTTTGTTTTTCAATTGCTTTGACATTATTGCCTCCACGTTATTCTGTACTACGATGGTACATTAATTTTTTTTTAAACAAACACGTTTATGTATCTACGTGGATTTCCGCATTTAATTTATTCAATGAAATAATCAAAAGATATATTCGGATTCTCTTTGACTCTTTAGTTTCGAAAAGTTAAAAGGTACCGTATAAACGGGTGTAAATATAAAAATTGGTTTTACGTGATAAATGGGTGTTAATATAAAATTGGTTTTACATAAGAAATGAATGAATTTTTTTTTTCAATCTTATTAGCTACGCATTTTAGTCACAAAACTTTAAAAAATGTCGTGCTTGTACACCAGTAGAGTAATTCTATTAGTATAAAATCACGATTTTTTTTACATTTTGCAATTAAACATCACACTTAAGCATATGGTAAAAAAAATCAAAAAAAAAAAAAAAAAGCTTACTTAACTTTTCATGTGAAAATCATTTTGTATGTTAACCCATTTGTATTTGATTATTTTACTAGTTTTAAAATTAGAAAAATATCATCTTAAATGATTAATTATAATAAGTAATATTTATGGATGACAATCGAAGTCGAGGGGTATATGGTATGGAAGCGGATATGGAATTGGTTTTAAAAGGTATTTTGAGTATGAGATTAGATGATACCCGACCTAATTATTATGTTAAGAACAAATAAATCAGGTCGGGTATCATCTAATCTCATACTCAAAATAGTTTTAGTGTAGTTTACATCTACCCTAGTCTAGTAACAGCTCATTCTACTAGTTTTATTATATTAAGAACGGACATCTGTATTTTTTGTGCTATAAAACATGAACATATATTTGAGATTGATATCATATCAATCTATACATAATTTAAATATTTTAGACTTTTTATAGAGGTGATAATATGTGTATCATTTATCATATTTTTATTTGTTGTAATCGTTAAAAACAAAAGATTATACAAAAACTGAATGGTACCAAAAAAAATGTATTTAGAAATTCCAACGGGTATTTTAAACAAATTAACAGATATACCCGATAGCTGACGAGTAATTACTCAATATATACCAAGGGTATTGGGTTGGGTGTGGAACACACTTTTATAAGTGGATATGGGACTAGAATTACTAATATGCGTCTCACTCACACCCTGCGGTCCCTACCTATTGTCATCTCTAGTTATAATGTAATAGACAAAGTTATAGAAGCTGTAAGTTTTAACTAATTAAACTAAAAGTTAAAAAAACGTAGTTTTCTACATGATTTTATAATGTTAATAATTTAAAAATAGTTTTATAGGATTTTATAATTTCAAGGATTTTGTGAAAGATTCAAATAAACATAACGGTTACAAAATACTCTATAAATATCAAAGTAACACAAACATTAGTATGGAAAAATATAGTAAATACATGCTAGGTTTCCTATTAAAAGTTAAATGTATTATGTCATTTTGAAGTGAATGTTTTGAATCGTGTATTGGGTTGGGTGCTAACCCCATTAACTATAAGAATTAGACTTCTGTTGACTAACTTTGGCCAACAAATGTTGCATATACTTAGTCAAAAGGTGAATAGGTATATGGTAAATACCAAATTCACATTTTTTGTCACATCTCACTGTAACTTTCTAGTACACAATAAACATCATAAATTTACATGAATCTTATACACAAATGGTAGTTTGATTATTTTATGGTTGTCATTTCCTTCTTTATCTTCATCTTCTAGATCTATACAATTCAATCCCATGAAAATGATTTTTTACAATATCTCAAATAAGTAAGTCAAAACGTAACAGAACTACCAAGACTGGTGAATTAAACTATCACATTTTTCTTGTCACATGCCTTTGTAACTTTCTAGTAGAGTAAACATTATAAATTCACATGAGTCTTGTACATAAGTGGTAGTTTGATCCTTTTATGGTTACGAATTCAATAACCATGTCTTTTTATCTGTCATCTTCACAAATCTACCCTCTCAAACCCATGAAAAAGGATTAATTTCTTTTATAAATAACTCAAATAAGTTGAGTCAAAAAGCAATAGAAACTAACAAGAGTGGTGAATATTGAATTGGTACTATGGAATGTGACTACTTACCAATGTAATTATGGAGGCACTACGAGTGAAGTGGTTATTTTGAGAGGAAAATAAGTCTTTATGTTTCAACTTATATTCTTGTAGTCTACAAATGGTGCATATACTTCGTCAAAAGGTGTATTCGGTAGTACCAAATTCACATTTTTCTTGTCACATACCTTCGTAACTTACTTTCTAGTACAATAAACATCATTAATTCACGTGAGTCTTACACAGTTACACACAAGTGGTAGTTTGTTGGTTATAAATTCAATAACCATGGCATTTCCTTTGTGGTCTTCAGCTTCTAGATCTATTAGTGGCGGAGCTAGCTAAAAAATTAAGGGGCATCCCAATTTTTTTTGGATCAGGTGTGTCCTTTGTATAATACCGGAATTTTTTTATTTTTTTACACTACGTAAAACGGTACGTAGACGGGGTTGAGTGGTAGCCTATGCTACCCCTTCTAATACACTAGTTTCGCCCCTGAGATCTATGCACTCAATCCCATGTAAAGGAATTTTAACAATAACTCAAATAAGTAAGTCAAAAAGTAATAGAACTATCAAGATGGTGATTTTAATTAGACCCCCGTAGTGGGGCTTTTTTTTATTTCAAAAAAACCGCTTAACCCCCCCCCCCCCCCCCCCCCAATTACATAGGGCGTTGTTTGGCGTGTTTTTTGAAAAAAAATTGATTTGGCGTTTTAAATAAAACGCTGAATTGTGCATAGGGGCGAGAGATATGACCGTTGCCAACGGTCAATTCTTTAATATTTTTATTTTTTTTAATTCCAAAATTTACCCACTATATATATGCTACCCACTTTTCCTATTTTTTATAAAAAAAACTCACACTTTCTCTCCTACTTCTTCTATATTTTATACAAACATGCATCTATTCCGACCCCCCTTTGGTGTCCCCGCAAGACCCATGAACCCGAACACAACCCAACCGCAACACGCGTATAACCTTCAAGACATGGACCCGAGCACGTTAACGTACGCGGCTTACTTGAGTGGCGCCACTCCGTTCGTGCCTCCCACCTTCGGCTTTGGTCAAGCCGGCGGGTCGCAACCTTCACAACAACAAGCCGAACCCGATGTCGATGTCGTGCCGGAGACGCAACCCGAACCGGTGCCAGAGAAATCGAAACGCGGCAGAAGGTCGCATGAGAAGAAGGAAAATGACGAACCTCGACGTAAAAATAATCACATTAAATGGACGAAGGAGGAGGAATTCACGTTGACTCGGGCGTGGCTCGACGTTTCGGAGGACCACGAAATTGGTAACTTTTATATTTTTACTTATATTTTTACTTTTATTTTTAACATACAACTTATATTTTTACTTTTATTTTTTCAATTTGTAGTAAACTTTCAAACGGGCCCCGTTTTTTTAGATAGGGTTCGTGCACTCTTTAATAGCATGTGGGGTCAAGGCGAGCATCGGGACAAAGATTCCATTTCTAGCAAATGGACCGACATCAACAACAAGTGTCATGCCTTCCAAGAAGTGTAGCAACGTAACTACGATAATCGCCCGAGCGGTGAAGGTGACGTCGCGGTTTTAATGAAGACTTTGGACGAGTACGAGAAAACGAAATGCCCTTTCCCGTACTATAAGTGTTGGGATCTACTACGAAAAAGTCCAAAGTGGGCGCTAGTAGGTACCATGACGTCTAGTAGTAGACGTCGAGCTAAACGGTCAAAAACATCATCCTCCGTTGACCCTGAAACACCGACATCGGATGCCCGCAATGTCGATCTAAATGAGGTGGTGGACGTTGACGAGGAACTTGAAGAAGAGTTGACCCGACCGCCCGGTAGAAGAAAGGATAAGCGAACCGGGAAAAAAACGGTGGAGTCGTCTTCCGATCTCTAGATCATCTTCTTTTTTTTTAAGTTTATTTTTTTCGGTTTTTTTTTTTTATTTCAAGTAGTGTAATTTTTATTTTAAATTAATGAAGATTTTTATATTTTAAATTAAAAAAAATAATTGTGAAATGATTGCATGGGCGTTATTGGGCATTATTCCCACTACGAAACTTTTGCAATAACCCCCAATAATGCCCCATGCTGACTGGACTGCCACGTGTCGCAAAACGCCCCATGGTGAGGGCATTATTTGGCTAAACCACCACACATGGTCTTAGTATGATGGAATATGACCGCTCACCAATGTAATTATCGAGGCACTGGGAGTGGAGTAGTCCCTTTGAGAACATGTGTAATGGTCGTGTGGTGGGTGGGTGAACCATGCACCAACCACGAGGGGAACACCCCCCCCCCCCCTCCTGCGCGCGCGCTTGTGGTTGAGTGCTTTTGGGGTTGTCTCGTGGCTGGAACGACGATGACCATCGCGCAAAAATTGAGGTGGCTAGCCATTAAGCCTTTATTTTTTTTATCTCAAAACCAAAAATCTATATATAAACTTTATTCTCTTTACATTTTAACTACATCATTCCATTATTAGCAATCTCTATCTCTAAACTCTAAAAGTATGAATTATTGTTCGTCTTCCTCTAGTAGTGAAGATTGTACATCATCCGATTCTTACGAGATCTCGGAGGCTATTACAAGTGCGGTTAAACTCGTAGCAGAGTTTATGCAACACGTTAGCAAACCGGTTGAACGTCTGATTCTTAAAAGATAACCAATCGAACGGGATCGTGAGACTGCGAACGAGTTGTTGATGCGGAATTATTTTTGTGACAAACCCGTCTACGGTCCTCGAGACTTTAGGTCTCGTTTTAGAATGAGTAAACACTTATTTTTACGTATTACAAATGATTTGGAAGCCAAGTATGAACACTTCCAACAAAGACTGGACGCAAGAGGAAAGATGGGATTCACCGCAATACAAAAATGTACATACGTTGTTCGAGTGTTAGCATACAGTACGACAACGGATGCATGGGACGAGTATCTAAAAATTGTAAATAAAACATCGAGAGACGCTTTAGCATATTTTGCTCAAGGTAAATTGCTATTTTTTATAACTTATATATTTTTATAAGATTATTTGTGTTATAGTATCTATTTGTATTCGGTTGTGATTTAAAAAAAAGTGTCATTGATCTATACAAGGAACGATATTTACGTAAGCCTACATGGAAAGATCAACAACATATATACGATGTGCATGAGGATCAACATGGTTTACCCGGCATGATTGGTGCCATTTATTGTATGCACTCGGGTTAGAAAAATTGTCCAATGGCTTAGAGAGGTGGACATACTCAGGTTCTCGGAAAGGACCAACACGCATCCTTCAACCCGTTGCTTTGAATGATCTATGGATTTCGCATGCATTTATTGGTGTTCTTGGTTCAAACAATGGCATCAACGTGTTTGAGTAGTCACCTATCATTGAGGATCACATAGCAGGTAACGTAACTGTCTCTTCTTTTTAGGCTACCGGAAGTGAGTATCCACATGGATACTTTCTAGCCGATGGTATATATCCAAAATACACGTTTATTGTAAAAGCATTCTTATATCCTATTGACGACGTGAGAGCTTATTTTAAAAAAGGTTCAAGAGTCAGCTAGAAAAAATATCAAAAGGTTATCTGGTGTTCTACAACACGGTTGGCATTTTGTGAGGAACCCTTGTCGACTATGGCGTTGCATAAGTTTCTTTAAGAGAAGAATGATGCACCTCATCCCACTTTGTCACACCCCAACCGATGGCGGAAACTTCGTAATGAGACGAAAACGAGATTGCTAGCGACTTCATAACACTATTTTTGCGACAATATTTAATAAAACCGAATTTCATTTCATTGATAAATATTCAAGTACAACTTCTTGGAAACAAGGTAGAACAACAACAAGGAACAAATACAACAATGTACATGAAAACAATACTGAATCTTTAAGTGCGTTTCTAGTCAATCCTACGACTTTTCATCATCATCGTCGTCATCAAACTCCTTCAACACGTTTCAAAGTATAGTTCAATACAAAAGTATTGGCAAGTATACAAGTTTATGTACTAGCATACGTATAAAAGTTTGAACAAGTCCACATGGCATAATTGTTATCAAGAATTAACGTATAACTGGCATGCAACTATAAATGTCAAGCCAAAGTTTACGGCTAGCGTAATCTTATCGTAGCAACGATAAGACCGTTCTGTTTTTAACTTAATATGACCTCAAGAATACGGGCGATGTGTTACTCCTATCGCGCTATACATGTTAAGGGAGGCTTTTACGAAGTTAATGACAAGTATAAAGCATATGAATGTTCCAACACATATGAATTAAAGCATAACGTATTAAGCATGTATATTGGATTGTTTTTTTGTGAATAAGCATAAAGTTTATGTGATTGTGTGTGTGTTTAATAGTATAAACGTATTGCACCCAAAAGTGTAAAAAGTAAAAAGGGTCATGCATCACAGTCTTTGCAAAGCTTTCTGGTTATCCACGATTTGACGAGTGGTTGAGAATGGGGTGACGAAGGTGTGAGTTAGTCGGAGTTGAACAGAGGATTCGGATTTGAATTACAGTACATAAGTATATATAAAAACACGAAAGTATATCTCGTCTAAGCTCTCATTGTGATACTAAGTTTTTGTGATTTCATGCGTCCAGATTTGCCCATTAGAATCAACGGATGATGAACTTAGAACTGAGATAAATGATAACCGAGACTCACAACACTGTTCGTGCGAACAGAGCCCATTCGGGCGAGTGGGAAAAATCCCCGTCGTGCGAAAGGCCTGTTCGTGCGAAGGGTTCTGTTCGAGACACTTTAATCATTAACCGGTTAACGTTCTGATTTCGGTTGTGTTATATATTATATTATGTTATGTTATGTTATGTTATGTTATGTTATGTTATGTTATGTTATGTTATGTTATGTTATGTTATGTTATGTTATGTTATGTTATGTTATGTTATGTTATGTTATGTTATGTTATTAGTCCAGTGAGTCAGAGAGTTCATGGAAGTCATGTATGGAGGTATAACACCTCATTATATGTTTCACCAAAGCACAAAGTTTATTAACATCGTTAACAAACCCGGTTGGTCACGAATATAACAGAAAAAATACACATATACCAACAGCCGAATAAGGACAACCCGGGCGTGTTCCCAACTTGGTAAGTTGGAGGCTAGGTGGGGTTAACTTATTCTGGTTCTAGGAGACTGTTGGGTATTTGATTACGAGTTACAAGTGGGGCAGTAGAACTAGTTTGGAAAGCCAAGGCTCCCATGGTTCACACTTTACCAATACATAGGTTCGTCCATACTGATAAATGGCGAATCCTGGATGGTTTCAGCACTTGAAGTTTGTAAGAACGGAAAGTAAAACAACAGCAAGCTCGTTCGTGCAAGTGGGCTCCAGTCGCGCGAATGGGATTAATTCGTGCGACTGGGACCTAGTTCTTCATGAAATTTTACTGTTTCGAGCTCGTTTGTTGGTGAAATTCAACCTTAACACAAACCCACAGCTATGGTCTAAGTTGTGACCTCGGTAGGTTCCAGTTTTCACAAAGTTTCAAAACATAAAAGTATTTTATAAAAGCTTGAACGAAAACTGTCTCGGCCCCCGACCCGGTTTGACCGGTTTCAGGAGCTGTGGGACAGAAAATCCCGTGGTATTGATTTAACAGCGGAAGTTTCTTCAGGATCTTTTTAAAACTAAAATATTTCCCGATTATTTTATTTCACAACTCGGGATAAAACCCGGTAATTTACAATCTTGAGATTTCACGAAGAAATCTTTTATTTTACAAAACATGTTTCTTTATTTTATACTGAGCCACTTCCTTAAGCTTGTAGTGCTTCATGGCACTTTTCCTGGATCACAACAGATCACCTGAAACATGTTTGAAAAAGGTTTTGTCAGCGGGAAATACTGAGTGAATCATTCTTTTTAATAAAAATGACTCATGGTTATTAATTACAGCATAAAAGCGATTACGATGGTTTCTATCTTATTGTTATATGGCACCGTGTCACCTCCTGGTAACGACGGTCGTACCACTATTGAGTCCTGTCACTCAACTAGTGATGATATATCACTGTTAGGGCTTATTTGCCTAACCTGTGTTAGGGCTTATTAGCCTAACCCTGGGAGAAATTAGTAATGTGCACAATACCCCACTAGCCATTGATTAAGATTACCATGACTTAATCCCTGTAATTATAACATTTGAAAATAATTTGAGGTATTGTAAAACGGTTGACAAAAAGAGAATGACTCACATTGCAGATTTATTTTGAGCAGAGCCTAGCCTACTGATTAGCCTTTGAACCTAAATTAATAATAGGCACACAATTCGGTTAGTAACTTAATACAGCATTTACGATAACTCACGAGATTAAACCCTCACATCGAATGACAAAGTGCGATACTTAAACATCCATTGAAATAATGGGGCGTTTTTTTTTAATTTCAAAAAACCCGCTTAAAAACGCCCCCCCCCATTACATAGGGCGATGTTTGGCGTGTTTTTTGAAAAAAAAATTGATTTGGCGTTTTAAATAAAACGCTGAATTGTGCATAGGGGCGAGAGATATGACCGTTGCCAACGGTCAATTCTTTAATATTTTTATTTTTTTTAATTCCAAAATTTACCCACTATATATATACTACCCACTTTTCCTATTTTTTATAAAAAAAAAAACTCACACTTTCTCTCCTACTTCTTCTATATTTTATACAAACATGCATCCATTCCGACCCCCCTTTGGTGTCCCCGCAAGACCCATGAACCCGAACACAACCCAACCGCAACACGCGTATAACCTTCAAGACATGGACCCGAGCATGTTAACGTACGCGGCTTACTTGAGTGGCGCCACTCCGTTCGTGCCTCCCACCTTCGGCTTTGGTCAAAACTTCGGTTTTAGTAAGAAATGATGTTTTTACAAACATAAATTCTGATAGGAATTTAAATAGAAAGCATGAAAGATACAAGTCTTGACACTGATAGGCGCAAGACGATATATTCGAAAAGTGATATTTTCGAAAATGAAATTTTGATATAAATTAAACATGATGTAACACAATCACGGTCAAGAAATGTAATGTGAAGTAGAATCACACTATAACCAAGCAAGCGGTAAAAAGTAACTGGACTAATAAGTGTAAGTAGTAAGACCCGTCAAGGTCATTTTAAAAAAAAAATATTTTGGTTTGCTTGTAAGCGGTGGATTCGGTATGACTGAACCGAATAAATAAATCTGAAAACAAAAGAAAGTATTGCTAAAAGTGAAATATTTCACTAAGGACCTTTAAAACGGGTCAAGGTGACGGATGCACCAAGAGTTCGATAATATATAAAAGCGATGGAAATCGCTAAGTTAACTAAACTAGTAAAAATAACGGAATTACGTTATTTCAAGTTGCATTATGTCATATGAGATACGTAGAGGTTCTGTAACCAAAAAGACATTACCATAATTCTTCTGGTAATGCTAACAATTGGTTAAAGTATGAGTAATGCTTAAGAGATTACTCAAGTCAAACGCATTGAGTTTAGAAACTCAATGAACTATGTAAGCAAGGTTTCGAGGACGAAACCTCTTTAAGGGGGTAGACTTGTAACACCCCAAAAACGGGTTTGGTAATCAAGCCACGTTAATAGTGACGACGGGTAAAATACCGGTAGTGGTAAAAATTAACCCGGTAAATATTAGGTTTTTAAATAAATTATCCTAATATTAAATAAAAGTTATACAAAGGCTTATGGATAAATAAAGTGTTTAAAAGGCCCGAGTTGACGGGACCTAAAATAAACTTAGTCGTAAATATTCCCGAACCCGCTAAGCTAACTAGGAATGTTTGACCCGGTTAATAAGAGGGAATATGGATTGTAAATAAGTAGGTTATAACCTACTTAATAGATAACAAAACTTGAGGGGCCAAAGGTGGAATAATCTAAAAGATTATTTACTAAAATCAAAAACAAAACACACACACACACCTAGTGTGTTCGTGAACGACCAGGAGAAGGCTCCAAGGGGAGCCAAAACCCAAACTTCAACAAATCAACAAATTTAAGCTCAAATCAAGACCCAAATTGATGCATGAACACATATAAATGATCACCTAGTCGTGGGGATCACAAGGTATGTCAAATTTTAAGATTTGGTGATACTTTGAGATTATGATGAACAATCATAATCGAAATTCTGGAATGAATATTGAATCTATGAGTGTTATTGTGTTGAAATCTTTGTTTAGAAACAAACCCTAGTTGAAAACTTGGAGAATTGGTGTTAAAACTAGGGATTTGATAATTAACCTCTTATGTGCTAAGTGGGTTTTGATTATGTAGTGAAGATGATGGTTTACACATGTTTAAAATCATCATAGTTGCTAGTAGAAACAAGATACTTGAACAATTTGCAAGTTTGAGTGTTGAACATACATGACTTGAGATGGGTTTTTATGATATGATGATGTTAGTGTCAAACTTGTGATTGAAATCATCATATTATTTAGTAAGACAAAGTACTTGAACAATTTAGGTGTTTGGGTACATAAATCATATTTACCATGAAATGGGTTGTTATATGAAATAAAAGAATTGATGTTAAGATCGTGATATAGATGCTTGAAATCATATTACCTAGTTGTAAAATGTGTAAAAACAATGTATGCACATTAGGTGTTTGTTAAAATGCCTAAATGAAAACTAAAGTGTTGAAATTTAGAGTGAAAATGTGCAATGAATAAGTTGATAAGTCGATTGACCTTAAAAAGTCAAATCGACCAAGTGTATGATCGGATGGTAAATTCGATATAAGAATAGTAGGATGGAATAGTCGTAAATGATTATGACTAACCTAACCATCTTACAATTACATTGATAGTTTGACGCTTGGCAAGCTAGGTGAAGGCTTGGGGAAGGAAGCGGGTCAAACGAAGCAAGAATGACGGAAAAGCATAATTCGGATGCAAGGTAAGTATAGCTTACACTAGTCTTAAATTGTGGAATATTTTCTTATTATATGAATTATGAATGAGATATCTAAACAATTGAAATATGATGTTCCGTCGTGTAGTCGAACGGAACAAGAAAATCAAAGATGAAAGAAACCATAATAATGGTTAAATCGAAGTAAATCAATAATTTGGTCATATTATGTCGAAAGCAATAAACGGTTTATAAGTAAAATGACCGTACGGTGTTAAACGGAACGAGTCATGTAGATGAGACGATAATAAATATCATCTCGCATAGATGAACGACCATTTCGGCCAAACAGGTCAAAAGGTGTAGACATCACCTTTTGACAATATCGATTAATGATTCTTTTGTCGAGTTATATGCTTACAGGAATAGATATCCAATGGATACCCGCATCGTTCTTAATTAGCAATTATAAAGCAAGGTATTAAAACCGGGTAATAAGTTAATCCGAGCCAGGTACGTATTATAGATAAACTCATAAATTAGAACTTGAAGTTCTATGAGAGTTAGGCAAAGTAAAAAGGACATTCGGTTACCTAAAAAGGTGAACCGAAGGATTTAAATTATAGACAGAGTGTTTTGAAAATAAGATTTGGTTAAAAACGAGATTTTGGGCGTACATGGCTTAAGCAAGCCCTTCGTTGTAAAAGAAGGGTTAAAAATGACCAAAACGCCCTTGTAAGCAAAATTAAGCAAACAACTCTTAGAAGTTGCTTGAAAACGAGTTTTATAATCAAGTTAATACTTAAAATAAGTCTAATAGCGTAAGATGTAAATCCTTGGTCGAAAGACTCTATATGAGTCTTTGCCGTAAATTGATAATCCGAAGGGTAAAACTCGGATTAGATAGATCGTCACATTAAAACCAACACAAATATAGATGTGATGGAAGGTCACTTGATAACTAATGTGGAAATAAAATACTAGAAAGAAATGGGTGTGAGTGATGCGTAAAAGTTGCTTAAATGTCCTTAACGGGTCAAAATAAGCACTTGAGTGAAAGCGGGTTTAAAATGCGTAGGAAATCCGTGGTTTGAGCCAAATATGATAGGCGATATAGAAATTAAAAGGTTCACGAGAATTTGGGATCAAACAAATAAGTTTGTTTGATAAATACATGAATGGGTCAAAATGGGTAAATTCTAGTTTAAGCCAAAAGCTTAAACTCTATAAATTTGTTAATCCAGAAGTCGGATTTTAAATCCATTTGATGGAGAATCACATTACAAACACGTAGGAAGAAACGGTAGGTCAAACGGATAAGCGGTTTGAAAGATACGAAAGATTTCGTGTCAAATCACGGCAAAATGGAAAAGCTGAATGCAGGGGCCACCGTAAATTACGGTGTCCACCGTAATTTACGGTGGAGCTGAAAATGTTACGGTGGTTCTCTTCTGATTTACGGTGGAAGAATAAGGTTTCAGGGGATACCGTAAATTACGGTACCCACCGTAATTTACGGTGGGCCCTGTACAAAAATGTATTTTTTTATCAAGTTTCGCTTCCCGAACTCGTTTAGACACATTTTAATCTTCGTATGACTAAAGCATTTCATGTTTATGAAATGTACGTACATTTTGGATGCCGAAAGACGATCAAGCTCAACGAAGAACCGAACACGATAAAGATACACGCTTCCGCACTTTGCCACGTCGTAAATTTTAAACAACGAATTTGATCACGTTATGTAGAATAACTTATGATTTGTAAAAGATTTAATAAACCCGTATTTTCAATGTTTATGTAATCTTAATTACATGGTTGTTATTCGTAAAATATACGTTAAACCTTGATTTATAAGAACGGGTGTTACAAGTTGGTATCAGAGCCTTGGTTTAAGAGATTCGAGTATGGTGGGGAGGAACCATGCTTGAACTTAAACCTTATGCTCTTGACAAGGAATAGTGTTCGGTTCGAAGCTTGATCGCAAATCCGGTAAGTACAAGTATGTTAATAGTTTAGCATGCTAAAGTGTTGTAAACAACACATAGGGCTATCGCGTGATACACGTTACCCCAATTAAACTGATTGATATAGTTGACGAAAATACGCGCGTTGACGCGTATAGTAGAAAAAGCCTTGTATTATAATACGGGCGATTATTGAAGTTGACATTACTAACTTTGTGAATGTTTTAATTGAAGGACACTCGCGTTTGAACACAACGAGAATCAAACGAATTGTGGATATGAGGATGGAACGGTCCGAAGTATGACGAGAGGAGCATGCTCACCGAGGACTAAATCGCGTAACGACCGTGAACAAGGTTAATGGCAAGGAACGCCCGTTGGGGCAAACATTACCAGGTGCACATTTTAAATAATTGCACAAATAGTAATATGCAACAAATAAGTAGAAATTGAAAGTTGCATATGTAGATTGAAAACTTGGAAAAATCCGAATAGAGAAAGTATTCGGGATATTGTTTCCAAGAGAAACAAATAGAGGTGTTACTTACATAGGGCGTGATGTGAAAACTATAAAAAGGTCATGTGTGTCATGTGTTAATCGCTTACTCTGGCCAAGTAAGTAGTGGCATATGATACCATGAGTTTCTTATAGCGGACACATTTACATCTGATGTAGTAAAGGCAGGGTGAATGGGACTAACTTAAAAAGTACCCAAATGGATCAAATGAGCAAAATATTTGATAATAATGTAAACGCACGGCCGTGTGACGGAAGCGTATTACCTTAGGATAATGAGCCCAAGAGAAGGGACAAAGAAACAAGTAAATGACGTAGACAAGTATTGGGAGGGAATGTACTTACACTCGAACCCAGAAAACGCAAGCATGAAAAATGATTTAGACAAGTATTGGGAGGGGGTGTACTTACACTCGAACCCAGAAAACGCAAGCATGAAAAATGATTTAGACAAGTATTGGGAGGGAGTGTACTTACACTCGAACCCAGAAAACGCAAACATGTAAAATGATTTAGAGAAGCATTGGGAGGGACTGTACTTACACTCGAACCCGGAAAATGCAAATATGTCCCTTAACGGATCGTTTTTGTAAAACGTCAAACTTAAAGACAAAGTCGGAATATAAAAATGAAGCGAGGTCTTAATGCATACCGGGAGGGTTGCAATAATAACGACTTCGGTAAAACACTCGGTTGATGGGTAAGAATTAAACACATGCGTAAACCAAAAGACATGAACGCGGGTTGAAAAATCAAAGGACTTGGATTACGAGTTATGACTATAAAATCTCGTATATAGAAATTGTGAGTAAATATGTTCAACTATTCGAAGTCGAATGGGTTGAATAAAGAATAAAGTTGATTGTTTATAAGTGATGGATTTCACATTAATAGGTCAAACATGTTGAATACAATATAACGCCGAATGGCACAAATGAGCGCTAGCCAGATAAAGGTAGCGTTAAATGCAAGAGAATAATGAGCCCGGTAATGGGATTTAACCAAATAAGAATAAATGATGGACTGTCAATATCCTGATATGGATAATTGACAAAAGTTAAAGAGAAGATCCTAAAACTAAAACTTCGGTTTTAGTAAGAAATGATCCTAAAACCAAATAAGAATAAAGTATGGAAGTGGGGATGATGGTTTGGTTAGTCATAGACCAATTAATGCGCGAATACCCTTAACGGGTCAAAATAAGCATATGAACGATAATGTGTTAAGAGGATGCAAGACATCCAAGAATTTAGTAATTTATGATAGACGTCACTGATATTGTTAGATTTATAAGAGGTTATGGTAAAATAACCAAGTTATGTTGATGAATGCATGAACGGGTCAAAATTTGGTAAGAGGGTAATAAGCCGAAGAGTTAAAAGTCTGAAATTTTATTAAGTCGGATGTTGGATTTTAGTTCCATTAGATGGAGAATTAAATTAAGGACGTGTAGGAAAAAAAATCGGATAAAACGGATAAAAAACGAGAGAGTTATGCTCGTTTCCGTAAAACGGGATCGTGCTGGGAATGTGCAGCACCTGTTCTGTGAAAACAGGGGCCTAGCGCGACGCCAAGGCCCTTGGCGTCACACGAGCCCCCCCTGGTTGTCGAAAGTTGCTCGTTTGCTCAGTTTTGGCTTAGGAACTCGTTTAAACGCGTTTCAAGCTACGTTTGACTAATTTAACTTACGTTTTTATGAGCATAAATGTATGCATCTATGTAGATAGGCAAGTATGTATGTTTGTATGTATCTAACACGTATGTAGAAGCGTATGTAAGCATGTATGCGCAAACGTATGTAAGGTTATAAGTGTGTGAACAAGTACACGCGGATATATGAAGACGTATATGAGTAGGTAAGTATGAGTTGGGTATGTTGAAATAGGTGATTATAAATATATATGTAAGTAAGTATGTAGGCATGTACGTATGTATGTTTTATAAATCTAAGTGTATGTATGTAGGTGTGTATGTAGGTAGTATGTATATGTACGCAAGTGAGTGCATACGAATGTATGCACGTATGTAGGTTTGTGTGAAGGCATGTAATAAGTATGTATGTATGTACGTATGTATGTATGTGTGTATGTACTATGTGGGATGTCATGACCGTACGTAACGATGTAGGTATGTATATATGTAGATACATATAGAGTGATTGATATGTATTTATATGTAAGTTTGCATGTAGGTTGGCATGTATGTGTGTACATATGTATGTATGGAGATAATGTGTATGAAGTTTAGGTATGTATGTAAGTCTTTCGGTACGGTTAAGTGTTTACGTTGTTTATTCGTGTACCTGGAGTTATAAGTGAAATGCAGGAATGGCAAAGAAGTCTCACCACGGATGGTATGACAGGATGGAAAAGCTGGGATGTAAAGAGTTAACGAAACGAGAAGTAAACGTGAACAAACCTTGTATGTTTATAATGCGTGCTAATATGTGAATTTTATGTGGTGAGCGCAGGTAGTACCAGTCATGAGGATATCCAAGGATTGGAGATCGAGGATCGAGTCACAAGATAGATTGTACGGAAGTGTTGAGTACGTAATTAAGTGAAGCTAGTTTATGGTTTCTTATTGAAAATGAGTATAATAAATGTATTTATTATGAAAGAATTTATCTTAAAAATGAATTTAAGTGCGTCAAGGTGTTTGTAACGAAAGAAATTTTCATGGTACGAGTTTTCCGCTGCGACTTTTATCATGTACGAATTAGGGTCTTGCAAGTTGGTATCAGAGCCCTGGTTTGAGGGAATCAAGTACGAGAAGGTAGGTACTTGAACTCAAACTTGTGTGCTCTTGAGATAAGAAATCCGTACAATCTAAGACTCGATCAAGATCCAAAGGTAAAGGCTAATGTAAGTATGTACTTATGTATACGTATAAAGAAACTGACTGTTTTGTATGTTCAAGGTAAGCATAAGTGTTGGAAGAGGATGATCCGTGAATGCAGTCTAGGATGAATACTAAGGCAGGCAAAGAGGTAATAAGACAAGTAGGAAAATGAGCCCAGGTACGTAAATTTAATATGTGGGTGTAAGTAATGGTAAAATTCATTAAGGGAAGGAGAATTTTAAAACGAAAGACAATGATTGTATAGTAATGAAGTATTGGAAGCGATACACGCGCCGAAACCTAAGTCTACGGACATAAGGTAACAATTACATGAAGGCACGAAAGTACTATATGGATTGTGTACCTGGCCAGTACACGAGAAACGTATGACGTTCGTGAGATCATGATAATTGTTACAGGTATGTCCGGTAGAGTTGGGTAGCAGGCGGGCGTGTGGGTGAAATGGGAAGTAAGACTCTCGGGAAATTGAGAGTACTATGTAAGAATGAATAACATGCCTGATAAGAATGAAGAATGTTGAATCCGTGATTAAGTGCGGATCAACGAGATATGAATAATATGTTTGAATCCGTAAGACAGATTCAGGGAATGAAAGGTATGAATGCAATGTTTGAATCCGTGAGACGGATTCAAGGATGAAAGGCATGGATGATATGTTTGAATCCGTGAGACGGATTCAAGGATGAAAGGCATGGATGATATGTTTGAATCCGTGAGACGGATTCAAGGATGAAAGGCATGGATGATATGTTTGAATCCATGAGACGGATTCAAGGATGAAAGGCATGGATGATATGTTTGAATCCGCGAGACGGATTCGAGGATGAAAGGCGTGAATGTAATGTTTGAATCCGTAAGGCGGATTCAATGAATGAAAAAGCATGAATGATGCGTCTGAATCCGTGAGACGGATTCAAAAATATAAAAAGATTAAATTAATCCGCCTAAGAAGATGTCGACAGTTTGACCATGATTGAGTCGAACGGGTCATAGAAATAAGTATAAAGTAAAAGGTGATAGTATAATAGACGAAGTTTTGTATAAGTTGCGTGTTAGATGTGTTAGTAATTGACTCTTAGAAGTCAGAATGATGACGGGCTGTGACCCGGACAATAACTTGAGTATGGGCGGAAATGGTAAGCTTAGTAAGAAATATTGAAACGATGTAATAAGGTCTTCGCAAGTAAGCATGAATGGAAGGAAGTACGAGCGTGTACTTCAGCTGGCGAAATGATTAATTGAATGAAAGGATTGCATGTAAGAAATAGAATGTGTGGCACGTTATAGCAGGTACGTAGGAAATTGTAGAAGAGTTATAGGTGGGTAATCACCTAGTGTAATGAATGTTTGAATGACATATGTTAACCGCCGATGTTGTTGATGATAATGTTAGAACTATTGATGTGATGAAACCAATCGTATTGGTGAAAGGACGTGCACGAGCGGAAGCTCATTACACGAAGGAATGAAACCTGGCCTGTACGGCTAGTACTCGAGGAGAAGATGATCGATCTGGGTTGCGGATCGTGGTTTGGGAAATGAAAAAGAGGTTAGTAAAATGTTTAACTCATGATTGAAGAGATATGAACTATTTATACACGTGAATTAAGTAATGCATGAAGTGAAAGCAATAGTAATGTGAAATGAACGAAATGATTTAAAGATAATATAAAGGTATGCAAGGTATACGTAACTATAGAATATGTAGAATAAGGTTAACGTTAAAGTTAAGCATATATGAGTATGTATAGATTTCAAATTCAAAGTAAGGTCGTTTAGTCGACGAAAACGATATGAATGTGCAAATAAACAGAAAGAATGTTAATAATGAAATGTTGGAATTATTTAAGTAAATAAAAGGATATATTGCACATGATGAGGGAATATTTGAACGAGGAATAAACCACTAGCTATGAAGGTTGTTAGAAATTAGCGCTACTAGTGAAAGCGATACTAATAAGAACTCCGGAACGGGTTCTTGGAGCTAGAAGATTCTCATTAGGACGGGCAAGTGGTCGTATGGATGGACTGGAAGAAAAGATAATGTGTGTTCGATGAAAGTGAGAAAGGTTTCGGGGACGAAACCTTGTTTAAGGGTGGTAGACTTGTAACGCCCCAAAATCTGAATGCTAATATTTGTCGTATGTTCTTATGTGACACGTCATGAAATAAATAACTAGGCTATTTAACCTAGTTAAAGGTATGGTCAAAAGTATTAAATGATGAGGGTAGTGTCAGTTATGTTTTAAAGGTAAACCCGAGGGGCTAAAGTGGAACAAATGAAAGTTAAGTTATAAAATAACTAGACACACACAAACACACACATACGTGTGTGTTCGAGAAAGATCAGGAGGCTCCCATGGAGCCTCAAACCCTAAATCTTCTTTATGCTCAAATCGGAAGGCAAGATGAAGCTTAAATCCATAACCGAGCATGGATTAATGATCACCAACACGAGAGGATCATAAGGTATGTTTTAAATCTAAGATTGGTGATCATGGGTGAAGTGGGTTATGTTCTAATCCGTGAGTTAATATGAAATTGATCATGTACAAGGGTTAAAATCCTCGTATAGAACGTGGGTTATGTATGGTTTGCGTTAATTTGATGATTAGAGGTGAAACTCGTTAGTTAGGGTGAAGATGATGACTAGAATCACCTCCTATGTTCAAGTCTTGTTGAATGATTGATGTATTATGTGGGTATGATGAATTATTGTTAGATGAAAGTATAGGAATATGATGATGTTATGTTTGATGTTCATTTGGAATGATATATGATGATTAGTAGAAGGATTTGATGAGTTATGTATGAGTTTAGAAGATTCATGCATGAATTAGTTGTACGTTATGCTTAAAAGGTGGTACGCACACCAAGCGTATGATAAAATGTATATAGTGTCGTCCGTACAGTCGATTATGATGTTAAGGGTATATGATGATAAGTCGATAGTTAAGTATGGTTAATAGTTGACTTTTGAAAGTCAACTAAGTATAAGAAACATGATTTGACTCATTGTCGTAAATGTAGGTTGATGGGAAGTCGTATGGTACATGTTATAGCAATCCGTGTTAAATGTAATGACATGATGAGTTACATGAGTTTAACGTATACGGATATGATTATATGAAGTTGATTATACATTTTAATGCTTGTTAGAAATGACTAAGGAAAGTTAAGTGTGAATTATGCGAGTGATATGATTGTTACATGTACAAATGTGTATGCTAATAAGAGCGTGATTTCGATGAAATGAAAGTATAGGAATCACGTCGAGACGGACTCAAGCATGAGGTGTTAACGGGTCAAGAAGAGGCAAGGAATCGGATACGAGCACGGACGCCTAAGGTAAGTGATTTCCGTAATCACTTCTTAGTTCAAGTAAGTAATAAAGTGTTGTAATTAATTAAACATGATGTTTGCGGTCAAATATGTGTTAAAGTCTTTCGTCGTAAATGATGGGATTAAAGTTGACCAAAATGCCCTTGATGGGTATTTTGGGGTAAACGATCTTAAAAGTAGTCTAGTAACAAGTTATTCGGTTAGTGTAATGTTTTGGACAAGTATGGAAGTGGGGATGATGGTTTGGTTAGTCATAGACCAATTAATGCGCGAATACCCTTAACGGGTCAAAATAAGCATATGAACGATAATGTGTTAAGAGGATGCAAGACATCCAAGAATTTAGTAATTTATGATAGACGTCACTGATATTGTTAGATTTATAAGAGGTTATGGTAAAATAACCAAGTTATGTTGATGAATGCATGAACGGGTGAAAATTTGGTAAGAGGGTAATAAGCCGAAGAGTTAAAAGTCTGAAATTTTATTAAGTCGGATGTTGGATTTTAGTTCCATTAGATGGAGAATTAAATTACGGACGTGTAGGAAAAAGAATCGGATAAAAAGGATCAAAAACGAGAGAGTTATGCTCATTTCCGTAAAACGGGATCGTGCTGGGAATGTGCAGCACCTGTTCTGTGAAAACAGGGGCCTAGCGCGATGCCAAGGCCCTTGGCGTCACGCGAGCCCCCTGGTTGTCGAAAGTTGCTCGTTTGCTCAGTTTTGGCTTGGGAACTCGTTTAAACGCGTTTCAAGTTACGTTTGACTAATTTAACTTACGTTTTTATGAGCATAAATGTATGCATCTATGTAGATAGGCAAGTATGTATGTTTGTATGTATCTAACACGTATGTAGAAGCGTATGTAAGCATGTATGCGCAAACGTATGTAAGGTTATAAGTGTGTGAACAAGTACACGCGGATATATGAAGACGTATATGAGTAGGTAAGTATGAGTTGGGTATGTTGAAATAGGTGATTATAAATATATATGTAAGTAAGTATGTAGGCATGTACGTATGTATGTTTTATAAATCTAAGTGTATGTATGTAGGTGTGTATGTAGGTAGTATGTATATGTACGCAAGTGAGTGCATACGAATGTATGCACGTATGTAGGTTTGTGTGAAGGCATGTAATAAGTATGTATGTATGTACGTATGTATGTATGTATGTATGTATGTATGTATGTATGTATGTATGTGTGTATGTACTATGTGGGATGTCATGACCGTACGTAACGATGTAGGTATGTATATATGTAGATACATATAGAGTGATTGATATGTATTTATATGTAAGTTTGGATGTAGGTTGGCATGTATGTGTGTACATATGTATGTATGGAGATAATGTGTATGAAGTTTAGGTATGTATGTAAGTCTTTCGGTACGGTTAAGTGTTTACGTTGTTTATTCGTGTACCTGGAGTTATAAGTGAAATGCAGGAATGGCAAAGAAGTCTCACCACGGATGGTATAACAGGATGGAAAAGCTGGGATGTAAAGAGTTAACGAAACGAGAAGTAAACGTGAACAAACCTTGTATGTTTATAATGCGTACTAATATGTGAATTTTATGTGGTGAGCGCAGGTAGTACCAGTCATGAGGATATCCAAGGATTGGAGATCGAGGATCGAGTCACAAGATAGATTGTACGGAAGTGTTGAGTACGTAATTGAGTGAAGCTAGTTTATGGTTTCTTATTGAAAATGAGTATAATAAATGTATTTATTATGAAAGAATTTATCTTAAAAATGAATTTAAGTGCGTCAAGGTGTTTGTAACGAAAGAAATTTTCATGGTACGAGTTTTCCGCTGCGACTTTTATCATGTACGAATTAGGGTCTTACACAATGGCATCAACGTGTTTGAGTAGTCACCTATCATTGAGGATCACATAGCAGGTAACGTAACTGTCTTTTCTTTTTGGGCTAGCGGAAGTGAGTATCCACATGGATACTTTCTAGCCGATGGTATATATCCAAAATACACATTTATTGTAAAAGCATTCATATATCCTATTGACGACGTGAGAGCTTATTTTAAAAAAAGGTTCAAGAGTCAGCTAGAAAAAAATATCAAAAGGTTATCTGGTGTTCTACAACACGGTTGGCATTTTGTGAGGAACCCTTGTCGACTATGGCGCTGCATAAGTTTCTTTAAGAGAAGAAGGATGCACCTCATCCCACTTTGTCACACCCCAACCGATGGCGGAAACTTCGTAATGAGATGAAAACGAGATTGCTAGAGACTTCATAACACTATTTTTGCGACAATATTTAATAAAACCGAATTTCATTTCATTGATAAATATTCAAGTACAACTTCTTGGAAACAAGGTAGAACAACAACGAGGAAAAAATACAACAATGCACATGAAAACAATACTGAATCTTTAAGTGCGTTTCTAGTCAATCCTACTACTTTTCATCATCATCGTCGTCATCAAACTCCTTCAACACGTTTCAAAGTATAGTTCAATACAAAAGTATCAGCAAGTATACAAGTTTATGTACTAGCATACGTATAAAAGTTTGAACAAGTCCACATGGCATAATTGTTATCAAGAATTAACGTATACCTGGCATGCAACTATAAATGTCAAGCCAAAGTTTACCGCTAGCGTAATCTTATCGAAGCAACGATAAGACCATTCTGTGTTTAACTTAACATGACCTCAAGAATACGGGCGATGTGTTACTCCTATAGCGCTATACATGTTAAAGGAGGCTTGTACGGAGTTAATGACAAGTATAAAGCATAAGAATGTTCCAACACATATGAATTAAAGCATAACGTATTAAGCATGTATATTGGATTTTTTTTTTTGTGAATAAGCATAAAGTTTATGTAACACCTCGAAAATTCATGTCCAATAATGTATTGACACGTGTCATAAACTTTAAACGTGCAAAAGATTACATTAGAAGGACAAAAGTTGACAAACAAAGAAACTATGTGAATATAAGGGTTCAGAATGTCAACAATGAATAAATATACTTTACAGTAACCCTACATGATGTTTATACCCTTAAACGGATGAATCATGGATCATACGAAGCTAATTGTGAAAGAAAGTGAGAGATTACAAACTACAGGGGTTAAACGTGTCAACATGTTTAAGTTATACCTCTGAGTGACCTTTTAGTAAACCCGAAGCTTTGTAACGATTAAATATGCTCACTAGAATGCGTGATAAAAATTTCACCAAGTTTCGTTATCGTATGAGAAAGTTATAATAAAATTCGTATACGAGGGGTTAAAAGCCTCAACGTTGAAATTTAAGACTTTTTGGTGATCGTATGAATAATCGGGGACTAAACAAAGTTGGTTTATGACTTGGGGTCCTTAAAAGTCAAGTTTGGGGGTTACAAGTGCAAGAAACCATATTAAAAATCAAGTTTGGAAGTGCGGGGGCCAAAACTGTCAAAAAATGAAAATGTGCATGTGCTGGCTTGGTCCTTACGGACCGTAAGCTAGGACCCTTACGATCCGTAAGCAGGTGCCAGCGACAGAAAACAGGCAGCTGCCTGTTCTAGCCCGTTCCACCGCCTCAATCTGCCATTTTCCGATTTTAGGGACTTGTTTAATGGATTATTAGTCCCTAGGGACACTTGTAATCAATCAAGGATCCCCTCATAGGCTTGTTTGTCATGATCATGGAGAATCAAAGGCACTATATAAAGGACCATGGTTTACAACTTTGATCATACATTCACAACTCCATTCCTGATCATTTCTGGAGCACAAGGAACTTCCTCAAGCATCACAAATCGTGCATAGGACTCTTGTAAGTATGCTTAACCTTCCTTAATTAAGTTTTTCTTAATTTTTAGCTTAAAAGTCAAACCGTCGTAATTAACGGTTGACTTATCGATTAATCAATAATGGTCCAGTGATTAGTCGAATTGAAGGTAGTTATAAGTTGGTAATTATGTGGGCATTAAACCCTTAAAAGGGCACCCTCTGATTCCCGCTCTAACTAGATCATTTGTCGAGTCAAAGTGCATTATAAAAAGTCAACAGAAATGCAATTTTCACATTAACGCATAATTAACAATATAGAAGACGTGTAACCTATTTTATCACTTATATAACTTGGTAATTAGTATAAAAACATGTCTATGCATGTCCGACTCGACAATTTTCAGTTAAGGATCGTTTCGGAACCGAAAGTCGCAAAACTTTGACTTTTGCTTTGACTTCAGTTCTGACCCGATGTAGATAGGGTTAGACATCCCTTAAAGTTCCATTAGGACCTAGTTACATGATAGTATAACCCTCTGCGTTTATACTACTTGAATCATTAATTGTCCGATGTTTCCGTTAAATGCCTAATGTTGACCAATATGCCCATTTGACCTTAAAACTAGAATTTTGGAAACTTGAGAGGACAATAATCTTTATTACTGATTTATAAACATGTCCCTAAAATTTCACATCAATTAGAGGTCTAGATTAAGAGTTATGCTCAATAGCCTAATTAGAACGCTTCTTATAAATTAAACGGCGTAATTAGCGTATAGCCTATCTAAACCCAATATTTGATACCAAAATTTTTACCCACTGATATAATATAATATTTTGGGATTTTTGAAGATTTTTAATTAATTTTAGGCCGAGCATAGCATAGGGTTGTAGCTTTAATTCGGTTAATGCCGGTTTTGCCTTTTCGGGCTATAAAATGAGTTTTACAAACCCTTTTGATACCAAACCTTTTTCTACTGATCTAATATGATAAATAAATTATTTTGAGCCTTCTGGAATTATAAAAATATCAGCTTTCCTTTGAAAACCCGGAAATGACTCCAAATCGCCTATTTAAGCGTTTTTAACGCATAGTAGGTATCAAGACCATTTTATAAATACAAGACTTGATACCCTACTGTTATAAATTATTAAATTAAGTAGTTTACTGATTACATCAGACCCGAAACTCAGATTTATATTCAGACTCTTTTATAACCTTTAAATTGACCAAAATGCCCCTACGGGGCATAGTTTGAGTTTAAATGCGTTTTGGGCATAATGGAAGGTATCCTACTGATATCACAACATATTTAAGACATATTAACTCAGGAAACCTATTGAGGACTCTTATGGTTACCCGTTACGCTTCTTGCGCGTTAGGTTCGGTTTATGTAACTAGTTTGCATAAATTAGCCGAAACGGGTCAAACCATATCATCTTTATCTCAAAATCCAGAATGTGTTTAAGTTACCCATATTAAACAAGCATACAAGCTTGTCGGGTCAAAACCACATTCTAGATCGGTCTTCGCTTTATCATGCGTTTGAACCGTGTCTTCCTTTTGAAAACTAACCGGTCTAAGTCTAAGCTTAATTAAAGACCCGTTAGAATTCTAATAGGTTATTAAAAACCTTCGTTCCAGATTAGGAGCCCAGTAAAAGCTACGTGCACTTGCTGTATTTGAATTATACTTTGCTCAGGTAAATACTTTTAACTTATTTTCCCTATACGGGCTTGGGATACGGTACTATAAAAGTACTGCTTGGTCGGGTGTGTGTAGTCATTTAAATAGGATTGTGATTAATGTATTTGCATGACCCGTTTAATATGTATTATTTGGTGTATGGCTTTTGGGGGTTAAATGACCATGTCCCGGATATCCTTGGCATCATTTTACGAAATGGCCACGACCTAAGCACGGGGTGTAGGCGTACACCTGACAGATGCATTATGTAAAAACTGGTAATCCACTAAAGGAATCAACCTTGTGGGCATTATACCTGTGGCGTGTCAGTTAATCTAGACCGGCCCTACAAACCGGCCATGATGGACGACAAATAAGTAAAACTGTATACAAGATTATATACAAATAAGTGTCCCAAGTTATAAAGATATATTTTGCCGAAGTGCATTCAAATCATTTCAAACTCTTTTCAAAATGAGTCAGTTGAGTTGTATTTACCAGTGTAAACTGACGTATTTTCCAAAAAGGTTAAGTGCAGGTACTATACGTAATAGGCTGGCTACTCCAGGCATCAATAATCAAGTCTCGCAAGCTCTAGATGTCAAAGTCTGTTGAACAGTTTTCCTTTTTATTTGATCCGCCTGTGGATCCTTTACTTTCCGTTGTAATACTGGATATTACTTTATATTCGGATTGTAATATATTTATCTTTTGCTTCCGCTGTGCATTTATATATTGTGTTGTTTGACTATGATGATATCAACTACGTCACGATACTCCCCTACCGGGCCCACCGGTGAACGTGGAAATATCGGGGTGTGACAGGTTGGTATCAGAGCCAACACTGAGTGAATTAAATGCTAGCTTTTTGTGTTTAATCTCAGTTACAAAGTTGCACATTCTTGAGTCTAGACAAGAACATAGGACTAATCCAAATTCGTTTTATTTTGTCATTTTTGTTTCCTTTGTTATTTTTCTGATTAGCCTTTGCATGGGCAAGTCATTTTCCGTAGAAGTCCCGTTTAGGGCAACCATATACTTGTTTAAATTTTAAAGGAACGATTATATTTAAAATATCATCCCTATATTATAAGATCTACCATTATAATAAAATGGCAAAATCTAAAAAGGACAAGACCTAGTTCCACAATTAGATTCAGATCCTTGTTAACATTTCAATTTAGGATTGTTCTACGTTAGATATTAAAGAAAGAATCTTAAAGGTAAATCCTAGCCTAAATGTCACTGCAGACAAGGCCAAGATGGTAGAACCTATTCAAGAGATTCAAACCCCTGTTAAACATCTGAAAGCATATTAACATGCTTGACAAAATGTGATATGATGAAATCACATAAGTCGTTCTTAAATGGGTTATTCTAAATTCCCTTATTTATATAATCATCCCTTAAGGATGAAGTGCCCACGGGCTATAGTTAACGTCCTCTGGGACTAAAGACAGTGGTAGCCTACAACTCCCTGTCAAGAAAGGGTAATGAACTTTGATTCAAACCTTAATGCCTCGATACTATGAAATTTGGGCTTATAAATTAAACTTGTCTACGTGACAAGGCCTTTTGTGCCATTATTAAATTATAATTAGGGATTGTAATAAAGGTCCTAAATATTTGCATGCTTAACAAATTAACCAAAATAGTTATTAAAAACCATGGCTAATAAATTTAAAACTGTATAAGCTTCTATATAAACCTTGTCCTTATTTTCTTTTTGTAGCAATTAAAGCTACATGGCTAGGTCAGAAGAATTGAACAGTAATCCTCTGGAAAACCACGATGATGATAGGATTAACATAACTAGAGGCGAGCTTCGTACACTGATTGATACAGCTTTATCTAAAGCTGTAGAGGAGCAATTCAGGGAGTATAGTGGGACTAATAGTAAAGCCTCATCTGTACCCCACTCTAAGTCTGTCACTAAGACTCATTCTGAGGCTCATAGCAAGCCACCTCCAAAGAAAGATGAGTCAAAGAAAGATGATGATCGACATTCATCTGATCAACACAGTGTTCCATCTAAGAGGATGGTGTTTGATGATAAACCATGTACCAAGTCTTGTACCTATAAGTACTTTGTTTCCTGTAAACCCCGAGATTTCACTGGGGAGAAAGGGGCAATTGATTGTATGACCTGGTTGGATGAGATGGACATGGTGGTTGACATCAGTGGATGTGCTGAAAGGGTTGTAGTGAAGTATGTATCCCAATCATTCAAAGGAGAGGCACTGGCATGGTGGAAGTCTCTCATTCAAGCTACTGGGAAGATCCCACTCTACAACATGTCATGGGAGCAGTTTGTTGCTCTCATTATGGAGAACTACTGCCCTCAACATGAGGTCGAGAAAATTGAATCGGATTTCTTATCGTTGGTGATGAGGAATTTAGATTGTCAAGCTTACCTCACCAGTTTCAATACCCTGTCCAGACTGGTTCCGTATCTCGTAACACCAGAACCCAAAAGGATTGCTCGCTTCATTGGGGGGTTTAGCCCCAGAAATCAAAGCCAGTGTTAAGGCTTCAAGACCTGCCACTTTTAGGTCGGCAGCTGATCTATCTTTGTCCCTTACTTTAGATGCGGTCAGGTTGAGATCGCTAAAGAATTCTGAAGAAAGTAAGAGGAAGCGTGAGGATGATACCTCACGAAGATCTGACAAGAAGCACAAGGGTAATACGAACCACAAGAAAGAGTCTGGGTCCAACAAGGGTAATCAGTGAATAGAGGAGAAGCCAAGGTGCACGACTTGCCAAAGACGCCACTTTGGAAAATGCAGGCTTGAGACCAAGTCTCAATCAGGATCACCTGCATGTGGGCTATGCAAGTCTAAAGAGCACAAGACGATAGAGTCCAAAAAGATAAAAGACGCAACATGCTACAATTGCAATGAGAAAGGGCATATCAAAACCAACTGCCCTAAATACGCCAAGAAGCCTGAAGAGGTCAAGAAGACCAATGCTAGGGTCTTCAGGATGGATGCAAAGGAAGCCGTCCAGGACGACAATGTGATAACAGGTACATTCCTCATAAATGATGTATATGCAAGAGTACTTTTTGATTCAGGCGCTGATAAGTCGTTCGTAGATAATAAGTTTTGTGAATTGTTGAAATTACCTGTTAAAACCTTAAGTGTGAAATATGAGGTGGAATTAGCATATGGCACCTTAGAAACTGCCTCAACCATATTAGATGGATGTTTCATATCCATTAAGAACCACTCTTTTCCACTATCCTTACTTCCTTTGAAATTATCCGGTTTCGACATAGTTATAGGCATGGATTGGTTATCTCGTAACCAAGCCCAGATAATGTGCAATAAGAAACAAGTGGTGATCAAGACTCCGTCTGGCGAGCCACTTACCATTCAGGGAGATACCCAGTATGGACTGCCTGAGCATGTGTCTATGCTCAAGGCCTCTAAGTGTTTGAAGAAGGGTTGTGTCATCTACATGGCACAAGTGACTATTGATGAGCCGAAGCCCAAGATTGAGGATATCCCCGTCATTTCTGAATACCCTGAAGTTTTTCCTGAAGATCTACCTGGTTTACCACCAGATAGGCAAGTAGAATTCAGAATTGACATCATCCCCGGAGCAGCACCTGTTGCTAGAGCACCTTATAGGTTGGCACCTACAGAGATAAAGGAATTGAGGACGCAGTTAGATGATTTGCTAGCTAAAGGTTTCATTAGACCTAGTTTGTCTCCATGGGGAGCGCCAATCTTGTTTGTCAAGAAGAAGGATGGATCGATGCGTCTGTGCATCGATTACCGTGAGCTTAATAAGGTCACTATCAAGAATAGGTATCCATTGCCCAGGATCGACGATCTGTTCGATCAACTGCAAGGGGCAAGTTACTTATCCAAGATCGATTTGAGGTCAGGCTATCATCAATTGAAAGTTAAAGATGAAAATGTACACAAGACTGCATTTAGGACTCGTTATGATCATTACGAGTTCCTAGTGATGCCTTTTGGGCTCACTAATGCACCTGCCGCATTCATGGATCTCATGAATCGCGTCTGCAAGCCTTACTTGGATAAATTTGTCATCGTTTTCATCGACGACATTCTGATTTACTCAAAAAATCAAGCCGACCACGAGAAACATCTTCGATGTATTCTGAAGCTACTTCATCAAGAGAAGCTCTATGCCAAGTTCTCGAAGTGTGAATTCTGGCTTCGAGAAGTCCAATTTCTTGGACACGTTGTTAGTGGGTGTGGTATCCAAGTGGATCCCGCTAAAGTTGAAGCTGTCATGAATTGGCAAGAGCCAAAGACGCCTACAGAGATTCGTAGCTTTCTAGGTTTTGCAGGATATTATAGGCGATTTATTGAGAACTTCTCAAGGATTGCTGCACCCCTGACTTCGGTGACGCGTAAGAAGATTAAGTTTGACTGGGGTCCTAAGCAGCAGGAATCCTTCGATATTCTGAAGCAGAAGTTGAGCAGCGCTCCAGTACTGACATTGCCTGATGGAATCGATGAGTTCGTAGTATATTGTGATGCATCACACACCGGGATGGGATGTGTGCTTATGCAGAAAGGCAAAGTCATTGCCTATGCTTCACGCCAGTTAAAGGTGCACGAGAAGAATTACACCACCCATGACTTGGAGTTGGGTGCCGTTGTATTTGCACTAAAACTGTGGAGACATTATTTATATGGAACTAAGTGTGTGATCTATTCTGATCACAAGAGCCTCCAACACTTGTTTAACCAGAAAGAGTTGAACATGAGGTAACGACGTTGGATGGAAACCTCAAATGATTATGATTGTGAGATCAGATACCATCCCGGCAAGGCGAATGTAGTCGCCGATGCCTTAAGTCGAAAAGAAAGAGTGAAGCCTATAAGAATCAATGCCAAGAGCATTGAGATAAAGAACAGTCTGAATGAAAGGTTGTTAGCTGCACAGGAGGAAGCTGTGTTGGAAGCTAACTATCCTAATGAAAAGCTAGGGGTAACTAAGGAGCAGTTATCCTATGGCAAGGACGGAATCCTGAGATTGAATGGACGAATATGGGTTCCAGTTTATGGAGGACTTCGAGATGTTATTCTCCAGGAAGCCCACAGTTCTAAATATTTCGTTCATCCTGGAGCTGATAAGATGTACCAGGATCTAAAGGCAAATTTTTGGTGGATAGGCTTGAAGAAGTCTATAGCTGCTTATGTAGCTAAATGTTTGACGTGCGCGCAAGTCAAAGCCGAGCATCAGAAGCCGTCAGGTTTGCTACAACAGCCTAAACTTCCCACGTGGAAGTGGGAAATGGTAACTATGGATTTTATCACTAAGTTACCAAAGACAAGGAAAGGAAATGATACGATATGGGTGATAGTTGATAGACTGACTAAGTCAGCACATTTCCTACCCATTAAGGAGACCTATAGCTCCGGCATGTTAGCCCAATTGTACGTAGATAAGATTGTAGCTCTACATGGCGTACCAGTGTCTATTATCTCCGATAGAGATACTAGGTACACGTCACATTTTTGGAAGAGTTTCCAACAATCTTTGGGCACGCGCTTAAATTTCAGTACGGCTTACCATCCTCAGACGGACGGGCAGAGTTAGCATACCATCCAAACTTTGGAAGACATGCTACGTGCATGTGTAATTGATTTAGGAGGTAGTTGGGATAAGCACCTACCATTGATCGAGTTCTCCTATAACAATAGCTACCATACGAGCATTAAGGTTGCGCCTTTTGAGGCATTATATGGTAGAAAGTGCAGAACGCCTATTTGTTGGGCGGAAGTAGGAGAAGTTCAATTATCAGGACCTGACTTAGTCTTTGAAACAACGGACAAGATTGTCCAGATTCGTGACCGCCTGAAAGCTGCCAGGGATAGGCAGAAAAGCTACGCGGATCTAAAGCGTAAACCTCTTAAATTCGAGGTGGGTGACAGAGTGTTGCTTAAAGTATCACCCTGGAAGGGAGTGATGCGATTTGGTAAGAAAGGTAAGTTAAGCCCAAGATACATAGGACCATTCGAGGTCATCGAATGTGTCAGATCAGTTGCTTATAAGTTAAACTTACCTGAAGAGCTCAGTGGTATTCATAATGTATTCCACATCTGCGATCTGAAGAAGTGTTTCGCTGATGAATCACTAGTCATACGGCATACAGATGTGCACATAGAAGAGAGCTTGAAGTTTCTTGAAAAACCTGTGTCGATCGAGGATCGACAGGTTAAGAAGCTTCGAAGGAAGCATGTGCCTATAGTAAAGGTTAAATGGGATGCCCGTAGAGGTCCCGAATACACGTGGGAGGTAGAGTCCACAATGAAAGAAAAGTACCCTCAATTGTTTCAGTAAATCTCGAGGTCGAGATTTCTTTTAAGGGGGTGAGGATGTAACACCTCGAAAATTCATGTCCAATAATGTATTGACACGTGTCATAAACTTTAAACGTGCAAAGGATTACATTAGAAGGACTAAAGTTGACAAACAAAGAAACTATGTGAATATAAGGGTTCAGAATGTCAACAATGAATAAATATACTTTACAGTAACCCTACATGATGTTTATACCCTTAAACGGATGAATCATGGATCATACGAAGCTAATTGTGAAAGAAAGTGGGAGATTACAAACTACAGGGGTTAAACGTGTCAACATGTTTAAGTTATACCTCTGAGTGACCTTTTAGCAAACCCGAAGCTTTGTAACGATTAATTATGCTCACTAGAAGGCGTGATAAAAATTTCACCAAGTTTCGTTATCGTATGAGAAAGTTATAATAAAATTCGTATACGAGGGGTTAAAAGCGTCAACGTTGAAATTTAAGACTTTTCGGTGATCGTATGAATAATCGGGGACTAAACAAAGTTGATTTATGACTTGGGGTCCTTAAAAGTCAAGTTTGGGGGTTACAAGTGCAAGAAACCATATTAAAAATCAAGTTTGGAAGTGCGGTGGCCAAAACTGTCAAAAAATGAAAATGTGCATGTGCTGGCTTGGTCCTTACGGACCGTAAGCTAGGACCCTTACGGTCCGTAAGCAGGTGCCAGCGACAGAAAACAGGCAGCTGCCTGTTCCAGCCCGTTCCACCGCCTCAATCTGCCATTTTCTGATTTTAGGGACTTGTTTAATGGATTATTAGGCCCTAGGGACACTTGTAATCAATCAAGGATCCCCTCATAGGCTTGTTTGTCATGATCATGGAGAATCAAAGGCACTATATAAAGGACCATGGTTTACAACTTTGATCATACATTCACAACTCCATTCCTGATCATTTCTGGAGCACAAGGAACTTCCTCAAGCATCACAAATCATGCATAGGACTCTTGTAAGTATGCTTAACCTTCCTTAATTAAGTTTTTCTTAGTTTTTTAGCTTAAAAGTCAAACCGTCGTAATTAACGGTTGACTTATCGATTAATCAATAATGGTCCAGTGATTAGTCGAATTGAAGGTAGTTATAAGTTGGTAATTATGTGGGCATTAAACCCTTAAAAGGGCACCCTCTGATTCCCGCTCTAACTAGATCATTTGTCGAGTCAAAGTGCATTATAAAAAGTCAACAGAAATGCAATTTTCACATTAACGCATAATTAACAATATAGAAGACGTGTAACCTATTTTATCACTTATATAACTTGGTAATTAGTATAAAAACATGTCTATGCATGTCCGACTCGACAATTTTCAGTTAAGGATCGTTTCGGAACCGAAAGTCGCAAAACTTTGACTTTTGCTTTGACTTCAGTTCTGACCCGATGTAGATAGGTTTAGACATGCCTTAAAGTTCCATTAGGACCTAGTTACATGATAGTATAACCCTCTGCGTTTATACTACTTGAATCATTAATTGTCCGATGTTTCCGTTAAATGCCTAATGTTGACCAATATGCCCATTTGACCTTAAAACTAGAATTTTGGAAACGTGAGAGGACAATAATCTTTATTACTGATTTATAAACATGTCCCTAAAATTTCACATCAATTGGAGGTCTAGATTAAGAGTTATGCTCAATAGCGCAATTAGAACGCTTCTTATAAATTAAACGGCGTAATTAGCGTATAGCCTATCTAAACCCAATATTTGATACCAAACTTTTTACCCACTGATATAATATAATATTTTGGGATTTTTGAAGATTTTTAATTAATTTTAGGCCGAGCATAGCATAGGGTTGTAGCTTTAATTCGGTTAATGCCGGTTTTGCCTTTTCGGGCTATAAAATGAGTTTTACAAACCCTTTTGATACCAAACCTTTTTCTACTGATCTAATATGATAAATAAATTATTTTGAGCCTTCTGGAATTATAGAAATATAAGCTTTCCTTTGAAAACCCGGAAATGACTCCAAATCGCCTATTTAAGCGTTTTTAACGCATAGTAGGTATCAAGACCATTTTATAAATACAAGACTTGATACCCTACTGTTATAAATTATTAAATTAAGTATTTTACTGATTACATCAGACCCGAAACTCAGATTTATATTCGGACTCTTTTATAACCTTTAAATTGACCAAAATGCCCCTACGGGGCATAGTTTGAGTTTAAATGCGTTTTGGGCATAATGGAAGGTATCCTACTGATATCACAACATATTTAAGACATATTAACTCAGGAAACCTGTTGAGGACTCTTATGGTTACCCGTTACGCTTCTTGCGCGTTAGGTTCGGTTTATGTAACTAGTTTGCATAAATTAGCCGAAACGGGTCAAACCATATCATCTTTATCTCAAAATCCAGAATGTGTTTAAGTTACCCATATTAAACAAGCATACAAGCTTGTCGGGTCAAAACCACATTCTAGACCGGTCTTCGCTTTATCATGCGTTTGAACCGTGTCTTCCTTTTGAAAACTAACCGGTCTAAGTCTAAGCTTAATTAAAGACCCGTTAGAATTCTAATAGGTTATTAAAAACCTTCATTCCAGATTAGGAGCCCAGTAAAAGCTACGTGCACTTGCTGTATTTGAATTATACTTTGCTCAGGTAAATACTCTTAACTTATTTTTCCTATACGGGCTTGGGATACGGTACTATAAAAGTACCGCTTGGTCGGGTGTGTGTAGTCATTTAAATCGGATTGTGATTAATGTATTTGCATGACCCGTTTAATATGTATTATTTGGTGTATGGCTTTTGGGGGTTAAATGACCATGTCCCGGATATCCTTGGCATCATTTTACGAAATGGCCACGACCTAAGCACGGGGTGTAGGCGTACACCTGACAGATGCATTATGTAAAAACTGGTAATCCACTAAAGGAATCAACCTTGTGGGCATTATACCTGTGGCGTGTCAGTTAATCTAGATCGGCCCTACAAACCGGCCCTGATGGACGACAAATAAGTAAAACTGTATACAAGATTATATACAAATAATTGTCCCAAGTTATAAAGATATATTTTGCCGAAGTGCATTCAAATCATTTCAAACTCTTTTCAAAATGAGTCAGTTGAGTTGTATTTACCAGTGTAAACTGACGTATTTTCCAAAAAGGTTAAGTGCAGGTACTATATGTAATAGGCTGGCTACTCCAGGCATCAATAATCAAGTCTCGCAAGCTCTAGATGTCAAAGTCTGTTGAACAGTTTTCCTTTTTATTTGATCCGCCTGTGGATCCTTTACTTTCCGTTGTAATACTGGATATTACTTTATATTCGGATTGTAATATATTTATCTTTTGCTTCCGCTGTGCATTTATATATTGTGTTGTTTGACTATGATGATATCAACTACGTCACGATACTCCCCTACCGGGCCCACCGGTGAACGTGGAAATATCGGGGTGTGACTGTGTGTGTGTTTAATAGTATAAACGTATTGCACCCAAAAGTGTAAAAAGTAAAAAGGGTCATGTATCACAGTCTTTGCAAAGCTTTCTGGTTATCCACGATTTGACGAGTGGTTGAGAATGGGGTGACGAAGGTGTGAGTTAGTCGGAGTTGAACGGAGGATTCGGATTTGAATTAAAGTACATAAGTATATATAAAAACACGAAAGTATATCTCGTCTAAGCTCTCGTTGTGACACTAAGTTTCTGTGATTTCATGGGTCCAGATTTGCCCATTAGAATCAACGGACGAGGAACTTTGAACTGAGATAAATGATAACCGAGACTCACAACACTGTTCGTGCGAAAAGAGCCCATTCGGGCGAGTGGGAAAAATCCCCGTCGTGCGAAAGGCCTGTTCGTGTGAAGGGTTCTGTTCGAGACACTTTAATCATTAACCGGTTAACGTTCTGATTTCGGTTGTGTTATATATTATGTTATGTTATGTTATGTTATGTTATGTTATGTTATGTTATGTTATGTTATGTTATGTTATGTTATGTTATGTTATGTTATTAGTCCAGTAAGTCAGAGAGTTCATAGAAGTCATGTATGGAGGTATAACACCTCATTATATGTTTCACCAAAGCACAAAGTTTATTAACATCGTTAACAAACCCGGTTGGTCACGAATATAACAGAAAAAATACACATATACCAACAGCCGAATAAGGACAACCCGGGCGTGTTCCCAACTTGGCAAGTGTTGGAGGCGAGGCGGGGTTAACTTATTCTGGTTCTAGGAGACTGTTGGGTATTTGATTACGAGTTACAAGTGGGGCAGTAGAACTAGTTTGGAAAGCCAAGGCTCCCATGGTTCACACTTTACCAATACATAGGTTCGTCCATACTGATAAATGGCGAATCCTAGATGGTTTCAGCACTTGAAGTTTGTAAGAACGGAAAGTAAAACAACAGCAAGCTCGTTCGTGCGAGTGGGCTCCAGTCGTGCGAATGGGATTAATTCGTGCGACTGGGACCTAGTTCTTCATGAAATTTTACTCTTTCGAGCTCGTTTATTGGTGAAATTCAACCTTAACACAAACCCACAGCTATGGTCTAAGTTGTGAGCTCGGTAGGTTCCAGTTTTCACAAAGTTTCAAAACAGAAAAGTATTTTATAAAAGCTTGAACGAAAACAGAGCTTCAATCTTTATCTTAGACCTCAAAGTGGTGAGTTTCATCATTAGACTGCCAAGGCAAGTCTGTGAAAACATCCAAGAGGATATCCAAGTTGTGAAGATCTGAATAAGGGTAGAAAAGTCTGCAAAAAGGGTAATCTGGCCATTTCGAAGGGGAAAGGCGGTATCCTTCTCCGACGACATTACAGGATGCCATTCCGACCTAATGCAATAGGTATGCAGCAAAGAATCAAATGACGTTTTGTTCCATTTGAAATACAGGGCATCATCACAAGGGGATTGATCAGAGGTTTTTGGGGCCACTGAAGGAGGAGGAATAGATGCGAAGGTTGAAATTTTTGAAAAAAAGGTTTCTATACCATAGGGTTGAACCCCCTACTTATACCGTCCAATTCACTTTTTTGAAATTCAAAAATTGGAGCCCAAATCTACACATGTAGGCACAGACACTCACGAGCAAGTCATGTCATGTGACAGCTAGCGCCGCTAATCCATTCATTTCCAGCTCGATTAAAAAGTAAATTGCAAAGTTTGTTTATTTTATGGTTTGTGTGGTGTAGAGACTCTCATTCATATATAGTCCAAAAAGGAACTCAATTTAATTCCTCACTGATGACTATAAATCGAGTTTAATTAGTTATAAGTGTTGTCAAAAATAAAAATAAAAATAGTCATAGTAACCAAATGCAATTATGGAATTGGTAAAAGTTCGATGTCAAATACAAAGAACAAAAAGTTTTCTATTAGGTCATAAAATTAAGAAACAAATTAAAGGGCATTTAGCCCAATGCTATATTGAAGTGTTGGTGTCTCCTTCCCTAGAGGTCGAGAGTTCGAGTCCCGTTACGGATTGCTAACTACTGAGTAAAATTATAAGTAGATTAGATAAATGCGTGAATTGTCGTTAGAAAAATAAGAAACAAACAAATAAATACAGATCCCATGGGACATTCATGTCTGCAATACACATGCATGCACGAGTATAATGTTTTAATCCATTTGCACCCTCTTTGTATGTGTGCACATGTGTACACAAACATCATTAGGATTTGCAATACTTTCTAACACCTTTGCTTATAATCCCCTTAAGATTTTGATCTGATAGACTATGTGTAGCCAAATAACGTCCAAGTTATGTCATTGTTTTAACGCCTCACACACCATTACAGGTGGGCGTTATTGTGGGCATAAGCCCCTTTTCTGTGGGTATGACTCAAGAGGGGATGAGAGTGTGGGTCCACCACCTTTTTTGGAATCATGCACACACGACACACATTATTTTTTTCCCTTTTATTTATTATAGGAAACCGTTTGTATAAAATAAAATAAAACTTTTTATTAACTTGAATTACAATGCAGAAAATACGAAAGCAGTAAATTACAATACTGTTACAACTGAAACAAAAATAAAAACAAGAACAAGTTACGAAACAAAAAGAATTTTTTGGCTGAGGCTCGTGTTAGACACAGGTCCCTTAAAACAAATTGCAAGTCTCCCAAGAGAACTCGTTTGTTTTTTCCAAGATACAACAGCCTAAGCAGTTGCACTGCCGGAGTTGAAGAAAACCCGAAGGTGTACCTCGAAACAAGAAGAATTAGAAAGAAGACTCTGCAGAGGAGAAGTTGGATAAGTTGGTAAATTAAGGTGTGTTTTCTGCAGCAGGCTGCCCTCCTATTTATACTACGGGTTTGGATGAAACAGAAAAATGAATTAAATGAAAGAATTAAATTGCATTAAACGTCTTCAATGCGCTTTAATTCGTCATTTGATTCTCAGTCAAAGTCGTTGACTCGTGTGTTTCAAATGCTGAAGTGAAACTGTTTTGTCATTAAAGTCTGGAAGCTTTTGCGCGCGCGCGCAGTATAGACACTCTGGTGCGCGCGCGCCACTTTGGCTCACTTTAATACGCGCGCAGGTCTGCAAGACTCATGCGTTCGTGCGCCAATTTGGCTCACTTTCATGCGCGTGCATGTCTGCACCACTCATGCGCGCGTGCGCCATGTCACCGGTGAACCTATACGATCACGCCACACAGTCGGGCCGTATTGGCTCACTTTGGTGTGCAAAGTCCATGCGCCAGTGCGCGCAGACCAGCTTGATCATGCTCCATGAACCGGTCATGTACCCGTACGCCTGCCTGCCACATCACCAGCCAAGGTTAACCTGCAACCTGGTCCTTGCAGTCAGGGGCGGTTCTTAGAAGAGCCGTGGCAGGGCCACGACCCGGGCAAGTTTTTCGGGCGTAGTGCTAATTTTCCGCATTTCGATCGAAATTTTTTATATGTACTATGTTTGGCCCGGGCTTGTCCGGGCTTTTTTTAGTGCCCGTGTCTTTCGATCCTGACATGTTCAACGGGCAAGATCCGTCACTGCTTGCAGCCCCTGTGCTTCACCACACGTGCGGTGTCAATAATATTATTCCTTCCTTTTTGTGTATACTTTTATGTGACTATATGATTACAAATTTCCAATGATTGTTTACGTATTTGTTCGGCTTCTATCTCTATCTATAATCATACGACATATCTAATAATCGAATATATTTAAAATGTTGACTTAATTGTTTTCGTCGCTTGTGAAGTGTTGGAAGCACGACTTGTCTTGAAGTGGGAATTGTGTCAACACTACGTGTCTTGTAGGTTAAAACCCGTCATTCACTCCGGATACATTTTAACTAAAAAGATTTTAATTGACTCGACTATTTTGGTATATCATAGAAAAGGTTTCTTTTCACTCTATTATTTTTAATGTTTTACAAACAAGAAAAAACTGAAAATATAAATTTTTGTATTAAAAGTATGAACACCTCAAGTGACTTAAACCGGCGGATTCAAGATTTTTTTCCCATGGGGTTCCTTTTGATAGATTGTCAATGATTCTAACTATTTTTTTTTTTTCTAAATCAAACAAGGTTTCTACTAATTTTTATTTTTATTTTTTTCAAACCGAAGGGATTCAACCCCCAGGATCCGCCCCTAATTAAACACCAATTTTTAAAAGTAACTTAAACACCTCAAGCGACTGGATTCGAACATTTTACAGGCTTCTTGTATATTCTATGACAAAAAAATTATGTTAGAATTTAAATATCAAATAATATACCAGTTATGTTATAAATAATTTTGTTACAACTTTGTAGAAGTTTCTTATTTATCTTTTGAATATGCTATAAGACTAGGTTACAATTTTGTGAATTACAGGGGATGTAAGGTTATATATATTAATAATAAAAAATTAAGTTATGTTTTAAAAAACATGCATCGTACAGTTGAATAACAATTGAATACAATATATCATATAATTTGTTAACATATACAGTCGTCAAGATATGTATTTAAAAAATATATACATTGACGTGTCAGTTATAAATTTTGTTAAGTTAACTTTTTAAACATTATTATTTCAACCGAATATTAATTTTGACTTTTTAATACTGCCTATTTTTTGTATTATTTAATATATTGAATTTTCACGATTTTTACCATCTAACCATATTAAATATTTGAAAATTTTGAGAAACCATTCGTAAAAACAAGCATCATAATTATTCTTCATTTTTTAGTATTTTAATTTTTTTTTGAAGGGCTAATTTCTTTAATCCCCTGTCGTCTATGAGACTTGAACCCAAGACCTTCCCCTTCCCTAGGTGTTTTTTTAGTATTTTAATCAATATAACTTTGAACTTGAAGAGGTTTTAAGTAAAAAAATATAAGTTTATTTAAAAAAATTAACAATTAATTTCATATTCATTTGATTAATGACATAATAATAATAATAATAATGAAACTAGTGGATGAAATGTGTCCCTGATGAGTTTGCTTTTATTAGACTATACAATATACAATGTGGTAATCGAAAACTGCCCTAGAAGTCAGTCCACACCGCGTACACCACTCCGCAAACGGCGTGGTCTTCATCGTTGTGGAAAGGACTTGATGTTTTCGACCAGCGTTGAGGGAAATGGTGGGGGTGACGTGGCCGAATCTTATTGATGTGGTCTAACTAGCCGTTGAACGGCTAGTTTGATTTAAAATAACTATTTAGAAAAAAAAAACCCTCAAAATTCACATCATTTTATTCAATTTTTCAACAAAAACGACAACAAATCCAACCATTTCTCTCTACTCAATTATATATTCTTTCCCATATTTTAACATAATTTAAAAAAAAAAAGTTGAAGGGTCAAGTTCGTCATCTTCGTCGCCATCTGAGCTTGAGAAGTATCTTTTATTCTCGTCAGATAACGAGGGACCGGCTCTCTTAATTACAACGGTTCAAAAAGTGGTGGAAACTATATTGGAAGACGAAGGATGCTCCTCAGAACCCAACAGGAGTAAATACATAGTACGCGATTGAATCACCGCACATGATTTACTGGTAAGTGATTATTTTTCACCTAACCTGATGTATGATGATAGTACTTTTCGGTGTCGTTTTCGTATGAGTCGTGATTTATTTCTTAGAATATCAAACGATTTAGCACTATGCAAAAAGTCATGGCAGCGCTTAGACAATTGGCTTATGGGACGGGACGACATCCAACATTATGGGTGAATATATAAAAAATGTCAGAATGAACCGTGAGGGAAAGCCTCCATTATTTTTGTGAGTATGTTAATGAACTATTTTAAAATATATATATATATATATATATATATATATATATATATATATATATATATATATATATATATATATATTGATAAAACCTATGTTTAGCGACATACAACAACTTTTGGAGTCTCATAAAGAGCGATATATGGTTTCCCTAGGATGATCGATAGTTTAGATTGTATGAAATGAGAGTGGACAAACATATCATAATCAACATAGGGCTAGACAAAAATACCAAAATAAGCATTGACTTTTTAACTTTCACTAATACACATTGATAAATGAATGACTGAGAAAGCAAGAGGGTGTCTTTAGGCACCGTGTGCACCATATGTGTGTCATTTGGACAACCTAAAAACATGCCACGTAATATCTTTGGTACAAAACACCGGTGTAATACGCACTAGGTTTTTTTAACACATTACTGATTACTCCCAAGTATTTAAGTGGCATGTTTTCAGGTTGCCCACATGAATTTCATATAGTGCATTCGATATCCAAAGAATCCATGTGTCGTTTTTCAAACGGTCCCTCTTGTAATTGTTGATTAGTAAAAAAAAAAAGCAAAATTCAATTTATTTTGCTACATTTTACTAGTTTATATTGATGAATTTCCCTTTTTACCACGTAATCGAAATTTTTTGGGGGGTCAGATTCAGACTGTGACAAGCATTCCCAATTTTATGTCATTTTCTGATTTTACTCTGGGCCTGATTGGTGGTAAATCACGAGTCCTTGTATCCCTTTGGATGCTCTAACAATTACTACTTTTATATTCTTTAAAATAACTTTTTCATCCCAAATATTTTTATATTTCTTTTGTTAATTTTACCCAACAATTATAAAAATCAATACAATTATTGTGATTAATAAAGTATACTCCACCAACACTTTTAAAAGTTTTTTTTAGATGTTTTTAAAAACATTAAAAGCTAAAGGAAAAAGAATCATAAAAGTATTCATAATTCCCATTTTGTTTGGCCACTTTATCGAATTGATCATTTGCGTTTGATGAACACACCACTTTTTAAAGTTCAATTTTCCTTACCTAACTTAGTCAACACGTGTATTTGGCTTGGTCAACGACTGACCATTTCGTTGGAAATAGCAACCTCATTGACGGCACGCACCGTAACTCGTACGGTTTAAAAAAAAAAAACATAGTGGTTCGAGAAACATATTTGGTTTGTTTTGTTGGAAATCAGATGAAAATAACATTTTTCATGTGGGGGATTGTTGTAAAATAGGTGAAAATAGCATTTTTCACAAATATAGGAAAATGATTTTTTTCCTATTTTGGACTAAAAATATATATAATAAAATGAGCGGGTTTTATATATTTATTTGGGGGTTTGTGTTCTATGTTGGAAGAGCTTCACAACGAACTAAATCACGTCCAAAACGGAGCTAAGATGAATGAGATATCGATGCTCAAAGTTGGGTGTTTGAAACATTCAATGCTGAAACAAAAGGGAAAGTAGCACCTTGTCTCACATCGGAGGAGAGATGGAACTTAAATGGGTATTTAAGTGGGAACTCTCCCTCTTTATTATTTTATGGAAGCACATACTAAGTGTCCTCGCGAAGGGTAACTCGCACTCGCACACGCCCGCGCGCACGCGCGTGGCGTGGGCAATGTGGCGCTTTGATGGCGCACTTTGCACTTCGCATCGCCGCGAGCCGCCTTTGTATTTTTGACCACGTGCGCGTGGTGGATTACAGAGAATGCAAGGACCAAGTGGTGAAGGCGTGCAGGTTCGAGGCGCGACTGCGCGTGACGTGGCAGTCCGCGCACGGGTACAAGTGGCACGAAGGCGCGCGGTTGCGCATGGTGCATGGGTCCTGATGTGTCGTGCGTGGCGCACCAGAGTGAGCCAATACGGCGCGACTGTGTGGCGTGCTCGTATAGGCTTACAGGTGACGTGGCGCACGCTCGCATGGAAATGAGCCGGATGGACGCACCGTGCATGAGCGTGCTGACCTGCGCGCGCACCAGTGTGTCTTGCGCGCGCACAGAAGCTTCCAGCATTGAATGACTATGCAGTTTCAGTTCAGCTTCATAACTGACGAGTTAACGGTTTTTGACTGAGAATTAAATGACGTATTAAGTTGCATTGAAGACGTTTAAGGCAATTTAAACCTCTCTTTAATTCATTTTTTGACTGTTTTGACTTAGGAGCTGTATGCAGCATAGACCAGCAACACAACAGCAAACACTTCTTTCTCTCTACAATTTTCTGATCTTTCTCTTGCAGTTTCAAGGTAACCTTCGGGTTATAGGCTAACTCCGGCAGTACTACTGCTCCGGCTGTTGTACCCTGGGAAACAAAACGAGTACTCCTGGGAGACTCGGAATTTGTTTTAAGAGAAGCGTGTGAACACGTGACTCAGCCACTCTGCTTCTACACCATTCTTGTATTTTCGTTTATTTCAGTTGTAATTGTACCAGTAATTTTGTTTTCTTATTTCTGTATTGTAATCATTTTAATAAAGAATTTGTTTATTTTATTTATTTACGCGA
The DNA here is from genome assembly GCA_030545235.1 of Helianthus tuberosus. NCBI lineage: Eukaryota > Viridiplantae > Streptophyta > Magnoliopsida > Asterales > Asteraceae > Helianthus > Helianthus tuberosus. The sequence continues at coordinate 72,931,630 of CM060446.1, read as the reverse complement.
TCGGTTCCTACATGTTTAACATTCACCTTTTTTTTACTGGCAACGAAACATTTTTATAAAAAGTACAAAATAGTTCCGGCCCAGCAAGAAGTTAGGCAGGACAAAAAACAAAAGAAAGGAATAATACAGAAACAATAAACCAAATTACAATCAAACATTTATATTAAATCTTCTCCAATTACTCCATGTAACGTTCGACAACTTTGATCTGTTTGTGATCCACTCGAATAAACTTTCTTTTATTTCCTCCACGACTTTGTAAGTGCACATCCATTTTTCATTAGAAAACTTTCCAGTTTCTAGCGTTCCAAAGGCTCCACATTGTTTGTGAAAAAATTGCATGAATAACCTATGCCCGCTTTTTCGAAAGACCCAACTCGCCAACGGTTTACAGAAGATATTTCAGAGTGTAAATCTGTTGACTTAAAGGTAATTTAAGCCACCACAAAATTTGTTTCCAGACCTCATCTGCTGCTTAACATTTTAACAGAATGTGTTCCGAATCCTCTACCCCCGATCCACACATTGAGCATGTCAACCTCTAATCCCCTTTTCTCGAGTGCTCTTGTTTAACACTCACCTAAAAATCAGTTCTAAGTTGAGAATTATCAAAATCATATTATTAGACATAGATTTAAAAAAAAGTATAGTATTTTGCTCAACCCACTTTCTACATCTTCCTTAAATTCAGCTGGTCCAAATATGTCATCTCCCCCTCATTTTATTAATAGTAAATTGTGACAATTATTGATGTGGTATGTTAGAATAGTCCCTACCATTCGTTTAAGTTGAACACTAATCGTCTTTATATGACTAGACTTTAGTTCTAGATGTTAATGTTTCAAAATTACCATTTTCGTCATCTTCAAAAGGTTATACTATTTATAGCAAATGATATGACACAAGCTTATTCGTTATTTTGTTTCTCTTTAATAACTTGAAATGTATAATGTTTTATAGAAGCACGTATATGACGTTGCAATGTGTTTGTTTTTTATCCAAGTATCAGTATAAATTTGATAAAACAACTGAGCCATATCACGTATAATGTTTTATGATGAATTATAAAAATTCATGTTTGATATGATTTGAATTTTTATAAAATTTATATCAAAAGTATAAAAAACAACCATATTGTAACACCATATTCGTTTTTATATAAACCTTTATATGTAAAGATCATAAAAGAAAAACAAAAATATGTTTTTATATAAACCATTATATGTTAAAATCATAAAAGAAAAACAAAAATAAAAATAAACTAGGGTCACATTATTTGATACAAATAGTTAAAATGTGGGTGCAAATAGAATCATCCTGTTTAACAAATACAAAAACCGCCAATAATCTCTAGATCAAGTGGTGGAGGGTTTACATTTCTCTTGAGAGATTAACAAATACTAAAACCGCCAATGATCTTTAGATCAAGTGGTGGAGGGTTTGCATTTCTCTTGAGAGATGCAGGTTCGACTCTCACTTGGTGCAGAGTGAGACACTGGTGGGCAATGATAGAAGATCCAGGGAAACCTGGGTTGGATCTAGAGGTGTACAAAAAAACCGGTTTTAGAATCGAAACCGGGAAAAAAATCGAAACCGGTTTTTTTATAACCGAACCAGTTTTATAACCGAACCGCCGGTTATAGACCGGTTAAGATTCTTGGTATGAAAAACCGGTTAATAACCAAAACCGGTTTTAAAAAAACCGGTTAAACCGGCTAAAAACCAGGTTTTTTTTGGCAAAAACCGGTTTTTTTTTTTTTTTTGCAAAAACCGGTTAAAAACCGATCCCAACCGGTTACACCGGTTATTGTTTTGGACTTGAAAAACCGGTTAGTAACCGAAACCGGTTATTAAAAAAACCGGTTTTCATTTTGGATGAAAAAAAACCGGTTCAGTTAATAACCGAAACCGGTTTTTGAAAAAAACCGATTTGTACACCTCTAGTTGGATCCTTGAGCCAAACTGTAACAACCCTCGGTAAAATCAAGGTTCTCATAATATTTCCGACCCTCTAATATATTATAAAATACCCTTATATGTTTTATATTATGCCCCGTACGTAAAACCGAGCCGAAATACATTATAGATTATAAAATAAATCAAAAATCTGAAAATAGTAAGTTGAGGCGGGCCGCGTAAGACCTCACCTCAACCTTACGCGGGCCGCGACAGAGCATCACACGCGATTACACCAGAGGTCGACACGTGTCAACATCGTGGCGGACCTACTAGCTGACCCAGCTAAGATACTGAGTTGACTGAGGTTGACGCGAGCCGCGTAAGGGTCCCTTGTCTTTTACGCGGGCCGCGACAGGACTGAAATCAGCAACTATAAATAGATAGCATCAGATTACAATTTCCGTCGCTCATTTCTTTTTCTCAATCTCGAAATCTGAAAGTTATAAGCATTATAGTCGGGTACTATACCCCTAATTAGCGAGGTTCTGCTCCGTTGTAAGTATTATAACCCCAGTTTCATAATAGTTATGCTGCCCGATTGATTTAGGGTTCCGTAACAACTGTCGTGGTTCTGCCCGACGTAGTTGTTGGAATGCCGTCTCGGGGAGAGTATTATTAATAATTTCAAAGGGTTATGATACTAACCAATGTATATTTATATAAATTATAGATTATACCCAGGAAACCCTTACGAAAAGCCTAAGACAGCAATGTGAGTAATCTCCTTTTTATTAACAGTTTTTACAAAACCTTAAATGTTTTACAATGCGATTAAGCAGTGATTGAGTCTTTGTAGTTCTTCAATTACTGCCGGTATGTTGGGGTTTTGTATACAAAATTTGTACTACTTGTGAGTAGTAAGTCAAGGTTGACCGTACGTTACCGTTGGACAATGAGTTAGCCAATGTGTAATATGACCCACAAGTCAGTGGATTGATAGTAACAAATGGAGTAATTGTGTAGACATAAACATTGTAATCGTCCTCGATACTGTTTTAATCAGTAAAAGATTTCTTGATTAAATTGGGATTCACTCACCAGTATTTCCGACTGACAAATGTTTTTAAAATGCGTTTCAGGTAACCCAATGTGAAAGCCAATTAGTAAAAAGCCAGCTGGAGAGTACTGAAGGCTTGGGAAAATGTGGCTATAAAAGTTACCTAATAAACGGTGTTTTAAATTCAATAAAATAGGGTTTGTCCCTATAAGGGTATTGTAATAAGAAATTTGGGTTTTGTCCATGTTATTATTAATATGAAATATGGTGGTTTTACTCTGATAAACATTTCCTAACTACGGTCCTGATGTAAATTCCGCTGCGAAATTAAATAACCAGCTGATACCACCACTGTGATCGCGTCCGCCCGTTTCTGGGGATCAGGGATCGGGGGTTGCGACACAAACGGGTTTTACACTTTTACCGGTAATTTCACCGTCGTGCCTACAGGCGGGTGGGTTACCGGGTTTTCCCCGGAATTGGTTGTGGACTCGGGTTACTCTCGGAGTACTCTGTTTGTCCAGTGGGTGCCCCGAGAGTGCTCGGGATTAATTCTGTTGACCGTTTAAAAAAATATTTTTTATATTTTTATATATAATTTTCTCTATAGAGTACCCTTGGAAAGTGTGCTTATTGATTACTCCATATGACCATGTCCACATTAATCCAATGAAAACACGTCTTCCTAATTAGTAGACGTTTGACTAGCCCATGGCTTTATAGCCTAGTGGCATCTTGGTGGTGGGATAAGGCTTTGGGACCAATAGGTCCTGGGTTCGATTCCCACAAGGGGGTTTTCCCATGTTTATTGGGTTTCCTCCTGAATTGGTGTGGCATTATGCCTAGTGGAGATGGATATGATCGGGTGGTTCCTCTGGTGGCACGATGATACTCCAGTGGTCCGTCAGTGATCCAAATTTGCCGTTCAAAAAAAAAAAAAAAAAAAGTAGACGTTTGACTAGATGCTAATTAACGTGAAGATGCAACATTTATCAAAGTGTTTGGGATTGAGTTTGTTGGCCGTTAAAAAAAAAAAACAAATACAAAAACCAAAGAAGGTCTAATATTTCCAAAACATCCATTTATTCATAAAAAATTATCAAAGCATAAACATCCCACCACACTATCTTTGACGAGGAATGGGTCCATAAGTTGACAGATTCTTATTCAGGCCAATTTGATTAAGGGAAACTAGGCAGAATGGGCATGAAATTTATTCCGACGAAATTGGGCTACGTGAGTGGTTTTGTACAACTGTTAGCCTCGAATTCCTTGATTTAGGGCTTTGATTTCACTAATTTCGTCAAATTTAGTAGTTCTATGGTTAGTCTAAAATGCGTGAATCTTTGATTGAATCAATTCATATTCTTAATTTCAGTATCTTTTTTTATTATTGTAATTTTGAAAATTTAGCAAGTCTACCAAATTTAAAAACCATCTGTAAAGAGGTACCACATATAATGGTTATTGTATTTAGAAATTTAAGAATTTTCCTTTGAGAATATTATTCTTGTTTTCTTTGATTCTGCTCTGCTTCATTCTTCTTCTAGAAATGTGAAAGATTTGATATCCTTTCTTGCCGATTTCTAGCATTTCTTAAATTTCTTTCGTTTTCCATCTTTCTAGAAATGTGAAAGATTTGACATTTGTTGTGTACTCGGGGTATATTTCATCAGAAAGATAATACACGTGCTTGTATTCCACTCCTAAAACCATAAACGAAGAATCAGTTGCCACTCCATTTAGGAGGTCATTTGAAAAACCTCTTACTGACCGAGAATGTTTAACTCGTTACTGAAACTAGCAACACCAAAGATGGTATGCCAAATCCAAAGATCTTGTGATGCCACAACTTCTAGCACTAGTGAAGCATATCCGTGATCACCCCGTAAATTAACCACACCATCCATTAGGACAATATTTCCACGACCAATAAGTACAATCGAGCTGCTTAGCATTCCCGGGAAGCCATGTTTTCATACAATTGTGGATGACATTTAATGTAGGTTTATGCACTTACTTCTTGTTGTTTAGTTGGATGACACCTTTAGAAAATACATAAATACTTCCCAATGATGTTTTTTTGACATCTTCAAATACTCATCTCAAGCATCACTAGATGTGTTGTACACTAATTAATGATTTGACGAAGTGCATTTCTGTAAAGGCGTAAAATCTCTTCTATTTTTTTATGCAAATTAATTTATATAATCCTTTTAAGTTTCATTGTATATAATAATTTTCTTACATGGAAGTTTTTGAGTTTAACTAAATTTTAATTTTTATTTAATTTAGATAATTGATATGACATGTTTTATTATCGCAACAATTTTTTTGTGATTTTTGGGATTTGAAGTCCATCACTTTTTATATGTTTTCGTTAGCTATTAGTATTTACATAACCAAAATCTCTCACACACACACACACACACTCATATATATAATTTGTATCATACACATTATTTATTTGTGATTTTTTACACATTATTGTGTTTTTTTTCCTATAATACAATGTGTCTATGATATAATCTTGTGTAATATATAGGTTTTTAACCTAGTTTATTTATACATATAAATTATAATTATAGAATATAATTTTAAAAAACGTAAACTATAAAGTTTTAATTTATTTTTATCTGCTTAAAATCTCTTTAAAAAAGAGGTTGTTATCCAATTTTTCACATGTTAAGCATTTACAACGGAACCCTTATCCCCATTCATATAATTTAACTAAAACAACATTTATCCATAAAGTTTGTTCACTTTAAAATAAATCCTCACATATTCTCCATATATTTTTCTTATTTATTAACTAATACAATTTTCCACTCACAACCTTTGATAGGGAATGAAAGGGATCCCCAAATTTGGGGCTTACTTTAATTGCCCATATAATAAGAAGGAAAAGGTTTTAAGATAGGGAATTCAATGTAGAAGTTATAATTTACAAAACCACATATTGTTCTAACAATTTTGGTATTGGGAATGGAATGGGGGCCTCATTGTGACTTGTGAGTGTTAGTGGTGCACAAATCGGGTTTTTTGAAAAACCGGTTTCGGGTATGAACCAGGTTAGGGTAGGATCGGATTTTACAAAATCGAGTTTTTTGAAAAACTGGGTTGGGTTCGGGTCTGGGTTTTATACAAAAAATGTATACCCTATATACCCGGTTTTGGGTAGGGTCCGGGTCGGGTTTTCTAAAACCCGGGTATTATAATACCCTATTTCCGGGTTCGGGTATGCATCGGGTTGGAAAAAAACCCACACCGGGTATTAAAAAACCCGACCGAGTATTCAACATAATCATGATAAATTTGTTAAACTTAGATTCAAAACTGTAATATAACATGTTACGTGCAGGCCCCATGTAATTGTTCCTCAAGAAAAGATAAATGAATTATTTTGTAAAGTAACATCAACAAAGAAAAGATGCATGTGTAGGCTCTTTGTCACTGCTATTTGTAATTATAAAACCTGGTATTTATAAAACCCGGTTTCGGGTATTTATAAAACCGGGTACTTCAAAAAACCGGGTATAAACCAGGTATAAAAAAACTCGGTTCCGGGTTCAGGTTTTAGATCAGAAATGAATACCCGATCCCTACCCTATTGGTAGGGTCGGGTTCAGGTATACAAAACCAAAGTTTTATAATACCCAGTTTCGGTTTTTTTTGGGGTCCGGATTCGTGTTTTTTGTGCACCACTAGTGAGTGTTCTTCGGTGTAAGTTGTTTAACTTTATATTTGACTTAAGGCCTCAAAATATTGGGCCGTGTCATAAACCATCGTTGGTGCCTAAGACTAAACGGTATGGGGTTCATCCAGCCCCATCCTCGCCCGACGACGCCCCTAGCTCCCATCCCCTTCATCCGGCGCCGGTCCAGCTCCATCCTCTTCGTCGCCCAGTTGCCGCCCAAGCCGGGCCTCACCCCTCACACACACCTATATATACATACATACATATATATAAAGGGGTTCATCCCCCACCCCCTTGGTCCATCCCCTTTAGGCCCATCCTCACACCCGTCTACGTGGCGTCTACGTGGCGGCCCATCCTCCCCTCACCATACTCTTTAGTCTAATGCCTATGTCGCCAATGCTACTGCTGCCCTTTTTTGGCCGATGTGACCACATAGGGGCGTTTATTACATGGACATTTTTACAGTAACTCCACCTATGAAATTAAATTCAAAAGTAAAAATGATTGGTTGTGATGACATTAACATTAGCATGATTATTTGTCTAAAGCCTGGTAACGTTTGATCAAAGGCCCAACTATCATTTTTTCATAATCACAACTTTATATCTTCTACTATTATTTAACCTAAATTATTTAAACACTAGCCCAAGTGATTATTTCTAATAAAGCCCAATTATCATTGAGTTAGGCCCAATTAAGATGCTAGGCATGAGGCAAGTAGGTTTTTGTCCACATCTGAATGAATTATTGGAATTTGGACCCAATTTATAATCAGGAAATCTAATTTTATTCGTAGCAATCAGATAAGGAATCTGGTTGTCCGTACTATGATTAGATTTTGTGGCATTGTGCACTTAAATAGTATTATTATTATTATGCAAGAAACGTGCTTGGCTGAATAGATGTTTCATCACTTCCATTGCATGCCACTTTTTTCATATTGTGGTTCATGTTCACGATATCATGCGCCGTCTAATGTTTATCACTAATAGTATGACTAATAATTAAGGATTTGAATTATTTGCTTTTCTGTTCATCTTAAATACGTATATATTTTATCTTTTTATGTCTACTTACTCCTTAAGCAGCCCTATTGTCAGGGCCGGCTCAAGCACTTTAGAGGCCCAAAGCGAATGATAGAATTAAGGCCCTTTTCGTGAAAAAAAAAAAGAAAAATGAAAAAACCTCTCGATTATAGTGGTCTATAAACTCTAAAGACCAAAAGGAAAATACATATCAACAACAACTGATATACGTAAAAGTGAAAACAAGAGAAAAAGAGAACTTATTTGGTGGAAATTCATCCCCAAACTACAACCAGTAGGAAACTTATTGGCACATTTGAATGAAAACTTGAAAATTAAACATAGAATGTTAAGTTGTTTAAACTTATAAACAGGTTTACGCAAGTTGTATGAGGCACTTATAAACATGTTAAGTCGGGACTATGGTAGTCGCTGAGGATGCGAGAGATGTCATTGATTAGTTCTGTTGAAGGAGGAGTGGGTGAGGGTTGGGATTGAGATTGAGATGAAAAGGGTAGGTGAGGTGAGGAAAAATGAAGTGAGACGAGTTTAGGGTTTGGGGACCGAGAAGAAAGAGTTGTTGTGATTAAGAGATGGTTTATGATTTTTGTTCGCTGGGAAAATGATCCGAAGCCATAAAGGGTGTGAAAATAAGATTTTGGGGTGTGACTTTATTAAAACAAGATTTATAAATGGTATAACCATATACGACCCATAGTTAAAGCAAGATTTATTGAAGTTTGAGAGAGTAGGTTCTTTTGACATGATGTTGGAGTGTGTATGTCACCTTCTCGCTCCTATTTAATTTAAAAAAATTGATTATAGAATGAGTTACACGGATTAATGTGGTGTACTTGTTTTACGGATTCTATATTTAAACATTAGAAATTACAACTTTGGTCCTTGTAGTTTAATAACGGATAATAAGAATCATTTTCACTATCTAGAGTTAACTTTTTTGTTTATTTTAATGTGAAATACTACGATATCAATCACTATCGCCAACAAAACTAGATCCGATACCCATCAATAGTAGTTTGTATTATTACCCAAGATTACAGAGTAATTATGAAATAACATTATCATCTTCCTCTCTAACAAATCTTTATACCCATTCAAGATTACATTAACCATGGGAATTTAAATTCATATCAATCAGGACCACCTAGAATTGCTTATGTTGAAAGGGTTATCTAAATTATGTTAGAACTAAAGGGAAAGAACAAATTTACAAATCCAAGATTACACTAAAAACATGGAAATTTAAATTCATATTCATATTCATATTAATCAGGGCTAGCTAGAATTGTTGATGTTAAAAGGGTTATCTAAACATGTTAAAACCAAAGGGAAAGAACAAATTTTATCAGGGGAATTCGAGCTAGAATCAATCAAGAAGGAAATGTCAACGGGTTTGTTTCATTTCCCTCTGTTTGTTTCGTAACCGTTACCGTTGAGGATTTTTATCATCCTGTTTTGACCAAATATGGGTGGCGAGTTAGGCGTAGCTCAACAGTCCCTCTTGTTCTTGTTATATATCGAAAGCCACATGTGAAAGCCAAAATCGAATTACAAAAGGGCATTTTTTTTCTATTGTAAAACGTTTTACCATTGATGACGGAAGGTGTGTGGGTTTCAAGCAATGTCACAAGCAACAGCGGGGGAGACAAACATGTGGTGGTAACAAGAATGAATGAGATAACTCCCCGTGACCTTAGGGTTGGGGGTTTAAGGTTTTTTTTAGTTTACATAGGTCTATTTGTCAATTTATAAAGTATAGCTATAAGTACAAGCGAACATTCACTCCAAGAACCATCTAGGGGACCAAAATTGTAATTTCCCATACTTAAAAACCAAATTAGTAAAACAAGTATACCAGAGGGACCGTCGACGACGTAGCTCTTTCTTTATTATGTAATTATTTATGATATTTAAAAAAACTATTATGTTAATATAAATAAAAGAATTTCTTTATGCGCATGAAATAAACAAACTCGGTACATAAGACTCGTTTACTAAATAAACTCCAATTAAGTTTGGACTCTTTTAAGCTCTACTAAATTCAAGGTTTTAACAGGTCAGTCTCTAGTAAATATAGAAGCGAACCAGCTTGCTTAGACCGCTATTTGATTTATTGATGGATGTAAGAAGATTCTTAATAGAATATATCGTTTCCAATGAGACTGATAACTAATATCGTGTGATAGTCTCTTTCACGACATGATTTTTAGATTTTAAATACCGGCAGGAGAAAAATGAAACCCTCTGTCGTGTACAAAATAAATTTTGAGGTTGAGTAGCGGCGTTTCTTTCCTCCACACATGGATAGAAGTAGATAAACTAAAATTAATTCTAATTCCCACATGACGAAAAACACTAAAAGATCCAGATTTTAGGCCGTGGGATATGGTGGGGCTTGGGTTGGGCTTGGGTTTGGGTTTGGGTTTGGGTTGGGACATATGCTGACACGTGGAATGGGAGCCCCCCCACCGCCTGGTTACGTGGCCGCGGGGTATGGCGGGGCGTGGGTTGGGTGCACCGCGTGGCAGAATAATTAAAAAAAACACAAAAAAATTATAAAAAATCACACAACATTTATAAAAAAACCTACAACTTCATTAAAATTTTAAAAATTACATAATACTAAAAATTACATAATTTCTAAAAATTACAAAATAACAAACCTAAAACGTTAAATAAATTTCAAAATGGTCGATCTTATTGAACGCCTTTTTTTCCTTGCCTCGAAACTCTATGTTAGCCACCGCCACTCGGTCCTCGTGGCTTAACTCGCCACCGGGAACGGCTTCGTAATAAGCCTTGAAACGCTCGAGCTTGGGCCGTAGCTCGCGCCATTTATGTTGGCACGCGTTGAGGTTGTGGCGGTCGTTACCGACGTTATGTCGGTAGGCTCCGAATGCTTCCATCCAATATTTTGTTTGGCCCGGTGGCCGACCCTTCATAGCGTCAACGACGCTTGTGACAAGAGCAATTTCCTCTTCATGGGTCCAGGATGCCATAGCGGGGTTGGGTTCGTGGGATGGGGTGGACCAGTGGGGTAGCGGGTTCGAGAGAATTGGGTAGCCGGTGGGGTTGTTGGGTTCGTGGGATGGGGGGACCAGTGGGTTGGGATTACAATATATAGAGGCCTTTGGGAGACCCGGGTGGCGGTTCGAGAAGATGTGGGGACCGTTTGAATTTTAAAATTCGAAATTTAAAAACACCTCCTGACGTGGCGGGTGAGCCAATGAGATTCAGCCAACTAGCATGGCCATACCGCCCCACGCCCGGCTTGAAACCCAAGCCCAAAGGGCCACGCCCAACCCACGCCCAAACCCCCGCCCCATATCCCACGTCTTAAATACCGACATAAGCCATTAACAATAAAAGCCCCATTGACAATAAAGAAAAGAAAGAATAGTTTGTGTTTCTTTTAAAATGGAATTGTTAAGAATAATTTGTGTTTCTTTTAAAATGGAAATGTTAATGATGTAAAGTAAATAATGTAAATAGACCCAACAATTTAACTTGATTATTTGTCATAGTACATCTCGTAATCCTCTCCTATCGAGTTGTCACCATCCACGTGGGACTAGAGAAAGCGATTGATCATAACAAATAACAATGTCTTCAAATAAACGAATCATCATATCCTTGAATTGATTCTCTTTGTTGCTAATTGTAAGCTTTTTAACGTATGACTTTTGAAGCTAGTCATAATAAAAGTTAGGACAAATTGCATTTTATTGGGCCTTTGTTATATTTTCGGATTATATTTTTATAAGTAACATTTAAGAAATTATCCTTAGAAAATATATCCTTTAAGGTTAAAAAGAACATGCATATGATCGCGGTGAAAATTAGGGGTGCGCATGTATTAGTTCAATTCACGTATGCGTTAAAATCAAAACTATAACTGATGTTTAGTTTCCATAACCTTTTTATAACCGATCAATTATAAATGATTTGATTAACTTGGTTATTGGTTAATGAGTCGGTGGTTATGTTTTCCAGAAGGTGAGCAAGAGGTTTTATCAAAGTGTGTCTTCAGTCGGTGAGTTTCCCCTGTATTGGTGGGCAGGCCTGGTCAACAGCGTTATCTGTGTTTGCAAAGCGTTGGTGGTCTTTCGCCAATAGGTTTACCCGGTTGGCCGGGCTTCTATAGTATTCATCGGCCTTTTAAAAAAACTTGGTTATTAGAAAAGATGGTTCCCATTAATCTACTTAATTATCGGTCAAACACTGACTTTAAATGTTTGCAAGTCCAAACTAGTTTCAATTAAGAGTAAATTGTCAAAATGGTCCCTGAGATTTGGTCACTTTTGCCACTTTAATCCAAAACTCAAACATTTTTAATCTGGGTCCCTATGGTTTCAATTTTGTTGCCATTTTCATCCAAAAGCAAAATCTAGTCAGATTTTTCAGTTAACATCCAGCTTTTTTATATTTTTTTCTCCCTTTTAATTAACGGCAAAATGGTCAGATTTTTTTAGTTTGTTATTATAAAATGTTAAAAGACCATTTTGCCTTTTATTAAAAGGGAGAAAAAAGACAAAAAAACTGGATGTTAACTGAAAAATCTGACCAAGTTTTGATTTTGGATGAAAATGGCAATAAAATTAAAACCGCATGGAACTAGATTTAAAATGTTTGAGTTTTGGACTAAAGTGCCAAAAGTGACCAAACCTTTGAGACTATTTTGGCAGGTATTCTTCAATTAATAAATGCTATTATCATTAGTTAAATAGATATTAGAAATCTAAACTATATAATAAAAGAAACCAATAAGGGGACACATGTCATTCATTGGAGCCATATATTTTTTAGTTTTTTCTTCTCTATCCTAATTGTTCACGATAAAATCATAGGTGCTCTGTCAGATCGGCTCGAAGGTTATGGTGTGTGTGCCTAGCCCGTATCTTCGCTCGGATATCTTCTTTCTCAGCGTATGTTAGTATTGGGTTCGTCGGTTGGATACTTTCATCATAGCTTTCTCCACAAAACGCTCTACCCGAGTCCTCCGATATCATGTTATGCAAAATGATACACGTATACATGACGTTTCTCATTTTACTTTTTTCAAGTATCCTCGACGGCTGGGCGATGATAGACCATCTTTTCTTGTAATATTAGGGTAGGACCATCGTGGTCATCAGGATGATGTTGCCATTTCCAAGCGGTTGGGCATGCCGCCCATTCCTAGTGCATGCAATCAAGACTTCCCAACATTCCAGGAAACCCATGTAAGCGCTGATGGGCCTCGTATAGAAGTGGAACGTCGGCTGCGGTTGGCATCCTCAAATATCGTCTCCCGTACAGAGAGATTACACCTAATAAATTATTGCTAATTAAAAAATAATAACGACGTAAATAAAAATAATAAATACTAGTGTTAATAAAAATTACCTTCACAAAAATTTTCAAGAGACTCACGACACATTCTTGACGACATCCTTAAATGCTCATCCCACGCATCACTCGATGTGCCGTAGCCTAGTTGCCTAATTGCTGCTGTACACTTTTGTAGTCCAGAGAAACCAACTTTGCGACTTGCACTTACCCTTTGCGTGAAAAAGGGGGATTCGCCCGCAAGATCATTGGAAATTTTAACAAATAGTCGTCGGCTCATACGAAACCTACGCTTAAAACTGAACATCATCGTACAAAGGAGTTTCACAAAAATAATCTTGCACTAGACGTTCATGTGCAGCAAACCGATTCCGTTCAATAGGCGGTTGTGTCACACCCCAACCGATGGCGGAAACATCAGGGCATGGCACTGAGCGAAACAGATTGTCCAGAAGTTTCCATAACAATTATCAATACTATTCAATTTAAATAATACGTCCCATACCGTATCTCAAACAGTAAAATAATTATTACAGACATAAATCCAGGCAAATATTCTGTTCCGACAACTCAGATTTAAAATAGTCAGCCATTGTTTATCTGCTTCTAGAGACCCTTAGTTTGACCACTACAGACAACTATTTGTTGGGCTCTAAAGCTTTATTCTAGCTTCAAATTCCTACCAAGTGTGCGCCTTAAGCACCTGTCACATACATTAAAATAAAGTCAATACATAAAATGTAAAGGTGAGCATACAAGTTTGATAATAGCATATAGAGTTCGAATTCGTTTACGCATAACCAGCACGTACACATAGTGAAATGAAGCACGTTAGTTATCGACATAGATCCATCGATACCAATGACTGCGGGTTGACTGCCCGAGGCAGTTCGCAATACATGATTACCACCGTAATCCATGCAAGTAAAGGTCCTTAACAACCCCCGTGTGAACGGGTGCTGAGTCCAAACTATAGTACTATCGTTGCTAAGGCAGGTAGACAGCATTCCATGTGTAAACATAACAAACAAGCATTCATGAGCCACGTATATCATGCATTAACGGTTAGCGTTCAAATAGTATTGAGTAGTGTGATTGTTGTAGTTTGAATATTCGTAACGTATGTAACACCCAAAAATGCGTAAAGCAAAAAGGGATCGAGTATACTCACAGCGGTTAATGGATTGAAGGGAGCGCTTAGCGAGTAAGGTTAGCCTGAATAGTTTGATAGCATAACGATAAGTGACGTTTTACGCGTCAAATGGTGCAAAGTGTAAACGGGTCGGATAGTGGTTCGATCGGATGGTAATCCGATCGGACAGCAATCCGTGCGGATAACAATCCGGTCGGATGACGATTCGAGTGGATTGTTTCTTCCTATAAGAAGAATGTGTTTGTGTATGATGGCTTGTCCTTTGAAGTTTTCGTTGTAGCATTTTGAAAACATTGAAGTATCTCTATCCTTCAAGTCGGTCGGTCGATCGGTCGGTCAGTGGTGCGGATGACAATCCGTTCGGATGGTCATCCGGTCGGACGGCGGCTCTAGTGATAGGGATACTTAGTGGGAACAAATTCACAGCCGGAGTGTCACTCGGTCGGATGTCCATCCGACCGGGTGGCAACCCTGTTAATGAACATGTTGAAAATTGTTTAAGTCTTTAAAGTCTTAGTATCTCAAGATCCGAAGAGTAATCCAGTCAGATGGTCGTCCGATCGGATTGCAATTCGTTCAATACTCAAACTTCAAATAAGGTTGCTTAAAGGTGGGACCCAAGTGTGATCCGTTCGGATGTCAATCCGTTCGGATGACCTATCCGATCGGACAACAATACGGTCAGACAGCATTCCGCTTCGGTTGTTCTGTTAGTCCTACACTTGGTCGTTATGATGGTTTGTCGTTATGTCGAGACGCTTTGACAACGTGTTAACCAACAGAACCCCTAGTCCGACCCAGATGACCAACCCGACCAGGAATCACCCTAGTCCGGCCGGTTACCGGCTCGAGACGGTTGTTCTTGGCTAACCCGAAATCGGTAGTCTCGTGGGTAGAATCCGGATCTTGAGCTAGTACAACACTACAATCAAGTAGAAGACTAAATCAGGGTCGGATCCTATCGGCTTTGAGTACATTGAGTGCAAACGATTTGAAAGAAAGTTAAAAACCATCTTTCAATCCTTTTTCACCACTCTTGTGTCAAGATCTTTACGAGATCCTTGTGTAATCGGGTGGAAATCGGTTAGATCTTAGTTGTTCTTGGTGGATTGAAGTCAAAACATGAAGTTCTTGAAGAACACATGATGACATCATCCTAGAACACCCGAAATCTAGTGATTTCATGGTTGAAAGTTAAGATTTAAAAGATAGAAAGGTGTAGGAGTGCGTGTAGATCAAGAAAGTACAAGATTTAGGACGAGATCATACCTTGATCGAGAGAAATCGAAGAAAAGGTGGGGAGCACGAGCTGTTCGGACAGAGGGTTTCCAAAAGTAGAAAGAATGACAATGACAGGGGTATTTATAGGGTTCCAAAAGAGGAAAGGGCTATCCAATCGGATGGCACACTACTCTGATGGCTTATCCGGTCGGATGACACCCTGGTCGGATGGCACTTGACCTGTAACCAAAAGGGCTATCCGGTCGGATGGCACCTGGTCTATGGCATTGCAGCTATCCGGTCGGATGGCTATCCGGCCGGATGGCACTTGGTTCGAATGTCTAACCCGGCGATTCTTGCTGAGTCGGTTTCGATTGCGGGCGGTTCGACACGATAGGGTTTCCTAGTCAAATTACTTTCAGTCCCAACTAATTCATACCGAGCACTATCCCTTCTCCACTAATTATCATAGTTCGATTGTGATTCGTGTTCGAGTTCGATTTCGAGTTTCGATTGAGTTCGATTGCATTTCGAGTTCGATTGCATTTCGAGTTCGATTGCGTTTCGATTGGTTACCACAACACAACATAAATAAGCAGGCACAGATAACACGTAAAGCACACACGCACGTATAACAATAATTAAAATACGTAGCTGGAGTTGCGATTCGTTGTCGATTCGATTAGCATAGTGTGGTTATCAGTTGGTTAACTTTATCGCATTGTTACTTCCTATAGTTCACAGTCGTAGGTCGTTTGAATAACACGTCGATGGCTTGTAATTTAACAACACTTACTCCACATAATACAAATAAAATAAAGAAATTTCTAGAAGTCAAATCCGTATAACCGGTCGTTGACTTTGATCTTGACTTTGACTTTGACTTGTGAAAACACGGGGTGTTACAGCCTCCCCTTGTTTAGGGAAATTCGTCCCGAAATTAGGCTGGAATTTGTACAACGCCGTGATTCACGTTTGAGAACTTTCTCTTTCTAGACTTTCTCTTTGAACAACTGCGGGTACTTTGCCTTCATGTCGCCTTCAAGTTCCCAAGTGAACTCTGCACCTCGTTTGCCTTCCCATCGGACTTTCACGATAGGAATGTGAGAGCGTCTGAGTTGCTTGGTTTGGCGATCCATGATTTCGACAGGCTTTTCCACGAAGTGTAATGTTTCGTTCACTTGCAGATCGTCGAGAGAAACGTGTAAGTCGTGGTCGGCTAGGCACTTTCGGAGGTTTGACACGTGGAAAGTCGGGTGGACATTACTAAGTTCCTCCGGTAGTTCGAGTCTGTAGGCGACTTTTCCGATCCTTTCCAGAATCTTAAAAGGTCCAACATATCGAGGCGCGAGCTTTTCCTTCTTGCCGAATCGGACCACACTCTTCCAAGGTGATACCTTTAGGAGTACGTAGTCACCAACGTCAAATTCACGGGGCTTGCGTTGTTTATCAGCGTAACTTTTCTGTCGATTCCGAGCTTTCACCAGGTTGTCTTGAATTTGGAAAATTTTGTCTGTCGTTTCTTGTAATAGCTCAGGACCGGTTAATTGCGAATGACCGATCTCGTGCCACACAATAGGGGATCGACATCTTCTTCCGTATAATGCCTCGAATGGTGCCATTTGGATGCTAGAATGATAGCTGTTGTTATACGAGAATTCGACTAATGGCAGGTATTTATCCCAATTACCACCGAAGTCTATAACACACGAACGGAGCATGTCTTCAAGAGTACGAATCGTTCTTTCAGTCTGACCGTCGGTTTGAGGGTGGAATGCGGTACTTAGATTAAGCGATGTACCGAGTGCTGTTTGAAACGTTTCCCACAGTCGTGAAGTAAACCGAGTATCACGATCAGAGATGATGTCACGAGGCGTCCCATGATTACAAATGATCTCGTCGGTGTAGATTCGGGCTAATCGTTCTACCTTGTAGTCTTCCCGTATTGGCAAAAAGTGAGCTGATTTAGTCAAGCGGTTGACCACAACCCAAATGCTGTCGTGACCTGATGACGTGTGCGGTAGCTTGGTTATAAAGTCTATAGCTATACTTTCCCACTTCCAGATGGGAATTGGTGGTTGTTCGAGTAAGCCCGAGGGTCTTTGATGTTCAGCCTTGACTCTAGCACAAGTTAGGCATTTTCCGACGTAGAGAGCGATATCCCTTTTCATACCCGGCCACCAGTACTTATAACGAAGGTCCTGGTACATCTTATCGGCACCGGGATGAACAGAATACCGGGATTTGTGGGCTTCGTCCATCAAGATCTGTCACAAATTGGTTCGTTTGGGAATCCAAATTCGGTCCAGAAAGTGAAATATTCCATTCGATTTGCTCACAAGCTGGACTCCATCGTGGTAGATTATTTCCTTCTTCAGTGTGCGTTCGTTAAAACACGCATGTTGAGCGTCGCAGATGAGGGTTTCGAGATCGTGTTGGGCTTGAACATTACGAGTGCTAAGCAGGTAGCTCCGTCTGCTAAGTGCGTCAGCAACAACATTTGCCTTGCCTGGGTGATAACGGATCTCACAGTCGTAATCGTTGAGAAGTTCTACCCATCGGCGTTGACGCATATTAAGTTCCTTCTGATTAAAGATGTGTTGTAGGCTCCTATGATCGGTGAAGATCGTACACTTGGTACCATACAGGTAGTGTCGCCAAATCTTTAATGCAAAAACAACTGCGCCTAGCTCGAGATCATGGGTTGTATAGTTCTTCTCGTGGACTTTGAGCTGACGAGATGCGTAAGCTATGACCTTGTCCCGTTGCATGAGAACACAACCAAGACCAAGGTTGGAAGCATCACAATAGACAATGAAATCATTGTTTCCGTCGGGCAATGTGAGAACAGGGGCATTGCAAAGCATGCGTTTGAGGGTTTGAAAAGCAGTCTCCTGTTTAGTTCCCCAAACAAAAGGCTTGTCTTTATGCGTGAGTGCGGTAAGCGGCACAGCGATCTTTGAGAATCCCTCGATAAATCGCCGATAATAGCCCGCTAGTCCGAGAAAAGAACGGACTTCAGACGGGTTCTTAGGCGTAACCCAGCTCTTAACAGCTTCAATCTTCGCAGGGTCGACGTGAATACCTTGACTATTAACAATGTGACCCAGAAACTGAACTTCCTCCAACCAGAATTCGCACTTGGAGAACTTGGCATAGAGTTGGTTCCCCTGGAGTAATTCGAGAACCAAACGTAGATGTTGCGCGTGTTCGGCTTTCGATTTGGAATAGATCAAGACATCGTCGATGAATACGATGACGAAACGGTCGAGATACGGTTTACACACGCGATTCATCAGATCCATGAAAACCGCTGGTGCGTTGGTTAAACCAAAAGGCATGACAACGAATTCGTAGTGGCCGTAACGAGTGCGAAACGCAGTTTTGGGTATATCCTCCTCTTGAATACATAGCTGGTGATATCCTGAACGTAGATCGATCTTTGAGAAACACGTAGCGCCTTGCAGTTGATCAAACAAATCGTCGATGCGAGGTAGGGGATAGCGGTTTTTGATAGTTAACTTATTCAATTCCCGGTAGTCGATGCACATCCTGAACGACCCGTCCTTCTTTTTGACGAAAAGGACTGGCGCGCCCCAAGGAGAGGTGCTCGGGCGAATGAAGCCTTTCTCAAGTAATTCCTGGAGTTGGTTTGAGAGTTCGCGCATTTCGGATGACGCAAGTCGGTAAGGAGCTTTGGCAATAGGGTTGGCTCCAGGAATGAGGTCGATACGGAAGTCGATATCACGACTTGGCGGTAGTCCGGGAAGATCCTCTGGAAAAACATTAGGAAATTTTCGAACCACAGGAACGTCTTTCACTTCCTTCTTCTCTTTCTTTTCCTTCTCCGCTGCTACAATGTTAGCCAAGAAAGCCCTGTATTCCTTGCGGAGGTACTTGCTAGCTTGCACACATGACATAAGCTTGAGACCCTTCGAAGTAGTATCACCGTATACACATAATAAGTCACCATTCGCGAGCGAGAATCGAATCATTTTGTCGAAGCACACAACTTCAGCATGGTTTTCTCGAAGAAAGTCCATGCCTACTATGACGTCAAAACTTCCGAGTTGCATCGGAATAAGGTCGATTGGGAAGATGTGATTGTTGAGCTCGAGAGTATAATCACGAAGAATAGAATTGACGGCGACGGTTCTTCAGGTAGCGACTTCAACATCGAACGTCGAGGAGAGTTGGGAGCGTTTATGACGAAGGAGTTTCTCGAATTCGAACGACACAAAGCAATTATCGGCTCCAGTATCAAACAAACAGGAGGCATAAATACCATTCACAAGGAACGTACCATTGACCACGTTGTTGTCGGCCTGGGCTTGACGCACGTTGAGGTTGAAAGTTCTGGCGCGTGCGGCCTGTTGTTGCTGCTGCTGCTGTTGTTGTTGCTGCTGAGGCTGCTGTTGCTGAGGCTCTTGCTTCACGACCCTGTTTGGGCACATGTTGGCGAAGTGGTTCGGGTCGCCACATGCGAAACAGGCTCTGGCTTTGACCACGGGTGCCGGAGGAGATTGTTGACCCTGAGGGGCGGTGAGTAGAGCTTGATGAGCAGGAGCTTGTCGAATATGGCAGTTAGCAGTAAAATGGCCGTATACATTGCAATGAGCACAAAAACGGCAAGCAATGACAGTCGGATGGTGGTAGGTACAAGTAGGGCAGAGCGGGTGTGGCCCAGTGTATGCACGCTTTGCAGGCGGTGCATTAGCCACAGGCGCCGCTGCTTGACGCTGTTGGGCTGGTACAGCTTGAATCGGTGCAGCAGTGATCGCACAGTTCTTGTTGCTGGAGCTGTTCTTTCTCTTGTTCTTTCTCTTGTTGCTCGATGTGGTGGGTTCAGCAGTTGGTGCGGCGGTAGTAGCTTGATGCAGGTGCTTCGGAGTTTTATCCCAGACACCAGCCTTGACCCACTTGTCGTTGATTTTGGCGGCCAGTAGGTAAGTTTCTTCGATCGTCTTAGTCTTAGCCGCTTGCACGAAATCTGCGACGCAGTCGGGCAAAGCTCGGATGTACTTCTTGATTGTGATTTCCGGGATCTTGACTTGATCGGGGCAGATGATGCTGAGCTGCTTGAAACGAGCAGTGAGAGCAGCGTTGTCACCCTCATGTTGATGTATGTGCCAAAATTCATCTTCTAGCTTTTGACGTTCGTGAGGAGGGCATAATTCCTCTAGCATAACTTCCTTGAGCTCGTCCCACGACAGTCCGTAGGCTGCATCGTTCCCTCGATTGTTCCTCTCGGCCGTCCACCAGTCTAGTGCACGGGACTGGAAAACGCCGGTAGCATTCAGAGTTCGAAGGTCATCAGGGCAACCACTCTGTCGCAGAGTGACCTCAATGGAATCAAACCATTGGAATAGTGCAGTAGGACCTCCCTCGCCAGTGAATTCTTTTGGCCCACACGACTTGAATTGCTTGAAATTGAAGGGCTTGGCGGTAGCTTTAGGAGCTTCGGTCCTCGACTCCTCAGAAGATTTGCTGGCATTCTCGTAAACATCACTCACGGCCTTTGCCACACTTTTTGCGATGATGGCAGCAAGGCGTTTGTCCCTCTTTTCTTGACGAGAAAGTGTGTGACGGGATCCAGACGACATTGTCTGCAATAGACATCGTCACAGAACTCAACACATTGTATTCGAATCTCACCTCACACGTCCACTACTTACTAAAGCTCAGGAACACGCATATTCACGTAAACACATAACACAGAGAGCACAAATTCACATATACACATAAACACGTAGAGCACATAATCACATAACACCTAAGCATGTAAGGCACAGAAGCATGGAAACACATACGCATTTAATCACTAGAGGCAGTCAGAAAACAGAAACCTATTATTCAAGGTCTGCGATCGTTCGGGAATAGCGTAGTATAAGCGTATATCGTAGTATAAAGTCGCCCATAATTCAACGATTTGTTAACGTTTTGGGGTAGAAATGCAGTGCGCGTTGTGTGTGTCGATTGAAGCGAAGACACAAGTCGATTAATTCTTCCAAAATTAAGCACATAAGCAGGTAGAAGCACATAAAACACATAAAATTGACGAATTATCAGAGTCAGCAGTAGCAGGCTCAGATAAAAATCGAGAGATAGATTGTCTGCGGCTAGTAGACTTTGACTAACCAAGGTGGTTCAACTATTCGCAAGGACTGTCATTCATGTCTGACCTTCAGAACTGTGCTTTTGCCTCGATTCTTGGGCGTTTGGCACACATCCCGTTAGTCATATCAAGACTTCAGGTCATTGGAGTCCGTCGAGACCTTGGTGAGAGTTTTGGTAAAATGTGCGGAACAAGTCGTCAAGGTTAGGGTTTCACCCCTGGCTTAACAACTTCGTCCCTGTTTTTGATAAAATAGAGGAGATTATTCATCAAAATATGGGTTTCACCCCTAATTTGGTATAATTCCCCTGCTGAACAAGCGTGCGTTATTGAAAAAGAATGAAGAGATCATTGATAAGTTGACAAAACAGCATCGATTAAGCAATTTAGTCAGGAGTTCGCGGTTTTCACACCTAATCTCGACTTTATCGCCCTTTTATAGTTGAAAATTCGAGGGTAATGAGAGTGTAGTTTAAGGGAGATTAGTGAGGAATAAGCACGTACATAATCCCAACTGGATGTACTCAAGTCGGTCTGTTGGTTCCAAACTATAGTCTAGGTTTCTAAGACTTCGACCCGGACTAGGTCGAGTCTTGCCTAATTCCCTATAGTTATGGCTCTGATACCAATCTGTCACACCCCAACCGATGGCGGAAACATCGGGGCATGGCACTGAGCGAAACAGATTGTCCAGAAGTTTCCATAACAATTATCAATACTATTCAATTTAAATAATACGTCCCATACCATATCTCAAACAGTAAAATAATTATTACAGACATAAATCCAGGCAAATATTCTGTTCCGACAACTCAGATTTAAAATAGTCAGCAATTGTTTATCTGCTTCTAGAGACCCTTAGTTTGACCACTACAGACAACTATTTGTTGGGCTCTAAAGCTTTATTCTAGCTTTAAATTCCTACCAAGTGTGCGCCCTAAGCACCTGTCACATACGTTAAAATAAAGTCAATACATAAAATGTAAAGGTGAGCATACAAGTTTGATAATAGCATATAGAGTTCGAATTCGTTTACGTATAACCAGCACGTACACATAGTGAAATGAAGCACGTTAGTTATCGACATAAATCCATCGATACTAATGACTGTGGGTTGACTGCCCGAGGCAGTTTGCAATACATGATTACCACCCTAATCCATGCAAGTAAAGGTCCTTAACAACCCCCGTGTGAACGGGTGTTGAGTCCAAACTATAGTACTATCGTTGCTAAGGCAGGTAGACAACATTCCATGTGTAAACATAACAAACAAGCATTCATGAGCCACGTATATCATGCATTAACGGTTAGCGTTCAAATAGTATTGAGTAGTGTGATTGTTGTAGTTTGAATATTCGTAACGTATGTAACACCCAAAAGTGCGTAAAGCAAAAAGGGATCGAGTATACTCACAGTGGTTAATGGATTGAAGGGAGCGCTTAGCGAGTAAGGTTAGCCTGAATAGTTTGATAGCATAACGATAAGTGACGTTTTACGCTTCAAATGGTGCAAAGTGTAAACGGGTCGGATAGTGGTTCGATCGGATGGTAATCCGATCGGACAGCAATCCGTGCGCATAACAATCCGTTCGGATGGTCATCCGGTCGGACAGCTTGTCCGGTCGGATGATGATTCGAGTGGATTGTTTCTTCCTATAAGAAGAATGTGTTTGTGTATGATGGCTTGTCCTTTGAAGTTTTCGTTGTAGCATTTTGAAAACATTGAAGTATCTCTATCCTTCAAGTCGGTCGATCGGTCGGTCAGTCGTGCGAATGACAATCCGTTCGGATGGTCATCCGGTCGGACGGTAGTCTGGTTGGACGGCGGCTCTAGTGATAGGGTTACTTAGTGGGAACAAATTCACAGCCGGAGTGTCACTCGGTCGGATGTCCATCCGACCGGGTGGCAACCCCTGTTAATGAACATGTTGAAAATTGTTTAAGTCTTTATAGTCTTAGTATCTCATGATCCGAAGAGTAATCCAGTCAGATGGTCGTTCGATCGGATTGCAACTCGTTTAATACTCAAACTTCAAATAAGGTTGCTTAAAGGTGTGACCCAAGTGTGATCCGTTCGGATGTCAATCCGTTCGGATGACCTATCCGATCGGACAGCAATCCAGTCGGACAGCATTCCGCTCCGGTTGTTCCGTTCGTCCTACACTTGGTCGTTATGATGGTTTGTCGTTATGTCGAGACGCTTTGACAACGTGTTAACCAACAGAACCCCTAGTCCGAATCAGATGACCAACCCGACCAGGAATCACCATAGTCCGGCCGGTTACCAGCTCGAGACGGTTGTTCTTGGCTAACCCGAAATCGGTAGTCTCGTGGGTAGAATCCGGATCTTGAGCTAGTACAACACTACAATCGAGTAGAAGACTAAATCAGGGTCGGATCCTATCGGCTTTGAGTACATTGAGTGCAAAAGAGTTGAAAGAAAGTTAAAAACCATCTTTCAATCCTTTTTCACCACTCTTGTGTCGAGATCTTTACGAGATCCTTGTGTAATCGGGTGGAAATCGGTTAGATCTCAGTTGTTCTTGGTGGATTGAAGTCAAAACATGAAGTTCTTGAAGAACACATGATGACATCATCCTAGAACACCCGAAATCTAGTGATTTCATGGTTAAAAGTTAAGATTTAAAAGATAGAAAGGTGTAGGAGTGCGTGTAGATCAAGAAAGTACAAGATTTAGGACGAGATCATACCTTGATCGAGAGAAATCGAAGAAAAGGTGGAGAGCACGAGCTGTTCGGACAGAGGGTTTCCAAAAGTAGAAAGAATGACAATGACAGGGGTATTTATAGGGTTCCAAAAGAGGAAAGGGCTATCCGATCGGATGGCTTATCCGGTCGGATGACACCCTGGTCGGATGGCGCTTGACCTGTAACCAAAAGGGCTATCCGGTCGGATGGCACCTGGTCTATGGCATTGCAGCTATCCGGTCGGATGGCTATCCGGCCGAATGGCACTTGGTTCGAATGTCTAACGCGGCGATTCTTGCTGAGTCGGTTTCGATTGCGGGCGGTTCGACACGATAGGGTTTCCTAGTCAAATTACTTTCAGTCCCAACTAATTCATACCGAGCACTATCCCTTCTCCACTCTTTATCATAGTTCGATTGTGATTCGTGTTCGAGTTCGATTTCGAGTTTCAATTGAGTTCGATTGCATTTCGAGTTCGATTGCGTTTCGATTGGTTACCACAACACAACATAAATAAGCAGGCACAGATAACACGTAAAGCACACACACACATATAACAATAATTAAAATACGTAGCTGGAGTTGCGATTCGTTGTCGATTCGATTAGCATAGTTTGGTTATCACTTGGTTAACTTTGTCGCATTGTTACTTCCTATAGTTCACAGTCGTAGGTCGTTTGAATAACACGTCGATGGCTTGTAGTTTAACAACACTTACTCCACATAATACAAATAAAATAAAGAAATTTCTATTAGTCAAATCCGTATAACCGGTCGTTGACTTTGATCTTGACTTTGACTTGTGAAAACACGGGGTGTTACAGGTTGTCTGGTACGCGATGCTAAGGATTCGGCTTCTTCTCGCAAATAATTAATCGCCTCCTGCGTCATGGCGATAACCATATCGTCAAGAACACCGTCGGATGAGGAGCTCGAAGAAGACATTTTTTAGTTGTGATTGGTGTGTGTTTTAGTTGTGATTGGTGTGTGTTTTGGTTGTGATTGGTGAGTTTTTTAGTTTAGGATAGGTTAATATATATAATAAAATAAGAAAAGTTTTTTTTTTTTTTTAATATTGGACCGTTTGACAACAGTTATATTTTGACCATTCTTCCTCGTTCCACGCATTTCTAGCCCGTTATCATGTTGGCGAGACTTGTATGGCGCCCCGGCATAGCACCGGGGGTGTGGTCTGATAGCGCCGTGGGGCGCTATAGAAGCCCAGCTGGCTTGGGTGGCGCCCCCACACCCTCCAGCCTTAAAAATGTAACTTTTTTCGTTATTTAATAAAATTAAATTTACTCAACCCGTACAATACACGAGGTTCTTAAAGATGTAACTTTGTATTATTTAATTTATAAAATTACATTTATTCAACCTATGTAATAAATGAGATTTTTAAAGATATCGTTTTATTATTTGGTATTTAAAATTATATTTATTCAACCCGTGTATTACACGGGGTTCTAACCTTGTCATTTATACTATATAATAAAAGAAAACCATTTTATGGACACTTGTCATCATATTAGGCCATGGCTTATGGATAATTATTGTTTTAGTTTAATATTTTCTAATTAATTAAAGATAACACTCATACTAAATATTATTTAATTTAATATTTTATAGATAATTATTATTTAGTTTAATCTTTTCTAATTATTTATAAATAACTCTCCTACTAAATATTATTAATGAGTAAACTGCCAAAATGATCCCTGAGGTTTGGTCACTTTTGCCACTTTAGTCCAAAACTCAAACCTTTTGAATCCGAGTCCCCGTGGTTTCAATTTTGTTGCCATTTTCATCCAAAATCACAATATGGTCAGATTTTTCAGTTAACCTTTAGCTTTTTGTCTTTTTCTTCCCTTTTAATGAAGGGCAAAATGGTTAGATTTTAGATTTTGCTTTTGAATGAAAATGACAACAAAATTGAAACCACAGGGGGTTCAGAAGTGGCAAAAGTGACCAAACCTCAGGAACCATTTTAGTACTTTCATCTATTATTAATTTAAGATATTTTAAATAACCAAATTATTTATCACCAAAACCGAACTTTTTATTAACATATTATTTATTTTTATTTTCATTTTAAAAAAAATAATTATATCGACTTTGTTACATAATTTTTAATAAATTGTATATAACTTTCAATATTACTTTATATATAAAATTAGATTTGTTACGGTTTTTTTAAATATAATTTATATTTTATCACTCAAATGGCTGATTATTTGCTTCTTGAATAGCATGTTTGACCACTGTTTCTTCTTTTCAATAATCATCTCCGCAATCACCATATCTGTCGCGTACCGAGTATATCCATTAGTTTTTTAAAATATAATTTTCTTTATTTGGTATATAAAATTATATTTATTCAAGCCATATAATACACGGAGGTTTTTAAAGATGTAACTTTTTTTATTATTTGGTAAACAATATTCTATTTATTCAACCCGTGCAATACACGTGGTTTTAAAGATATAACTTTTTTATTATTTGGTATATAAAATTACATTTATTCAACCCGTACAATATGGTTCTTATAAATATAACTTTTTATTACTTAATATTTAGAAATGATATTTATTCAACCCGTGCAATAAATGAGGTTTTTAAAGATATATTGTTTTATTATTTAGTATATAAAATTCATTTATTCAACCTGTATAATACACGGGATTCTAACCTAGTCATTTTATATATAAGGAAGAATAAGCGACCTTAGTATGTTATTTATATAAAATATATATAACATGACTTTTTAGATAATAAACATAGTATTTATTAAAAAATATAAATGCATCATAATTTAGAGGATAAACGTGAGTAACAAACTAGATTGGGATAAACATAAATAACAAAAAAACTAGATAATCTATAATATTCTTTTTGTCTAATTTTTTTTTTTTTATCTCTAAACACCTTTCACTTAGAGCATCCACAAAGTCTGGTTTGTTGGTTTGGAATCCGGACGAAGCAAAACAGACTACTTCAACGTTGGAGGTGGGTGATGTAGGCGGCTGGAGGTGGGGAGGTCCGGTGTGCCGTTGCAAAAGCGGATGTTTGAAAAAATAGTCGTTGCAAAAGTAGTCTTTTGAAAAAAGAGTCGTTATAAAAGTAGCCGTTTGAAAAAGAGCCATTGTAAAAATTAAATATCCTTTTTTAATAGTTATCTGATTTTATTAATTAATATACTAAATAACGAAATAAAAAATAATATAAAATCTATATCTATACATATAATAAAAGAAACCAATTAATGGACACGTGTCGATACGAGAGACATCTATTTTTTAGTTTTCTTGCCATATATTTATATTTATTTTTATCTTAAAAATTACAAGTTTTAAATCAATTTATCAAGTTATCCCATATTTTAAGTCAACGTTTATCTATAACTATAACTATATCTCTATATTTATATTTATATTTATATTTATATTTATCTTCTAATATAATCTTTATACTTATCTTTATTATTTTGCGAGTAAATTGCACAAAACTTCCTTTATGTTTACTCAGACTTGCAGGTTCCAGCCTTAATGTTTAAAACTTGCTAAAAACATCCTTTAAGTTTATTTTTGTTGCTGGTTTAATCCTTTATGACTAACCAAGTTAATTATCTCAGTTTATTTCCCTCACATGCCTAACATGTGACGATCCCACTATCGGTTGATGACCGACATCAACTGACTCGCAAAATAGAATGGGGATGTGGTGCAAACGCAAAACTGCCTGAAACCAAAGCAAAATTGCCTCTGTTCTCACCGGAGATGTAGTCCAAACACAATTGGATCTCTTAAATTTATGGGGCCATTCACATGGAGCATGCCCCTTTTCATTCCGAGCTATCAAATCCACTCGAAGGAGAGATCCAGCCCACGTTTCACTGACTAAATGCCAAACAAGCCATATTTGCAGGTTGATAGCCTCATGTTAGTTCTGTATGTGAATTCAAATTGAAAAGTACATATCATTTTTTGTAATTGTTTTCCTCTTTAGTTTTGATTACTTGATTGAGATAACATGTATTAAGTAGGGAAAAATAAAAACTAATATTTAGGTACAAAGCAATGGGTCATGAATGGGGGAAATAAGAAATAAGTGGATTTAATGGACTTTTGTAATGCACAAGTTTATAACCTAATAATAGAAAAATAAAAAAAACAGAGTAAAATGTTCTAATATGTAAATAGTATATCAAAGTTCTTTATACTAAAAACGTATTTTGACGACTGTGTGTGTTAACTGATTACATTATATTTATTCAAGTCGTGTAGTACACGTGATTATTCAACTCATGTTATACACGGGTAATTAAAGATGTAACTTTTTTATTATATAAAAATATATTTAATCAACCCGTGTAATACACGGGGTTCTAACCTAGTATATAATAAATTAATTATCTTGTTATGAATTTTTTTTTCATATTTTTAATATTTTAATAAAAAATAATTAAAAATATTAAGTAAATAAATTATAAATAAATTACAAAATTAGATATAATTTAAATAAAAGGAAAAGTAGTTGATAAGATGGATAATGCGGTGAAGGTTTGGAGGAGTTTAGTGTTGGAGGAAAAAGTGAGATTTGTAATGATGTATGCTAATGTGGCAAGTCTAGATTTTGGAACAACCCAACGTTGTGGATGCTCTTAGCGAATATGTTTTTTTTTAAGGCAAATTCTATTATGAAGACAACGCGAAGCTGAAAGAAAACAAAAAACCCAAATAAAACAGAACATTAAGAAAAACAAGACATGGGAGACCAACACCATTTTTCCTATTTAACCCCACTATAACTTGATCTGCTGGTAATCCAAAAGAAGAGCTGAGAAGTGCAGTCTTCAACAAAAGAATCAAGGGAGGTATTTTGCTTACGAAACGCCCAATAGTTCATTGCGCCTTCCACAGAAACCACACCACAGAATAAAGGATAGTCACTTTCAACTTAAGCTGGTTCTTAGTGTCGCCTGGGTTATTCAGAAGATTGAAAAGCTCAGCAACATTGGCAGCCGTATACCATCTAACCCCGCTCCACCAAGATATCCGATTCCATACTTCCACTGCAAAAGGGCACTTCACGAACACGTGATCGGCATTTTCTTCCTCCATTCTGCATCGGGTGCATCGAGTATCTGAGATGGGGATACCCCTTCTGACTAGATTCGAACAAACAGGAACTCTGTTTAAACGAAGCCTCCAGTTGAAGCAAGTGACCTTGGACGGCACCCATCTGGCCCATTTGAAAATTTTCTTCTGCTCCACTTCTGGGATTTTCGAAAGCAGCAAAAGACGAGCCGCACTAACCGAAAACCCAACATTTTACTCCTTACCCCACTCCCACTTGTCGTTTCCCACCAAAAAGTTATAATGCCTCAGCATATCCACCAGATCCTCTAGCCCAGCAAGAGCCGCATCCCTTATATTTTTTCTGTTCCACTTCCAGTTGAAGGTGCTCAAGACGCCCCTGTCAATATCCAGCCTGTCCGACACCCGACAGGTTTTAAGCGATTCCAACACAT
Organism: Helianthus tuberosus; assembly: GCA_030545235.1. Taxonomy (NCBI): domain Eukaryota; kingdom Viridiplantae; phylum Streptophyta; class Magnoliopsida; order Asterales; family Asteraceae; genus Helianthus; species Helianthus tuberosus. The sequence continues at coordinate 72,901,874 of CM060446.1, read as the reverse complement.
AGAGATTCGGAAAGAGATCTTAGCGAATAGGTGATGGACCAACATGATGCTTGGCTCAAAGTGTTAAAAAGGAGATATTGGAAGCTTTTAGTAAAGATAACGCTAGGCACGAACCAAAACGGGTCGAACAAGTAAAACGATAAGTAACCATGCTTTGGTTAAAAAACCAATGAAATTTTGAAATAGGACCCGACTCAAATGGGTAAGATGGTAAGTATGCACCTTTGGCCATAAAAAAATACATGGTTAGTTGAAGCGATAAATTGGTAAGCTATGAACGGGTCAAACGAACAACTGGGTCAAATGGTGATGTCACAATTTGATTATGATATTTAGTACTGTCTTGTTATGTCTTATGCTTACAGGTAAGCATAGTATATGGGTTCGCATTGCCAAAAATTAGTAATAAGGAATTGCAAGGTGTCACGGCCACCGACCCGGTTTGACCCGTTTCAGGAGCCGCGGGACAGAAAATCCCGTGGTATTTATTTAATTGAGTTTGACAGCGGAAGTTTATCATCAGGATCTTTTAAAATGTAAATATTTCCCGATTATTTATTTCACAACGCGGGATAAACCCGGTAATTTACAATAGTTTGTTTTCACAAAGAAATCTTTTATTTTTACAAAACATGTTTCTTTTATTTTTATACTGAGCCACTTCCTTGAGCTTGTAGTGCTATATGGCACTTTTCCTAGATCATATGTGATCACCTGAAACATGTTTGAAAAAGGTTTTGTCAGCGGGAAATACTGAGTGAATCATTCTATTTTGCATAATGATGCATAGTTATTAATTACAGCATAAGAGCGATTACAATGGCTTCTATCTTATTTTTATCTGGCCTTCTGTCACAATGGTGACAAGTCACAATGGTGACGATGGTCATACCACTATTTAGATCAATGAACCTAAATAGTGATGATTATCTCTGTAGGTCAATGAACCTAACAGTGATTATCCCGAGTAGGTCAATGAACCTAACTGGGAGACAATTAGTAATGTGCACAATACCCCACTAACCAGTAATTCAAGATATCCACGACTTAGTCCCTGTAATTATAACTGGAAAATAATTTGAGGTATTGTAAAATAGTTTATAAAAAGAGAATGCCTCATAAAAAGAAGAATGACTCACATTGCAGATTTAATTTGAGCAGAGCCTAGTTTACTGATTTAGCCTTTTTAACCTAATTTAAATACAATGCACACAAAACGGGGTTAGTAATCAATCTAGCAATTACGATAACTCACGAGATCAAATTCTCACAACGAATGACAAAGTGCGGTACTTCAACTCATCCATCGAATTAACGACGAACGACAAAGTACGATACTTCAACTCATCCATCGAATTAACAACGAACGACAAAGTATAACCCTAATGTGGGCGGCACTTAAACATCCATTGGATATATTAATCGTCGGATAAATGAATCGTAATAGCGATTGTGCTAATACCCTGATTGCAGCTTCAATTTAATGCATGTGTGTGTTAATTGTGATTTTTGAGAGTAAAACGACGAAATCTCAGCGTACAATTGGAATTCTTTCGACGTTTCAGTGCCAGAAATCGAGTGCCAATGTTCTGAATTTATACACGAATTTTATCTAGCTTACGGACCGTAAGCTTAATGACCTTACGGTCCGTAAGGTACACAAAATGCCTATATTGTTGCCACGTGTGGGACTAGCTCAGGTGAGTCGACATTTTCTAAAATTTCAACTTAGAGAGCACGGTATGTAGATAATCGTCAAGTAGGGAATGCCCCCCCTGAGTTTTAGGGGCCCTAATCCTGATTCTGAAAATTATGAAAATTTTATGGTTTGTTCAGAATCACTTGGGTGTCTCAATTAGGGTTTCCTATTGGTCAAATTACTTTAGTAATTATGACTTTTGATGAGAGTCGTTACATTCTCCCCAACTTAATAAAAATCTCGTCCTCGAGATTTACTGGAATAATTAAGAATACTTTCTCTTTATTTCGGATTCCAGTTCCCAAGTATATTAGGATCCTGTCTTTGAATCCTACTTTACTTAAACTAACACTATTTGTTTATCTTTATATCTTGGAAATGTACTAACAAAGATTCATCTTATAAACATTTCTTAAGATTAGATATATAAAATATATCATGTATTCCAACTAACCTTCCTGGTAGTTGTAAATTATAAGTAACTGATCCAATACGTTGAATTCATTGGAAATGATCCTACATAATTTGGTCTTAGATTTCCTTTCTTACCAAATCTAATCACTCCTTTCCAAGGAGATACTTTTAATAGTATTTTGTCTCCAACTCGAATTCCAACAGCTTTTATCTATTATCTGTATAATCCTTATGACTATCTCTTGTCGTTTTCAGCTTTTCTTCGTGATACTGAATATCACAATTGTAGTCACTTAGGATTTTCATCCATCTCCTTCGCCTCAAATTCTTTTTGCCCAAAAATATATATATATATCTTAAATTCTTATAATCCGTATAGATAGTATCCCTACTTCCATACAGATAATGTCTCCAAATCTTTAAGGCAAAAATTATGGTTCTTAATTCTAACTCATGAGTGGTATAGTTCCTTCGTACCTTTTTCAATTGTCTTGAGGCATACGCAATTTTCCCTTTTGCGTTGCATTAAGGAATATCCAAATCCTAGCTTTGAAGCATTACCATATACTTCAAAATCTTCTGTTCTTCTGGTAAGGCTAGAATTTATAGTATTGGTTATCTTAGTTAATGGTATAGCTATTTTGAAATTTCCTTAATGTCTATAATACTAAACCTACAAAATTCCTAATTTCCATTGCTGATTGCAGAATCTTCCATTTGGTAATTACTGCTATCTTAGCAAAATCTAAGTGAATACCTTCATGATTTACCATATGACCAAAAATTGCACTTCTAGCAGCCAAAATTCATTCTTCGAAAATTTGGCGTAAAGCTTTTCTTTTCTTAACAAAGTTAAGAGTACATGCTAGTGCTGTCAATGTTCTTTCCTACTTTTGTAATAAATAAGTATATTATCTATGAAGACAATTACAAATTTATCCAAATAGAATTTACAGACCTTATTTATCATGTCCATGAATGCTGCAGTTGTATTCTTTAATCCGAAGGGCATGACTGTAAACTAGTAATGACCATTCCTAGTTCTGAAAACAGTCTTAGGTACATCTTCCTCTGATACTTTTAATTGATAATATCCGGAACATAAGTTGATCTTAGAAAAATATCTATTTCCCTGGATTTGATCGAATAAATTATTAATTCTAAGTAATGAGTATTGATTTCTTAATTATAACCTTATTCAATTTCCTATAATCAATACACATTCTTATCGAATCATTCTTTTTCTTAACAACCAATAATGTGCTAACCGATAAGGTTCCCTGGCTTATCGGTAAAATTCCTGGAATTGATAAATCCTAAATTCTATCTTCATATCTGGTGGTAATCCAGGTAAATCTTCTGGAAATATATCTGGGTATTCTAAATTTACAGAAATTTCCTTAAATTCTGTATCTTTAGTATTTAATGATTACTGAAATTATATATACTATTCCTTGCTTTCGTTCATAATTAGCAATTTCCATTACTGATATGAACTTCATAGGCTTACATGGTTTATTTCTTATAATCATAATTACTTTTCCGATGGTTGATTGAACTTCTAAGAAATTCTGATCACAGATAATGGTCACAACATCGAATTCAACTAATTTCATGGATAATAGGTTTGCAGAAAACTTATAACTTAAAAGTTCTATTTCTACATTTTGCAGAACCTTATTTATTTTAACTGAATTCCCATCTGCCGTTTCTAATTAGAAATTTATCTAATGCCGGTTATCGGTAAGTTAAGAATTTGGCAGAGTAAAGTATTTATAAACTTTGGTTTGCACCAGAGTCAAATAATACTTTTAGGTAAATGTTGTAAGCTAAGAACATACCGGCTATCATATCTGGAATCATCTCGGCTTCATGAGTAGTCAGCTGAAAGGCTCTCGCATTCCTTTTTGCTCCTTCTGCTGGTTTGGCTTGATTGTCAAATGGTTTATTCAGTTTTGGACAATTTGGCCTAAGATGTCCAGTTTCTCCACAGTTGTAACAAACTGAAAATTTCTTCCTCCTACAGTCTTCTTCTTGATGTCCTGGAATTTTGCAAAAATTGCAATATCCTTTGCATCTTCCAAAATGCTTCCTTTTGCAAGAATTGCAAAATGGACTAGTAGAAGATTGCCCGTTCCCTCCTTTCTTGAAATTGTTATGGTTACCCGAACGGAATTATTGGGTAATCTTTTGGGCTACTTCCTTCTATTTTCTTCTCTTGTTCGTACTAGCTCGTCAGTTAGAGTATTGGCTAATTCTACTGTATCATCAATCGTATGAGGTTTCGCAGCCTTGACGATATTACGGATTTCGGAAATCAATCCCCAAATATAACGAGAAATAAGTACCGGCTCTGGCGAAGCCAGGGTTGGTACCACTCTAGCATATTCGAAGAATGTCGTAGTATACCCTCGACAATCTACATCCACCATCCGATGGGTTAGAAACTTATTTGCCATTTGATCTTTTTCGTACTCAGGACAGAATTTTCTTTCTACAAGACTCTTAAATTCTTCCCAGTTCATAGCATACGCCATCCTTCTTCCTTTTGCCTGTAACATCGTATTCCACCATTCTAGCGCTACTTCTTTGAAAAGATTTGATGCATACATGACCTGATCATCCTGAGCACATTTACTTATGGAAATTACTGCCTCGGTTTTCTCTAACCAACGCAGTGCCGCAGTCGCTCCTTCATTGCCTGCAAACTCAGTGGGTTTACAAGCAAGAAATTCTTTGTAAGTGCAACCAGGCGTTGCAACTTTCCTTTTCTTAGGGAGCGGAGCTTGCCGTGGTTCATTATCATTATTAACATGATTACTGCCTCCGTTTACGCTATTACTGAAATTATCTTCAGAAATGCGTTTACTAGGAACAACTTGTTGTGGTTCGATTGGATTTTTAACAGCAGCAATGATTGTTGGAATAGCATTGGCTATCCCTTGAGCAACTATTCCTGGAATAGTGTTGGCTATTTCTTGAGCAATGATATTTTCTATATCTTGCCTAGTCACATATTGATCCCCTAGTTGGTGTTCAGATTGATTACCCTCATTAACCGGTTCATTATTAGCGGTTTCCATCTGATATCTAATTTATAGATAAATAATTAGTATAAAGGAAATAATCAAATGTCACAATTTAGTTGCACATAATCATGTAAACGAATATACAAACAAAAGTTGTAACTTTCTAAAATTTCCTTATATCATGTTTCTATATATACCCGTTTTATTATTTATTTTACATATACTGATTTTACTATTATAATTACACAACCATAGTTTCATAATTCCCTATCCTTTATCAGATGATATTCTAGTAACGGCGTTTCTTCTCATCGTATTTCCAGGAGATCTGTCCCAAAGTCTCTTGGATCCTATTCCCAGCATCCATGTTGTCAAAATGATGGAGTTCAGTCCTATTTTCGTTACTTATTGGTGAATTTGGTAAAAGTTCTGATTTGTACTTAGGAAAAAGCCTATAGGGATGGTTTTGTAACAGTATTTCATTATCCAACCATTCGTCTATATTCCAATGATTTGAAGAGGTTGGAATAGATGGTTCTAAGTTCATAAAATTATTTTCATTAACAGGCTCAATAGTATCATCGGTTGCCATTATAAAATCTAGTTCTTCTTGAGATGGTAACTCTTCAATTTGCCTAGAGCTTTCCCCAATTTCCATTTTCTTAGGCTTAGGTTTCTTGAGAGGTAAAGCGTTAAATTCTATAGGTTCTTTTATGTCTGGAATATACCTATTAAAATCTCTGGAAACTTCGATTCTTACTGGATAGAGATTTAAATTCTGAAGGGCTTCTGACAAATCACTCATGCTGTTTAACAAAATACACCTAATTACTAAGTCATAATAAAATTTTATAGAACAACTTTTTAAATAGTATTTCATACTACCAAACCAACTAAAATTTAAAACATACTAGGTTTTATTTGAAATTTATTTATAAATTTTCTTGACTGTAGATAATAAAAATACTAAACTTTAAATCAGAATATTTAAAGATTCATATTTACTATTTACAGTAATTAACATATAAAAATCTATATACTAATTAAATATGATGACTTAATTTATATATATTAACTAGTCATTATCATGGTGGATATTGGTTAGTGCTGCCTTGTTTAAGCATAGGTGATCAGTCCATGCCTAACTAAGGCCAGGTTATCCAATATCTGCCTTTGATAATAACCCTAGTATTTAAAAATAATCTTAATACTACTATTATTAATATATTATTATTAATAATAAAATTATTAATAATAAATAACTTAAACAAAATTTTTTTTTTTTTTTTAAATAAGAGTATATTTCAAACATAAAAATATAATTTCTTTACTGCAATATAGTAATATTATATTTGTAAATTAGGTAATTCCATATATAATCAAGTAATTTTATAATGTTTTTCTATTAATGATGATAGAGCAATAAATATTACAATATATATAAAAATCTGTCCATACTAAAATTAGTCAAATAATTAAAACATATAATCACCAAATAGTAAAATAAAAATTATTAAGTATTTTCTAAATACTTAATTAGCTTAAATCAGTGGCTCGATAAGTGGCTCTGATACCACCTTTTTCTGTCACGGCCACCGACCCGGTTTGACCCGTTTCAGGAGCCGCGGGACAGAAAATCCCGTGGTATTTATTTAATTGAGTTTGACAGCGGAAGTTTATCATCAGGATCTTTTAAAATGTAAATATTTCCCGATTATTTATTTCACAACGCGGGATAAACCCGGTAATTTACAATAGTTTGTTTTCACAAAGAAATCTTTTATTTTTACAAAACATGTTTCTTTTATTTTTATACTGAGCCACTTCCTTGAGCTTGTAGTGCTATATGGCACTTTTCCTAGATCATATGTGATCACCTGAAACATGTTTGAAAAATGTTTTGTCAGCGGGAAATACTGAGTGAATCATTCTATTTTGCATAATGATGCATAGTTATTAATTATAGCATAAGAGCGATTACAATGGCTTCTATCTTATTTTTATCTGGCCTTCTGTCACAATGGTGACAAGTCACAATGGTGACGATGGTCATACCACTATTTAGATCAATGAACCTAAATAGTGATGATTATCTCTGTAGGTCAATGAACCTAACAGTGATTATCCCGAGTAGGTCAATGAACCTAACTGGGAGACAATTAGTAATGTGCACAATACCCCACTAACCAGTAATTCAAGATATCCACGACTTAGTCCCTGTAATTATAACTGGAAAATAATTTGAGGTATTGTAAAATAGTTTATAAAAAGAGAATGCCTCATAAAAAGAAGAATGACTCACATTGCAGATTTAATTTGAGCAGAGCCTAGTTTACTGATTTAGCCTTTTTAACCTAATTTAAATACAATGCACACAAAACGGGGTTAGTAATCAATCTAGCAATTACGATAACTCACGAGATCAAATTCTCACAACGAATGACAAAGTGCGGTACTTCAACTCATCCATCGAATTAACGACGAACGACAAAGTACGATACTTCAACTCATCCATCGAATTAACGACGAACGACAAAGTATAACCCTAATGTGGGCGGCACTTAAACATCCATTGGATATATTAATCGTCGGATAAATGAATCGTAATAGCGATTGTGCTAATACCCTGATTGCAGCTTCAATTTAATGCATGTGTGTGTTAATTGTGATTTTTGAGAGTAAAATGACGAAATCTCAGCGTACAATTGGAATTCTTTCGACGTTTCAGTGCCAGAAATCGAGTGCCAATGTTCTGAATTTATACACGAATTTTATCTAGCTTACGGACCGTAAGCTTAATGACCTTACGGTCCGTAAGGTACACAAAATGCCTATATTGTTGCCACGTGTGGGACTAGCTCAGGTGAGTCGACATTTTCTAAAATTTCAACTTAGAGAGCACGGTATGTAGATAATCGTCAAGTAGGGAATGCCCCCCCTGAGTTTTAGGGGCCCTAATCCTGATTCTGAAAATTATGAAAATTTTATGGTTTGTTCAGAATCACTTGGGTGTCTCAATTAGGGTTTCCTATTGGTCAAATTACTTTAGTAATTATGACTTTTGATGAGAGTCGTTACACAAGGTATTTATAACGGGTCAACGTTTTGACCTGCACCAGGTATGTGTAAAGGATCATACCTTTAGTAAGGGCTTATGACCCGACTAAAGATGGTTAGGTCTTCCCTGATATTTGTACCACACTTTAGAGTAAACCATGTCCCCAATTAAGTAATCTAACTTCACATACTCACATTTTCAGTATCTATTAAAGCCAAGGATTGGTTAGTCTAACTTCTAATCGACTTAACACTTGACAAAATGACTTGGTCACTAAATATTCTAATGCAAGACTTTCCTCATTTAGCTAAGACAATTTTGAGAAATAACATCATCACATTCATTCATAATGCATGTTTGAGTATCAACATAAAGCATGAGATTTTAAGGAATTATAAAAATGACCTCATCATGACTTAAATCTAAACTTTTTACAATAGTCTTACCATGGTAACAAGGTTATCCCTAAATTCGACAACCTGATGAAATTTGATGAATAGGATACTAATGGTTACGATAAGCGATGAGCTGATTGCGAATACGACAATGCATTACTATTAATGTACGTCAGTTTCTACTACACTTGAAGATATAAATGTATATGCAAACAAATTGAATATTAGTACATACAAATGAATTTCAAAATGGAAGCCCTTGGTAATTAAGAGACTGAATAGTTTGTAAAAACCTCACCACCATGCAAAGTGCTTGTAATCTCTATGGATGACCTCGTTTAGATTGATATGACCAATTTAAAAATGTCCATTAAGTACAATAGGAGCTGTCTCTACCTTGAGAGATTAAGTCAACTAAAAAGTATGTGTATATGTTATTAGTATTGTTGTGTATCAGATATACAAATAGTGATCATCTAGGTTTTGTGGTGCGCTTTCTCATATTAACGTTTACAAATCTTACATGATTTAATCACAATACGAAGAAAGTGTTTTAAAAGTTTGGATAATCATTTGTATTAAATACTCACATAATAAATTTATGGGTAAATTGTCAAAATCGTCCCAAAGGTTTAGGCATGTTTGCCAGTTTCATCAATGACATATATCACCTTCTTTTCAACAAACTTCACACAATCTTCTTGTACTAATAATCAAGTAACATTTACCACATTCCTCTCGTCACTTTCCACCAAAGCAACATCACCACAACCACTTTCACCACCATGAGCCACAAACCCACTTCCCAAATCACCCTCAAAACACCCACAACAACCCTCTTCACAACCCTTTACCGGATCATCAAACTTCTCAAAGTTTCCCTCTTTTTCAATCTTTTCTTCAACCCTAATAGAAACCCTTGAATTCCCACTCGACCCAACTAAAAACAACTTGTCGATTAACAGAGACACTATGAGAGAAAATGAGATTGTAAAAACTAACTCTTGAACGAGCTCCATATGTTTGAAATGGTAAAAGGGTTCGGCAAAATGGAAGATTTTATGATGAATATTGTTTGTGTTTGGAAGGATAAAAGGGAATTTTGTAGAAGGGGGAAAGTATATTCTATGTTGTTATGCAATTTCAATGATGTTGCTTACGTGTTGATGATTCTTAACTGAGTTAGACAAAAATACCCCCACTTAAGAATGTGGAACTTTAAAAAAAACCTCATTAAACGACACTTTTTAACCAGGTTAGACGTTTGGATGAATATGACAAAAAATAACAAAAATGAAGGGTAGTGTGACACAAAAAAATCATTTTAGATGAAATTGGCAAAATATGCCCAAACCTCATGGATGACTTTTGCAATTTACTCTAAATTTTTATAAAAGAAAACTCTCAAGTGATATTATAGTGAATTAAGTTTAATTTGTATTTAATAAGGTTGGGAAGGTTAAGACCCCATCATAATCTTCTAATACTTTACTTGACTTAATTAGTCCATATAGCTCAAGCTTGATCAAACTTAATTTTTGATGGATCATAAAGGAGAATTCGACACCAAACTCACTAATGATAATTGGGTTGAATGACCTAAACAAGTCCAAGATCAAGCTATGATCCCCAATTCAACATATTTACACTCCATTTTTATTCAATTATCATCCCAAAGTCAAGACTAAATGACCTAAGTAAACACATTACTTAATCTTGAAGTAATATTCTACAATTAGGTAGTTATTAATTTCTTTGAGTTCGGCACTCATCATTCTCTTTTTAAGTATATTCAACCGTCTAGTTATTTTTTTAGAACGATAACTCATACATTCTCTAAGTCTACTACAAAACTACACATTTTCATTATTGTTATGGGATTAAACCCTTATCATTTGGAAATGCAAAACCTACTTGTTAATTGAAAAATGCATGTTAGTTAATTTAGGGATAGATCCAATTCCAACCCAATCCACATATAACACCCTCGGGACTCCCTTCAACAAATCGCAAAACAAACACTACACACACCGTTTTAATAAAAAGGGTGTTGTAAAAGTTCATTCCCTTTAAATTTGTTAAATTAAATAATTAATTAATTAAAGGATAGTCGTGACATCTAATAATTCACATGTTAAAATAGTTGATACTGAAATTTAGGCATATACTGTTCAATGAAATATATTAGTGAAAGAAACAAAAAATGCCTCCATCTACATCCAATCAAATGAAAAAAAGGTGTCAAAGATTACAATTTTCGAGGCTAATATTATAATTAGCCATACAGGAGAAGATCACAAGTACTCATTCACTCACTCTACTTGCTCTTAAAAGTATTTCAAATATTCACTCCTATCACATGCCTTCCCCTTGAAATACCATTTATACCCTTCAAACTTTGATCTTCATTTGTAGCGAGTTTGAAGACTGAAGAGGACCAAAAGGCAAAAACCTTTCAACCTTAGGGGCTGTTTGGCTAAGCTTTTCAAAATGACTTATTGACTTATTTGCTTAGCCAAACAGCCCCTTAGTTCACAAACTAAGTGCAAAATTATAAGTATAGACCAAAAACACTTAAATGAATGTGTGACTTATACCACTAAAAGGGCAATTTGGTAATTCAATTAGGAGCTGTTTGTTTATCTCTTAATAAGACTCTTAATGGTTCAGACCTCTTACTGGTTCAACAATTAATGGTTCAGACTGTTTGTTTCGTGAGCAGATGTCTGAATGGTTCAGACATTTGCCTCTGAATGGTTAAGTATTATATAGAGTCTGAATGGTTAATTAAGAACTCTAATATGAATTAGTCAGACATTTGCCTCTGAATGGTTAAGCATTATACTGGCTCTTAATGGTTCAGACATCTTACTGGTTCATCACTTAATGGTTCAGATCTCTTACTGCTTCAACACTTAACCATTCAGAAGTTGCCGAACAGCCACTTAGAGCATTCACATCCAACCCACAAAAATCTGTGAGTGGAGTTTTTATAATATAAAAAGTATAAAAAGTGGTTGTGAGTGGAGGAGAGAGAAAATGTTATTGTTCATCTGTATATTTGTGGGGACACTGTTCACTCCCTATAATTTTTTAATATATTTTGAAAGTGGTTGTGAGTGGAGGAGTGAGAAAAGGTAATGATAAATGTATAAAAAAATATTATTTAATTGAAAAGGAGAGAGAAAATGTAGTGTTTTTAGGTGGCAAAGTTTTATGATTTTAAGTATGAATGAAGGGTGCTACTTTCTACACCCCTCCTAGTTACTTTTTACACCCCCTCCTCTCACATACTTACAGGTGGGTAGAGGTGTACAAACCGGTTAACCGGTTATTAAAAAACCGGTTAAAAAAAAAAACCGGTTTTTTCACACAAAATAAAAACCGGTTTTTTTTATAACCGGTTTCGGTTACTAACCGGTTTTTGAGGTCTAAAACAATAACCGGTATAACCGGTTGGGACCGGTTTTAAAACCGGTTAACCGCAAAAAAACCGGTTTTTTACCGGTTTTAACCGGTTTTTTAATAACCGGTTCGGTTAAAACCGGTTTTTGAAGTAAAAAATAGCAACCGGAATAAAAACCGGCGGTTAAAAAAAACCGGTTATAAAAAAACCGGTTAAAAAAAAAACCAGTTTCGGTTTTTTTTTCCGGTTTCGGTTCTAAAACCAGTTTTTTTGTACACCTCTACAGGTGGGGCCTGCGTGGGACCGGCAATTTTCCTCTCAGAAAGGGGGGGGGGGGGGGTATAATCAGGAGGGAGGGGGTGTGTATAGAATGAGCCATGAATGTTAATCTTTTATATGTCTGTTTGCACATATAGACTTTTTTAACTCATTAAAAATTATTTGGATTTAGATAAGGGGTGAGGATCAAATACGAAGTTTATTTTGGCTAGGAAGTATAGGAAGTAATATGATTAGGACATGTGACAAAATTTAAAATAAATAGGAATGGTATTTTAGTCAATCTTATCCTTTTCTTCTTCCTTCTTCTTCCCAGTAACATCAAAACCCACCATTTTCAAAACCCAACATCTTCAACCATTTCTTCACATTCTATCTCAATAATTTCTACATTATAGTGCGATTTTCGTCACCAATCAATGATTCAAACACCCGATCAACGTGTTCTTAAGTTTTTTTGAAGAAAACCCAGTTTAATTTCATACAAAATCTCGTTTTTCAGGTGATTTTGAAGATAGTCACTCGATCCGTTCGATTCGATCTCTGATAAGTGTTTCAATCATTCAAATTTCGTCAATCGTTGAAGAAACCGACTTCGATCCATGTAAGAAATTCTTTAATTTCATTTTTATTATCTGGGTTTTTGATTTAGTCATTGCGTTTTACAATCTTGGCGGGGGTCCGGAGGCAGCGCCCCTGGTAGCAGGGTCCCAGGGGCGGCAACCCCTGGCGGGGTCCAAGGGGCAGAGCCCCTGACTGGGGTTGAGCTGCATTCGTAAACTGCTTCAAAAATGTGTTTTTTTCGATTAAATTGCTTTAATAAAATGCATCTGAAAAGTTAATTTTCTGTAAATTGCCTCTGGAAAACTGCATTCGTAAACTGCATTGGTTCAGACAATTCACATCATAGACAAAACTATTGTCCTGGTTCAATGCGTTTTAGAGAGAACATTTCTTTGGTGTTTTTAGGCCATTGCGTTTTAGAACTAAGACATTTTTATGTGTTTTCTGGCCATTGCGTTTTAAAAAAACACATTTTTGAAGTGTTTTTAGTCATTGCGTTTTAGAAAAACACATTTTGAAGTGTTTTTAGTCATTGCGTTTTAGGTAAAACACATTTTTAGGTGTTTTCAGTCCATTGCGTTTTAGAGAGAACACTTTCTTTTGTTTTTTTAGGCCATTGCGTTTTAGAAAGGAGATATTTTTAAGTGTTTTCTGGTCATTGCGTTTTATAAATAAGACATTTATTTGTGTTTTTTGCGCATTGCGTTTTAGGTAAAACACATTTTTATGTGTTTTCAGTCCACTGCGTTTTATAAAACAAACATTTAAGTGTTTCTGGCCATTGCGTTTTAGAAATAAGACATTTGTTTGTGTTTTTGGTGCATTGCGTTTTAGGTAAAACACATTTTTATGTGTTTTCAGTCCATTGCGTTTTAGAAAATACATTTTCTTTTGTGTTTTTAGGCTATTGCGTTTTAGAAATAAGACATTTCTTTGTGTTTTCTGGCCATTGCGTTTTACAAATAAGACATTTATTTGTGTTTTTGGTGCATTGCGTTTTAGAAAAATGTCATTTTTTAGGTTTTTTTTTCATTGCGTTTTACGCAACTGGGTTTTTTCCATTGCGTTTTACGCAACTGAGTTTTAAATTTTTTTTTCGAAAATATAGCAATAGTATACCCGTTTAAAAGATAAAAAAAACGCTCGTTTTTTTGGTGCAATTTTTATAAAAAAAATAATGTCGTATGAAAGAGTTATTAACATTTAAAAAATGAGGGGAAATTGGAGGAGAAAGAAACTATTGTCTTGGATTGACTAGAATGCCCCTAAACAAACTCACGCGCCTCTTTTCTTCTTTTCAATTTCTCTCATTTAATCTTAGCCCCTTGATTAACTAAATGGATGGTCAAGATTACTTCTTAGACTTCTTAGCCAAATAAACTTCTTATTATATCCTAACCCTTTAGATAAGAACTAAAAAGGTTTAAATGCTCGTCATTAACCAAAGGCAAATTGGTACTTGACTAAGATGTTATTAAGACGAGTCTTATGAAATCTTGACCAGCAATCCAAATAAGGAGTTTTAATTAAACCTGCCGAAACAATGATTTGGAGGAGAATTAAGATATATTAGTGTTGAGATGTCTACTTCAATTATACAGTTATTAAAGTCCAATATTACCCAAACTATCCCCAAGAATATGACTTTGGAACCCCTCAACCACATACATTAACAAGGTCAAATGGGTATTTCCCTTGGGTGTTCCCAATTATATAAGAATGAACCACTTAAGTTTCAAGTTAATGAAAAGCAATGATGGAAAGAAGGATTAGAATAAAAATGTAGGGTTGAGGGGTTGCTTCAATCCAAATTCAAAAGTTGTGAATACAAACTACCTAAACTACCCCTAAAATTTTGACGTTGAAACAAGCGTGAAAAGACCATATATTCTCAACAACCAAGTCACCAAGCACCAACAAGGGCATAGTGGGTATTTTACTAGAATGTTGGGAGAGAAAATAACCCTAAGGAGTTTAAACCAACAAAACCCATGGCCAAAATGTCCTAAATGGCTAGCGAGACTAGTTGATCTATTCGATGTTTTAAGTATTTTGAAGACAACGATGTTAGATTTGTTTGTTGAAAATGGGTAACAAGATGTAATGATTAAGAATAAGACTACAAAAATCGATTAGGGTTGTGGGGTTTGCTTCAATCAAAATTCAAAGGTGTAAATGCCAACCACCACATTTAATTTGGTAGCAAGGCAAGTGTGTGCTGTGTGCTGCCCTGACATGCAAATAACTTCACTGCAAAAAAAAGGACCAAAGTCTCCATCAAGGAATCAAGATAGAAATTGGTTAATTCACTTCATTTTGGTTTCTTAAACATAGCTTTAAGACTTGGTCTACTTGTTAAAAACTTCATCCTACAAAACTCATTAACAATGCTTATTCCATATCTATAGGCGAAACTAGAGGGGTCGATGTCCATTTGACCAAATTTTATTTGTTAAACAACATGACCCAACATCGTTGTTTTCTTGTAATTTAACCACAAAAATTATCATCGACATAATGATTGCATATTCTAATTACAATAGGTATCAAGATTTATGTTTGCATGGATGAAGATTAAATATTAAAACCCTTTAAGGCCAATGCAAAGTTAATCCAATTATGCAAAATGTGAAGCTAATAAATTAGCAACAAAAAGAACCAAACAACATTTTGAGCCAATGCAAATACTATCATCCAAAAACAAAATGCATTAGTAAGGAAACAATTAATTAATGGGTAACAACAATTTCTTCCTAATTTGATAAAAAAAACTTCAGTTTTTATTAACCTTACTCTAAAGTTCTTAATTAGGGTTATGAAGACAAAAAGGAAGATTACAAGTTAACAACTGCCTCCCTTTGAATACACATTACTCTCATAACACCAACAATATCGAAACTAACATGAACAAGAAGACCCATTATTAGAAGCTTGCAAATGAACATCACCACCACCACTACCACCACCTTTTTCTTGATCACTATAACTCATGTCATCACCTCGACTAAGATTATCTATTCTACCATTGTTATAAATTTCAATGCTTTTATCGGTACCACCCGCGGTGGTGACCGTGGTGGCAACGGTGGCGGTGGCCGGAGAACTTGTCTCTTTATCTTTCTTCCCAAAAGTGTTCTTATTATTATGCATCCAAACTTTAAAAATCCCTCTTTTAATCCCAACTTCATTGCAGAAATCTGCCACCACTTTATCATCACATCTTTGCATCTTCCACCCAACTTTCTCGGCAAAAAGATACATTTTATCCTTCTGATCTTGACTGAACTTTGTCCGGAATCTCTTTCTCCCATTAGGGTTTTCAATCTTGATCTCCGCCGGTGTCCCTGGAGTCACCACCATCTGGGTTTGATCAGGTGAGTTAAAAGACAGCAACACATGAGGTGCATATGTGTACATGTCGTTAATATGTTCACGACGGTGGAAGTTACGGTGGCAGCCACAGGCAGCGCATTTTAGAGAGGTGGGTTCATGTGGGGCGGTGGTTAACGACGGCATGAACTCACCACAACCGTCCAAGGCGTGGCTGCCGATGGTGGCAGCATGGTTCTTAAGGCATTCTTTGTAGGAAACTATTGGAGACTGTGGTGGTGGTTGTTGGTGGCGGTGGTGGTGGTTTTTTCCGTTGGGAAAGGAAGAAAAGGGTTTGATTAGTTGGGAATGAAGAGGGGTTTCGCCGTCGGTGTCCGGGCTATCGGCGGTGGTGTTGGTGGTTGTGGTTGTGTGTTTTAGGTCCATTTTGTTAGGGCTAAAACACAAAATTGTTGAAGATTTAAGTGTGTGGTGATTTATGATTTGAAATGTTAAGGCATGTTATTGAGGCTTTATATATGCTCAAAATTGCAAAGCACTTTGGATAACAGTAAAAGGGGTGTTGGACTCTTGGGAATTTTACACTTTTTCTCTCCCTTATCATATTATATCTTTTAGAATATATGTAAATCTGAATTTGTATGGATGTCTTACACTACTATATATTAGTTTTTGGAAAAATAGGAAACTAATTATTTGTAATGAAAGTAACAGTGTTCATCTCACATATCCTTGTATAATTTCATTTTTGACTATTAATTTATGTGTAAACCAGAACACTGTTCAATTAATATTTTATTTGTATGTATACGAGTATCAAATTTTGTTCGTGTTTAATATTTTATTTGTATGTATACTAAGTGTTGAAAATATTAAGTTAATTCATATGCTATATGAGTTATAGCACGTTAATATGTTGTATTGGCATTGTTTTTTAACATTGGTTCAAGGATGTGCATGTTATGTATGTTGTGGGACTATTTGTGAACAAATGAAGAAAGTGAGTGGACTACGATCATTTGGGGGAAGAGTTAGAGGGGCCGGATGTAAATATGAAAGATGCCGGTATATAAGTGAAGTTAGGGTTCACTTTTGAGTTGTTAAGTTATTAGTCTTTGGGTTGTTCTCCTTTGTTACTCCCATATCTTGTTAGGGTTTGTTACAATCATCTTTGATTTGTTCTCATATTATTCTTGAGATTTTATTGTTGATCAACTGATTTTCTATCAGTTGGTCTATATTGTATTGTTGTTATATTCATAGATCTTACATCTGTAAGATTTAGGGTTTTGGGGGTGTTTTTTGGGTTGGATAATCAATAAAGTTTTATGTCACCATTTTGTCACTGTATTCTGTGTTATTATCACGTATTTTTATCATGGTATTAAAGCTTTATAGCTCTTGATTAGTGTCTTCTGCGTCGAGTTATTGTTGATTCTAGGGTTTTTAGGGTTTCCAAACTTGGAAACCGGTGGTTAGAGTTGATCAGAGCACTCTTGGAGTTTGTGCGAGATCTTGGAGTTGAAACCCTAATTTAGGGTTTGTGGCTTGTTAAAAGCGTACATGTGGATCTTGGAGCTGCTATCAAGATCTGTGTTGGTCTTTATAACCCTTGAAGGTTATAAAGTAAACTGACCAGATTTGGTTGCTATCTTTGATCTGTGACTTGTAACCTTAGAAGGTTACATTTCATATTTGCTTGGAGTTACACGCTTCTGTGAGATTGTTCCTTTCCCTGTCTCTTTTTATTTTCTGTTACACTTCATAGTTGTGTCTAGGCATTTCCTGTTGCTAGGATAGTCAGACAGGTGGTTGATCAAGTCTTGGTAGTTATTTGTTGCATTATTGTTTGTGCTACTTGTGTATATTTGTTTGTTGCATTCTTGTTACTTCTTTGTTAGGATTGGCTGCTGTGTTAAGACTCGTCCAGGCACCTATTGAGTGATGAAACTAGAATCTGGCCCTTGACACAGTTCTGCCTAGTGTTTTTTTTTTTTTTTGAGAATTCTTCTGTGATTTGTTTGTTATCTGCTTGTTATAATTGTTGATTTACAATGTCTGATACCGCTAGTTCTTCTACTACACTCAATAGTAAGCTTGATATTGGGTTCCTTTGTATTTACATCCCAACGATTCAAGTGGTATAAAGTTGAAAGGAACTGAGAATTACCCAGTTTGGTCTAGTGCAATGAAATTAGCTTTAGAGGCTAAAAATAAATTTGGTTTTAAAAATAAAAAGTGTGAAAAATCTAAAGATGATGAAATGTTAGCTAATCAATGGTATAGATGTAATTTTGTGGTCTTAACTTGGTTGTTAAATTCTGTATCAGTAGAGTTGTTTCTAGGACAAGTGTTTTCTAAACTTGCTTCAGAAGTGTGGGTTGATTTGAAAGAAATTTATGATAAGGTGGATGGTTCTGTTCTTTATGATCTTTATAAAAAGATAACTGTATTTCTCAGAGTGGTAGTTCTGTTGCTGAGTATTATAATAAACTGACAACAATGTGGAAGCAATTTGATGCCATGCTTCATTTGCCTTTATGCTCATGTCAGGCAATTAAAGATTATAATGATTTTACAACTTTAATAAAACTAATGCAGTTTCTTATGAGTCTTGATGATGTATATCAGGCTAAAAGAACAAATTTGTTGACGAGAGAACCATTCCCTTCTGTAAAAGTTGCATTTGCTATAATTTCAACAGAAGAGTCACACAAAAATGCTAATGGTGGTTCAAAAGGGGAAAATGTGTCTTTTGTGTCTAAATCTAACAAACCTTTTGATACTAGAAGCAAATTTGATAGAGGTCGTAATCCAAATTTAAATGCACTCATTACAATATGATAGGACATACAGTTGATAGATGTTTTGATATAATTGGATATCCTCGTGGTGTAAAAAGAAGACCAGGAGGACAGTTTATGAGAAAAATATGTCTAGCAATAACAAGTCTAATGTGGTAGTTGGATCTTCTAGTTCTGTTAGTACTTCTTTACCCTTTACTTCTGAACAATTTCTAAGTTGTTAAGTCTTGTTGATGGAAAGTCTGAAACTGAGCAATCTAGAACTAACATAGGAGGCTAATATTCAAGTGAGTGTAATTTTGTTAATAGTTTTGTTAGTTGTTATGGTATTAATAACTTTGAAAAAGTTTATTAATGGATAGTAGATTCAGGTGCTATTCAACATATGGTTAAAACTATATGTCTAAGTTTGATTTAAAAGTTAGTCACCAAAATGTAACTAGTGTTAAAGTTTTGAAAATTATAGAGTTAAAACTGTTAAATAATATAGTTTTAAAGGATGTCTTCTTTGTGCCTAACTATAGTGTAAATTTGTTATCTATTCATAGGTTGGGCAAAGCTAATAGCATTACTGTTGTGTTCAATGAGAATAATTGTGTTTTACAGGATTTGAAATTAAAAAAAAAATCCTGCTGACCGGTAGTTAGGATAATGGCATATATTTTGTAGGAAAAATTGGTAGTACTGTGAATTAATTTTTTGATAGTGGTATAAAATCTAATATGTGGCATAGTAGGTTGGGTCACCATTCTGATCAGGTATTGGCTACTTTAAAAGACAATCTTGGTATAAAATCTGTTGAAGATGATCCGTGTGAAATTTGTCATAATGCAACACATGTTAGAGTCCCATTTCCACTTAGTGAACATAAGACTAAATTTATAGGTGAATTAATACATTTAGACTTGTGGGGTCCATATAAAATCACTAGTTATGAAGGTTTTAAATATTTTTTAACAATTGTAGATGATTATTCTAGATCAGCTTGGTGTTATCTTCTTAAAAGTAAAATGGAGGTGTTTGAAAACCTAAGTAGTTTTTATGAGTTGGTTTTAACACAGTTTAAAAGGAAAACTAAAACATTCAGAAGTGATAATGGAACTGAGTTTGTAAACAATCAAATGAGTCATTTCTGCAAGTCTAAGGTATTTTACATCAAATTTCCTGTTCTTATACACCACAGCAGAATGGTGTAGTGGAAATGAAACATAAGCATCTTTTAAATATAGCCAGTACTTTGATGTTTCAGGGTGGTCTACCTTTAAGATTTTGGCTAAGTTGTGTTCTAATTGATGTTTATGTAATTAACAGGCTTCCATCTTCTGTGTTAGTAGGTAAAAGTCCTTATGAGGTTATGTTTAGTTTTAAACCTTCTCATTTACATCTAAGAAACTTTGGGGTGTTTATGTTTTTGTATAGTACTAATGAATCCGATAAGTTTGCTTATCATGCTGATAAGTGAGTTTTAATTGGTTATTCAAATATGAAAAAAGGATATAAATTATGGAGTTTAGATTAAAAAAAGGTTTTTTACTCTAGGGATGTAAAGTTTTATGAAAGTGTTTATCCTTTTAGTCCAAAAGTTAGGACAATTCAGATTCTTTAATTGATAAAAGTCTAAATCATGTTAACTTTTTTACTGTTATAAAACATTTTCATCTGAAGTTTCTCAAAATCCCAATGATGAAGAGAGGGATTCTGGTTCTCATGATATCCTTAATGATGATCAGCAACCAGTTGATTCCTCTACATCTGCCACAACTAGTCAGATAGATCAAAGTGGTCAATATTTAGAACCTAGGGGGTTGAGTAGTAGTAGTGTGAATCATGGTATGGTTGAGGACACATGGATGTCAAATGTTGAGACCAACCCATCTAAAGGAAATTTGACTAATGTTAGAAAGTCACATAGAAGTGTGTCTTTGCCTAAGAAACTGGATGGGTTTGTGTTAGATGGTAAAGTAAAATATGGTATTGATAGAGTAGTTAATTACTCATGTTTGTCAGCTGATAATTTATGTTTTGTTAGTAGTTTAAATAAAATTGTTGAACCAACTTCCTATTATGAAATGGAAGCTTTTGTTTAATAATAATATGTGGACATTAACTGATTTGCCTGCTGGTTGTAACACCCCGAAAACGGGTTTGGTAATCAAAATACGTTAATACTAAAAGACGGGTAAAGTACCGTAAGTGGTAAAAGTAGCCCGGTAAATATTAGGATTTAAATAAATAAGCCTAATATTAAATAAAAGTTGAACAAATCCTTTTGAGGAAAATAAAGTGGATAAAGGGCCCGAATTAACGGGGCTTCAAATAAACCTAGTTATAAACTTCCCCGAACCCACTAAGTTAACTAGGGATGTTTAACCCGGTTAATAAGAGGGAATATGGATTAGAAATAAGTAGGTTGTAACCTACTTAATAATTAACCAAACATGAGGGACCAAAGTTAGATAATTGGAAAAGTTTATTTATTAAAAACAAAATAAAACACACACACACACACACACTAGGTTATGCGTGTTCTAGATCGACCAGGAGAGCTCCATGTGAGCTCAAATCCTAAACTCAATAAAATCTTCAAATTGGAGGATAAATCGAAAGCCAAATTCGGAATTGAATACATATAAACAATCACCAAGTTAAGGGGATCGTAAGGTATGTCGAATTTCTAACATTCATGAAGTTGTGAAAATTTGTTAACTTTGCATGATGCGATCTATGTATGAATGGTAGAGGTTATGGCTGAAATAATGAAGTGTGATTGCTTAGGAACAAACCCTAAGTAGAAATTTGAAGTAAAATTGCTATGATTTGAATAATTTGATGAGTTACCACATTAGGGTAAGTGTGTTTTGATATAATAGTGAAGATGACGATAATTTTGTGTTCGAAATCATCATAAATGATAGTTGAAGTAAGACACTCGAACAATTTGCAAGTTTGAGTATTTGATCTTGCATGATAGAGGATGAATTTTGATGTTAATCTTGGTAAAAATGACTAGTTATGAACTAGTTAATAAATGTGTAACATTATGCCCAATAGGTGTTTGTTAAAATGCCTAAATGAAAGCTAAGATGTTGAAATTTCGAGTGAAACGCACATTTGAATAATATGGCAAATTATGCGAAATATGTAACGACAAGAGTTCTAAATATCATGTTGATTTAGACTTAATTGTGTAAACCATTTGATCGAAAGTAGTTAACTTTGATAAGTTAAGTTAACTAATGATGAAGTCGAATAGTAGTTTCGACATAGAAAATAAGTGAGGTGGAATAGTCGTGATTGTTAATGACTAATTTAACCGCCTTGTAAAGTTGACAATAGTTTGACGCTTAACGAGTTAGGTGAAGGCTTGGGGAGAAAGCGGGTCAAACGAATCAAGTATGAGAAGAAAGGCGTAATCTGGATATGAGGTAAGCAAAGCTTACACCCTTTTTGTAGAATATGCGTTTATTTTGTAAACTATAAATGCGACAAGTGTAATATCCGAAATAAGGATTCCGACGCGATTAATACGAGTCGGAACAAATATAAATGAGTTAAAATGGGTAAAAATGGAAATTTAGTCAAGTATCGACTAAAGTAAATTAAAGTTCAAAGGACACCCATAGCGTAAGCCGAATGGGTTAAAAATATAAGAAATGACTTTAGGAGAAAAAGGGGTCTAGTGAGAAATTCCGAAATGGGTCGGATGTGTGATTGGTAATTAAAAACCATGTTTTGTTACATATGAAAATGTTGGGTCATATAGGCCAAACGGGTCAAATGGTGGTGATATCACCATTTGACGAAATCGAATAATGTGGTTGTAAAGTCATGTGTTTACAGGAGCGAATAGTAATTTGGATAATTGCGTCGCCATAGAATATCGGTAATAAAATCAAGGTGTTGAAACGGATCACTAGGTTGACTCCAACCAGGTACGTATAAATACGATTGTGGTTAAACATACATTTTTGGGTCAAATAAGCAGCAAAAGTCCTTCGTCGTAAATGAGGGGCTAAAGTTGACCAAAACGCCCTTGATGGGTAAATTGGGCAAATGACCTTTAAAGGTTGTTAGAAATAAGTGTTTTGATAGATTAAATCCTTAGGATAAGTATAAAAAGGGATGATATGGGACCTTAATGACCAATGAGTTGAAACAAGTATTTTTCGTAAAATGACATATCTGAGGGATAGAACTTGGAATAAATAGTCTATTACATTAAATCCACCACAATCATAGTTGTGGTGGAAGACTAATCAATATGGATGGGTGGTATTATGATGCATACAAGGGATGAGCGCAATTTAAGCTTAAAAGTGCATAAATATCCTTAACGGGTCAAAATAAGACTATAAGCAAAAACGGGTTGAGAATGTGTATAAACCCGTGATTTGAACCTTGTACAATAGGAAATAATTATAATAATATGTTTACAAAAAAAAAAAAAAAAAACGAAGGCGACAAACAAGTTTGTTTGATGAAATCACGAACGGGTCAAGAAGTGTCATAATTAAATTTCAAGCCGAGAGCTTGAAATCTAAAATTTTGTGAAGTTAGATGTTGGGTTTTTACTCCATAATATGGAGAATTAAATTATGAACGCGTAGGAAAAAGAATTGCGTAAATTGAAAAAACGGTTAAAAAGTTATGAAGGTTTTCGTACTAAAAACGGAAAACAAACAAAATCTGCTGATCAGACCATAAGCTACGGTCCTAGACCGTAGCCTATGGTCCAGAAGTTCTGGTTGAAGTAATATGGTGAACCATAAGCTATGGTCTGTGAACCGTAGCCTACGGTCGACTTCCAAACAAATTTTTTTTTGTTTAATTGATGATTTTGAGCTTTCGGGTCCATTTAGACGGGTTCTAGGGTCTCATATACTAACGTTTGTGATAAATTTACAGTGTAGGTATGTTTGAACTTAGGATGGGTGAAGATCAAGCTCAACGAAGAACCGAACACACGAGATTAAAGCTTCCGCACGGTGTTACGTCGTAACTTTTAAACGACGAACTCAATTACATTATGTTGTACTATTTTTAATTGTAAAAGTTTTTTGTAAACCCGTATTTTATATGTATGTGTATTCGTAAGCACACATTTAATTGTCGTTATTAGTACAAAAATCCTTTTATAATAGTAAGGGTGTTACACTGGTAGAAAAGCCATAGGTTGTAAATGGGTGTATAAAGTGAGGTATAGGTCTAATGGTGATGTTGAAAGATTTAAGGCTAGGTTAGTTGCTAAAGGGTATAACCAAAGAGAAGGTATAGATTTTGGTGAAACTTTTTAACCGGTTGTCAAGATGGTCACAGTTAGAATTATTGTGAGTCTTGTAGTAAAAAATAGTTGGAAATTATTTCAACTTGACATTAATAATGCTTTTGTATATGGGTTAATATCTAAGGATGTTTATATGCAATTACCTCAGGGGTATTATTCTAAAGATAAAACAAAAGTGTGCAAGTTAGTGAAGTCTTTGTATGTAACACCCTAAATATATATATATATATATATATATATATATATATAAATATGATTTGGTCATAACCAATAATAAAGTAACTAGGAATAATTAACCTAGTTAGCTATTTATTTTAAAACTGTAAAGGAAACATGAAATAGTTAAACCTTTCATAAACTTGAAACCTTGAGGGACTAAAAGGGTAAAACATGAAAGATGTTTTTAATTAAAACAATTAAAAACCAAAACACACACACACATGTGTGTGTGTTTGGTTGACTTTTTCACAGGAGCAAAGAAGGGTTCTTCCATTTGGACCCTAAACTCAAAAATTTGATCAAAATCAAGGGAAATCAAGCCAAGAAATTGGGGCTTTAACTAATTTCGTGATCACCCAAGTTAGGAAATCACAAGGTATGTTGAATTTTGTCATTTGGTGATATCTTGAATTTATGATGAACACTCATAATCGAAATTCTAGAGTGAATGTTGAATGTATGAGTGATATAGACATGAGTACAAGTCTAGGAACAAACCCTAGATGTAAACTTGTTAAATTATTGCCATAAATTAGTGATTTGGTTAGCTAATCATGTATATGCTAAGTGGGTTTATGATAATGTGATGAACAATTAAATTAGAGTGCTAAATTTATGAAATTTGAAGATATGATGCAAGTCCTAGATGTTCTTCATGAACCCTAGACATAGAGGTTTGATTATGATCTTAAAATTTGGTTAAAAGAATGACCATGAGTTAGATAAAAGATGCATAAGAATCTTGCCCGCAAGGTGTTTGTTAAAATGCCCGAATGAATGTTGATATGATGAAATTATGAAAGAAACGCGGAATTGGCTAATTTGACTAATTACGTGTGATATGGGACAACACGGGTTCTAAACATGATGTTGATTGAACTTAATTGTGCATATCATATGATTAAAGGTAATTGACTTTTGAAAGTCAAACTAACCAACAATGAAGTCAAATAATAATTTCGACATAAACTCCGTAAGATGGAATAGTCGTAATTAATGATGACTAATCTAACCGTCTTACGAATCATGATGATAGTTTGACGCTTGACAAGCTAGGTGGAAGCTTGGGAAGGAAGCGGGTCAAACGAATCAAGTATGATGGAAAAGCGTATTTAGGATGCAAGGTAAGTAAAGCGTACACCCTTTTGTAGGATACATATTTATTTTATAGGTTATAAATACGACAAAAGTTATATCCAAAATATGGGTTCTGACACGAAATGATACGGGTCGGAACAAATAAAATGATAAAAACCATGTTTAATGGTAAAAAGGTGTGAAATGGTAAATTGGTCATGAGATGACATATATAAAATGAGTTTTTGAACGGCTACTTTATAAGGTAAGCCTAAACGAATAATAAGGGTAAAACGGTGATTTAATCACGTGTAGACGGATGAAAGTTGAAGTTTAAATGACACCATATGGCATAAGCCATGTTGGGTCAAACGTGTAAGAAACGTATTTAAGAGATATAACCATATGGTGGGAAATTCGAAACGGGTTAAATAATGAAATGGTAAATAAATACCATTCAAATATAAGTGCAAAATGTTTGGTTATTTAGACCAAACGGGTCAAATGGTAATGTTAACACCATTTGACAAATAACGACTAATAAGTGCTTGTCGAGTCTAATGCTCACATGGTAAAACGGCTTATGGAATTTGCGTTGCTACGAATTATCAAATTATTAAGGCAAGGTATTAAAACAGGTCAATACTTTGACCCGATCCAGGTACGCGTAAATAAGATTATAGTTAAACGTGCGATTTTGGTCAAGTATCTTACTGAAAGTCCTCCGTCGTAAAAAGGAAGGACTAAAGTTGACCAAAACGCCCTTGATCGATAAACCGGGCAAACGACACCCTTAAAGGTTGTTTAGAAATAAGTATTATTATCAAGTAAGTCTTTGATAAATGTAAAAGTTATAGGAATAAGCCTTTTCGGGTCAAACGCCTAAAATGAGTCTTTTCCGTAAAATTGACTAACCGACGGGTAGAATTCGGAATAACTAGTTTACCACATTAAACCCACCACAAATATAGTTGTGGTGGAATTCAAATAGATATCTTAATGTAGAAATAAGATGCGAGTAAACGATGAGCGAGATTTACGCTTAAATGCTAAAAAACCTCTAAACGGGTCAAAATAAAGTAAGTGGTTAAACGTTGGTTTTAGTGATTAGAAAGTTACAAAATAAATCGCTGAATGTGAATACATAAGCAAACCTCGTAGTGGGAGCAAATATACTAGTGTCATGAAGCCCGGAGAATTGGGTAAAATGATCAAGGACTAACCTTGGTCATAAGTAGTGAAAAACATGTTAGAACATAACGGGTTGAATAATTTTCTATTTAATTCGTAATCCGTTAGTTCTTAAATCAGGATGTGTTGTGAAATAAGGGAATAAACATAGAGGTAAATGTATTACGGTCTTTTAGAAACAAGAATCATGTGAATCCGATAAGTAAATTGAAAGATATGCAAGTTTTTGAGTCATACTTGAGAAATTTAAAAGCTGGGCAGATGCAGCTCCAAACCAAGAAACATTCTTTCAAAATGGTGCCTTGGCGTCACGTGACGGAAGGACGGCATCACTGTCGCGTCACGTGACGCCTGTCGGGGAACGCGACCACAACCACAGATCCTGTCGCGCCGCGCGACGGGTACAATAGCTGGGAAAGTTTGTTTTGTTTGATTATTCACCTTAAGGAAGTTGTTTAAATGGATTTCAAATCCTTCATAACTAATGTTAATGTTGGTTTTGAATATAGGTGAATGATAGTAAGCTTACTGATGGAGATCAAGCTCGTTGAAGGACCGAACACGATTAGAAATTTAAGCTTCCGCAATACGTTTCGCCGTCACAATTTGAACGGCGACATATTTATATTAAACGAAATGTTTTAAATTCTTAAATGTTTTGAGAAACCCGTATTTTCAAGTGTATGTGTAACCGTAAATACACATTTATAGTCGAAACTTATATGTAAATCGTATAAATAAATTAAGGGTCTTACATTGTATGGCTTAAAGCAATTACCTAAGAAGTGGAATGAGAGACTAGTTGAAGTGTTGTTTGAAATAAGATTTAAAATTGTCTTCTGAGTTTATTGTTTTGTTAGTATATATGGATGACATTGTCATTACTAGAAATGATGAAGTTGAAATAGACAAGATAAAAGGGTGTTAAGTGAAAGTTTTAAAATAAAGGAATTGGGAATCGTAAAGTATTTTCTGGGTATAGAAGTTTTATATGATAAAGAAAACAATATCTTAGTCAGTTTATGCATAGTCCTTTAGATTCACATTTGAAAATAGCATTGAGAGTGCTTAGATATCTAAAGCATTCTCCTGGAAAAGGGTTGCTTTTTAGAAAAAGTAAAACATTTGACTTGGTTAGTTATGCTGATTCTGATTGGGCCAAGTTTATAAACAATAGGAAATATGTAACTGGTTTCTGTATTTTTCTAGGAGAATCTTTGTTCTCCTGGAAAAGTAAGAAACAAAGTGTTGTCTCTAGATCTACAGTAGAAGCTGAGTAGAGAGCAATGTGTTCCATTATTTGCGAGTTAATGCGGATAAGAAATGTTTTAAGTGAACTTGGTGTGCTGTGTAAATTGCCTTTGAAACTTTACTCTGATAGTAAATAAACCATATCAATCTCATTAAATCTTGTGTTCCATGAAAGAAAAAAGCATTTTGAGATTGATTTACATTTTTTAAGAGAAAAAATTAATGATGGATTGAATTTGCCTGAGAAAATTGACACTTAAGAACAGCTGGCTGATGTTTTTACAAAAGGGCTCAGTTCTGTACAACACGAGTTCTTTTGTGCAAAACTTGGTTTAAAAGATTTGTATAGCTTATGAATAAAGGGGGAATATTGAAAATATTAAGTTAATTCATATGCTATAGGAGTTATAACACGTTAAGTGTTTTATAACATTGCTTCAAGGATGTGCAGGTTATGTATGTTGAGGGACTATTTGTGAACAAATGAAGAAAGTAAGTGGTTTGCGATCGTTTGGGAGAACTGTTAGAGGGGCTGGATGCAAATATGAAATATGTTGGTATATAATTAAGTGAAGTTAGGGTTCACTGTTGAGTTGTTAAGTTGTCAATCTCTAGGTTGTTCTCCTTTGTCACTCCAGTATCTTGTTAGGGTTTGCTACGATCATCTTTGATCTGTTTTGATCTCATACTATTCTTGAGATCTTATTGTTGATCAACTGATTTTCTATCAGTTGATCTGTATTGTATTGTTGTTATATTCATAGATCTTACACTTGTAAGATCTAGGGTTTTTGGGGTTGGATAATCAATAAAGTTTTCTGTCATCGTTTTGTCACTATATTATGTGTTATGTGTTGTTATCACATATTATTATCAATGAGTATCAAATTTTGTTCGTGTATTCGTTTTTGGCATAACTAACTTTTCGCTTACATACTTTCTTTTTCTCCACATATACTTTATCTTTAGAAAAAAATTAGGTCACACGAGAACGCTTAAAGACATTTTTTTACAATGGGATTTGCATATACCCTTCCTAAACGGCTAAACTTAAACATAAATTTTCAATGCATAATATATAATTCTCTTTAAGCAAGTTTGAAGATAATATATACAATTGCTCCTTGTATGATACATGAATATAAGTGAACAGTTAAAATCTTCTCATGTTCCTTATGATTATGTATATACTTAAAAATGGTTTTGTATTGCATGTGCTCTTTCTAATACATATATAAAAAATAATACAATTAATTTTATTTTATCTAGTAGATAATATGTTAGAGCACCCACAACAGTTGGTTGTGGGTTCGTCCGAAACCATGTGGTAAGTTAGCCGACGAGAACCAATCGGACTCCCTGATGTGGCTTCGGTTTGTGGGTGAACTCCAAAAGGCTGATAGTCTAGCAATTCGGACGGTGGTTCGAACGCATGTGTATGGCCCTCCCACAAATTATACAGTATAAAATTTAATCATTTAGTGGTGGTTTGTGGGGAGGTTTGTTAACGTTGGAAAAATGAAGGGTTTCTAAAAAAGTTTGGAATCTAATTCAACGCAAACACAAATTTATGAGGATTTGTTGCTAAAGATGGTGTTACAGAGCATAATGTCTAGATACATATTTTTGGTTACAAAAGAGATAATCTTTTCAAATTTCTCGCTATAGATATTTTTTTTTGGAAAGCCATTTGTAATTTAGAAAATGTAACTAGTATTAAGCTCTCCCCTGTTGCGGCGGGGGCTATCAATACTAAAGTTGTAGCGTGTTAATGCGAAGAATTTAGACCACAACGTAAAACATAGAAAATAGTAACTAAGGTGTTGTTTGTTTTTTCAGAGGTAAAACATCTGCAGTCTGTGGACCACATCTGCAGACATCTGTAGCTGAAGAGGTGGACCAAACCTCTGCAGTCTGCAAGAAGAAGAATGTTTGTTTTTTTAACTTCTGCAAGCTGTTTGTTTCATCTTTCAGTTCTGAATCGAAAATTATAACAAAGAAAGAAAGTAGAGAATAATATTTCAAGTTTTAACCACATAGTTTCAGGTTCAACAGATCTGAATGTTCAACAGATTGAAATGTTCATATCATACAAAAATAGTTTCATCTTTCAGTTCAGACATCGAAATGTTCAACAGATTGGCTTTCATATCATACAATTGTTTCATCTTTCACAGCCAATTAACGTATCTAAATCGAAAATTATAACAAAGAAAGAAAGTAGAGAATAATATTTCAAGCCAAAATCACCTGTGTCGGCTGAGATGGTTTGTGACAACTGAAAAATTTGCATGCATCCGTACAATTATTAGACAATGATTAGTGCTTAATGACTGTGCTGAATCACAATTTATTGTTTGAATTGCTTCCTGATTATTTCCTCATACATACATGTGCACCACATATTGCTTAATGTCATACCGTTATTGCATGAGAACTTTATTGACTTAAATGGTGCATTAAATACAGTAAGCACAGTTATCAGACAAACCAGAAAAATGCTGACGGAGTTCAGTAAATAGACAGACGTTGTATTGAGACCTAAAATGGGCCAGAAACCAAGTATCACACTAGTATAGTGTGTAGGAAAGTAAGGATCACAAAACTGCCTTCCTAGAGATAGTTTAAGTGCCGGAAAGTGCCTAAAACTCACATAAACTGCAGAATTCCACAGAATTCAGCATTTAAACAATCTAATATCATGTAGAAATATGATTAATTGGTCCTGAATGCTTTCCTAAGTGTCGGGAATTGAAACTGTCATAAAAGGGTACATAAAGCACACTAAACTGCGTAGTTTAGCACCTTAACGAACCGATAACCAACCGAACAACCGGACACTACCCGAAACATCAATTTTTCACTAGAAGCATTGTTTTAGCATTACAAAGCTAGTTATGATCCCCGAACATCATAACACACGATATAAATATCTAATAACTAAACAACTAACTATATACTTGAAATCTAAGCACAAACTAACTAATTTGGTTGAAACCTAGTCTAGACCTCCCCCCCCCCCCACCTAGTTCACGGATTCATGTGGACCCACATGAGGATTTTATGTTGATATTTTATTAGATCTTGTTCTCCCTTTTTTAAAACATAAGAATCAATGGAAGATCATGTGCTAGAAGTTTATAAATTAAACCTCAAATCCATAACTTTCATTTACAACACATATCACCAACACTCCTCTCCTTCTCCTTCCTCCCATAACTCACGGCCAAGAAACCCCACACCAACATCATCTTCATCTTCCATTCTCCATTAAATCCATACATATACAAGGGTGTAAGAAGGCATATAAGGGGGCTTGGTGCTCTTGAAAGTTGAAGGACCTCTCTCTAGTGCTTTTATCCACTTGTTTTCTTCTATTGATCATCCCTAGCCTTGTGCTAGTGGTAAGAACCTTGATCTTGCTATTTTACTTCCATTTTAAGTGGTTAAAAGAAGAATCATAATGTTAAGCATGAAGAACACTATGAATCACAAGAAGTAAACTTGAACATAAGCATGTTTAATGAAGAAACTAAGTTGTTTATGTGTTGACTTGCTTGTTGTATATGATGTAGATCATCATATGATCTTGCTGGATCATGATTAAAAACATAATCTAGCAAGATGAGAGAATAGAAATGTTGTAGGATGATAGATCATCCACACATGAAGCATGAACTTGAATGAACAAGTGGTTTTCTTGAAAAATAATGATCAAAGTAAGTTGTTAATCATATAGATCTAAAGATTCATGGATGGTTTTTCAAAGAAGCCAAGCTAAAAATATAAGTTTCATTTAATCTTGGTTCTTATATAAACAAACCTTATTTTTGGTGGTTAAACAAGTGTAGAAACACTTCTGTAACAAGAAGATTTCATAAAGAAACATTTTTAGAAAATGAAATTGTAAGTTGTAAAGATCTAAATTCTCTAAAAATGATGTTTTTAAAGAACTAATCACACTTTAGAAGGTAACAAGGCTTACTAAAAACACTAGTAAGTTCTTACAAATTTTTACAAAGATTCAAGTTCATGAAGTAGTAGATTATTACTTGTTTTTGGCAAAGTTGGTAAGT
Organism: Helianthus tuberosus; assembly: GCA_030545235.1. NCBI lineage: Eukaryota > Viridiplantae > Streptophyta > Magnoliopsida > Asterales > Asteraceae > Helianthus > Helianthus tuberosus. The sequence goes on along the minus strand of CM060446.1, from coordinate 72,869,798 downwards.
AAAAGTTGTTTGTTGTTGAGTGTGGATTGATTGTGGTGATTTTTATAAAACAAAATGATATGCTTGAAAGCATGGAAACCTCCATTTTTAGGGGAAACTATAGCACAATTTTCTAAAAATATAAACACTTAGAAAAATATTTCTAAACAAATATTTACGAGTGTATTTTAAACCAGGAATCTTTCACATAAAGTTTTCCATAAATTTTGTTACAAAAATATAAATATTGGAGGTTGGTTTTCATAAATAAAAGTGACAAAGTATGTATTTAGGGAAATATATATTTAGAAGGCACCATGTGTGTGATTGTTTGTATATTATGTGTATTAGTTATATTATTTTAGGACTTGAAATAATATAACTCATCATAATACCAAGAAATTACAATCCAAAATATTACCCAAAACCCCAAGGAATAAATATACAAAGAATACACAAAATGTTGGTGAAACCGAACGAAGGAATATAACTCACAAGATATTCCAGAAATATTATTCATGTGTATATTTTGGTAAATAATATTTTGGACATCAAGGGAATGAAAATGGGATTTTCATGATTACTACAAAATATTTCATAACTTTTGACAAGAAGGAAATATATTATCTTTGGGCAAGTAAAATATATATTTTCTTGAAATTTTTAGAAGATATATTATTTTTAAGAAATATATATTTTCTTACACAAACACGAAATACAATATTTTTGAGGTGAAAAATATATTTTCTCGAATAAATACGAAGTATATCATTTCTGGAGAAAATGAGTTTATATATATTTTCCAAGTTAGATATGAAAATATATTATTTTTGAAACTTATGAGAAAATACAAATATTTTTGCCAAAAGAAAAATTATAAATAATTTTTCTAAATAACATTTATTACAATATATATTTTGGAAATGTATATTGGCGGACTTTTATTAAAGATAATATTCCGGAAAAAAATTAATACGAAATTAAGTATAAGAATACTTAATGAATACAATAAAAATACGTATTCTCATACGTATGAATACACACCAGAATACGACCCCAATACATGGCAAAAATATACAAATACAAGAATATGAATACACTCATCCTTGGGAAGGAAATACATTTATAATTACGTGGAAAGTGTCAAGTTAATATATTGTTTTAACTATTATCCCAAAATTTAATAAATATAATTCAAGTTAAAATATTTATTATTTTAAAAAATAATTATATAACATGAGATAATGTTGAAGATACAAAGAACGTAACTCAAAAACACTAACTAATACTAAATCAAGGCACGACCCGATCGTCTAATGGACCGTAGTACGCATGTAGGTAGTCGTGCGTTCTAGAAGAAGCTTTGAGTTACATTGGATACAAGGAACGCAAAACTGTGAGTTCATGACCCCCTTTTCTTTTAACTGTTTTCAGTTTTATAACTTCGGGGGTGAAGTACATGTTTCAACTGTTTACAAACATTTATACATGGTATGGTTAGCTAAGGAAGGGTACTGCTAGATCATGTGAGTGATGGGTATGACGCTTAAGGACATTAATCCTCTTTGTAGGACCGAGGGACATGAGTGATAGATCTATTTGGGTGTAGCGAGCCCCACCCATGAGTCCGTCGAGTGGACCATGTGGTGACTATGTCTTATTGCCGGAGACAAATCTGCTAGGTTTGAGTTTTCCTGCATCACGTCACAAATATTAATGTATTAGCTACACATTAATTGATCTGTTTCCTTATTGCTTTCATACCGGGTTTTCAAGTACATACAAACATACTTACAAATGTTTCAAAGGTTTATTCACAAACACACACATGAACTCGCTAAACTTTTGTTGATGTTTTCAAAGTACATGTATTTCAGGAAATTAAGTATGGATCTGGCGGGCGTTGAAGTTTTCAAGTGTTGTTTGGAATAAAAGATGTCATCCAGTGTCGTATGGTTTGGGAGTATGTACCCTATCCTGGATAGGATGCATATTCAAAAGCCAAGTTTTCATTGGTATCTTTTGAGAAGTCTTTATGGAACTCTAAAACAAAATTGCATGGTTTGTAATTCAGATTTGAAGTCAGTATTTGGATTCTAAAACAATGTTGTTGTAATGTCTTAAAATTTAATCAATGGATGAACATCTTGGATTTATCATATAGTTGTTTGTTACGGTTTAATGCAATGATATTAAGCAAGTCACACCAAATCACGCTTTCGTAAAAGTCAGGTTATGACAGTTTGGTATCAGAGCTTCGATTGCAGCGAACTAGGATTCTTTCTTGAGTCTAGACTACAATCATTAGGGCACTCACGAAAATATTTTTACAACATGTTTTCATTGCATACACAAAACGCCCGGATCCAGGGAAACAAACATTTTTACAAAATAAAAAGACAAGAAACACAATGCACAGTTACTTTGTTGGTTCAGTCTGAGAGACTGGGTGGTAAGTCTGGGAGACTAGGTAGTTCAGTCTGGGAGACTGGGTGGTTAGTTGTAACACCTCGAAAATTCACGTCCTATAATGTGTTGACACGTGTCATAAAGTTTGAACGTGTGAAAGAATGTTATAAAAGGACTAAAGTTGACAAACATGGAAAGTATGTGAATATACGTATTCTAAGTGTCAACAGTGAATAAATATATTGTATATTAACCCTACAAGATGCTCATACCTTCAAACGAATAAATCATGGATCATACGAAGCTAAAAGTGAGAGATTACAAACTACAGGGGCTAAATGTGTCAACATGTTTAATTTATACCTCTGAGTGACCTTTTGACAAACCCGAAGCTTTGTAAATGTTAATTATGCTCACTAGGAGGCACGATATAAATTTCATAAAGTTTCGTTATCGTATGAGAAAGTTATGATCAAATTCGTGTGCGAGGGGTTAAAGTGAAAACATTGAAAGTTAAGATTTTTCGGGTTAACCGAAAGTGTCCAGGGACTTGACAAAGTGGGTATAAGTCCTAAAGCCCTTGTGGGTAATTATAAGGGGGTCAAAATGCAAGAAATAACCTTAGTTGCCCCTTCGCGAAGCCAAAGGTCAAGTTGCAAAACAAATAAAAATTTAAAATCTGATTTTAAGGGCCAAGCGGCCCGCGTGAGGATATGCAAATGGTGAGGCGGGCCGCGTGGGACGCCCAGAACCAGAAAAACAGGCAGCAGCCTGTTATGCGCGAATTTGACCCATCTAGCCGGTTTTTCTCACATGTGGGCGACCCCTAGACATCCCTAAGCACTAGACAACAAGTGTTGATCAGTTGTGGTGGGTGCTAGACCTTGTTGTCAAGGATTTGTGGTGAGAATTTTACTATAAAAGGCCATGTAGTGCAGCAATCATTCTTCACACTTCATCTGCATTTGTGGATCATTTCTGGAGCTATCAAGCATCCTCAAGTGATCATATCTCGTGCATAGGACTCTTGTAAGTCTGCTAGTTCTTGTTTAGTTGAGTTTAGCTTGGTTAATTAGCTAAAAGTCAAACCGTCGTAATTACGGTTTGACTTCGAGATTAGTCAATAATGGCTCAGTCATATCTCGAATTAAAAGTAGTTATGAGTTGGTATTTATGTGGGTAATAAAACCTCAAAAGGGTTTCCCCTGATCACCACTCTAACCAGGTCAAAAGTCGGGTCAAACTTATAATTAAAAAGTCAACAGGATCCTTAAAATGTCATTTATGCATAATTAGCTATCTAGAACATATACAACCTGTTTGATCATTGTTATAACTTAGTAATAAGTATAAGAACATGTCCAAACATGTTCAACCCGACTATTTCCTGTTTAGACCCGGTTCGGAACCGAAAGTCACATAGTTTGACTTTCAGTTTGACTTTCAGTTCTGACCCGTTTGGGCATGTTTTAGAAATGCCTCAGAGCTTAAATTGGATTAGGTTACATGTTAGAACAACCCTCTGTGATTACACACCTTGGTTCATTAGTTATCCAATTAATATGCACGTTTCCGTTAATTGCTCATACGTTGACCGTTATGCCCTTATTACCTTAAAACGTGATTTATAAAAATGTAAAAGTGTAGAAACCTTAGTTACTGATATATAAACTTGTATGCAAAGTTTGACCTCAGTTTGACTTGTAGATTAAGAGTTATGCTCAATATCGCAAATTTAATGCTTTATGTTAATAAAATGGCGTAATTAGCGTATAGCCTAGTTAAGCCTACTTTTTGGTATCAAACTTAATACCCAATGATGTAATATATTATTTTGGGATTTTTAAAGATTTTTAATTAATTTTAGGCTGAGCATAACTAGTAGTCGTAGGCTTAATCCGGTAATTGTCGGTTTTGCCCTGACGGGCCATAAAATGAGTTTTACTTATCTAAACGACTCCAAACCTTTTGCTACTGATCACATATGATAAATAATTTATTTTAAGACTTCTGGAAATATAAAAATATCAGATTTAAGTATCGAACCCGGAAATGGCCTTTAATCGCCTTAATTAGCGTTTTTAACGCATTGTATGTATTAAAAATTATATTAGACATACCCGGGTTGATACCTACTGATATATGAGGCAAATTATGATATTTTAACAGTAAGCAAAGGTTGATAAACTCAGACCTCAGTTTTGAGCTTTTCGGCTTATGTGAAATTACCAAAATACCCCTACGGGGCATAGTTTGGTTAAAAATGATAAATTTCACATATATGCTTTAGCCTACTGATATAACATATCAAATTGAGTATGTTTGCTGTTTACATCAGACCTGTAACTCAGTTAAACATATAAACTCTTTTACAACCTTTAAAAATGACCAAACTACCCCTACGGGGCATAGTTTGTGTTTAATTTCATTTCGGGCATAATGAAAGACATCCTACTGATGTCACAACATATTTGAAGCATATTAACTTAGGAAACCTGTATATGGCTCTTACAGATACCCGGTACGCTTATTTCGCGTTCGGTTCGGTCTATGTAACAAGTTTACATAAATTAGCCGAAACGGGTCAAACCTTATCGGTTTAATCTCAAAATCCAGAATGTGCATGAAGGACCCATATTAAACAAGTCTCTGAACTTGTCGGGTCTAAATCACATTCTATCCGGTCTTCGCTTAATCGTGCGTACGAACCGTATCTTTGAAACTAGCCGGTCTAAGCTTAAGCTTAATAAAAGACCCGTTAGTATTCTAATAGGTTATATTAAACCTTCATTCCAGATTAGGAGAACCAGTAAAAGCTACGTGCATTTTGCTTATTGTGATTTATACTTTGCATCAGGTAAATACTTTTAACTTATTTTCCCTATACGGGCTTGGGTTACGGTATATAGCATACCGCTTGATCGAGCATCAAATCTCCACATTAAGTGGGTAGTTGAATAATTTGATCGGCTTGTTTAAACAGTCTTGTTTACTTTACAGCCTTTGGGGGGTTAATGACCATGTCCCGGATATCCTTGGCATCATCTTACGAGATTGGCCACGACCTGAGCACGGGGTGTAGGCGTACACCTGTCAGTGTATAACTCAATAATGTGGTGTGTCTATTGATCTTTAACCCGGACTAGATCTGGGCTACTGAACGCATAAGTAACATGTAATTCGTTCACAAGATTATAATATTAAATAATTCTCCCAAGTTAAAAAGATTAATCTTGCCTCTGTGCGTTTTAATCAAAATTATAAAACATTTATGCCATGTGCATCCAAACCAAATTTTAAATCATTTTCCAAAATGAGTCAGTTGAATGTATTTACCAGTGTAAACTGGCGTATTTTCCCAAAAAGACTAAATGCAGGTACTAAACGTAATTGGCTGGATTGTCTCCTTAGCATCAATAAAGAGTCTCGCAAGCTTAAGATGCCTGAAGTCTGTTGAACTATTGTTTCCATTTTATGTTCGATCCTTCTGTGGATAAACTTCCGAATATTGTGACAGTTGATATTACAATAATAAATTCGGTTGTATTATATTTTCAATTGCTTCCGCTGTGCATATTAATATTGTGTTGTTTGACTATTATATTGCCAACCATGACGTCACGATACTCCCCACCGGGCCCACCGGTGACACGTGGAAATTCGGGGTGTGACATTAGTCTAGGAGACTAGGTGGTTTAGTCTGGGAGAGTGAGTGGACTAGTCTGGGAGACTAGGAAGGATAGAAAGAGTTCGTGAGGAATCACGAGGATACATGATTCCATGATACCTTAACCTTGCTTGCATACTTAATGATAGTGATTAATATATGTGCATATATTGTAATTGTTTGCTACAGACACTATGTCATCATCCGAGAGTGGATTGTCCGATACTGAAGACCCCATGGCTATTGTTTCTGACGATGGAATCGTCCCTGAGCCAGAGATCTTTACTTTCGATGCAGAGAGTGACCCGGAGATGATGTCCGACGACGATGACGATTTCCAGCCATTTGCGCTGCCCGACTCGGTAGATGACACACCGACTACTGATGGCATTCTAGACGAGGATCCATTTGCTATTCCCATTCCTGTCCATGATCATCTTATCATCGATCATCTCGATGGTGAGCATGTCGTGGCACCGATCCTCGCTCCCGATCCTTTTGTGGCCATTCCTCTCGAGGATTTGCCTTTTGACGATTTGATTGATATTGACGTTGATTTGTTTTTTGATGGTCCTTTTGATGATGCCCATGGTGATGAAAAACTAGACGAGGACGTTACTGCTATCCCACTTTTTAAGATCCCGGTTGATGAAATTTCCCCTATCACTAGTTTACACTCTGTCCCATATTCCTTTGAGTCTGTGACGCTCTCCGCCTTGCAGGCAGTTGGATTACGACGCTATGCCACTGATTCTGATGACGATACGGCCATGTCGGCTACACCATCTCCTCCACACGGCCCAGAGCTTGGTCCTGAGCTAGATTTTTGTTCCTATCGATCAGCCCGATGTTGCACCTGCTGATCCTGAGCCTTTACCTGATCATGACCCTATTCCTTTTGGCATACCTAACATTGCACCCCTCTTATCTGATCCAGTTCCTGCACCCGTTGACCCTCCTGTTGTTGAGCTATTTGTTCCTACACCCGCACCCGCTGATGTTGCTCCTTTCCATCCTGTGGAGCCTGATGTTCATCGTGTGGATCTACCTATCGTTTACTTGCAGGATATACTCACACCTCGTCTAGGGGAAGGTACTTCAGGCCAGCAGACTAGTCAGTATCTCCATGCTTCAGCAGCTTATCCACACATTCCCCAGTCTGCACCTTTTGCTCCTTTTACTTCTTCACCAACTGATGAGCCATTCAGAGGGTCCCCGCTATATTCCATGCCGACCTCAGACCCCTACCACCCCTCACATTTTGTTGGTTATACATAGGATGAGTTACTTTATTCGCTTCAGCTCCGATTTGAAGTTATGAGTCGCAGAGTCTTGGAGCTTGAGTCGATACCGTGTCCATTACCATGTCCTTGTCAGCATGCCTCCATTCCCCCTCGTTCATCACTGCCTCCTTTTTCACGTCCACCTGCTCCTCTTACTCCTCTTCCAGAGTTTGATGCTCGATTCCTCACCGTTGAGCAGCTGGTCCGTTATTTGCTTCGTCACGTGCACAAGCTCAAGGAGGAGCTCGCACATGTTCTCAGTTTGATTTTCCTCCTTCCTCCTCCTCCGCCATCAGTACAGTAGGTTTTTGTAATTAGATTTAGATCCATATTAACACCTCAATTTAAAATTGTTCTGCGTTAATTATAAATTAAGAATCTTAAGTGTGAAACCTAGCCTTCGGGTCAACTATAAGACCGGGCCAAGATGGTAAGACCTGTTAAAAAGATTCAAATCATAAATTAAGAATCTTAAGAGTGAAACCTAGCCTGCGGGTCAATTATAAGACCGGGCCAAGATGGTAAGACCTGTTTAAAAGATTCAAATCCCTGTTAACATCTTAAAACATGTTAACACTCCCGGCAGATGTGATTCATTTAAAAATCACACACGTCATTTTTATATAGGATTCTTCAAAAGATTCCTAACCCAGTTTAATGATCTCTGAATCCTGGGTTTACATCATTAATTAAGATGATCATATTTTAACCATACGTGGTAACATAATGCCTACGGGCCCTGCTCATTTCCATATGAGCCAAAAGACAGTGGTAGCAAAGACTCCCTGTCAGATAAAGGTAATGAACTAGGTTCAAACCTCAAATGCTTTGATTCTCTGAAATCCTAGCATATAATTTATAATTGTCCTTGTGACTAGGCCTATTGTGCCAATATACTATCATACTTTGATTCTCTGAAATCATAGCTTAATTTATAATTGTCCTTGTGACTAGGCCTATTGTGCCAAAATACTTTCATGCTTTGATTCTCCGAAATCATAAGCTTATAATTTATAAATGTCCACGTGACCAGGCCATTGGGTGCCACTAATAAAACTATTAATGTTTTATAATTAGGATAAATTATAATAGAAATCCTAAATATATATGATTAACCAAATATGGCCTCTGTTTACCATGGTTAATGAATTTTCCCTAAGGGGCAATTCCGTAATAAACATCCCTTAGAAGGGAAGTACCTACGGGCTATAATTAATGTCCTCTGAGACTAAAGACAGTGGTAGCCTACAACTCCCTGTCAGGAAAAGGTAATGAACTTTGATTCAAACCTTAATGCCGCGATTCTCTGAAATCATGGCTTATAAATTTAACTCGTCTACGCGACTAGGCCATTTGTGCTATTATTAACTTATGAATTAGGATTTATGATAAAAATCCTGAATAAAATAAATATCCTTCCTTCCCTGTCAGTATGCAGTTTAAAAGGAAATCTTAAAGGTGAAACCTAGCCTACGCGACCAAGATGGTGAAACCTACGCAAGGGATTCAGATCCTTGTTAACACTTAGGAACGTGTTAGCACTCTTGACAAATGTGATTCGAGAAAATCACAACAGTCATCCTTATATTGGATTCTTCCAATTCTTTTATCTAGCCTAGTGATTTAGGAATCATGGCTTATATCATCCCATAAGATGATCATATTATAAACATCCGTTAGTGATAAAGTGCCTACGGGCTAAACTTGTTGTCCGATAAGACAACGACAGTGGTGGTCTTTGACCTCCTGTCTAAAATGTTGGACTATGTCCAAACATAATAGTCTATATGATCAATGAGATCATGATTAATATCATCTAATACGATGATCATATTATTTAACATCCTTTAGTGATGTTTTGCCAACGGGCTATAATATAGTGTCCATTTGGGACACTGACATCGTTATCTTTATGATTCCCTGTCCAAGGTAGTGAGCTATGCTCAAGCCTAATAGTCTATATGATCAATGCGAGCATGACAAAAATCATCAATACGATGATTACAACATTTTCAACATCCTTAATGATGTTTTGCCTAAGGACTATATTATGTAGTCCAATTGAGAGGAGGCAATTGTAATCTTTTGTGATTCTTTGCCAAGGGGGTGAGCTATACTCAAATCCCATAGTCTATACTATCATTATGATCCTGACTAGTATCATCAGTATGATGATCACAATATTAACATCCCTCGTGATGAAATGCCTACGGGCTATACTTTATTTTAGTATCGGTAAGACAAAGATAGTAGTGATCTTTATGATCCCCTGTTCAAAATGGTGTGATTATACCCAAACCTAATAGTCAATATGATCGATGTGATCATGACTAATATCATTAAATACGATGGTTATATATAAACATCCATTAGTGATGTTGAATTGGCTTACCTTTCTGCCAAAGGAATCGTCTTTCAAAGACGATGACAGTTGTAGTCTATGACTCCCTGTCCAAAGGTGAAGAACCACGTTCAAACCTTGAAGCCCTAATCTAATAAGATTGCGGCTAATAAATTAAGGTCCTTGAAGATAGACCATCGAGTCATGTTTTAAAGTCATTCATGACAAGCCTATGTGCTATAAATTGTCATTCGAGACAAGCTAACATATTAAAATGTTAACATTCCTGGAGACATGCCTTTATGCCAGATTTGATAAATGTCCTTATGACAAGGCCGTTTGTGCCATATCTAAATGACAGTTACGACAAGGCCTTCGTGCCGTATAATCATTTATGTCCTTCGTGACTAGGCTTTATGCCATATCTTTCTACGTCCATCGAGACAGGCTTCTATGCCATATGTGTATACATATAATAAAGGTCTTGTAAGGCAAGCCTTTTGAGCTATTTATAATCGTCCTTGTGACAAAGACAGTTGTGACATTATGGTCCCCTGTCAAGCAGGTATTGGACTCGCTCCAAACCTTAAATGCCATTGATAGTCCTTTTGTGACCTAAGCAAAATGTAATAGATATACATTAAAAAAGCATTCATTAAGAATGTTCAGAACGGAATAGCCCATACGGATTATGAATGCCGTGGCTAATCTAAGTCAGGTCATCAGGATGATGACTAATAATTGTTAAATCTTGGTGATTAGTACCAAGTTTCGAGTATCGAAAACTCGGAGGAGGTAGACGACAGTCGCAATACTATTAATGCGACGAAAGTTAATAAAACTGCAAACGTAAACCTCAATATCAATGGAGTTAATCTCCAGGCTGTGGTTGACGCAGCAGATGGAAGGACCATAGAAAGGTCATGAGACAATCCAAAGAGCTGAATGTTTCTCGCTCTAAATCTCATTCGAAACCATGTTTAATTGCTCATGAGGATAGCTATGTTCACACTTCAAATATGAAGGATGAACCAAAGAAGGAGGATAACTCCCAGAAATCTGAGAAGGAGAGCAAATACAGGCTTAATAAAAAGCAACGAAAGTTCAGTAAAGAAGCCTGTATACCTCAGAGACTGCTTCAGCATTATTAGATGGATGTTTTATATCCATTAGGAATCATTTTTGGTGTCCTAGTTCCGTTAAAAATATAAGGACTCAATATAGTGATAAAAATCGATTGGTTGCCTCGAAAAATCAAGCCCATATTGTGGGTGATAAGAAGCAATTAATTATCAAGACTCCTTATGAGATAACTCTCATAATTACACGTATCCGTATGATTAATAAATATTAAACATAAAAAAATGGTGGAATTGGCCGTCCCCGTAATCGAACCTGGGTCTAGGCCGCACCCTTTCGCGCGCCTAGCCATCTGAGCTAGGTGCCTAGTTTGTGAAACTTCCATTATTGATTAAATATAAGCACTTGTACAATAAACTTCCTTATCATTTATCAATGATAATTTCTGCTAAGTGTCCTGTTTTTAATACAGGCAATAATAAATCTTCATGAACCATAAACTTAGCAAAAAAAAAAAAAAATTTATTATCATCCACAAGGTATAACTACCAAGGAAACCATAGTAACTGATTCTTATAGATCGGCAAGGAATCCTTCCGAAAATCTAAGAGCACTCTTTCTTTGCATAGAGTACGACAACATATGTTATTTTAATTATTTTCTCATTGTTTTTATCGCCTGCGAATGCCAAACTATGTTTGATAAAAGTGCCATATGAGGATTGGCGTATCCTAGTGTGTCCCATAGATTATTTCCATGTCTGATCAGCATGGAGGTTTAATACATGGAACCCCTGAGATATCCCAATGGTCATATTGTACTAAAGTCGACTAGTAGTATTCAAAGAAGATATCCAGAATAAAATTGTCCAAGTAAATGTTCCCGATTAAGGAATTCATGGACTTATAACATAAAGGTGTCACTTATTTGACACGAGTAATGATGGATGAACTGGAGCCTGAGATATGGAAAATCTCTGTAGCCTCCTTGCAATCTTGATTATCTTCTCATAAGTTTTCCCTGCTTACCTCCGGGAAGGCAGGTAGAATTAAGATTGTATCCCGCTGTGGGCTGGAGTATTGTGAAAACTCCATATTGATTATGGAATAATCGAAACCTTGATTAAGTAGGTTTTAAGACATAGGCTCATATAGCCTGACTCAATATTCTGAGGGTTTTATGTTATTAAATAAGAAAGACGGTTCATATTGCTTATGCATACATGCTGCAACCCTAATTAGGCAACGATTAAGAATTGCCATCTGCTACCCAGGATCTAAGGGCAAATTATTGGTGGATAGGCTTGAAAAAGTCCGTAGCCACCCATGTAGCTAAATGCTTGACATGTGCGCAAGTCAAAGCCGAGCATCAAAAGCCGTCAGGCTTGCTACAACAGCCTGAACTTCCTACGTGGAAGTGGGAAATGGTAACTATGGATTTTATTACCAAGTTACCCAAGACAAGGAAAGGAAATGATACGATATAAGTTATAGTTGACAGACTGACTAAGTCCGCACATTTCCTACCCATCGAGGAGACTTATAGCTCCGATATGTTAGCCCAGTTATACATTGATAAGATTGTAGCCTACATGGCATACCTGTGGCTATTGTCTTTGATAGAGATACTAGGTACACGTCGCATTTTTGGAAGAATTTCCAACAATCTTTGGGCACACGTTTGAATTTTAGTACGACTTACCATCCTCAGACTGACGGTCAGAGTGAGCTTACTATTCAAACATTGGAAGACATGCTACGTGCATGTGCGATCGATTTGGGTGGTAGTTGGGATAAGAACCTACCATTAATCGAATTCTCCTACAACAATAACTACCATACCAGCATTAAGGTTGCGCCTTTTGAGGCATTATACGGTAGAAAGTGTAGATCGCCTATTTGTTGGGCGGAAATTGGAGATGTCCAGTTATCAGGACCAGAGATAGTGTTCGAAACAACGGACAAGATTGTCCAGATTCGTGACCGTCTCAAAGCTGCCCGGGATAGGCAGAAGAGTTACACTGATCCAAAGCGTAAGGATTTTCACTTCGAAGTAGGTGACAAAGTCCTACTTAAAGTGTCACCCTGGAAGGGAGTGATGCGGTTAGGTAAGAAAGCCAAGCTAAGCCCGAGATATATAGGACCTTTCGAGGTTATCAAACGTGTCGGGTCAGTTGCCTATAAGTTAAACTTACCGGGAGAGCTCAGTGGAATTCACAATGTGTTCCACATCTGCAATCTGAAGAAGTGTTTCGCTGAGGAATCACTGGTTATACCACATACAGATGTGCATATAGACGAGAGCTTGAAATTTGTTGAAAAACCTTTATCGATTGAAGATCGACTGGTAAAGAAGCTTCGAAGGAAGCATGTACCTATTGTGAAGGTCAAATGGGATGCCCGTAGAGGTCCCGAATTCACGTGGGAGGTTGAAGCCACGATGAAAGAAAAGTACCCTTACTTATTTCAGTAAATCTCGGGTCGAGATTTATTTTAAGGGGGTGAGGATGTAACACCTCGAAAATTCACGTCCTATAATGTGTTGACACGTGTCATAAAGTTTGAACGTGTGAAAGAATGTTATAAAAGGACTAAAGTTGACAAACATGGAAAGTATGTGAATATACGTATTCTAAGTGTCAACAGTGAATAAATATATTGTATATTAACCCTACAAGATGCTCATACCTTCAAACGAAAAAATCATGGATCATACGAAGCTAAAAGTGAGAGATTACAAACTACAGGGGCTAAATGTGTCAACATGTTTAATTTATACCTCTGAGTGACCTTTTGACAAACCTGAAGCTTTGTAAATGTTAATTATGCTCACTAGGAGGCACGATATAAATTTCATAAAGTTTCGTTATCGTATGAGAAAGTTATGATCAAATTCGTGTGCGAGGGGTTAAAGTGCAAACATTGAAAGTTAAGACTTTTCGGGTTAACCGAAAGTGTTCAGGGACTTGACAAAGTGGGTATAAGTCCTAAAGCCCTTGTGGGTAATTATAAGGGGGTCAAAATGCAAGAAATAACCTTAGTTGCCCCTTCGCGAAGCCAAAGGTCAAGTTGCAAAACAAATAAAAATTTAAAATCTGATTTTAAGGGCCAAGCGGCCCGCGTGAGGATATGCAAATGGTGAGGCGGGCCGCGTGGGACGCCCAGAACCAGAAAAACAGGCAGCAGCCTGTTATGCGTGAATTTGACCCATCTAGCCGGTTTTTCTCACATGTGGGCGACCCCTAGACATCCTTAAGCACTAAACAACAAGTGTTGATCAGTTGTGGTGGGTGCTAGACCTTGTTGTCAAGGATTTGTGGTGAGAATTTTACTATAAAAGGCCATGTAGTGCAGCAATCATTCTTCACACTTCATCTGCATTTGTGGATCATTTCTGGAGCTATCAAGCAGCCTCAAGTGATCATATCTCGTGCATAGGACTCTTGTAAGTCTGCTAGTTCTTGTTTAGTTGAGTTTAGCTTGGTTAATTAGCTAAAAGTCAAACCGTCGTAATTACGGTTTGACTTCGAGATTAGTCAATAATGGCTCAGTCATATCTCGAATTAAAAGTAGTTATGAGTTGGTATTTATGTGGGTAATAAAACCTCAAAAGGGTTTCCCCTGATCACCACTCTAACCAGGTCAAAAGTCGGGTCAAACTTATAATAAAAAAGTCAACAGGATCCTTAAAATGTCATTTATGCATAATTAGCTATCTAGAACATATACAACCTGTTTGATCATTGTTATAACTTAGTAATAAGTATAAGAACATGTCCAAAAATGTTCAACCCGACTATTTCCTGTTTAGACCCGGTTCGGAACTGAAAGTCACATAGTTTGACTTTCAGTTTGACTTTCAGTTCTGACCCGTTTGGGCATGTTTTAGAAATGCCTCAGAGCTTAAATTGGATTAGGTTACATGTTAGAACAACCCTCTGTGATTACACACCTTGGTTCATTAGTTATCCAATTAATATGCACGTTTTCGTTAATTGCTCATACGTTGACCGTTATGCCCTTATTACCTTAAAACGTGATTTATAAAAATGTAAAAGTGTAGAAACCTTAGTTACTGATATATAAACTTGTATGCAAAGTTTGACCTCAGTTTGACTTGTAGATTAAGAGTTATGCTCAATATCGCAAATTTAATGCTTTATGTTAATAAAATGGCGTAATTAGCGTATAGCCTAGTTAAGCCTACTTTTTGGTATCAAACTTAATACCCACTGATGTAATATATTATTTTGGGATTTTTAAAGATTTTTAATTAATTTTAGGCTGAGCATAACTGGTAGTCGTAGCCTTAATCCGGTAATTGTCGGTTTTGCCCTGACGGGCCATAAAATGAGTTTTACATATCTAAACGACTCCAAACCTTTTGCTACTGATCACATATGATAAATAATTTATTTTAAGACTTCTGGAAATATAAAAATATCAGATTTAAGTATCGAACCCGGAAATGGCCTTTAATCGCCTTAATTAGCGTTTTTAACGCATTGTATGTATTAAAAATTATATTAGACATACCCGGGTTGATACCTACTGATATATGAGGCAAATTATGATATTTTAACAGTAAGCAAAGGTTGATAAACTCAGACCTCAGTTTTGAGCTTTTCGGCTTATGTGAAATTACCAAAATACCCCTACGGGGCATAGTTTGGTTAAAAATGATAAATTTCACATATATGCTTTAGCCTACTGATATAACATATCAAATTGAGTATGTTTGCTGTTTACATCAGACCTGTAACTCAGTTAAACATCTAAACTCTTTTACAACCTTTAAAAATGACCAAACTACCCCTACGGGGCATAGTTTGTGTTTAATTTCATTTCGGGCATAATGAAAGACATCCTACTGATGTCACAACATATTTGAAGCATATTAACTTAGGAAACCTGTATATGGCTCTTACAGATACCCGTTACGCTTATTTCGCGTTCGGTTCGGTCTATGTAACAAGTTTACATAAATTAGCCGAAACGGGTCAAACCTTATCGGTTTAATCTCAAAATCCAGAATGTGCATGAAGGACCCATATTAAACAAGTCTCTGAACTTGTCGGGTCTAAATCACATTCTATCCGGTCTTCGCTTAATCGTGCGTACGAACGGTATCTTTGAAACTAGCCGGTCTAAGCTTAAGCTTAATAAAAGACCCGTTAGTATTCTAATAGGTTATATTAAACCTTCGTTCCAGATTAGGAGAACCAGTAAAAGCTACGTGCATTTTGCTTATTGTGATTTATACTTTGCATCAGGTAAATACTTTTAACTTATTTTCCCTATACGGGCTTGGGTTACGGTATATAGCATACCGCTTGATCGAGCATCAAATCTCCACATTAAGTGGGTAGTTGAATAATTTGATCGGCTTGTTTAAACAGTCTTGTTTACTTTACAGCCTTTGGGGGGTTAATGACCATGTCCCGGATATCCTTGGCATCATCTTACGAGATTGGCCACGACCTGAGCACGGGGTGTAGGCGTACACCTGTCAGTGTATAACTCAATAACGTGGTGTGTCTATTGATCTTTAACCCGGACTAGATCTGGGCTACTGAACGCATAAGTAACATGTAATTCGTTCACAAGATTATAATATTAAATAATTCTCCAAAGTTAAAAAGATTAATCTTGCCTCTGTGCGTTTTAATCAAAATTATAAAACATTTATGCCATGTGCATCCAAACCAAATTTTAAATCATTTTCCAAAATGAGTCAGTTGAATGTATTTACCAGTGTAAACTGACGTATTTTCACAAAAAGACTAAATGCAGGTACTAAACGTAATTGGCTGGATTGTCTCCTTAGCATCAATAAAGAGTCTCGCAAGCTTAAGATGCCTGAAGTCTGTTGAACTATTGTTTCCATTTTATGTTCGATCCTTCTGTGGATAAACTTCCGAATATTGTGACAGTTGATATTACAATAATAAATTCGGTTGTATTATATTTTCAATTGCTTCCGCTGTGCATATTAATATTGTGTTGTTTGACTATTATGTTGCCAACCATGACGTCACGATACTCCCCACCGGGCCCACCGGTGACACGTGGAAATTCGGGGTGTGACATTAGTCTAGGAGACTAGGTGGTTTAGTCTGGGAGACTGAGTGGACTAGTCTGGGAGACTAGGAAGGATAGAAAGAGTTCGTGAGGAATCACGAGGATACATGATTCCATGATACCTTAACCTTGCTTGCATACTTAATGATAGTGATTAATATATGTGCATATATTGTAATTGTTTGCTACAGACACTATGTCATCATCCGAGAGTGGATTGTCCGATACTGAAGACCCCATGGCTATTGTTTCTGACGATGGAATCGTCCCTGAGCCAGAGATCTTTACTTTCGATGCAGAGAGTGACCCGGAGATGATGTCCGACGACGATGACGATTTCCAGCCATTTGCGCTGCCCGACTCGGTAGATGACACACCGACTACTGATGGCATTCTAGACGAGGATCCATTTGCTATTCCCATTCCTGTCCATGATCATCTTATCATCGATCATCTCGATGGTGAGCATGTCGTGGCACCGATCCTCGCTCCCGATCCTTTTGTGGCCATTCCTCTCGAGGATTTGCCTTTTGACGATTTGATTGATATTGACGTTGATTTGTTTTTTGATGGTCCTTTTGATGATGCCCATGGTGATGAAAAACTAGACGAGGACGTTACTGCTATCCCACTTTTTAAGATCCCGGTTGATGAAATTTCCCCTATCACTAGTTTACACTCCGTCCCATATTCCTTTGAGTCTGTGACGCTCTCCGCCTTGCAGGCAGTTGGATTACGACGCTATGCCACTGATTCTGATGATGATACGGCCATGTCGGCTACACCATCTCCTCCACACGGCCCAGAGCTTGGTCCTGAGCTAGATTTTTGTTCCTATCGATCAGCCCGATGTTGCACCTGCTGATCCTGAGCCTTTACCTGATCATGACCCTATTCCTTTTGGCATACCTAACATTGCACCCCTCTTATCTGATCCAGTTCCTGCACCCGTTGACCCTCCTGTTGTTGAGCTATTTGTTCCTACACCCGCACCCGCTGATGTTGCTCCTTTCCATCCTGTGGAGCCTGATGTTCATCGTGTGGATCTACCTATCGTTTACTTGCAGGATATACTCACACCTCATCTAGGGGAAGGTACTTCAGGCCAGCAGACTAGTCAGGATCTCCATGCTTCAGCAGCTTATCCACACATTCCCCAGTCTGCACCTTTTGCTCCTTTTACTTCTTCACCAACTGATGAGCCATTCAGAGGGTCCCCGCTATATTCCATGCCGACCTCAGACACCTACCACCCCTCACATTTTGTTGGTTATACATAAGATGAGTTACTGTATTCGCTTCAGCTCCGATTTGAAGTTATGAGTCGCAGAGTCTTGGAGCTTGAGTCGATACCGTGTCCATTACCATGTCCTTGTCAGCATGCCTCCATTCCCCCTCGTTCATCACTGCCTCCTTTTGCATGTCCACCTGCTCCTCTTACTCCTCTTCCAGAGTTTGATGCTCGATTCCTCACCGTCGAGCAGCTGGTCCGTTATTTGCTTCGTCACGTGCACAAGCTCAAGGAGGAGCTCGCACATGTTCTCAGTTTGATTTTCCTCCTTCCTCCTCCTCCGCCATCAGTACAGTAGGTTTTTGGTTTTATGCAGATGCATTACCTTTGATGAGAGTACCACCATTGAGCTAAGCTTGTGAAGCCTTTTGGGGATCACTTTAGATGGTATGACCTATGTAGATTTGTAGACTTGTTGAACAAGGGTAGGGTGACCGTGTGTTCCCTTTTGATGTGATACACCTTGCAACAATACTTTGTGGTCGATGATTAATGAAAGCTCAATCGTCATGTTCTCATTAAGCACGTTGTTGATGTACATACTTGTGCTATGATTGTGATGATACGTGCTTGCTTGTTACGTTCTCATTAAATATGTTCCCATCTACATGTTTGTTCTATAATTGTGATGTTATACGATTGCTTGATATGACGATTGCTTATATACATATGTATACGCACCTCCTCGGTCTTATTTCGTTAAGTAGAGGCTTATGTGCCTGTGTCCTTAATATGACCTGACCTAACCAATCTTCTTCTTAGAAGATGTCTCTTCAAGGGAACATCGATACCAACAACCCTCTGCTGATGACAGAGGCAGAATTACAAGAGCGCATCTCACAGGCCATTGCACAGCACGAGGCCCTTCTCTCTGAACGCAGCGGAGGTACCTTAGGAAATAACCCACCCAACGGTAATGTTTAGTCACTTAAGACACATTACAAAATGCTTGGACATTTCCACGGGTGCTTTGCTAATGCCTTATGTGAATGATGTTGCTTATGTGGCAGACTGCACCTACAAGCAGTTCTTGAGCTACAAGCCCTGAGATTTCGACGGCACTGGGGGTGCCGTAGCCTTCGTGCGCTGGGTTGAGAAGACGGATTCTGTTTTGCGGTTGAGCAAATGCGCCCCAGAGCATCAGGTCACGTATATATCTGGACTACTTCTAGATGGGGCTCTGTCATGGTGGAACATTCAGGTTCAGACGTCGGGCGAGACTGTTGCGTATGCTTTGACATGGGATGAACTGAAAGAGCTGATGCGAAAGAGATATTGCTCTAGGGCAGAAGTCCAGAAGTTGGAAACTGAATTCTGGAACTTGAAAATGGAAGGTCCAAAGATAGCTGAGTATGTGCAGAGATTTCACGATTTATCACAAGTTGTTCCACGTCTGGTGGAACCAGAGTTTAAGAGGATCGAACGCTTCATCTGGGGATTGGCACCTCCGATTCTAAGCATGGTGACAACATCTAAACCTCCAACGATTACCGATGCTATCGACTTAATTGAGGCGCTCACTGAAGAAGCTATTAGACTGGGAAAATTTTCCACCCAGAGGAGAATAAGGAGACTCGTGTGGAGCCATCTGGAGATAACAAGAAGAAGTTCGCGAATTTCAAGAAGGGTACTCGGGCAAGTAACAAGAAGAAGGCCAAAAAGGGAAAAGAGTACCTGAGTATCCTACCTAAGTGCGACAATTGTCTACGTTATCATGTCGGGCGATGTAAATATGGAAAATGTGATAACTGTGGCAAGAGGGGGCACGTCAAGGAGACTTGTAGGCAAGGTACCAAATGTGGAAATGGAGGCCAAGATGTTAGCGGGAATCACGAAGGAAAAAATGACAACAACGACTATCAAGGCAGGACGAGTGACAAACAAAAGCGTGCTCAAGGTTGTTTTAACTGTGGAAACAAAAAGCATTTCAGAAAATACTTCCCTAAAAGCACTCAGGCACGTGGATGAAAGCTCAACAGTGGAGCTAGGGAAGCGCACCAGGATCCAGACATGGTCATCGGTACGTCCCATATTAGTCAACGTTATGCATCTGTGATGCTTGATACTGTTGCCAATTTTAGCATCACATCTCTAGAGTTTAGGAGTATACTTGGTTTAGTAACAAGTAAGTTAGATATCCCGTACTCGATAGAACTAGCTAATGGGAAGCTAGTGGAATGCCAACAAAGTAATTAGAGGCCGTGTGACAAAGCTTGGAGAATGTGAGTTTGCGATAGTTCTTCTGCCTGAGGAGTTGGGAAGCTTCGATGTAGTAGTTGGAAGGAATCGGTTGCCAAGTGCTCGTGCAGAGATGGCGTGCCAGGAGAAGACTATCCGCATTCCGATGGCGAATGAAGAAACGGTCGTGATTCATGGGGAGAAGCCGGATACGCCCCTACAGATTATTAGCTGTTTGAAGGCACGGAAGTTTTTGCGTAAAAGGTGTATTGCCTTCTTGACTCATGTCCTGGACAAGGAAGCCAAGAACCTAAGCTCGAAGATATCCCTGTGATAAGGGAATACCCTGAAGACTTCCCTGAAGGCTTGCCAGGATTATCTTCTCAAAGACAAGTCGAGTTCCACATTGGCTAGGTTCCAGGCGTCGCACCTGTAACTAAGACACCTTATCGACTTGCGCCTTCAGAGATGCAAGAGTAGTCAACGCAGCTTCAGGAATTGTTAGATAAGGGATTTATAAGACTAAGCTTCTCGCTTTGGGAGCTCCAGTGTTGCACGTCAAAAAGAAGGGTGGTGACTTTTGAATGAGCATCGACTGCCAAGAGCTAAACAAGTCAACCATCAAGAACCGGAATCCCATGCCGAGGATTCACGATTTATTTAACTAACTGCAAGGATCCAACTACTATTCCAAGATTGATCGTTGATCGAGTACCATTAACTGTGGATTCAGGAGGAAAGTATACCAAGGAACAGTGAGTCAATAATTTGTTTTAAACATACGATAATACTGTGTTTTATATACGATACACAAAATAGTTACACACAGAGTACAAAACTTTGAGGGTTAGGAATCATGCACTTAAGACCTTCGGGAACTTATGCCGAGATCCGTTAAAAGGTTACCACGTAAGGACAGCGTCTATTAACTTGGACAAACACTATTATCCTGTCATGAAAGCTGTTTTAGTTAACCAAACGGATAAAGTGCTCGAGTTTCTTATATTGAAATTTCCGCTTTTGCTTCTAACAAGTAGAAATTTTGCATCTCTACTTCTCATAATGATAGTTGCATCATAACAATTTTCTTCATTAAAGCGAACACTCCTTTGTCTCGATACTTGATCATTTCTTCATTTTAGCAAATACTCATTGTTTCATTTATTGGAAAGTCACATGTTACGCATGCACCATTTGTTATGCATGTGGTTTCTGTCACACCCCGATATTTCCACGTATTACCGGTGGGCCCGGTGGGGAGTATCGTGACGTAGTTGATATCGTCATAGTCAAACAACACAAATTTAAATGCACAGCGGAAGCAAAATATAGATTCATTTCAACTGAATAAATTGTAATATTAAGTATTACAAAATAGTTGAAACAGATCCACAGGCGGATCGAAATAAAAAGGAAATTGTTCATCAGACTTTAAATGCATCCAAGCTTGCGAGACTCTTATTGATGCTAAGGAGAGGCCAGCCTATTTCGATTAGCACCTGCACTTAATCTTTTTTGGGAAAATACGTCAGTTTACACTGGTAAATACAATTAACTGACTCATTTTGAAAAGGTTTAGAAAATTGATTTGAATGCACAAGGCACAAAATATTTTATAACTTGGTATAATAATTTATATATAAACTTGTAAGAGAATTACGTGTTCGTTATATATTCAGTAGCCCGGATTGACACCGGGTTAAAGATTAATAGACACACCACATGATATAGTCCCGCGGCGAGTTATTCCCGTAACTGGCGGTTATACCTTATTATTTATATATGCACTGTCGGGTGTACGCCTACACCCCGTGCTTAGGTCGTGGCCATTTCTTAAAATGATGTCAAGGATATCCGGGACATGGTCATTAACCCCCCAAAGGTTTTAAGCAAACAAAACAATTTAAACGGGACATTTCAATAATTTAACCTTCATACAATTAAAAATTCAATGCCCGACCAAGCGGTATTTTATATACCGTACCCCAAGCCCGTATAGGGAAAATAAGTTAAAAGTATTTACCTTTGCAAGTATTAATCACAAATAGCAAGTGCGTGTAGCTTTTACCGGGTCTCCTATTCTGGAATAAAGGTTTTTAATAACCTATTAGATTCCTAACGGGTCTTTAATTAAGCCTAAACTTAGACCGGTTAGTTTTAAAGGAATATACGGTTCAAACGCATGATTAAGCGAAGACCGGAATAGAATGTGATTTAGACCCGGCAAGTTTGGAGACTTGTGTAATATGGGTAAACTAAACACATTCTGGATTTTGAGACAAAAATGATAAGGTTTGACCCGTTTCGGTTAATCTATGCAAACTAGTTACATAAACCGAACCGAACGCGAAAAATGCATAATGGGTAACCATAAGAGTCATATACAGGTTTCCTAAGTTAATATGCCTTAAATATGTTGTGACATCAGTAAGATATCTTCTATTATGCCCGAAATGGATTTAAACTCAAACTATGCCCCGTAGGGGCATTTTGGTCATTTTAAAGGTTATAAAAGAGTTTAAATAATAATCTGAGTTACATGTCTGATATAATTAGTAAAAATACTTAATTTAATAAGTTATAACAGTAGGGTATTACATATATGTGAAATTTATCATATATAACCAAACTATGCACCTTAGGGGCATTTTGGTAATTTCACATAGGCTTAAAAGGTCAAAACTAAAAATCTGAGTTTAAAACTTTTGCTTACTGTTAAAATATAAAAATTTACTGAAAACATCAGTAGGCATCAAACCTTTTATGTTTAAAATAGTTTTAATACATACTATGCGTTAAAAACGCTTAAAAAGGCGATTTTGAGCTATTTCCGGGTTTTTAAAGGAAAGCTGATATTTTTATTATTCCAGAAGGCTAAAAATGTTTTATTTATCATATTAGATCAGTAGAAAAAGGTTTGGTATCAAAATAATTTGTAAAACTCATTTTATAGCCCAAAAGGGCAAAACCGGCAATTACCGAATCAAGCTTAGAACTCTATGTTATACTCAGCCTAAAAATAAATAAAAATCTTCAAAAATCCCAAAATATTATTTTATATCAGTAGGTAAAAAGTTTGGTATCAAAAATTGGGTTTAGATGGGCTATATGCTAATTACGCCGTTTAATTAATAAAAAGCTTTCTAATTACGCTAATGAGCATAACTCCTAATCTAGACCTCAATCTGATGTCAAATTTTAGGGACAAGTCTAATAATCAGTAACTAAGGTTTCTATTCTTTTACATTTTCAAAAATCACATTTTAAGGTCATAAGGGCATATTGGTCAACATTTAGGCATATAATGGAAACTTGCATATGAATCGGATAACTAATGAACCAAGTTGTATAACCTCAGAGGGTTACACTAATCAATAACCTGGTCCTAATAGAGCTCTAAGGCAATTCTAAAACATGCTCTAATGGGTCAGAACTGAAATTCAAAGCAAAAGTCTACTTTTGCGACTTTCGGTTCCGAACCGAGCTTAAACAGAAAATTGTCGGGTTTAACATGCCTAGACATGTTCTTACATTGATTACCAAGTTAAATGAGTGATAAAATAGGTTTCATAGCTTATATATTGTTAATTATGTGTTTATGCGAAAATTAGCTTTCTGATGACTTTTTAAAATTAACTTTGACCCGACAATTGACCTAGTTAGAGTGGGAATCAGAGGGTGCCCTTTTAAGGGTTTATTACCCACATAATTACCAACTCAAAGCTACTTTCAATTCGTGATTTGACTGGACAAATATTAACTAATCACGAAGTCAAACCTTAATTACGACAGTTTGACTTTAGGCTAATAAACTAAGTAAAACGAATTAAGAAAGGTTAAGAACACTTACTGAAGTCCTAAGCACGACTAGGGATCCTTGAGAAGTGCCCTTGAGCTCCACAAATCCTCAGAACAAGAGTTTGGAAGCTTTCCAAGTGAATGCTCAAAAGTGAGTTCATAAGTTGCAACAATTGGTCCTATATATAGCCAAGGGAAGTCATGGAGATTGATCCAGGTGTTAAGGGAACTTCCAGAGGTGATAACAAGTGTCTAGGGACGTGTTTCAATGAGCTAGAGGGTGGCAAACTCGCTGAATCGCGTAAACATGCAAGCTGACACGTTTAACTGACTTTGCTGATACTGGTAGTCCGTCGCGTAGCGCCACGGGAAAGGGCATCAGTGCTAGCGCTACGCCAGCAGGTAGGGGGACCAGCCAAAAGTTTCAAAAAGTGACACTTTCACCCCCTGGACTTTCTAATGCGCAGTTTCTTCCATTTTAGGCACTTTTAACCCTTGAAATTTATATTTATATGATCCATGAGATAAAACCAATCATTAATAGGTCCGGTTTCATTAAACGATAACCGAAAACACAAGTTTTGCCTCGTTGACGCTTTTAACCCCTCGTACACGAATATTATCATAACTTTCTCATACTTTATCGAAACCTTGTGAAATTTTTATCACTTATTCTCGTGAGCATAATTAATCGTTACAAAGCTTCGGGTTTGCTAAAAGGTCACTCAGAGGTATACTTTAAACATGTTGACACGTTTAACCCCTGTAGTTTGCAATCTCTCACTTTCTTCCACAATTAGCTTCGTATGATCCATAATTTATTCGTTTAAGAGTATAAACATCGTGTAGGGTAATTGTAAGGCATATTTAGCCGTTGTTGACATTTTGAACCCTTTTACACACATAGATTCCTTGTTTGTCAACTTTAGTCCCTCTAAGTAATTCTTTACACGTTTTAAAGTCCATGACACGTGTTGATACATTATTGGACATAAATTTTCGAGGTGTTACATCCTCACGCCCTTAAAATAAATCTCGACCTCGACATTTACTGAAATAAATGAGGGTACTTTTCTTTCATTGTGGACTCTACCTCCCACGTATACTCGGGACCTCTTCGGGCATCCCATTTGACCTTGACAATTGGCACATGCTTCCTTCGAAGCTTCTTGACCTGTCGATCCTCGATCGACAAAGGTTTTTCCACAAACTTTAAGCTCTCATCTATGTGCACATCCGTGTGTGGTATGACTAGTAATTCATCAGCTAGACATTTCTTCAGATTGCAGACGTGAAATACATTATGAATACCACTGAGCTCTTCAGGCAAGTTTAACTTATAAGCCACTGTTCCTACATATTCGATGATCTCGAATGGTCCTATATACTAGGGGTGTTCAGAATTCGATTCGGATTCGAAAAATTTGAAATTCGATTCGATTCGAATTCGATTAAAAAGATTCGAACTCGAGTTAATTCGTATTCGAATCCAGTAATCGAATTAGAATCGAATACGAATTTATGATTTTAAATTCGATTCGAAATTCGAATTCAATTATATATATATATATATATATATATATATATTTTAATATATGTATATACACACGCAAAACATATTTATACACACACATATAACTTTTAAACTTGGCCAAAGTATGAACTACCTCTATAAGTGATAAGTTTATTATTCATAATATTACCAAACCTACAGACAAATATCCCATACTACTTATTTCTAAATTCTTACCTAACTTAAATCGCTATTAGTAACCAAAATATCTTCTTAATTTTGGTGTTTTGACATATTGATAGTTAATTCTATTTGTAATTTATTATATTTTATGTTGAATATAATTATTTGTAGCAGTTTTAAAAAAATGGAAGTAAATAATTTATTATTTAGGGTAAATTTGAACTAAATCGAATTATTCGAATTCGGTTCGAATTCGATTCGAATTCGAGTTTCAAATACTAATCGAATCGAATACGAATTCAGGTAAAAAAAATAAAAATTCGAATAATTCGAAAATTCGTTATTCGATTCGATGAACACCCTTACTATATACCTTGGGCTTAGCTTACCCTTCTTACCAAAACGCATCACTCCCTTCCAGGGTGATACTTTAAGCAACACTTTGTCACCAACCTCGAACTTTAGAGGTTTACGCCTTAACTCTGCATAGCTTTTCTGCCTATCTCTGGCAGCTTTCAGGCGGTCACGAATTTGGACAATCTTGTCCGTTGTTTCAAGGACTATATCAGGTCCTGATAACTGAGCTTCTCCTACTTCTGCCCAACAAATAGGCGTCCTGCATTTCCTACCATATAAAGCCTTAAAAGGCGTAGCCTGAATGCTTGTATGGTAGCTATTGTTATAGGAGATCTCGATCAATGGCAGGTGGTTATCCCAACTACTACCTAAGTCAATCACACATGCACGAAGCATGTCTTCCAAAGTTTGGATCGTACGCTCACTCTGCCCGTCCGTCTGAGGATGGTAAGTCGTACTAAAGTTTAAGCGTGTGCCCAAAGATTGTTGGAAACTTTTCCAAAAATGTGATGTGTATCTGGTATCTCTGTCAGAGATAATAGTCACTTGTACGCCATGCAGAGATACAATCTTATCCACGTACAATTAGGCTAACATGTCGGAGCTATAAGTCTCCTTAATGGGTAGGAAATGTGCTGACTTAGTCAGTCTATCTACTATCACCCATATAGTATCATTTCCTTTTTTTGTCTTTGGCAACTTGGCGATGAAATCCATCGTCACCATCTCCCACTTCCAGGTGGGAAGTTCAGGCTGTTGTAGCAAACCTGATGGCTTTTGATGTTCACCTTTTACTTGAGCCCACGTCAAACATTTGGCTACATAGGTAGCTATAGTCTTCTTCAAGCCTATCCACCAATAGTTCGCCTTCAGATCTTGGTACATCTTGTCAGCTCCAGGATGAACGGAGTATTTAGAACTATGGGCTTCCTGGAGGATAACATCCCGAAGTCCTCCATAAACTGGAACCCATATTCGTCCGTTTAACCTTAGGATTCTGTCTTTGCCATAGGATAACTGCTCTTCAGTTACTACTAGCTTTTCATCAGGATAGTTAGCTTCTAGTACAGCTTCTTTCTGCGCAGCTAACAACCTTTCATTCAAACTATTCTTTAATTCAATGCTCTTGGCATTGATTCTTATAGGCTTTACTCTTTCCTTTCTACTTAAGGCATCTGCGACTACATTTGCCTTGCCTGGATGGTATCGAATTTCACAATCATAGTCATTTAGAGTTTCCATCCATCGTCGCTGCCTCATGTTTAAGTCCTTCTGACTAAACAAGTGTTGGAGGATCTTGTGATCAGAATAGATCACACATTTGGTACCATACAAATAATGCCTCCACAGTTTTAGTGCAAATACAACGACACCCAACTCCAAGTCATGGGAGGTGTAATTCTTTTCATGTACCTTTAACTGACGTGAAGCATAAGCAATGACCTTGCCTTTCTGCATAAGCACACACCCCATACCGGTGTGTGATGCATCACAATACACCACAAATTCATCAATTCCATCAGGCAACGTCAATACTGGAGCGTTGCTCAACTTCTGCTTCAGAATATCGAAAGATTCTTGCTGCTTAGGCCCCCAGTCAAACTTGCTATTCTTTCGAGTTAGTAAAGTGTGGGGTGCTGCAATCCTTGAGAAGTTTTCAATAAAACGCCTATAATATCCTGCCAGACCTAGAAAACTGCGAATCTCAGTGGGCGTCTTCGGCTCTTGCCAATTCATAGCAGCTTCAACCTTAGCGGGATCTACTTGGATACCACGCTCACTAACAACATGTCCAAGAAATTGGACTTCACGAAGCCAGAATTCACATTTCGAAAACTTGGCATAGAGCTTTTCTTGATGAAGCAGTTTCAGAATGCATCGAAGATGTTTCTCATGGTCAGCTTGGCTCTTCGAGTAAATGAGAATGTCATCGATGAAGACTATGACGAATTTATCTAAGTAAGGCTTGCAGACGCGATTCATGAGATCCATGAATGCCGCTGGTGCATTAGCGAGCCCAAAAGGCATCACTAGGAACTTGTAATGACCATAACGAGTCCTAAATGCAGTCTTGTGTACATCCTCATCTTTAACCTTCAGTTGATGGTAGCCTGATCTCAAGTCGATCTTGGAGAAGTAACTCGCCCCTTAAAGTTGATCGAACAGATCGTCGATCCTGGGCAATGGATATCTATTCTTGATAGTGACCTTATTAAGTTCGCGATAATCGATGCATAGACGCATCGACCCATCCTTCTTCTTCACAAACAGGATTGGTGCTCCCCAAGGAGATGAACTAGGAGGAATGAAACCTTTTGCCAATAAATCGTCTAGCTAAGTCCTCAACTCTTTCATCTCTGTTGGTGCCAACCTGTAAGGTGCCCTTGCAACAGGTGCTGCTCCTGGAATAATGTCAATTCTGAATTCTACTTGCCTATCTGGTGGTAAACCAGGTAATTCTTCAGGAAATACTTCGGGATATTCAGAAATGACGGGGATATCTTCAATCTTAGGCTTCGGCTCATCAATAGTTACTTGTGCCATGTAGATGACACATCCCTTCTTCAAACACCTAGATGCCTTGAGCATAGACACTTGCTCAGGCAGTCCATACTGGGTATCTCCCTGAATAGTAAGTGGCTCACCAGACGGAGTCTTGACCACCACTTGCTTCTTGTTGCACACAATCTGAGCTTGATTGTGGGATAACCAATCCATGCCTATAACTATATCGAAACCGGCTAACTTCAAAGGAAGTAAGGACAAAGGAAAAGAGTGGTTCCTAATGGATATGAAACATCCATCTAACACGGTTGATGCGGTTTCTAGGGTACCATCGGCTAATTCAACCTCATATTTTATGCTTAGGGTTCTAACAGGTAGGTTTAACAACTTACAAAACTTATCATCAACAAATGACTTATCTACTCCAGAATCAAATAACACTCTTGCATAAACATCATTAATATGGAAGGTACCTGTTATGACATTATCATTCTGGATCACCTCCTGTGCGTTCATCTGGAAGACCCTAGCATTGGTCTTTTTCCCATCTTCAGCCTTCTTTGCAAACTTTGGGCAATTGGACTTAATATGGCCTTTTTCATTGCAGCTATAGCACGTTGCATCCTTGATTTTCTTACAGTCTAATGTCTTGTGCTCAGAAGATTTACAAATCCCACAAGGCCTTGGTTGCGATTGGGATTTCGATTCAAATCTGCACCTCCCAAAATGGTGCTTCTTACAGATCTTACACTTGGGTTTATCACCTGACTGTTGACCATCCTTTTTCGTTCCAGAACTCTTCTTGTGATCATTGTTTCCCTTACGCTTCTTGTCTGAACGTCGTGAGTTGTCATCCTCACGCTTTCTCTTCTCAGCGTCTGTGTTTCTCAGCGATCTCTGCCTGACCGCGTCCAAAGTAAGGGACAATGAAATATCAGCTGCAGACCGAAAAGTAGCTGGTCTAGAGGCCTTCACACTGGCCTTGATTTCTGGGGCCAAACCCCCGATGAAACGAGCTATCCTCTTGGGTTCCGGAGTTACCAGATATGGAACCAGTCTTGACATGGTATTGAAGCTTGTAAGGTAGGCTTGACAATCTAGGTTTTTCATAACCAAAGACAAGAAATCAGACTCAATCTTTTCAACCTCATGCTGAGGGCAGTAGTTCTCCTTGATGAGAGCAACAAATTGATCCCATGTTAAGTTGTACATTGGGATTTTTCCTGTGGCATGGATCAAAGATCTCCACCATGCTAATGCCTCGCCTTTGAACGACTGGGATAAAAACTTTACCACATCCTTATTGGCGCAACCACTAATATCTACCACAGTGTCCATCTCATCTAACCATGACATGCAATCAACTGCTCCCTTTTCCCCGGTGAAATCCCTGGGTTTGCAGGAAACAAAGTGTTTATAAGTGCAACCTTTAGCACGTGGTTCTTGGTTTAACACAACTCTTTTAGATGGAACACTCCTCTGATTCGATGAGTGATGGGAATCACTCTTATGAGCAGTATGAGTCTTTGAGGGTGGTTTAGAGTGTGGTACAGACTGGGTCCTTACATGGGTACCACTGGATTCATTGAACTGTCTCTCCAAAGCTCGCGTAACAGCATTATCTATCAATGCCTGTAATTCTGCTCCTGCTACGTTGACTCTGGAGGTGTCGTGATTCTCTCTGGGGTGGCTGTTGGCTTCGTCTGACCCGGCCATGTAGCTTGATTGCTACATAAAATGATGATTTAATTTATTCACGAGTCTATAACAGCTTTATTATTCTAGAAGATTTATTAATCATGGTATTTAAGAACCATTTTGATTAATTTGTTAAACATATATATATATATATATTCAGGATATTATAAAAATCCTTAGTTTAAAATATATTAGTGGCAAAAAGGGCCTAGTCATGTGGACGGTTTTAAATCTTTAGTCATGATCTTATAGGGTCATGGTACTGAGGTTTTAATTATAATTCATTACCTCTTCTTAACAGGGGGTCGAAGACCACTACTGTCTTTTGTCTTATATGACAATGAGTATAGCCCGTAGGCATTATAACCCTAATAGATGTTTTAATTAATTAAAAGTATTTGGGAGAATCCAATATAAGGATGACTTTAGGTGATTTTATCGAATCACTTTTGTCAAGAGTGTTAACATGTTTTCAGATGTTAACAAGGATTTGAATCTTTTAAATAGGTTTTACCATCTTGGCCATATTTAAAATAACATGTGGCTAGGTTTTACCTTTTAAGATTCTTATTATTTTATTGAAATGGTAGGTTTTATAAAATGAATGTTATTTTTCATTTATTTCACATATTATATTTATGCATATAATTTAAAAATGAAAATTTAAACTAACCATTCCATTAAAATTTAAACAAGTACATGTTTGCCCTAAACGGGACTTTTACAGAAATAACATGCATGCGCAGGGGCTTAAACAGAAATAACACACCCACGCAGGGGTTAACAGAAGACATGCCCACGCAGGGGCAGAATAAAAAGACATGCCCACGCAGGGGCAGAATACATAAACAAATGTCCACGCAGGGACATGATTACAACACTAAGAACAACAAACAAATAAAGGATTTAGTGATCCTTTTTGCTTTTCCCTTTAATTAAGTTTGCCAGACTCTTGAACATTCCTCTGTTTTGCCTTCGGTCTTCCCGCACTTCCTGCCGCACCAAATTTATCCTTTGTAGAATCTCTTGGTGCTGCGGTGGTGACATCACTAGCGGTTGCGGGGGTTGCTGATATAGCGAAGGTTGAGGAGGCGGCGCTTGCTGATACCCATAAGGTGGGTACCCATAGTGCGAGTATCCGGCTTGATATGGGACCCCAAAGGATCCTTCCGGATGATGGGCATTGTAGTTTGCCACTGCTACCAGGTAAGGGTCGGCCTCAGCATAGTTGTAGTTGGTGTGAATCGGCTGCTCAAAGGGATTATATGCCGCCGCACCGGTGTATGTAGGTATATGGTCGCCAAAACCCAACGGTGGTGGCGTGACAGGCGCTGAGTTTACTTCCGAGACGGGGTTTGAAGGCCCACCCATCTGCGGGTCTTCATGGAGTGTCGGGTAGCGGCTGCCACTCGAAGGTTGAGGGGTGCTGATATGCACTCCTCCTCGCACGGACATCCATGCGGTTGTTCTTCTTCGCCTCGGTGGCTCCGGAGTTAAAACCCACTGGTTCTCCAAGGTAGTTTTCCGGGTTGAACCGGCTTTGGAAGACAGGTGTCGGGTCGTCGAAGGAATAGTGAGGGCTGGATCCCTGGAGGGGGATAAAAGATGGCTGCGGGTTATGGGGCTCATTTTCAGAATGAGGCCCGTAGGAATGGTGATAGGATGGTGACGAACTTAGCGAGACGGATCGCCTCGATGGCTCTATATACGTCCTCCAATGCTCCTGAGGACTCGTACTCATTGAGGCTGGTGGGGTTCGTCTGTGTGAGGGCCCGGCCTCATGGTCGTGGCCTGTGATTGGTGCCTTTCCTCTTCCCCTACCACGGAATCTTGGCGGCATTGTAGTAGATCATGTCAAAACAAATAATAGGACAACAAAGAAATATAAAGGACAAAGTTAGAATTAAAAACAATTTGGATTAGTCCTAAGTTCTTTGTCTAGACTCAAAAATTTAGGAATGTGCAACTGTGTAACTGAGATTAAACACAAAAGGCTAGTGTTTAATTCACTCAGTGTTGGCTCTGATACCAACCTGTCACACCCCGATATTTCCACCTATTACCGGTGGGCCCGGTGGGGAGTATCGTGACGTAGTTGATATCGTCATAGTCAAACAACACAAATTTAAATGCACAGCGGAAGCAAAATATAGATTCATTTCAACTGAATAAATTGTAATATTAAGTATCACAAAATAGTTGAAACAGATCCACAGGCGGATTGAAATAAAAAGGAAATTGTTCATCAGACTTTAAATGCATCCAAGCTTGCGAGACTCTTATTGATGCTAAGGAGAGGCCAGCCTATTTCGATTAGCACCTGCACTTAATCTTTTTGGGAAAATACGTCAGTTTACACTGGTAAATACAATTAACTGACTCATTTTAAAAAGGTTTAGAAAATTGAGTTGAATTCAAAAGGCACAAAATATTTTATAACTTGGGATAATTATTTATATATAAACTTGTAAGAGAATTGCGTGTTCGTTATACGTTCAGTAGCCCGGATTGACACCGGGTTAAAGATTAATAGACACACCACATGATATAGTCCCGCGGCGGGTTATTCCCGTAACCGGCGGTTATACCTTATTATTTATATATGCACTATCGGGTGTACGCCTACACCCCGTGCTTAGGTCGTGGCCATTTCTTAAAATGATGCCAAGGATATCGGGGACATGGTCATTAACCCCCCAAAGGTTTTAAGCAAACAAAACAATTTAAACGGGACATTTCAATAATTTAACCTTCATACAATTAAAAATTCAATGCCCGACCAAGCGGTATTTTATATACCGTACCCCAAGCCCGTATAGGGAAAATAAGTTAAAAGTATTTACCTTTGCAAGTATTAATAACAAATAGCAAGTGCGTGTAGCTTTTACCGGGTCTCCTATTCTGGAACAAAGGTTTTTAATAACCTATTAGATTCCTAACGGGTCTTTAATTAAGCCTAAACTTAGCCCGGTTAGTTTTAAAGGAATATACGGTTCAAACGCACGATTAAGCGAAGACCGGAATAGAATGTGATTTAGACCCGACACGTATGGAGACTTGTGTAATATGGGTAAACTAAACACATTCTGGATTTTGAAACAAAAATGATAAGGTTTGACCCGTTTCGGTTAATCTATGCAAACTAGTTACATAAACCGAACGGAACGCGAAAAATGCATAATGGGTAACCATAAGAGTCATATACAGGTTTCCTAAGTTAATATGCCTTAAATATGTTGTGACATCAGTAAGATATCTTCTATTATGCCCGAAATGGATTTAAACTCAAACTATGCCCCGTAGGGGCATTTTGGTCATTTTGGTCATTTTAAAGGTTATAAAAGAGTTTAAATAATAATCTGAGTTATAGGTCTGATATAATTAGTAAAAATACTTAATTTAATAAGTTATAACAGTAGGGTATTACATATATGTGAAATTTAGCATATATAACCAAACTATGCACCTTAGGGGCATTTTGGTAATTTCACATAGGCTTAAAAGGTCAAAACTGAAAATCTGAGTTTAAAAATTTTTCTTACTGTTAAAATATAAAAATTTACTGAAAACAACAGTAGGCATCAAACCTTAGTTTTAATACATACTATGCGTTAAAACGCTTAAAAAGGCGATTTTGAGCTATTTCCGGGTTTTTAAAGGAAAGCTGATATTTTTATTATTCCAGAAGGCTCAAAATGTTTTATTTATCATATTAGATCAGTAGAAAAAGGTTTGGTATCAAAATAATTTGTAAAACTCATTTTATAGCCCAAAAGGGCAAAATCGGCAATTACCGAATCAAGCTTAGAACTCTATGTTATGCTCAGCCTAAAAATAAATAAAAATCTTCAAAAATCCCAAAATATTATTTTATATCAGTAGGTAAAAATTTTGGTATCAAAAATTGGGTTTAGATAGGCTATATGCTAATTACGCCGTTTAATTAATAAAAAGCTTTCTAATTACGCTAATGAGCATAACTCCTAATCTAGACCTCAATCTGATGTCAAATTTTAGGGACAAGTCTAATAATCAGTAACTAAGGTTTCTATTCTTTTACATTTTCAAAAATCACATTTTAAGGTCATAAGGGCATATTGGTCAACATTTAGGCATATAATGGAAACTTGTATATGAATCGGATAACTAATGAACCAAGTTGTATAACCTCAGAGGGTTACACTAATCAATAACCTGGTCCTAATAGAGCTCTAAGGCAATTCTAAAACATGCTCCAATGGGTCAGAACTGAAATTCAAAGCAAAAGTCTACTTTTGCGACTTTCGGTTCCGAACCGAGCTTAAACAGAAAATTATCGGGTTGAACATGCCTAGACATGTTCTTACATTGATTACCAAGTTAAATGAGTGATAAAATAGGTTTCATAGCTTATATATTGTTAATTATGTGTTTATGCGAAAATTAGCTTTCTGTTGACTTTTTAAAATTAACTTTGACCCGACAATTGACCTAATTAGAGTGGGAATCAGAGGGTGCCCTTTTAAGGGTTTATTGCCCACATAATTACCAACTCAAAGCTACTTTCAATTCGTGATTTGACTGGACAAATATTAACTAATCACGAAGTCAAACCTTAATTACGACGGTTTGACTTTAGGCTAATAAACTAAGTAAAACGAATTAAGAAAGGTTAAGGACACTTACTGAAGTCCTAAGCACGACTAGGGATCCTTGAGAAATGCCCTTGAGCTCCAAAAATCCTCAGAACAAGAGTTTGGAAGCTTTCCAAGTGAATGCTCAAAAGTGAGTTCATAAGTTGCAACAATTGGTCCTATATATAGCCAAGGGAAGTCATGGAGATTGATCCAGGTGTTAAGGGAACTTCCAGAGGTGATAACAAGTTTCTAGGGACGTGTTTCAATGAGCTAGAGGGTGGCAAACTCGCTGAATCGCGTAAACATGCAAGCGGACACGTTTAACTGACTTTGCTGATACTGGTAGTCCGTCGCGTAGTGCCACGGGAAAGGGCATCAGTGCTGGCGCTACGCCAGCAGGTAGGGGGACCAGCCAAAAGTTTCAAAAAGTGACACTTTCACCCCTTGGACTTTCTAATGCGCAGTTTCTTCCATTTTAGGCACTTTTAACCCTTGAAATTTATATTTCTATGATCCATGAGATAAAACCAATCATTAATAGGTCCGGTTTCGTTAAACGATAACCGAAAACACAAGTTTTGCCTCATTGACGCTTTTAACCCCTCGTACACGAATATTATCATAACTTTCTCATACTTTATCGAAACCTTGTGAAATTTTTATCACTTATTCTCGTGAGCATAATTAATCGTTACAAAGCCTCCGGTTTGCTAAAAGGTCACTTAGAGGTATACTTTAAACATGTTGACACGTTTAACCCCTGTAGTTTGCAATCTCTCACTTTCTTCCACAATTAGCTTCGTATGATCCATAATTTATTCGTTTAAGGGTATAAACATCGTGTAGGGTAATTGTAAGGCATATTTAGCCGTTGTTGACATTTTGAACCCTTTTACACACATAGATTCCTTGTTTGTCAACTTTAGTCCCTCTAAGTAATTCTTTACACGTTTTAAAGTCCATGACACGTGTTGATACATTATTGGACATAAATTTTCGAGGTGTTACAGTTTCGTTTTGAATAAACGCTTCATCAAAAGTTCAAAAATTATCTGCTAAAGCTAATTTTCGATTTGTGATTCGGATGACCTACATTGTTGTAATTGTTGGCTCCTTTGATATCAAGCCAACACACGTTTTTGAAACTTGTTTTCTTTCAAGTTACATACATGGTTTTTCTTTGTAACCATGCCGAAATTCCCTTGTTGATATATACGTATATTGTTGGATTGCACTGAGACCAAGTTCAATTGCTTGAACTCGTCCATTTCGCATATTCAATTCAAGACACCATATGATGTATTGAGAGCATCATATTCGAATTCATTTTGCAAGAGTTTCATTTGTTCCAAGTCGCAGTAGACTTGTTAGGTCTACGGCTCCATTAAATCATCGGTTGATTTCGACACCTTGTGGTGATGCTTTCACTAAATTGCAGCTTGCGATAGTCTCGTTTACGCATCTCATGCAGGGATTTAATTGTTTATTTATTGACTTGCTCTAAATCCGTTTTGTTTTATCACAATTAAAGCGGTCTTAACATAATCGTGTGATAAGACGATGGTACATAAATTCATTTTATACCCCAGTGTACCTCCTAACGGTTCTTTCATTATCAATCGAATGCCTTGCAGTATTTATTGCCCTTCATCTTCGATCGAAAACAGTAGTTCTTTGGTGTTCTATATTCGATTGAAAAATCCTACGATGCCATTTGAATCAAATTTCCAGGATTGCTTCATTACACTTTCATTCGATTTTAAACACGGTGAACTTGTTCGGTCACCGCTATTATTGAATTATGTCATTACAACACCTTGTGGTGTCGGTGTAAACTTGTAGCTTGTGCTAATCATGGTCAACCATTTCACTCGAAAGTACACATACTTTTATTTGACATATCATTCAAACATTTTAAGACAACAATACACCATTTTCGATTGTATTTCCTTTCGGTGTATTCTCACAATTCAATACTACCAACACACTAGTTTTATTCATTTGTTTGTTCAAAAGTTGACAGATCATTTTCGTGTCACTATTACATTTTAGCTGACTGATATTGAGTTCATCTAGCGGATGCTATTGTTTCTGAAAACTTGTTTGCATATTGTGATCGATCGTTTGAAATTCTATCGGTCGAAACTTCACTTTTGTTAAACCCACGCTAACTAAGTTACACTAGATTATACATCTATGCGTGTCGTGTCCTTTGACATCAAATTTTGGAACACATATCTGTTAACCATTGGGTTCTTGTTGTTATAATATGTCCTTGGATTCGCCTGATTCGAATAAGTTTTGATTCGGTTTTGTGGCTATCCACATCAGTATTATTCATATCCATACACGCATAAGGTAACCCTAAGGAGTTAAGGTAGTATAAATTTCGAGGACTAAATTTTCTTAACAGGGGGAGAATGTGACAACTGACAAATTTGCATGCATCCGTACAATTATTAGACAATGATTAGTGCTTAATGACTGTGCTGAATCACAATTTATTGTTTGAATTGCTTCCTGATTATTGCCTCATACATACATGTGCACCACATATTGCTTAATGTCATACCGTTATTGCATGAGAACTTTATTGACTTAAATGGTGCATTAAATACAGTAAGCACAGTTATCAGACAAACCAGAAAAATGCTGACGGAGTTTAGTAAATAGACAGACGTTGTATTGAGACCTAAGATAGGCCAGAAACCAAGTATCACAGTAGTATAGTATGTAGGAAAGTAAGGATCACAAAACTGCCTTCCTAGAGATAGTTTAAGTGCCGGAAAGTGCCTAAAACTCACATAAATTGCAGAATTCTGTAGAATTCAGCAAAATTCAGCATTTAAACAATCTAATATCATGCAAAAATATGATTAATTGGTGCTGAATGCTTTCCTAAGTGTCGGGAATCAAAACTGTCATAAAAGGGTGCATAAAGCACACTAAACTGCGTAGTTTAGCACCTTAACGAACCGATAACCAACCGAACAACCGGACACTACCCGAAACATCAATTTTTCACTAGAAGCATTGTTTTAACATTACCAAGCTAGTTATGATCCCCGAATATCATAACACACGATATAATATCTAATAACTAAACACCTAACTATATACTTGAAATCTAAGCACAAACTA
The DNA here is from genome assembly GCA_030545235.1 of Helianthus tuberosus. Lineage (NCBI taxonomy): Eukaryota > Viridiplantae > Streptophyta > Magnoliopsida > Asterales > Asteraceae > Helianthus > Helianthus tuberosus. The sequence continues at coordinate 72,831,679 of CM060446.1, read as the reverse complement.
ACTAATTTGGTTGAAACCTAGTCTAGACCCCCCCCCCCCACCTAGTTCACGGATTCATGTGGCCCCACATGAGGATTTTATGTTGATATTTTATTAGATCTTGTTCTCCCTTTTTAAAACATAAGAATCAATGGAAGATCATGTGCTAGAAGTTTATAAATTAAATCTTAAGTCCATAACTTTCATTTACAACACATATCACCAACACTCCTCTCCTTCTCCTTCCTCCCATAACTCATTGCCAAGAAACCCCACACCAACATCATCTTCATCTTCATCATCTTCCATTCTCCATTAAATCCATACATATACAAGGGTGTAAGAAGGTATATAAGGGGGCTTGATGCTCTTGAAAGTTGAAGGACCTCTCTCTAGTGCTTTTATCCACTTGTTTTCTTCTATTGATCATCCCTAGCCTTGTGCTAGTGGTAAGAACCTTGATCTTGCTATTTTACTTCCATTTTAAGTGGTTAAAAGAAGAATCATAATGTTAAGCATGAAGAACACTAAGAATCACAAGAAGTAAACTTGAACATAAGCATGTTTAATGAAGAAACTAAGTTAAAAATATAAGTTTCATTTAATCTTGGTTCTTACATAAACAAACCTTATTTTTGGTGGTTAAACAAGTGTAGAAACACTTGTGTAACAAGAAGATTTCATAAAGAAAAATTTCTAGAAAATGAAATTGTAAGTTGTAAAGATCTAAATTCTCTAAAAATGAAGTTTTTAAAAAACTAATCACACTTTAGAAGGTAACAAGGCTTACTAAGAACACTAGTAAGTTCTTACAAATTTTTACGAAGATTCAAGTTCATGAAGTAGTAGATTATTACTTGTTTTTGGCAAAGTTGGTAAGTAAAAGTTGTTTGTTGTTGAGTGTGGATTGATTGTGTTGATTTTTACAAAAGAAAATGATACGCTTGAAAGCATGGAAACCTCAGGGGAAACTATGGCAAAATTTTCTAAAAATATAAACACTTAGAAAAATATTTCTAAACAAATATTTACAAGTGTATTTTAAACCAGGAATCTTTCACATAAAGTTTACCATAAATTTTGTTACAAAAATATAAATATTGGAGGTTGGTTTTCATAAATAAAAGTGACAAAGTATGTATTTAGGGAAATATATATTTAGAAGGCACCATGTGTGTGATTGTTTGTATATTATGTGTATTAGTTATATTATTTTAGGATTTGAAATAATATAACTCATCATAATACCAAGAAATTACAATCCAAAATATTACCCAAAACCCCAAGGAATAAATATACAAAGAATGCACAAAATGTTGGTGAAACCGAACGAAGGAATATAACTCACAAAATATTCCAAAAATATTATTCAGGTGTATATTTTGGTAAATAATATTTTGGACATCAAGGGAATGAAAATGGGATTTTCATGATTACTACAAAATATTTCATAACTTTTGACAAGAAGAAAATATATTATCTTTGGGCAAGTAAAATATATATTTTCTTGAAATTTTTAGAAGATGTATTATTTTTAAGAAATATATATTTTCTTACACAAACACGAAATACAATATTTTTGAGGTGAAAGATATATTTTCTCGAATAAATACGAAGTATATCATTTCTGGAGAAAAATGAGTTTATATATATTTTCCAAGTTAGATATGAAAATATATTATTTTTGAAACTTATGAGAAAATACAAATATTTTTGCCAAAAGAAAATTTATAAATAATTTTTCTAAATAATATTTATTACAATATATATTTTGAAAATATATAATCGCGGACTTTTATTAAAGATAATATTCCGGAAAAAAATTAATACGAAATTAAGTATAAGAATACATAATGAATACAATAAAAATACGTATTCTCATACGTATGAATACACACCGGAATACGACCCCAATACATGGCAAAAATATACAAATACAAGAATACGAATACACCCATCCTTGGGAAGGAAATACATATGTAATTACGTGGAAAGTGTCAAGTTAATATATTGTTTTAACTATTATCCCAAAATTTAATAAATATAATTCAAGTTAAAATATTTATTATTTTAACAAATAATTATATAACATGGGATAATGTTGAAGATACAAAGAACGTAACTCAAAAACACTAACTAATACTAAATCAAGGCACGACCCGATCGTCTAATGGACCGTAGTACGCATGTAGGTAGTCGTGCATTCTAGAAGAAGCTTTGAGTTACATTGGATACTAGGAACGCAAAACTGTGAGTTCATGACCCCCTTTTCTTTTAACTGTTTTCAGTTTTATAACTTCGGGGGTGAAGTACATGTTTCAACTGTTTACAAACATTTATACATGGTATGGTTAGCTAAGGAATGGTACTTCTAGATCATGTGAGTGATGGGTATGACACTTAAGGCCATTAATCCTCTTTGTAGGACCGAGGGACATGAGTGATAGATCTATTTGGGTGTAGCGAGCCCCACCCATGAGTCCGTCGAGTGGACCATGTGGTGACTATGTCTTATTGCCGGAGACAAATCTGCTAGGTTTGAGTTTTCCTGCATCACGTCACAAATATTAATGTATTAGCTACACATTAATTGATCTGTTTCCTTGTTGCTTTAATACAGGGTTTTAAAGTACATACAAACATACTTACAAATGTTTCAAAGGTTTATTCACAAACACACACATGAACTCGTTAAACTTTTGTTGATGTTTTCAAACTACATGTATTTCAGGAAATTAAGTATGGATCTGGCGGGCGTTGAAGTTTTCAAGTGTTGTTTGGAATAAAAGATGTCATCCGGTGTCGTATGGTTTGGGAGTATGTACCCTATCCTGGATAGGATGCATATTCAAGAGCCAAGTTTTCATTAGTATCTTTTGAGAAGTCTTTATGGAACTCTAAAACAAAATTGCGTGGTTTGTAATTTAGATTTGAAGTCAGTATTTGGATTCTAAAACAATATTGTTGTAATGTCTTAAAACTTAATCAATGGATGAACATCTAGGATTTATCATATAGTTGTTTATTATGGTTGAATGCAATGATATTAAGCAAGTCACACCAAATCACGCTTCCGCAAAAGTCAGGGTGTGACATGGTTGAACGGCTGGAGGGGGTGAACGACGGTGGAGGTGGAACGGCTGGAAGGGGTGAACGGCTGGAGGTGGTGAACGGCTGGAGGGGGTGGCGGAGGTGGAGCAGCGGCGGTGGTGGAGGGGGTGGATGAGGAGGTGGGTGTCGCTGGAGAAGTGAGATGGGTGCTAGGGTTTTGAGGTTTGAAAGAGAGAAGTATTTTGAAGAGTTTTGAAGAGCCTGGTCCAGATCTGCACGAGGAAGACATCAAGAAGAGGTTTTTTTTTTTTTTTTTTGTAAAATCTCTTCCAAAAAACAAACACGCTGCAGACCCAAAGGTCTGCATGGCGCAGACATAAGAGGTCAGGAAGTACTTCTTGCAAAAAAACAAACACCCCCATAGTCGATCTAGGACCCGTGCGTTGAGACGAACCTGTCAAACATGAAAAAATTGACAACGTAAAAATGATGAACCACACACGCACATTGTGCCGTGTTAAGTGACAAAATTTAGAACAGAACGTAGAATGAAAAATTTGCGAAAGATGAAAAGTATTGAAGACCAAAGTTGAAAGTAAAAAAGTTGTGAGGTTAAATTGCAAAAGATAAAAGTTTTGGAGTTAAAAGTAAAAAAAATAACAAATAGTTTTGAGTTAAAAGTGATTTTTTATAAAGTTTACAAAGTAAGAGGTACAACGCCTCTATACACAAAAGCATTGTAAATTAAAAGTATGTAAATACTTTACTATTTATCGATAATGTAAAATGTTTTACAGTACCAGTATCAGTACCAGTATCGTAATGATAAAATGGTAAAACTGGAATCCACAATGAAGTTTTTAACTAGGTATGATGAAGAAAAGGCAACCAGCAGAAATCCTTTTTAACTTCATGCCCATTTTAGACATGTTATTCATTTTTGGTTTAGAAATTTGGTATCGAATAATGGTATTGTACCGATAATGTACCATATCGGTACCGTATTATAATGGTACCGATAGTATATCATATCGGTACCGTATTATTGTGGTACCCAATGTTTTTGGGACCGGACCAGAGGTCGACCCAGTTGCTTACAGGGTTAATGGTCGAACCGGTCCAACCAGATTTAAGACCCGTATTACGTCATAAATTATATAAAAATATACTAGCGGTAAGACCCTTGTGCAAACACGGGTAGCTTTTAGAAAATCATAAATAACACAATAGATAGATATATAGATATTGTATCAAAACATGTTATCTATTATAGCTAAAACACAATGATAAACAGAGATTATCGGTTAATATATCAGTTACATATGATTATTTCCATTCTCCTATCCAAAAAAGCGAGTATCCACCCATTGACAATGTAAACTGTTTACCAAAAAAGACAATGTAAACTATTTATAGACATAAGTACATATAAAAGATGTCTAACAAAACTTAATAGAATTAGAATACAACTTAAGTTTCAACAAACATTAACTACGAACACACAATCACCTGCCTCAACAACTTTCACCAAAGCTAAATCAAGGTTGATCAGGCCTTTGACTTCCAGCAGTTCTTTAACTTCAACAGATGATAGGTCCGTCAACAGACTATAGACTTCAGCAGATTTTTGTGTATAACAGCCTTTATAAATCAGCAGACTTTAGAAATCAGCAGATCTTTATTCTCTCATCAACCTTTCTCGGATTTGCCCTTTGAATTGAAGCTCAAAATCCAAGGAATCAGTATCATCTTCATCCCTATCAAGCTGAAGGTTAAAAGGATCTTAGAGGTCAACTGGATTCAGACCAAGTGCATTCTCCCTTGATATCTTTTCAACACTACCATCAGACTTGATCAAGGTCAATACATGGGTCTGTTTGTCAGATTTCCACTTTAGTATTTTTGGGTCTGATGGGTTTCTTAGGAGAAGTTTTATTTGAGAGGGGTTTGGCGATTGAGGCCTGCTTGCCAACGTTTGAAGTGTTTGAGCAACTTGAGCTTTTAGTTGCAACAAAGCATCATCCAATCTATATCGTAACTGATTTCTGATAGCCTATTTTCTGATTTCAGCTTCTCTCTTTTCATCTTCCTCATCAATCAGTTGTTGTCTTTTTCTTTGGTTCAAGACAGCGATGGATACATCTGCTGATGAGAACAACTTTTTAGAGCGAAGGGTCTGCCGAGGTCTAACAGTGGTTTCATCTTTGTATACTGGATTTTTAGGAAGGGATGGATCTGTCTTTCTTCGCTCTTCTAGCTTATTGTAAGCTTGATCAATATACTATCTAGACCATTTTCCAATAGCTCTAGCAGTCCCATACTTAGCTGCTACAAGTTCTGCCCTCATTCTCTTATACTTCAATGCTTCATCCACTTCAGCCTTCTTATATTGTTTCCAGTTGGGAGCAAATTTTGTATTTGAGGATCTTTATTCATCCTTTCAATTCTATTAACTTCCTCTTTAAGAGCTTCAAGGGGCCAATCTTTGAAATCAGACTTGTAGGCTTTGTAGGGCTTGGTATCCATGATAATGTTCAAGAAATCATTCCTTAATGTCTTTTGTAGCTCAGGATTTGGTGACAGATTTGACATTTTCTTACTCAGGTGTGTAGCAAAGTCTTCTAACTTCTTGACTTGACTAAGCCAATGTTGTATGCGACCTGATAAGTTATTGTCTCCTAGCCCTTTACTCTCTTCTTTTGCCTGATATTCTGCTTGCCTGGCCTTTAGCTTCAGATATTCATCAATATTTTTTGGAGTTCTGAATCCATGAAGAGATGGGAAGGTTCTTTTGGATGGACCATCCTCTGTGTAAAATTGAATCATTTCATCTTGAACTGCAAGCAGTTCCAGAGGGAAATTTACTGCCAATGGAATGTATTATGGAGTATAACCAGTTGGTGGATGTTTGATTGGGTTGATTTTTGGTGATGGAGGTGGAATGAATGGTTTGGGTGAAGTTTGAATGAATGGAACATATGATAATGGAATTGGTGCAGGTATATCTTTTTCTTCCTTCTCTTCTTCATGCACCATGGATTTTCTTTTTCTTGTGTAAACAGATTTTGGAGAAGGATGAGTTTGGGAACAAGAACGTGCTATGAGTATAAGGGTTGATTGTGATGGGAATTGAAATTGGATAGAATCAGTAGATTGACTAAGAACTGTTGAAACAACAGGTGTCTCAACCGCTGTTGTCTTAACATCTGTTGAAGCATTTGTTGCATCAACAATTGTTTCAGTGGAGGTTGGTAGTGGTGATGAGGATTTTGTCTTCTGCTTTTTGAGAGGTGGTTTTTCTGGTGAGAGTTTTGGTTTAGGTGTATCAGAATTTGGCTTCTTAGGTTCAGTAGTGGTTTTAGGTTTGACAGCAGTGGTTGGTTTTTCTGGTAGTGATATTGGTTTAGGAAACATGACAATAGGAGATTTGTTGTGTTTGTGTGATTTTCTACTATTTGAGGTTCCAATGTTGAGCACTTTGTTTTCTTTCTTCACTTTTTTCAATAACCTCCTGCCTCAACACATATGTTCTACTTTCTTTTGTATCCTTTCTCTTCTGCTTTGCTTTAATCTCCTTATCTATATGTTTGTTAAGGGTATCATCAATTCCCTTTTTCTTACCAGTGTCAGAATTTCCCGAAGATTTTGCAGAAGTTTGCTTGGCAGGCTTTGGATTTTGTTTTGGTTGATTCCTTGGTGTTGGTTTGCCAAAGTTTTTCATGGAATCCTTCTCCCCCTTTTTGGCATCATCTTCATTGTCTTTTTCAAACACAGGTGCAGGGGTAGTGCCAGTTAACTTTGCAATTATGCCCTTGATGTCAGCCTGTGTGTCTTTGTATCTTGCTTCAACCATAACTCTAATTAGCTTCATGTGGGAATTATGTTGAATCTCAGCCAGTTCCCTTTGAGCTGCAAGAATGGGTTGTACTGAGTTCCAAAGCTCTTGGCATAACTGCTGATGAGGAGGTTGACTTTTGAAAGCATCAACCAACTGTTTCAATTAATCTTTCATCTCAGCAACAGTTGTTTCCAAGTTGGATATCCTCTCCGTCAAATCCTGGTATTTTAATCCATCACCTAACTTAATAGGATCATCTGAATCCCCACCAGAGGTGGTTGAATCTGCTTTTGAAACAGGAGGTATCTCCAAATTTTCATTAGCAGATGCTCCTTGTTCTTGGTTCTGGGGACTTCCCTCTGCATCAGTGGTTACCTTAGTGATCTCACCCGTGGTTAACTTGAACTCACCGGTGGATAACTTGGTAGACACAGCAGGGGTTACCGCGTTGCGGCGAATTTCTTTTGTTATTTAGTCTGTGTTTACATGTGTTTTGAAATCACTACGAGCGTGTTGCGAAAAAAACTGCTGACAAGAATAAAAAAAAATGTAGAAAATGTTGAAAAAACACTAAAAGATAACCGAAAGAAAATCAACCAAAGAAGTTGCATGGTAACGATGTTGTTCGTATGAAACCCGTGGTCAGAGATGAGAAAATTGTTCTGGGTGCCGTTACAAATTTGTCGAACCGAAATATCTTAAGTACCAATTCGGTACCGACTTTTGGCATTCCTGGTATCGGTTCACTACCGTTTTTTACCTTCATATACCGGTATCGTAACCGGTATTTTCGGTATCAATACCGATTCTGTATCGGTTGGCACCGAGATCATCCTTACCCCTGAAACTAAAAAAAGAAAAAATTAAAAGTTGAAGAAAATCAACAAAAAAAGTTGTACGATACTGTTGTTCGTACGGTAATCGTGATCAGGGATGAGCAAATGGTACCGGGTAGCAGCACTGAATTTCCCGAACCAAAAGATTTCCAATATCAATTCGGCACCAACTTTTGACGTTTTCTGTATTAGTGTCGGATTTTACCTTCATGTACTGATACCGAACAGGACTGTCCCGGTATTTTTGATACCAATACTGGTTCGATACCGGTTGATACCAAGCTTATCTCAACCCCTGATATGAAAAAAAAGAGATTAAAGTTAAAAAGTAAATAAAATAACTATTATTATAATATTAAAATAATAAAAGTATTAAAAAACTATATATTATTATAATATTAAAATTACTATTTATTTCATTTCTTTTATTAATATATAGTAATAATAGTAATATATAGTAATAATAATATAAGAGAACTTGATAAATGGCAAATAATTAATAGACATATAGGATAAATTCAATAAGATATATATATATATATATATAGGGAGCCGCTAGAATGAGAACCACTCCCAGTTATGAGAACCATGAGAACCACTCTCAACCAATAACATTCAGCCAACTCAAAGGGTATTATAGTCATTTTACCCCATATGTCTAATCTCTCTATCTCTCTTCATTTAATATACCTCTCTCCTCTCTCCTCTCTCCTCTTTCCTCTCTCCTATATCATCTATCCTCTTTTCATTTTTCATATTTTGTTCTTGTCTCTGCACTTCAGAAACCCCAAATCAAAAAATAAAACCACCCCAAATCTTTATCATAAATCAATAATCTACAAACCACCACCACTTCACCTCCCAATCGCCTCCATATCCTACCAACCCAAATCACTAACCACCACCGTCACCGCCACCGCCGCTGTGAAAGACGGCGGCTCTGCCGCCGATGTTCTTTTGGTACGATTTTTTGGCACACAGTTACTGTGTGAAGTGTTTATTGGGCTGCGATTTCTGATTGAATTTTGAATCAGGAATGGTGTTTTTTAGGGGTGATGTGGTTGTTTGTGGTGGGTGGTTGGTGAAGGGTGAAGAGGTCGGTGACGATGTTGGCGCTGCCGGCGACCGAGTGGTGGTGGTGGTGGTTTTGCGATGGCAGGTGGTGGGTGTTTCGAATCCAGGTTTGAATCTTTTTGTGTTTTAATTTTGTTGAATCTTGTGGTGGGTGTTCGAATCTGGGTTTGAATCTTTGTGTTTTTGCTGCAGGTTTTGATTATGTTGAATATGGGTTTGAATCTTGGGGGTTTGACTTTTCTGGGTTTGATTCTGTTGAATTTTGGGTTTGAATGTTGTTCTTGTTGAAATCTGGTTTGAATGTTGTTCTTGTTGAAATATGGTTTGAAATCTGGTTTGTTCTTGTTTGATTTTTGGTCAGTGATTTTTTGCCTGATGAACTATGTGGGTTTGTTCTTGTTTTGATTTTTGATCAGTGATTTTTGCTTGAATCAGTGAACTATGATTATGTGTTCTTGATGTTTCTGGTGATTTTTGATGTTTGCGGGGGTGATCTGGGTTGATTCGATTTTTGATGTTTGGGGGGGGGGGGTTGATCTCAGTTGATACAGGTTTGAATCTGGTTTGAATATGTTTTGAATGATGGAATGGGTGGCGATGATGCAAAAAAAAAAAAAAACTAGATTTTTGATGACGATGGCGCGGCAACGATGGTGGATGGTAGGTTTTTGAACCCGCAACCCCACATTTGCAGCCTTTTAATTATCGAGTAAAATCTGAGCCAAACCCCGTTTTTTTTTCGAGATACTCTTTTGTTTTGTTGTTGTTGGTTTTTTATATTCTTTTATCTAGTCGATGACGATAAAAATCTATCCGAGACACCTATCGACTTTGTGAAAAAAAGTTCAACCGTAAACTTTTACGTCAAACGTAAAAAGTTTAACGTAAAACGTAAAAAAGTTTAACGTAAAACGTAAAAAATTTTCCGGGTTAAACGTAAAAAGATTAAAAAAATTAACGTAAAACGTAAAAAAGTTTTATAGTAAAACGTAAAACGTAAAAAAGTTTTACGTAAAAACGTAAAACGTAAAAAGTTTTTCGTAAAACGTAAAACGTAAAAAGTTTTACGTAAAAAGTTTAAAACGCAAAACGTAATAAAGTTTAATGTAAAACGTAAAAAGATTAAAAAAATTAACGTAATACGTAAAACATACATTTTTAAACGTAAACTTTTAACGTAAAACTTAAACTTTTTAATGTAAAAATGTAAAGTTTTCAAAGTAAAACGTAAATATTTTAACGTAAAACGTAAAAACATAAAACGTAAACTTTTTAACGTAAAACTTAAACTTTTTAACGTAAAACGTAAATTTTTTAACGTAAAACGTAAACCTTTTTAACGTAAAACGTAAATTTTTTAACAAAAAACGTAAACTTTTTAACGTAAAAAGTCGGCCGTAAACGCGGCGCGTTAAAAAAGTCGGCCGTAAAAAGGTCGGTGTTTTTATGTAAAACGTAAAAAGTTTTACGTAAAACGTAAAACGTAAAAAGTTTTTCGTAAAACGTAAAACGTAAATAAGTTTTTCGTAAAACGTAAAACGTAAAAAGTTTTTCGTAAAACGTAAAACGTAAATAAAACGGGACGTAAAAAACGTCGCGTTAAAACGGGACGGCAAAAAACGGGACCGTAAAATGTAAAAAACCGGCCCGTAAAATGTAAAAAAACATAAACGTAAAAATGTTAACGTAAAAAACCGGCCCGTAAAACGTAAAAACGGCGTTAAAAAATTGGCGCGTAAAAAACGGCGTTAAAAAATTGCCTCGTAAAAACGGCGCGTTGAAAAAACCGAGGTTCAAAAACGGAGCGTAAAAAACGGCGTTAAAAAAACGGCGCGTTGAAAAAACGGCGCATTGAATAAACGGCGCGTAAAAACGGCGTTAAAAAACGGCGCGTTGAAAAAGTCGGGCGCAAGACGGGTCGTAAAACGGGTCGTAAAAAATTGGCGAGTAAAAAACGGCGTTAAAAAACGGCGCGTAAAAAAACGGCGTTGAAAAAACGGCGTGTAAAAAAACGGCGTGTTAAAATAACGACGCTTGAAAAAACCCGACGTAAAAACGGCGCGTCAAAAAAACGTAAAACGTAAAAAGGTTAACGTAAAACTTAAATTGTAAAAATTATAAAAAATGTTTAAAAAAATCTGAATTTTAAAATGTTTTTAATAAAAAAGTTATGTTTAAAAAAAAAGTAATAATATAATAAAACAAAAAACTAATAAAAAACAATAAAGATAAAAAGATAAAATAGAGTTATTTTACTAAATTACCCTTTTGGATTATAATATTAAAGACATAATAAGACAAAAACCATTTAATATTAATTTTTGTAACTTTTAATCTCATCCATCCATCAAGTTGATCAAAGGGCTAGAAAGTGGTTCTCATGGTTCTCATAACTGGGAGTGGTTCTCATTCTAGCGATCCCCTATATATATATATATATAAAAGAGAAACCGGATCCAAATAACCGGATAGAATTCGATGCGAGATGATCCTGAAAAAAAATCGGTGGGTTGAAAAAAATGGAAATTCAGATTGGATATGGCTGATACTACCGGATTGTATCTGGTTTCAAAAAAATCGATTTTTACATCTGGTCGGTTTTGGATTCCTCTTTTTTACACATCTAGATATAGTATGTTGGCGAAGGAGAGAACACTTGTTTATTACAGATTCATCATATAGTAGCAAGATTTGCCTCCATGAGTCACTTTTCAAAACTAATGGTTTGGTTGGTTGGAGGTACTAGAGACTATGGTGAAGAAGTAACAATAGTCCCTGGCTGAGTTTATCCAGACTCTCAGGGACCTTAACTTCCTGAGTAGTCTTTTTGGTTCTTTTTGAGGAATTGTCTTTGGATTTGGAATGCGAAGATTTAAAAGTCTTTGTGCTAAAAATTTATTCCTCTTTTTGGTGAGTTTTGCTATGGGTTCCTCGAGGAAGGGTTGTTCCATTTGGTCAGCAAGAGTTGTGAGCTCAGATGAATGTGATGCCTCAGCTGCTAGCTGTGTAGGATTGTTTCCTTGCACGGGCTCAACTTCTTGTTCAATTATATTTGGCTCATTATTTACATGTCTCATCCTTGTAAATGTTTGAGCCAAAAGTGATTTGATGGAAATGATCTCATCCCTTTAATAGATTTCATCAAGCAGTTCTATTTCTAGGATAGCCATGATAAGTCTAGGGTACATTGAAAAATTTTCTTTCTTAGTTAAATTAGGAGTGTCTGACTAGAACCCTTAATTTTAATAATTTATGTTACCACCCCTAAACTTTAAAATTTACTATATAGTTCTTAAAATTTAACAAAGTTTTTTTTGTACGTTTTGGTTTTATTTACATTTTGCAAACTTTAATAAAGTTTAGATGAACCATACCAATATCATAATGAACCAAATTGATAATGAAAAATATCAAATGTAAATAACAGCGCTTCAGTGCGGAACGGAGGTGAGTCTTGTTTTTAAGTGGGCAGACACGGGTTCAAACCCTGATTTGCTTTTTTTTTTTTTTTTGTTTAGTTAGGAGCATAATTTATGCTTTACTATATAGTTATTAAATTAAATGTGCAAACTTTTGGTTTTAAATTAATTTATGCTTTACTAAATACTTATTGCTAAATGAACAAACTCTTGGTTTAAAATGGGCTTTTCCCCTTTAGTATTTTTACATCGTTCAAAATTCTTTTAAATTCTTGGTTATAAATTTACCAAAGTTTTTTCCTTTGAATTCTTTTACCTTCTTTTAGATGCACGGTATTTCTCGCCTACTCTATGTTTAACTTTAGAAATATATATATACCCCACACATACCCATGTGAGTTCAAGAAACTTGGAAAACCTCATCTTCACCATCCTTTTAAATAATCTATGGTTGATATTGACGGTTACAAAAGGTGTTTTCAAAAACATGTTACAGTCTCACAAAAATGTATGTAACAACTTTTTAGTTTTTCTCTTTCCTGTCTGACACAAAAAGGTGTACAGATGTGTGTTACACTAAAATCTTTCTATAAAAACGTGTAACATGCACAAAAATTAAAAATCTCGTAATACCTAAGTTCGAAAATGTTACATTTCATAAAATCTGAAAAATCTGCTGTTGAAAACAAATAAAAAAGTTTAACATGTGAAATTACATATCATGTAAAACGGGTGAAAGTGTACGATATACACACTCTCTCTCATCTGGACACAAAAGTGTAATATGTCATAATCTAAAAAAAGTTGTAATACGTGGTAATTTATGGTTCATCCATAAAGTTTCATGAGTTTTTGAACTCACAAGATTGACCTATACACACACACACACACATATATATATATAGATGACGTATAGGAAGAAAACTCACTTAAGTTGAAAAAAACTCAAGAAAACCCTATCTAACATTTTTATTTTTTTCTAAAAAAATAGGGAAAGTAACATACATATATTTGAACATTTTGTAAAAAAAATGTAAAAAGCGCCCAATGGTTTTTTTAAAAGGTTCAAAATTTTTATGTTACATTTTTTTAGACATATATATTATGTAACACGGAATTTTTAACATTTTTTTTTATAAAAAAACTGCTCGACGCTTTTTTTGTTTTTCTTATACAAAAATGTTCAAATATGTATATGTTACATTCCCTAATTTTTTTTAGAAAAAATTAAAAATGTTACATAGGGTTTTTCAAGGGTTTCTTGAGTTTTTTCAACTCAAGTGAGTTTTCATTTTATCCTTCCCATATATATATATATATATATAGGATTAGGTTCAAGAGTGAACACTAGTGTAGCTTGCGAACTGAGTGAACTAATCCTGGCCATACACGTGTGTAGATCAATGGCCAGTATTTGATGTTGAAATACACTAGTGTATTTTACGATTTGATGATGAGATCCTGGCCATACACATGTGTAGATCAATGGCCAGGATTTGTTCACCCAGTCCGCAAATACACTAATGTTCATTGTAGAACCCCACGCTATATATATATATATATATATATATACACACACATATATATACATAGGGGAAGGTTCAAATAAAAACCACTAGTTATTGTGAAAACTCGAAAACTAATTAAAATAGCCAAAAAAAACATACCAAAATTTTTTTTTGCATACCAATTTTCGCCATTTTTTATATATAAAAATAAAATTTCAAAAAAAAAAAAATTGTAGTGCACATGTGTAATACTACACATGTGTATGTGTACTACATTTTTTTTTATTTTTTTCATATAAAAAAACATGCGATTTTTATTAAAAAAAATTGAAAAAAAAATTTGGTGTGTTTTTAGGCTTTTTTAGTTAGTTTTCGAGTTTTCACGTTAAAACTGGTTTTCATTTGAACCTTCCCCTATACACACACACACACACACACACACAAACACACACACACATATATATATATATATATAGGGAGGAGATCATGCGAGAACCACCCTTATTGCGAGAACCGCAAGAACCAATGTGAAGACAACCTAAAATAGCTAAAAAAACATAAAAAAAACCTAAAAAAACCTAACCCCCCCCCCCCCCCAAGCTAAAAACTAAACCCCCAAAAAACCTAAAAAAAATCTAAAAAAATCAAAAAAAATCAAAAAAAAATTTTTAAATATTTTTTATGCTCAAATCGCTACTTTTAGTGGCCAAAGCTTCGAAAAGTAGCGATTTTTATATAAAAAAAAATTATGTGATTTTTAGCTATTTTTAGGCATTTTTTGTTGTGTTCACATTGGTTCTCGCGGTTCTCGCAATAAGAGGTGGTTCTCGCATGATCTTCTCCCTATATATATATATAGTAGGAGTTGGGTAGAAAGTGTGTTTTTCCTAGAAAGTCTAGGAAGCAATAAGAACGCGACATGTGTGTAACACCCAAAAAATGGGTTTGGTAATCTAAACCCGGTTAATATAAAGGAACGGGTAAAAATACCATTAGGGGTAAAAGTAAAACCGTAAATGAATATTAACTAGGAATAATTAACCTAGTTGAATATTAGTACCGTTGGTATTAAACGAAGAGTTGTAGCCTTAATTAATTAAAACGAAACATGAGGGACCAAAGTGAACAACTTGAAAGTTGTTTTATTAAAAGAAAACAACACACACACATACACACACATCGTGTGTGTGTTCTGGGCGTGATCAGGGGAGGCTCAAGAGAGCCAAACCCTAGTTCCTCATAAATCTCCAAATTTAAGGATGAATCGAGGCTCAAACTCATAAAGGAACATGAATTAACGATCACCCAAGCTAGGGGATCATAAGGTATGTTGAATCTTGATATTTAATGAAGTTGAGAATCTTGATGAACATCACAAGTAGTGATTTATGTATGTATCAAAGAGGTGATGGCCAAATTGGCGATGTGTGCTTGTTTAGAAACAAACTCTAAGCGAAGACTCTGAGTAAATTGCTAGAATTTAGGTGTTTGGATGAATTACCACACTTAGTTAAGTGGGTTTATGTTTAATCCATGAAATGGTATGAACTTGGTTAGGAATATGTGTAGAATGTGATGTGTATTTGTACATGGATTGATTATGGTATGGAATTTGTATGATGTTTACTTGTGTTGATAAATGAAAGTGATAATTAGGAAGAAACACATGAAATACTTGTACATTATGCTTAGAAAGTAGTATGCACACCAAGTGTTTGATGAAATGTCTAAATGACAATAATATGTGAAATTGTAAGCAATTAATGGGTAAACATGTATAGAATGTGGTAATGAGGAGATTTATAGTAAACTAACATGAGAAATGCATTTTAGATATAGTTCATGTGAAGATTATGTTCGGTTGATGTCGAGTATGCTTTATGCTTGTTTGAATCGGCTAATGAAAAACATATGTGAGATATGAACTTGATATGATCGTTCATATGAATAATCATGTATGCTAATAAGGATGTAAATGTAATGATATGAAAATATAGGAATCATGTCAAGATGGATGGGAGCGTGGAAGGCTAACGGGACAAGAAGACTCAAGTAGCGAATGCAAATACGGACACGTAAGGTAAGTAAATCCCGAACTTACACTTTAGATGTAAAATATATTGTAGTATGATGATTATTGTGATACATGTGAAAATATTAAACAATGGAAGTAAATAGGTAAGTTTACGGAAAAATAAGTCAAAAGTGAATAGGAAGGTATAATGATGCTAATTGTTTTCTGTTTAAGAATGAGGTGGAAGTGCAGGTATACTAATAATGGAGAATGAAGGTTAGGTATCGTAGTCAGACGAGAGTGTCCGAATGGATGGACGAATGGACTTATATGAACGAGAATAAGAGATGTTGATGCTTGATTATGCACGTTTTAAAGTATATATATTATGTCACTGGTTGCTAATGAAGTAATTGGTTGTGGTGACTGCAGGTTGTACAGGTTTATGAATGTTTGTTCAAGATGTGTAAGCGGTTGAAGATCGAGTCAAGACATGGGTTGTACGTGGTTGTGTATGAGGTCACTTAATTCGATATACGTATGTTAGTTTTTAATTAATTTATAAAAAGGGATTAATGTATTTAAGTGAAAGAAAGAATAACTTATAAAGAAATCTTTAGTATGTATTTTCCGCTGCGTCAAAATTTGGTTAAAACGTGTTAGGGCGTTACAAGTTGGTATCAGAGCCTAGGTTTGAGCGAAATCAAGTACAAATGAGTGAGTACTTGAACTCAAATCTGTGTGCTCTTGTGATTAAAGACCCGTACAATCCAGGACTCGATCAAGACCGAAAGGTAAGATTTAATATAAGTAAGTATGCGAGAGGTTACTAATAATGATGAATATTGAAAGGTGAGCTTGATGGATAATGAGGATGTTCCGCAGTCGCAAGCTAGTACGAAAGCTAAGGTGTGTGATATGTCAGGAAAATGGACCCCAGGTACCCAAATTTTAAATTTGGCAAGCATTAGTATGTAGCATACCCTTATATACGAGGGTGAAATCCTTAAAGGATTCAAATGGGGGTGGCAGGAACTTAAGACCGGTTCCCTAGACATAAAGTGATAATTCTTATGAGGACACGAGACTAGTATGTGGATTGCACGCCTGGCCAGTGTGCAAGAAGCATAGGACACTCGTGGGATCATGAGGATCATCACATCTATGTCCGGACGAATTGGGAATAAGGGTCGTGTGGGATGGAAAGGGGTCCCCCGATTCTTTAAGAATCGGGTCAAACATGAGAAAGAAAGATAAGAACGAAAAGAACGAAAAGAATGAAAATATATATATATATATATATATATATATATGAATAAAGATAGAAATGAAAAGAATGTAAAGTATGAATGAAAGGTTTGAATTCTGGATTGAATTCAAACCGGAATGGAATGAAAGGAATGAAAGGGTTGAATTCGGGAATGAATTCAAACCGGAATGGAATTAAAGGAAGTTAAGGTTTGAATTTGTGAATGAATTCAAACGAGAATGGAATGAAAAGAATGGAAGGTATGAATTAAGGTTTGAATCCGTAGATGAGTACGGATCAAACTTATAAAGAATGAAAAGAAGAATGAAAGTTAAATCCGTGGTGAATACGGATTAAATATGCAAGGAAGAAAAGAAGAATGAAAGGCTTGAGCCATAAGCAGTAAACAAATCAAGTACGCGGAAAAGCGTAGTCGGATGGAAGGTAAGTAAAGCTAACGGCATTTAAAGTAGTACAACTACTTATGTATTTGATTAGAAATAAGATATGTTAGTGTTCGAAAAGAAATTTCAAAATAAGATGTTCCGACACGAATCGATACGGGTCGGAACAAGTTAAAACTGGCAGTAAACCATATTTGATGGTAAAAAGGGTAAAATGGTAATTTGGTCATGGAAGGATGAAAGTATAATGAGTTTTGAAAGATTTTGTTATGATGTATGGCATGTTAAGTAATAAGGGTAACATGGTAAAACGGTAATTTAGTTACATGGATGAATGAAAATAAAGTTTAAAGAATACCCTATGGCGTAAGCGATGATAGGTTAAATGTATGGAAGGAAGGTTTAAAGATTATGACCATACGGTGAAAATCCGCAATGAGTCAAATGAGCGAAATGGTAAATCAATACCATTTTATTTAAAATGTAAAAAGGTTTGGGGCGTTTAGACCAAATGGGTCAATTAATGACGATAGGATCATTTGACGATGATGACTAATGAACGTTTGTTGAGTTTTATGCTCTCAGGATGGATAGCGGATGGAAATTACGTTGCCATTAATTAGCAACTTATTTAATGAAGTATTAAACGGGTCACAGCTTGATTCAAGCCAGGTATGTACGAATAAGATTGTAGTTAAAAAGTGTGACTTTTTGGTCAATTATGTATTAAGGTCCTTTGTCGTAAGAACCGGAGCATTTGTTGACCAAAACGCCCTCGAATGACAAAGCGGGTAAACAACCCTTATGGGCTATTTGAAAACAAGTGTTATGATTGGGTAAGTCATTTGAAAAGTGTAAAGGGTAAAGGTATAAGCTTTTGGGTTTTTGCCGTAATAGGAGGATCCGAGGGGTAAAACTCGGATTATATAGATCACCACATTAGATCCACCACAAATGTAGTTGTGGTGGGAAATCAATTGATAAGAAATGTGAAATTATGAACCAAGAAGCAAATGAAGGTGATCCGTGCTTTAAATAGACTTAAATACCCTTAACGGGTCAAAATAAGCATATGAACGAAAACGGGTTTAAGAACGTATATAAACCCGTGATATGAACCTAGTACGATAGACAATATTGAACTTATGGAGTTCTTGAGAAATGGGGATCAAACAAACGTGTTTGTTTGATAAATGCATGAACGGGTCGAATAATTCTTAAATGAATATTAAGCCAAAAGCTTGAAAGTTAAGAATTTTCTTAATCCAGAAGTGGGATTTTGAGTCCATATGAAAGAGGACCAAATTTTGGTCATGTAGGAAGAAACGGGAGGTTAAACGGGTAAACGGTTCAAAAGTTATGTGTGTTTTAGTGCGTTCGGACGACGAAACGAATCTGCAGAAAAAATGGGTTTTAGAGAGGGCGTCGGGCTTTGGTTTGTTCGAAAATGGCCGACGGCCTATACTCCTATCTACGGGGTTTTTAGCATACGGGTATAATTACAACCCGTCGCCGATGGCTTGGGGACCCGTCGGCGACGGGCTCTCTTTTGTGAGAACTCTGTATATTCGCTCTTGAACTCCCGGTGGTTTCGCAGCGCGTCCCGGTGCTCCGTTAAGCTTCCGAATGGGCCGAAATTAAGTTTCTGATGCATTTTTTATAAAGGACTATTGTCCAGAATAAAAATTTTTCCAAGCTGACCTGGCAGCTCGACCCCAGCTAGGGGCTCTGCCCCTTGGACCCCGCTTCTCTCGGGGGCGCTGCCCCCGAACCCCCGTTATTCCCCCTGAAGGATATGCACTTATGTAAGTATGTAAGAATGTATGCACATATGTAGATATGTATAAATGAATGTATGTATGTATGCACGTATGAAAGCATGTACGTATGTACGATTAAGATACGTTCGAGTATTAACGATATTAATCGTGTTTCAGTTGAGAAAGCAAGGTAATGCAGGTATGAGAACATTGGATGCATGAGGAATTGAAGTTGATCTCGGGAAGGGTAAAGTTACGTTATGTTACGAATTGAACCAATTATGAACCTTGCAAGGGTTTTATGAGTATGAATATGTTATCATACCTAAAGTATTGAAATGTTATAAACATTGTATAAAAGTTTATGAGCATTATTTATATAAAAGGCGAAGGTCCTTATAAATTCCAATTACGTAAGCTTAGGTCTTACAAATTATATTATTTGACCCATGTACAGTATAATGCTAATGCAAATCGGGAATTTGTGAAGGAACTATGGGTGAATGAACACAAAGTTGAACGCAAGTATGAAAGGAATTGTGATAACCATTAATGTTATAAATGAGAATGATGAAATTCTTGGCTGATGATAGTAGTAGGTGTGTTGAAAGGATGTTCACGATGAGAGCTCATTCTACAGACGAATGAAGTCAATCTGGTTAGAGGTCAATAAAGGAATGAAATCTTAGTTCAGTCTTAAAGTATTCAGTAACGCCCATATGTGTGAATAGTAAGTAATGCATGAGAAATCACGAATGAAATGATTTGTAAGGTAATATATGAATATACATGTAAATGTACGTATGCATGAAGAAGGAATTATCGTCCATGAAGGTATGAAGGGTATGTATGAATGTACGCATGTACGTAGAGGTGTTGGAATGTATATATATGTATGAATGTATTAAGGTATGAAGGTATCTATGAATGTATGCATGTATGAAGAGATGTAGGAATGTATGTATGTATACAAGTAGGAATGTATTAAGGTATGAAGATATGTATGAACGTACGTATGTAAGTAGAGAGATAGGAATGGTATGAATGTATGTAATAAATGTATGAAGGTACGTATGAGTGTGTGCATTATATAATGATAAGTAAGCATGTAAACATGTACGTATAGATGTGTTATTGTTGCAGGTATGTTTGCGGGTGTATGTAAATAGATGTATGCGTGTACATATATATATAAACGCATGTACGTATGTATTAAATGGTATTGAATGTGCACAAAGGAATGAAGTTTGTACGTACGAACATACGTGTGAATGTACGTATATGAGTATACCCAGTAGCATGTAACGTTAACAGACGTAGAATGATGTTAACCTTAGAGCTAAGCAAGTATGTGTGACTATGAGATAGTAGTTTTATTGTGTTAACGAAACAAGAATTAAAGGTTATACATTGTATGTATGGAATATAATCTTAAAAGACGAGATAAAGGTATTAGATTCGTTGTAAACGGATCATACGAATGTATGTATTATTACAAGTTTGAACAAGTATGCATATTGACCTGTTACTAATGGGTCAAGGAAATGAAAAGGATATGTGACAGTATGGACTGTTGTAATGAGTATTTGTGCAATAAAAGCAAGAGTGGCATGTCCAACATGATTTATGAATAAAAGTAGACATAATCGAGTCGTTATGATCAATGAATGCATGGAAGTATTATGCTCGATTTAAGAAAGTAAGGATAGGATGTACGGTTATATTTGTTCATGAATGAGGCCTTTTTATAAGGTGTGAGTAAATTCTTGCCATGGTACGTATTGTGTATGGAATGAATGAATAAACATGTAGTAATGATCATCACTAAGCAACCATCAAGAGGCAAGAATTTGAAATCTAAAGATATATATTTTAGAAATGTGTGTTAATTAGAAGGAATGGTAGTAACCGGTAGGTAAAGGATTATGGTCCCGTGGGTATGAGCAAGGTTTCGGGGACAAAACCTCTTTTAAGGTGGGTAGACTTGTAACACCCCAAAAATGGGTTTGGTAATCTAAACCCGGTTAATATAAAGGAACGGGTAAAAATACCATTAGGGGTAAAAGTAAAACCGTAAATGAATATTAACTAGGAATAATTAACCTAGTTGAATATTAGTACCGTTGGTATTAAACGAAGAGTTGTAGCCTTAATTAATTAAAACGAAACATGAGGGACCAAAGTGAACAACTTGAAAGTTGTTTTATTAAAAGAAAACAACACACACACATACACACACATCGTGTGTGTGTTCTGGGCGTGATCAGGGGAGGCTCAAGAGAGCCAAACCCTAGTTCCTCATAAATCTCCAAATTTAAGGATGAATCGAGGCTCAAACTCATAAAGGAACATGAATTAACGATCACCCAAGCTAGGGGATCATAAGGTATGTTGAATCTTGATATTTAATGAAGTTGAGAATCTTGATGAACATCACAAGTAGTGATTTATGTATGTATCAAAGAGGTGATGGCTAAATTGGCGATGTATGCTTGTTTAGAAACAAACTCTAAGCGAAGACTCTGAGTAAATTGCTAGAATTTAGGTGTTTGGATGAATTACCACACTTAGTTAAGTGGGTTTATGTTTAATCCATGAAATGGTATGAACTTGGTTAGGAATATGTGTAGAATGTGATGTGTATTTGTACATGGATTGATTATGGTATGGAATTTGTATGATGTTTACTTGTGTTGATAAATGAAGTTCAAGATCTTCCGTTTGTTACCTCCTGATGACTCGACGTGAGTCTCTGCCTTCTTCGTCTTGATCTCATCAAACTTGTTCAAACGAATAGCCTCCTCAGTGAGAGCTACGCTCAAATCGATCGCCTCAGTAATGGTCGCAGGCTTGGATGAGGTTACCATGCTTATGATTTGAGGAGCTAGTCCCTAAATGAAACGTTCAATTCTCTTGAACTCAGGAGTGACCATGTAGGGTACCACATGCGATAAGTCATGGAACCTTTGAACGTATTCTGCTATCTTTGGACCGTCCATTTTCAAGTGCCAGAACTCGGTCTCCAATCGCTGGATTTCTGCGCGGGAACAGTACTTTTTGCGCATAAGTTCCTTCAGTTCGGTCCAAGTCAGCGCGTAGGCAGCAGCTTCGCCAAGTGTCTGTACTTGCAGATTCCACCAAGAGAGGGCTCCATCCAAGAATAGCCCTGAGATATAGGTGACTTGCTGATCCAGCGCGCATTTGCTCATGCGAAGAACAGATTCGGTTTTCTCGGCCTAACGAACAAAGGTGACAGCACCTCCTGTGCCATCAAAGTTGACCGGTTTGCAGTCTAGAAACTGCTTGTAGGTGCATCCATGAGGTGGATTATTGTTGTTGCCAGTGTTGCCAGAGTTGCTTCCACTAGTCCCTCCTTGAGAGGCGGCGTATTGTGCAATGGCAGCAGCGATAATTTGCGGGAGTTCTGCCTCATTGGTAGGCAATGGCGTTTGACGTCTTGGCGGCATCTTCCAAAAGATGTGTTTACGTCGGTCAGGTCATAGTAAGTAGAGTGTACGTAAGTATACAACAATATCAACACATAACATCTCATGTTATCAATCACATAACATCTCATGTTATAAATAAATCACCCATATGGATAGCCTCTGCAATGGTTGAGGGCTTCGAGGTAGTAACCATACCCCTGACCTGGGGTGCAAGTGTCCAATGAATCGTTCAATCCTTTTGAACTTCGGTTTGACTAAGTAGGGGGGCGACCCTAGATAAGTCGTGCGATCGCTGGACAAGTTCAGGAATTTCTGGTTCGTCCATTTTCAAATTCCTGAGCTCCACCTCAAGCTTCTAAATTCCAGTCCTAAAACAACATTTCTTCTCAATCGTTTCCTTGAGCTCGTCCCAGCTCAGTGCATATGCAGCGTCTGTGCCAAGGGTCTGAACCTGGAGGTTCCATTAAGAGAGTGTGCCATCTAGAAATATCCCCGAGATATAGGTAACACTCTGTTGGGGCGAACAGTTACTCATTCTTAGAATGGAGTCGGTCTTTTCGGACCAACGAACAAATGCATTGGCGCCTCCTGTTCCGTCAAAGTTCAAAGGCTTGCAGTTCAGGAACTGTTTATAGGTGCAGCCAGTTGGAGGGTTATTTCCAGTAATGTCATCGTTGTACTTAGAGCGGAGGGCTTCATGTCGTGCATTTGTCTGTGAGATGCGTTCTTGCAGCTCGGCTTCTATCCTTGGCAACGTACTGGTGTTTGTGTCACGTCTGGGTGACATTCCCTTTTGTCGAAGTGGTGTGAAGCGGGTTAGACAATGTTTCAATTGTCTATGAGGTGTATATAGCAACATAAGCCATCATGTAATCACCCAATTTCACACGCAAATATACTCACTGTATGAGTGGGGAAGTAAATTTCTGAGCCTTCACATAGGCTTGCCAATTTGGCTTGTTGCTCGTAATAGAATAAACTCGAGGCTACATCGCCTTGGTCATTCGTGTTTAAGTTATTTCCTGCTGCATTGGTTATCATTAGCTTGACCCGCAGAGTCCACCAGGATTCCTGTGCACTACAAATCGTTATTACGTGGGCCCCCGTAATAATAAATTGTCTTGCACAGTTACCCCAAATTTTCTCTCGTCCAAGCAGATGATCAATCAAGGAGCAACAGTAGGTGCATTGGCATGAACAGGGTCATGCTCCAATGCGGGGTCAGGAGTAGCGCCTGGCTCAGGGGCCACGGCCGGCTCCGGATCAAAACTCCATCTCAAGATCAGCTGGATCAACAAACACAGGGGGTTACAGGATCCTCCAAGGGCTGGTCTAAGTGCATGAATTCAATGTCATGGTCTGGATCAAAACCAGGTGGAAAAACAGAATCGTCCTCAATATCGCGATCAAACTCAAATCTGTGTGCGAGAACTGGGGCAGCTGTTGACGCCATATCAGGGTCGGCGTCGTGTGAGTGGTGCTGCACTCCCTGTATGTGCAAAGATGCGGATGTCAGAAACTCAAATGAGCCTGGGATAGGGGAATTGGCATGAGTTTCCCCTGCAGAAGCGTCCGCATGCAGTAGTCTAATACCAGCAGCAATAGGGTCCTGCCCTCGAATGGGTCCTCCTCCAGTAGATCGTTATCGTCGTCAGAGGCCACGTCGGGAGGGGGGCATATCAACAACAGGATAAGCAGCAAGGGGGCAAATTCCCAACAAGATGGCCATCAGTAGGCTCTGCTACGACTTCAGGCAGCGCAAAAGGGCTGAAAGTCGTCATTGTCTGTGCCGGTAGTATCGGAAATGTACACCTCGTGCTTTGATGAAACTATGTCGTCTGATACTATGGCCATGGGATTCGTAGTGTCCATCTTTCTAGTATATGATGGAAGCATGACGTTTGTAACACAAACACGTATAACAATCAATCGTATAATCAGATAATCACATAAGTCACCAAGTAAGATACCACATAATTCTCCTAGTCCCACTAGCCTCCCAGTCTCCTAGACTGCTCTATCAACTACCTCGACCTCTCAGATCGAGCCTCGGTCTCCAATACCGAGCCTCAGCCTCCAAACTGAGCCTACTCTTCCTAGTCCAACTAGCCAACTACCTCGATCTCTCAGACCGAGCCTCGGCCTCTCAGACCGAGCCTCAGCCTTTCTAGACTGAGCCTACTCTTCCTAGTCTCACTAGCCAACTACCTCGATCTCTCAGATCGAGCCTCGGCCTCTCAGACCGAGCCTCAGCCTTTCTAGACTGAGCCTACTCTTCCTAGTCTCACTAGCCAACTACCTCGATCTCTCAGACCGAGCCTCGGCCTCTCAGACCGAGCCTCAGCCTTTCTAGACTGAGCCTATAAATAATAAAATGTGCTCAACATTCGTTTGTAAAAAGTTTTGGATCTGGACTTAAGTGGTATGCAGAAAAATGTTTTCGTGAGAGCCCTGGTGATCATAGTCTAGACTCGAGAAAGAATCCTAGTTCGCTATGATCAGAGCTCTGATACCAAGCTGTCACACCCTGGCTTTGCGGAAGCGTGGTTAATTTTGGTGTGACTTCTTAATACCATAGCTTAATCATAACAAAGCTATATGAAATAAAATCATGCAAGATCATCCGTTTGATTAAGTTTTAAAACCAGAGTAACATACCATTGTCTTAAAGACTTACAACACCATAACGTAAAACATTGTCTTGAACAACATAAACATGAAATAAACGCAGTTTAAGAGTTGTGACTTGTCCAGGAAAGAGTCACATTTCCTAAACTGGGATGACCTTGGAACCCTTATGCAGCGGGAAAACATAACATACCGTGCCAGATCTTTAATTTCCTGAAATACATGTAAGTTGAAAAATCAACAATAATGTTGAGCGAGTTCATGTGTAAGTGAGTATGTAAAACACTTGTAAGTATAAAAGTTCCCTGGTATGTAGCAGTGTAAGGAAAAAGAGATCACCAATGGTTTGCAAGGCCATTAGTATGTGTGAAGTGTAAGTAGGAAGACTCAACCTAGCAGATTTTTGCGTCGGGTACAAAGTCACTCAAGGTCCGTTCTGCTGGGCCTCTTAGAGGTCCGTTCTGTTGGGCCTAGAGTTGGGCTCGCTACACCCAGATAGATCTACCGCTTACGTCCCTCGGTGTTTCTGCCTACCCACTCACATGATCTAAGTAGTAAACCTCCTTACGCTAACCATACCGTGTATAAAGTACTTGTAATCAAAGTAACATGTATTTCACCCCCGCAGTTAAGAAAACTGAAAACAGTTAGAGAAAAGGGGGACATGAACTCACAGTGAAGCGTCTCTACCAAGTATCTCCTGCTCACGCAGCTGTGCGACGACCTACAGGTGCTAATTTCTATTAGACGGACGGCCGTGCCTTAGCTTTATAGTTTTAAGTCTTTGGGAAATAGTTAGACAACTATTTCGTGTTTATGTTCTGTATATACTTGGTAGTTGATCTCCTTCCCAAGGATGGGGGATTCAATACATGTGCGTTCAAATTATATCATTAAGTCTCACTTAATATATGTATATATTTCCAATTTCACATAATTTTTCTCCAATAATACGTTGTTAAAATACGCGTTCATAGATATTTCCGTAAGTGCGTAAGTTACGTTTAACAATCGAGTGGTAATATACCTACCGGTGTAACTTATATATTTATGGTGAAAGCGTTCGTATTATTTTGGATTCGTTAACGTTCGTAAATATTATTTTTACTCTAAAAATAATATTTATGTATTTTCACAAAATAATCATAAACAGTGTGTGAAAAATATATATATTTATCACGTTAAATTTTGTGAAAATCCCACCTCCGAATATTTAGTAAATAAAGTCATGGCGAAATTTATATTTTGAAAACATGTCCAAAAATAATTCTAACACTTGTAGTGTAAATAGTTCTAAGTGTTAGGTTGTTAGAAAAATTTCGCCAGAGTTTCCTCTGTAACTGGAGGTGGCCACGCTTTCAAGCGTATCATTTTCTTTAACAAATCAACTCAACAATTTTCTTTATTTGATCAAAACAACTTTTCTCACAACAACAAATCAACATATGTGTAAATTGCCAAAAATTACATGAACTTGCAGTTTTTCCCAAAACTGTGGTGTAAATCCCTTAAATTTAGTAGATCTTTATATAAGGTAATTTGATCTTGTAAAAACCTCGTTTTTAGAGAAAATCCATCTTTACAACTTTCCGTCATCTTTTACAAAAACTGTTATTTTGTCGGATCCTTTCATTTCACAGGTGTTTACACACTTGTGGTTTATAAAAATCATGCTTGTTAGTGTAAGATCCATCTTTTAAAATACATGATTTCTTTGATACGTGGTTCTTTGAAAATACCACTTGCAGATACGTAGATCTGCTAGTTTTAAACACAATTCTTACAAGTAAAACTCTTTTACACAAGTTCATGATTCGTGTGTGGTAGAGTTTCACCTTTTAACCCTTGTATCATTCAAAACAAGCTTATGTTAAGATCCATGATCTTACCAAATCATAGATCGGGCCTAAATAATCATACATTTCGAATACTACATCATTTACACAACTCATGTGCTATTAACCACCATTTTTAGTGTTTTAAGTAGACTTTAATGCATCAACTTGTAAGATTTCGAGTTTTAATCATCATACATCTTATTAACCACCTTAGATTAGTTCAAATATGAGTTTTAAGCATTATACCTCTAGCTCGAGGCTAGGGAAGAATCTATGCGCAAAAGAGGTGGATAAAAGCTAAGTAGAGAGGTCCTTCGTGTTCCGTTTGCTCCAAGCTTCCTAATACGAGACCCTTAACACTTGCACGATCTTGGAATGGCTTGTATGAAATCGAAAGATGGATAGATGGATGGTGGGGTGTTCGGCCGTAAGTGATAAAGAGAGGGAGAGAGTTTGAGGTTGTGATGTTGTGAGATGGATGATTATGTTGTGTTAAGACAAGATCTTATAGGCAATTCATATGTGCATTATCCATTGGATTAAGTGTAGGCTAGATATTAAACAACTAGATTAAAATAATCAAAAGTTGCAAGTACTTGTTCCCTCTAGTTTGGGGCCGGTTAGCAAGGGGGGGGGGGGGGGTCCTAGTTCGATATCAACTAGATAGTTAGGATAAAAGTTAAGTTAAGTAGGTTAGTTAAGCACTTAACTTGGTTACTTGTGTATAGTGTGTTACAACGGGTGTTAGGGCATACGGGGACCCTAACTGGCTCAGAAAAAGATAAATAATGAAAATAACAATATTTTCATGTTCCGGGTATAGTCCGGTTGTTCGGTTGGATAGTAATC
Source organism: Helianthus tuberosus (assembly GCA_030545235.1). NCBI lineage: Eukaryota > Viridiplantae > Streptophyta > Magnoliopsida > Asterales > Asteraceae > Helianthus > Helianthus tuberosus. The sequence continues at coordinate 72,803,783 of CM060446.1, read as the reverse complement.
CGTTAAAGTGCTTAACAAAGCTTAAAGTGTCGTTATTACCATTTTTAGTGACACAACTTATTCCTGACACTTTGGAAAGTGTCTAGCAATATTTTTCTCATGTTTTGGCACTTTATTAGTTAGCTAAAAGCTGAATTATTATGTAAAGTGCTGAGTTTTGTACTTAGAGTACGTTTTAGGCACATCCAGTCATTGTAACTTATCCCTAGAGACGCAGTTCCACAACCCTTATATCCCTACACTCACCACTTAGTGTAGCAAAATATTTCAGGCTCTTACAGGCCTTAGAGGCAGTGTTTGCCTGATGCTGGCTTTATCAGCATGTTCAATAGGTTATCCGTTATAGTGCTACTGTGCTTTTTGTGCATCATGTTTGTCACTAGGGTTCAACATGTAAATAATGTAGTGACGATAAGTAAAGTATGATGCAAGTAAGTACATGTATCAGATATCAAGTAGCAGTTCTTCAGCTAGTTCAAACAAGCACAGTAATTAAGCAGTAATTAATCATTAGTTAAGTCGTACGGATACCTGGTTTAGTGCGGGTTGTCACATTCTCCCCCCGTTAAATAAATTTCGTCCCGAAATTTAAGTTCTGCTACTAGATGCAGGGTTCTTAGGAAAAAGGTGGGGGTATTTCTCTTTCATCTGGTCCTCACGTTCCCAGGTGTACTCAGGACCATGTCTGGCATTCCAACGAACTTTGACGAGCTTGACACTGCTCCGGCGGGTCTTGTTAACTTTCCAATCCGTAACCTCGACCGGTTCTTCAACGAAGTGGAGCGTGTCGTCAACATGAATCTCGTCGGTGGGAATGGCAACGGTGACTTGAGTTGGACTTTTCTTTAGATTGGATACATGAAATGTATCGTGAACACCATTCAGTTCAGCAGGTAGGTCCAACTTGTATGCTACTTGCCCTATTCTTTCCAGAATTCTGAAGGGACCAATGTAGCGCGGATTTAACTTCCCACGCTTTCCGAAGCGTGCCACACCCTTCCAGGGTGAGACTTTCAATAACACCATTTCTCCAACTTGGAAATCCACATGTTTCCGGTTTGGATCCGCATAGGCCTTCTGTCTGTGGCGAGCTGCCTCGATTCGTTTAAGAATCTGCGCGATCTTGTCTGTCGTCTCTTGGACGATTTCGAGACCAGCAAGTTGCCTATCACCTGCGTCAGCCCAACATAGTGGTGATCGGCACTTGCGTCCGTAAAGGGCTTCAAATGGCGCGACACCAATACTGGTGTGGTAGCTGTTGTTGTATGAAAATTCAACCAAAGGTAAATGTTTGTCCCAGCTACCGCCCAAATCCATAACACATGCTCTCAGCATGTCTTCCAAAGTCTGTATCGTTCGCTCGCTCTGGCCGTCAGTTTGCGGATGAAACGCAGTGCTCAGATTCAATTGTGAGCCAAAGGCTTCTTGGAAGGATTGCCATATCCTTGACACAAACCTTCCGTCTCTATCAGAGATGATTGAGAGGGGTACTCCATGGCGTGCGACGATCTCTCTCATGTAAATTTCGGCCAACTTGCTCGTATTATCCTTCTCTCTGATAGGTAAGAAGTGAGCTGACTTCGTTAATCGATCCACTATCACCCAGATAGTGTCATGGCCTCTTGGCGTTCTTGGCAATTTTGTAATAAAATCCATGGAGATTTGTTCCCATTTCCACTTGGGAATCTCAGGTTGTTGCAGAAGTCCTGAAGGCTTCTGGTATTCGGCTTTAACCTTAGCGCATGTTAAACGTTTGCTCACGTAAACAGCAACATCGCCTTTCATCCTAGGCCACCAATAATAATCTTTGAGATCCTGGTACATCTTATCCGCACCTGGATGGATAGAGTACCGTGATTTGTGAGCTTCATCAAAAATAACTTTCCTTAAACCACCAAACAGAGGAACCCAAATCCTTTTCTCGAAGCATAACGTTCCCTCCTCGTTTGGTACCAAAAGCTTCTCCATCCCACGGAGATATTCTTCTTCGAGGTTTCCTTCTTTGAGGGCTTCTTTCTGCGCGGCACGAATGCGCAAGGAAAGATCGGTTCGAATAATCATTTCTAAAGCTCTAACCCTTATGGGCTTGATTCTCTCTTTACGACTTAGGGCATCGGCGACTACGTTCGCCTTCCCTGGATGATACTTTATCTCGCAGTCGTAATCGTTCAGCAACTCAACCCATCGTCTTTGCCTCATATTCAACTCCTTCTGGTTGAATATATGTTGTAGGCTCTTGTGATCTGTAAAGATTGTACACTTTGTACCATAAAGGTAGTGTCTCCAGATCTTTAAAGCAAAAACCACTGCGCCGGGCTCCAGATCGTGTGTGGTATAGTTCTTTTCATGCACTTTCAACTGACGCGATGCGTAAGCAATAACCTTTTGGCGTTGCATCAACACACAACCCAATCCTTGACGCGATGCGTCGCAATATACCACAAAATCATCAGTACCTTCTGGTAGAGCTAAAATTGGCGCGTTACAAAGCTTATCCTTCAATATCTGAAACGCTTCATCCTGTTTGATTCCCCAATCAAACTTCTTATCCTTCTGCGTGAGGAGCGTCAATGGTTGAGCGATCTTTGAAAAATTCTCAATGAATCTTCGATAATAGCCAGCCAAACCCAAGAATTACCGAATCTCGGTTGGCGTCTTTGGCGTTTCCCAATCCTTGATCGCCTCGATCTTGGTTGGATCCACGTGAATTCCATCTCCATTTACCACGTGCCCAAGGAATTGCACCTCTCGTAGCCAAAACTCGCACTTAGAGAATTTGGCATACAGCTGTTCCTTCTTCAGCAGCTCTAGAATGGCTCTAAGATGCTGCTCGTGTTCAGCCTTCGTCTTTGAATAAATTAAAATGTCATCGATGAATACAATCACGAACTTATCCAAGTACGGCTTGCAAACTCTATTCATTAGATCCATGAATACTGCAGGTGCGTTTGTCAAACCAAATGGCATAACGAGAAACTCGTAGTGTCCATAACGAGTTCTGAAGGCTGTCTTCGGAATGCTTTCCTCTTGTATCCTTAACTGATGGTATCCAGATCGAAGATCGATCTTTGAATAAAAGCTTGAACCTTGCAGTTGGTCAAACAGATCATCAATTCTTGGCAGAGGATACCTATTCTTGATCGTCAGCTTGTTCAATTCCCGGTAGTCAATACACATACGGAACTACCGTCCTTCTTCTTGACAAACAGGACCGGAGCTCCCCAAGGCGAGAAGCTTGGTCGGATAAAACCCTTGTCTAACAACTCTTGAAGTTGTGTCGACAGTTCCTGCATCTCAGACGGAGCAAGTCTGTACGGTGCCTTAGCCACAGGCGCGGCGCCTGGAACTAAGTCGATGCGAAACTCTACTTGCCTCTGAGGTGGCAGTCCAGGCAAGTCTTCTGGGAAGACTTCTGGATACTCCCTCACGACAGGGATGTCTTCGATCTTTGGCTCAGCAGCCTTTTTATCCACAATGTGTGCCAGAAAAGCAACACATCCTTTCTGCAAACACTTCCTTGCTTTCAAGCAGTTGATAATCCTCAACGGCGTCTCACGCTTCTCTCCATGAACAACAATGGTCTCACCATCATCGGTTGGGATACGAACAACCTTTTCGTGACAAACTATCTCAGCTTTGTTGCCTGATAACCAATCCATTCCTACCACCACGTCGAAGCTTCCCAACTGGACTGGTAGTAGATCTAGAGAGAACTCACGCTCTCCCAATTCAATCACACAACCTCTGATAACTTCATTGGCTTCTACTAACTTCCCATTTGCTAATTCGATCGAGTAGGGAATATCTAACTTATTAGCGGCTAAACCAAGCATATTCTTAAATTCTAACGATACGAAGCTATAATCGGCACCAGTATCAAACAAAACGGATGCATAGCGTTGGTTCACAGGGAACGTACCAGTAACGACATTGGGGTCCTGGCGCGCTTCCCTTGCTTCGATTTGAAACACTCTTCCACGGGCATGGTTTAAGTCTGGGCAGTTCTTCTTAAAATGCCCGATATCACCGCAGTTAAAGCATCCAAGTCTTTGCCCGTTTCCACCAGCCTGATCATTCCTCTGATTACGATTCACGGCGCCCGCTTGGTTAGCATTGTTGCCTCGATTCTCGTTACCTCCATAGTTATCTTGTGGGCGATTTCCATTCCCACCCAGGTTGTAATTTCTGTTTCCGAATCCTCCCTGGCCTCCCTGACCAGCAGTGGCCTAACAAGTGTCCTTCGAGTGGCCACGTTTCCCACATGCTTCGCATACTTTTGGCCCGCAATGACCAGAATGGTGGCGCTGGCAGGTGTTGCATTTAGGTTGGGTGCCCATATACCCTTTTCCTTTCTTTCCTCTACCAGCTGTAACCTGAGCTGGCGTGTCTGATCCTCCTTTCTTAACAACCACACTGGCGCCCTGCTTGAAGTTCAAGATCTTCCGTTTGTTACCTCCTGATGACTCGACGTGAGTCTCTGCCTTCTTCGTCTTGATCTCATCAAACTTGTTCAAACGAATAGCCTCCTCAGTGAGAGCTACGCTCAAATCGATCGCCTCAGTAATGGTCGCAGGCTTGGATGAGGTTACCATGCTTATGATTTGAGGAGCTAGTCCCCAAATGAAACGTTCAATTCTCTTGAACTCAGGAGTGACCATGTAGGGTACCACATGCGATAAGTCATGGAACCTTTGAACGTATTCTGCTATCTTTGGACCGTCCATTTTCAAGTGCCAGAACTCGGTCTCCAATCGCTGGATTTCTGCGCGGGAACAGTACTTTTTGCGCATAAGTTCCTTCAGTTCGGTCCAAGTCAGCGCGTAGGCAGCAGCTTCGCCAAGTGTCTGTACTTGCAGATTCCACCAAGAGAGGGATCCATCCAAGAATAGCCCTGAGATATAGGTGACTTGTTGATCCAGCGCGCATTTGCTCATGCGAAGAACAGATTCGGTTTTCTCGGCCTAACGAATAAAGGTGACAGCACCTCCTGTGCCATCAAAGTTGACCGGTTTGCAGTCTAGAAACTGCTTGTAGGTGCATCCATGAGGTGGATTATTGTTGTTGCCAGTGTTGCCAGAGTTGCTTCCACTAGTCCCTCCTTGAGAGGCGGCGTATTGTGCAATGGCAGCAGCGATAATTTGCGGGAGTTCTGCCTCATTGGTAGGCAATGGCGTTTGACGTCTTGGCGGCATCTTCCAAAAGATGTGTTTACGTCGGTCAGGTCATAGTAAGTAGAGTGTACGTAAGTATACAACAATATCAACACATAACATCTCATGTTATCAATCACATAACATCTCATGTTATAAATAAATCACCCATATGGATAGCCTCTGCAATGGTTGAGGGCTTCGAGGTAGTAACCATACCCCTGACCTGGGGTGCAAGTGTCCAATGAATCGTTCAATCCTTTTGAACTCCGGTTTGACTAAGTAGGGGGCGACCCTAGATAAGTCGTGCGATCGCTGGACAAGTTCAGGAATTTCTGGTTCGTCCATTTTCAAATTCCTGAGCTCCACCTCAAGCTTCTAAATTCCAGTCCTAAAACAACATTTCTTCTCAATCGTTTCCTTGAGCTCGTCCCAGCTCAGTGCATATGCAGCGTCTGTGCCAAGGGTCTGAACCTGGAGGTTCCATTAAGAGAGTGTGCCATCTAGAAATATCCCCGAGATATAGGTAACACTCTGTTGGGGCGAACAGTTACTCATTCTTAGAATGGAGTCGGTCTTTTCGGACCAACGAACAAATGCATTGGCGCCTCCTGTTCCGTCAAAGTTCAAAGGCTTGCAGTTCAGGAACTGTTTATAGGTGCAGCCAGTTGGAGGGTTATTTCCAGTAATGTCATCGTTGTACTTAGAGCGGAGGGCTTCATGTCGTGCATTTGTCTGTGAGATGCGTTCTTGCAGCTCGGCTTCTATCCTTGGCAACGTACTGGTGTTTGTGTCACGTCTGGGTGACATTCCCTTTTGTCGAAGTGGTGTGAAGCGGGTTAGACAATGTTTCAATTGTCTATGAGGTGTATATAGCAACATAAGCCATCATGTAATCACCCAATTTCACACGCAAATATACTCACTGTATGAGTGGGGAAGTAAATTTCTGAGCCTTCACATAGGCTTGCCAATTTGGCTTGTTGCTCGTAATAGAATAAACTCGAGGCTACATCGCCTTGGTCATTCGTGTTTAAGTTATTTCCTGCTGCATTGGTTATCATTAGCTTGACCCGCAGAGTCCACCAGGATTCCTGTGCACTACAAATCGTTATTACGTGGGCCCCCGTAATAATAAATTGTCTTGCACAGTTACCCCAAATTTTCTCTCGTCCAAGCAGATGATCAATCAAGGAGCAACAGTAGGTGCATTGGCATGAACAGGGTCATGCTCCAATGCGGGGTCAGGAGTAGCGCCTGGCTCAGGGGCCACGGCCGGCTCCGGATTAAAACTCCATCTCAAGATCAGCTGGATCAACAAACACAGGGGGTTACAGGATCCTCCAAGGGCTGGTCTAAGTGCATGAATTCAATGTCATGGTCTGGATCAAAACCAGGTGGAAAAACAGAATCGTCCTCAATATCGCGATCAAACTCAAATCTGTGTGCGAGAACTGGGGCAGCTGTTGACGCCATATCAGGGTCGGCGTCGTGTGAGTGGTGCTGCACTCCCTGTATGTGCAAAGATGCGGATGTCAGAAACTCAAATGAGCCTGGGATAGGGGAATTGGCATGAGTTTCCCCTGCAGAAGCGTCCGCATGCAGTAGTCTAATACCAGCAGCAATAGGGTCCTGCCCTCGAATGGGTCCTCCTCCAGTAGATCGTTATCGTCGTCAGAGGCCACGTCGGGAGGGGGGCATATCAACAACAGGATAAGCAGCAAGGGGGCAAATTCCCAACAAGATGGCCATCAGTAGGCTCTGCTACGACTTCAGGCAGCGCAAAAGGGCTGAAAGTCGTCATTGTCTGTGCCGGTAGTATCGGAAATGTACACCTCGTGCTTTGATGAAACTATGTCGTCTGATACTATGGCCATGGGATTCGTAGTGTCCATCTTTCTAGTATATGATGGAAGCATGACGTTTGTAACACAAACACGTATAACAATCAATCGTATAATCAGATAATCACATAAGTCACCAAGTAAGATACCACATAATTCTCCTAGTCCCACTAGCCTCCCAGTCTCCTAGACTGCTCTATCAACTACCTCGACCTCTCAGATCGAGCCTCGGTCTCCAATACCGAGCCTCAGCCTCCAAACTGAGCCTACTCTTCCTAGTCCAACTAGCCAACTACCTCGATCTCTCAGACCGAGCCTCGGCCTCTCAGACCGAGCCTCAGCCTTTCTAGACTGAGCCTACTCTTCCTAGTCTCACTAGCCAACTACCTCGATCTCTCAGATCGAGCCTCGGCCTCTCAGACCGAGCCTCAGCCTTTCTAGACTGAGCCTACTCTTCCTAGTCTCACTAGCCAACTACCTCGATCTCTCAGACCGAGCCTCGGCCTCTCAGACCGAGCCTCAGCCTTTCTAGACTGAGCCTATAAATAATAAAATGTGCTCAACATTCGTTTGTAAAAAGTTTTGGATCTGGACTTAAGTGGTATGCAGAAAAATGTTTTCGTGAGAGCCCTGGTGATCATAGTCTAGACTCGAGAAAGAATCCTAGTTCGCTATGATCAGAGCTCTGATACCAAGCTGTCACACCCTGGCTTTGCGGAAGCGTGGTTAATTTTGGTGTGACTTCTTAATACCATAGCTTAATCATAACAAAGCTATATGAAATAAAATCATGCAAGATCATCCGTTTGATTAAGTTTTAAAACCAGAGTAACATACCATTGTCTTAAAGACTTACAACACCATAACGTAAAACATTGTCTTGAACAACATAAACATGAAATAAACGCAGTTTAAGAGTTGTGACTTGTCCAGGAAAGAGTCACATTTCCTAAACTGGGATGACCTTGGAACCCTTATGCAGCGGGAAAACATAACATACCGTGCCAGATCTTTAATTTCCTGAAATACATGTAAGTTGAAAAATCAACAATAATGTTGAGCGAGTTCATGTGTAAGTGAGTATGTAAAACACTTGTAAGTATAAAAGTTCCCTGGTATGTAGCAGTGTAAGGAAAAAGAGATCACCAATGGTTTGCAAGGCCATTAGTATGTGTGAAGTGTAAGTAGGAAGACTCAACCTAGCAGATTTTTGCGTCGGGTACAAAGTCACTCAAGGTCCGTTCTGCTGGGCCTCTTAGAGGTCCGTTCTGTTGGGCCTAGAGTTGGGCTCGCTACACCCAGATAGATCTACCGCTTACGTCCCTCGGTGTTTCTGCCTACCCACTCACATGATCTAAGTAGTAAACCTCCTTACGCTAACCATACCGTGTATAAAGTACTTGTAATCAAAGTAACATGTATTTCACCCCCGCAGTTAAGAAAACTGAAAACAGTTAGAGAAAAGGGGGACATGAACTCACAGTGAAGCGTCTCTACCAAGTATCTCCTGCTCACGCAGCTGTGCGACGACCTACAGGTGCTAATTTCTATTAGACGGACGGCCGTGCCTTAGCTTTATAGTTTTAAGTCTTTGGGAAATAGTTAGACAACTATTTCGTGTTTATGTTCTGTATATACTTGGTAGTTGATCTCCTTCCCAAGGATGGGGGATTCGATACATGTGCGTTCAAATTATATCATTAAGTCTCACTTAATATATGTATATATTTCCAATTTCACATAATTTTTCTCCAATAATACGTTGTTAAAATACGCGTTCATAGATATTTCCGTAAGTGTGTAAGTTACGTTTAACAATCGAGTGGTAATATACCTACCGGTGTAACTTATATATTTATGGTGAAAGCGTTCGTATTATTTTGGATTCGTTAACGTTCGTAAATATTATTTTTACTCTAAAAATAATATTTATGTATTTTCACAAAATAATCATAAACAGTGTGTGAAAAATATATATATTTATCACGTTAAATTTTGTGAAAATCCCACCTCCGAATATTTAGTAAATAAAGTCATGGCGAAATTTATATTTTGAAAACATGTCCAAAAATAATTCTAACACTTGTAGTGTAAATAGTTCTAAGTGTTAGGTTGTTAGAAAAATTTCGCCAGAGTTTCCTCTGTAACTGGAGGTGGCCACGCTTTCAAGCGTATCATTTTCTTTAACAAATCAACTCAACAATTTTCTTTATTTGATCAAAACAACTTTTCTCACAACAACAAATCAACATATGTGTAAATTGCCAAAAATTACATGAACTTGCAGTTTTTCCCAAAACTGTGGTGTAAATCCCTTAAATTTAGTAGATCTTTATATAAGGTAATTTGATCTTGTAAAAACCTCGTTTTTAGAGAAAATCCATCTTTACAACTTTCCGTCATCTTTTACAAAAACTGTTATTTTGTCGGATCCTTTCATTTCACAAGTGTTTACACACTTGTGGTTTATAAAAATCATGCTTGTTAGTGTAAGATCCATCTTTTAAAATACATGATTTCTTTGATACGTGGTTCTTTGAAAATACCACTTGCAGATACGTAGATCTGCTAGTTTTAAACACAATTCTTACAAGTAAAACTCTTTTACACAAGTTCATGATTCGTGTGTGGTAGAGTTTCACCTTTTAACCCTTGTATCATTCAAAACAAGCTTATGTTAAGATCCATGATCTTACCAAATCATAGATCGGGCCTAAATAATCATACATTTCGAATACTACATCATTTACACAACTCATGTGCTATTAACCACCATTTTTAGTGTTTTAAGTAGACTTTAATGCATCAACTTGTAAGATTTCGAGTTTTAATCATCATACATCTTATTAACCACCTTAGATTAGTTCAAATATGAGTTTTAAGCATTATACCTCTAGCTCGAGGCTAGGGAAGAATCTATGCGCAAAAGAGGTGGATAAAAGCTAAGTAGAGAGGTCCTTCGTGTTCCGTTTGCTCCAAGCTTCCTAATACGAGACCCTTAACACTTGCACGATCTTGGAATGGCTTGTATGAAATCGAAAGATGGATAGATGGATGGTGGGGTGTTCGGCCGTAAGTGATAAAGAGAGGGAGAGAGTTTGAGGTTGTGATGTTGTGAGATGGATGATTATGTTGTGTTAAGACAAGATCTTATAGGCAATTCATATGTGCATTATCCATTGGATTAAGTGTAGGCTAGATATTAAACAACTAGATTAAAATAATCAAAAGTTGCAAGTACTTGTTCCCTCTAGTTTGGGGCCGGTTAGCAAGGGGGGGGGGGGGTCCTAGTTCGATATCAACTAGATAGTTAGGATAAAAGTTAAGTTAAGTAGGTTAGTTAAGCACTTAACTTGGTTACTTGTGTATAGTGTGTTACAACGGGTGTTAGGGCATACGGGGACCCTAACTGGCTCAGAAAAAGATAAATAATGAAAATAACAATATTTTCATGTTCCGGGTATAGTCCGGTTGTTCGGTTGGATAGTAATCCGTTAAAGTGCTTAACAAAGCTTAAAGTGTCGTTATTACCATTTTTAGTGACACAACTTATTCCTGACACTTTGGAAAGTGTCTAGCAATATTTTTCTCATGTTTTGGCACTTTATTAGTTAGCTAAAAGCTGAATTATTATGTAAAGTGCTGAGTTTTGTACTTAGAGTACGTTTTAGGCACATCCAGTCATTGTAACTTATCCCTAGAGACGCAGTTCCACAACCCTTATATCCCTACACTCACCACTTAGTGTAGCAAAATATTTCAGGCTCTTACAGGCCTTAGAGGCAGTGTTTGCCTGATGCTGGCTTTATCAGCATGTTCAATAGGTTATCCGTTATAGTGCTACTGTGCTTTTTGTGCATCATGTTTGTCACTAGGGTTCAACATGTAAATAATGTAGTGACGATAAGTAAAGTATAATGCAAGTAAGTACATGTATCAGATATCAAGTAGCAGTTCTTCAGCTAGTTCAAACAAGCACAGTAATTAAGCAGTAATTAATCATTAGTTAAGTCGTACGGATACCTGGTTTAGTGCGGGTTGTCACATCGTAGTCGGACAAGAGTGTCCGAATGGATGGACGAATGGACTTATATGAACGAGAATAAGAGATGTTGATGCTTGATTATGCACGTTTTAAAGTATATATATTATGTCACTGGTTGCTAATGAAGTAATTGGTTGTGGTGACTGCAGGTTGTACAGGTTTATGAATGTTTGTTCAAGACGTGTAAGCGGTTGAAGATCGAGTCAAGACATGGGTTGTACGTGGTTGTGTATGAGGTCACTTAATTCGATATACGTATGTTAGTTTTTAATTAATTTATAAAAAGGGATTAATGTATTTAAGTGAAAGAAAGAATAACTTATAAAGAAATCTTTAGTATGTGTTTTCCGCTGCGTCAAAATTTGGTTAAAACGTGTTAGGGCGTTACAATGTGGCATTGAAGGATTTTAACTAAAAGGGCAATTGTGTAATTTGAATATTATTTTAATTATGGATTATTTTATTAGGATAACTAACTAACTAGAAAATTATGTAAACTAAATATCCCATTTAATTCAAATTGACAGTTTCAATTTAAATCATACAATCCATACAACATATTCACATGAATTCGTAAAAAAAGATTTTACAACATTGCTAGAGGATTCTTGACATTGTGTTTTAACAACAAGCATATTTATTGACGTTGTGTTTTAACAGCAAGCAGATTGCTGGAGGATTCTTGACATTGTGTTTTAACAGCAAGCATATTTCTTGACATTGTGTTTTAACAGCAAGCAGATTTCGTTGACGCTGTGTTTTAACAGCAAACAGATTGCTGGACATTGTGTTTTAACAGCAAGCAGATTTCTTGACGCTGTGTTTTAACAACAAGCAGATTTCTTGACATTGTGTTTTAACAGCAAGCAGATTGCTGGACACACTGTCAGTGTCTTCGTCTTTAACACAACCCAGTGTCTTCGTCTTCAACACACTGTCATCATCAACATTAAAATGGTAAAACACATAAACCTTAAAACACACTGTCATCATCAACCTTAAAATGGTAAAACACATCGACCTTAAAGTGGTAAAACACATCAACCTTAAATCATACAACGAAGATACGAAAGTGAATCGGGTAACCTAGAGTTAAATGAGACTGACCTGGATTCGAAAAGGGCTCGTCGGAAACCTTGACTGATCGTCGGCGGCGGCGTCACCCCAGCTGCTCCTCTCTGCCTACCCCCTTCTGGTCGCTGAGCACCACCACCACAGCGCCATCCTGCGCCGCCACCTAACCCCACAAAATCCCTCCTCCACTGTGTGTTGCGGCCATCACCGTTTTGAGGTTTTTGGAGGTGGGTTTAGAGAGGGAGAGAGAGATAGAGAGAAATAGGGGAAATCGCATGAATTTAGGGATTGGTTATTGATATGGCAGTTTCTTAACTGATTTAAAACACTTTCAATTACCAAAATACCCTCACTATATTAAAAGTCTCTAATTATATAACTCAGATATTACGAAAATGCCATCCATTTGAAGCCATTAAACACACTCATCTAATGGCCCAGATCGCTTCCTACACTTTCTAAAAAAAACACACTTTCCGCAGGATCCCTACTCTATATATATATATATATATATATATAGAGAGAGAGAGAGAGAGAGAGAGAGAGAGAGAGTAAGGATCATTTTTAAACTCAAAATAATTATAAAACTTACAGAACTCATAATAAACAATAATTATACTAATATATTTTTATATTTAACATTGTTTAAGAGTATTCTTTTATCATTTATTTTGATTCCATAGAGTAGTTTTATCATTTTTCTTAAATGTAATTTTATAATTACGTATACGTAATTTGGTTTCTTTACACATGTAAATTAGTTCCTTTAAACATAAGTAATTAATTATTACATATACAATAATTTGGTTTTTCATATGTGTAATCATAAAAATACATATAATAAATGATAGAATAGAAGTATAGAATATTCAGACCCAAGTTGGCTTGACACTCCCGACCCTATGCATACGGAGGCTCGTCTACCGGATTTCCTTTTTTCCTTTTTAACCTTTATTATTAGCTTAATCTGCATGGTTAGGTATATTGTGGCGGCAGGTTTGCTTTAAGTTTGCCAAAGCATATTTTATTGTTTATTTGATTTTAATATGATTTTATTCCACTTTATTGGTGCTTAAAACGGATTAAAGAAGCAAAGTGCTTAACCTAATAAGCTTGTTTATTTATTCATCTTTGGTTTTTGTTTCCAGGGTTTATGCTACTAAACCTAGAAATATGTAATTTTTGTACCTTTTGAAGTACAAGTTTGACATGCATGATTGTTCTGAATTTGCCGATAGGGGCTTTGGTAAAGTGAAATTAAGTCCCCTAAAAATTGCTCAACCGGCGAATAGTTTTTTTTTTTTTTTTTTAACAACGACTTTCTTATATTAGGCTACCGCACTCTCTAAATTTGAGAGCCTCGTTGCCCCCACTCCGGTCAGACTATGTTGTCTTAACCGGGCTCACGCTGGCTTCAGAGTTTGGCTTAGGCGTTCCCCCGGAAAACCATACCGTCGGCTGCCACTTGACAGTCGTTGTGCCACCACAGGAGCAGAACTCTCTGGCGTAACGCACGGTGGGACGTAAACCGGATGGGCCCAGGATAGAGTCTGACACCTCTGTAAGGAGGCTAGACTCTATTTATCACTGTCTTATCTACCGAAGTGACACAAGTGGGGATTGAACTTAAGTCTCTATTGAAGAACCCAAGTCACCCTACCACTAGGCCACAAATGGTAGATTAACCGGCCAAATAGTTTTACACTTGCAAGAAAAGATATACAAAAAATAGCGTACACGATAAAGCTAAGGTTATCTTTTTCTCCATATCCCTACATCTTATTCTTACACCCTTTTCTTTTTGGGTAAATGGTTACCCCGATGAATTTATAAATGAACCAAATAAGTACAAGGATGTGTCAAAATGACACACCAACTAGACATGGCATACCAACACTAGGACCACAAAACAACAAAGCCAATAAAACAACCCTAACAAACGTTAACAAAAAAACTAAGCAACCAGGCCAAAAACAAACAACCAAGGCCAAAAATTCTTACACCCTTTTCACTCTATCTCTCTTTATATATCTATCTATGTATTCTAGTAGGGTGCCCGCGCGATGCGGCGTTATAAAAACTTAAAACTAACTACTACAAACTTCTTAAATAAAGGGGTGACAAATCTAAAATTAAGCCCTAATGCACTTCTATAGTTACTACTATAAATACATAGCAGGACACCCCTATATCTATTGCTAAACAAAGTTAAAAAATGGATCCAGTTCTGAATTCAATTGTTGCGAAAAACCAAGCATGCGAGATTGAAAATTCTAAGGTCAGTTCTGTTATATCGCAACAGTGAATAATTGTTTTCTTTTGATTACTTTTATATGAATGTTAACTTATTTGATTTTTCAGATTCAGTTGATGAACATGCCAATTTAAACAACCCATTTGTGGAAAAAGTTTCTAAGGTATTGATTTTGTTGGTTTTTAATTTTTATTTTTGCGCATATCTTTCATATTAACATGTTCGTTATGTTATTACATGTGTGTTTTATTGCAGGATGATGGTGATAAAAGTGTTGATATTATTTCTTATGGTGCAATGTTTAGTTCATGCAAGTCTAATCTTCAACGTGAATTTAGTGAAGATGTAATTTTAAGGTTTATTTAATCTTTTTTTAACTTTTGTATTCAATTTTTGTCCTTTTTAAGGATCGAAAGTTTGAGACTCAAAGGAAGAGATCCAAGAGACTCTCTAAATGGAAATGGAGTGAGGTTATTAATTTAGACAATTCTGAGGACAATGACAAAGAAGAGGAATTAGAATATACTGCCGATTCAAGCACAAACCAGAAAACCTGATTAAAAATACCTCAAGTGTCAATTTAGAGGCGGAACAGATTTCATGCAGTCTAATATGAAATCTATCAAGTGTTTTTATGTTTTTATTTTCATTTTCAGCTGTTATATTTGATCTACACGTATTAATAAATTTTATTTTATATTTGAACTTTATTTTTGGTGTTAATATAATGCAGTTATTGACCATATTAATAAAGTTCAAAATAAAGTTAGTATTCTAAATTTATATAAGTTAATATCCTAAAGTTGCAATAAATAGATATTGCTGTTAGATATAGTTAAGCTGAAATTATAAAATATTGCAGTTATTCTTGGATATTAATCTAATAATTTGTATTTCTAAATTAAAAAAATAATAAAGTAATAAACTTTAAAGCTAAACAAAAAAAAAAAAAAAACTGAACTTACTTTGATATAAAGTTAACAAAGATATAAACTCTTAACATCCTGTTTTTTACAAAAACTGTTTTTAAAACTTTATAAAAGTATAATTTTTTTATATATCTAAAAACGAAATTTAACAATTAAAGTTAAAGGTGTAAAACGTACTTACGAGTCAACTACTATTTTTTATTTTAACAAAAATTTTGAACCTTAAAGTTTATTGAATGAGTACCATGTGGATATTTAAAAAAAGTTATAAACTTTAAAGAACAAAATTATAAACTTTATTATTTAACCAACAAAATAAACTTACTTTACAACTATAAGTCTATAGCAACTTATCTTTTATTTTTGTCATTTGATTATCATTTTTTTTTATAAAAAACGGAACTTTACATGTGTGAAACAATTTTTACTTTATTTATAAACAAATCTTTTTGTTTTTATAAAAAAAATAATTCTTTTATAAACATTTTTTGTAACAAGTAATATAAATAAAATACTCCATAAATTTACAATCTTTACAAAGTAAAAACTAAATTGTATTGCAAATTTTTAGAAATTATAAGTTCAACTATATCGTTATAGATAATATTAGTCAGTTTCAAAAGAATTCTTTACCAACTTGACTAGATACATAGTAGATTGTGTTGCATATTTTTAGGGATTATAAGTTAAAAGTAGACTCTTATAGATAAGATTAGTTAGGAACTAAAAATCTAAACTTAGTATGATATAAAGTTAATAAAGATATAAACTCTTAACATCCTATTTTTTTTTATAAAAACATATCTTGAAATATTATAAAAATATAATTTTTTACATCTGTAAAAAACCGAAAATTAACAATTTAAGTTAAAGCTCTAAAACGTACTTACGAGTCAAATACTATTTTTTTTTATAAAAACGAAAATTTTAAACTTAAAGTTTATTGGATGAGTACTTTTTTTTTTAACGACAAATTTGGATCACTGACGGACCACTGGAGTATCATCGTGCCATCAGTGGAACCACCCGATCATATCCATCTCCACTAGGCATAATTCCTATACTTTATTAGATGAGCACTATGTGGATATTTAAAAAAAGTTATGAACTTTAAAGAATAAAATTATACTTCAAAATTTAACCAATAAAATAAACATACTTTATAGTTATAACAACTTAATTTTTTTTGTCTTTTGATTATTAATTTTTATAAAAAAAACAAGAGTAAATTGCCATTTTCGCCCCTGAGGTTTGGGCACATTTGCCATTTTAGTCCAAAATGACACTTTGGTACCATTTTGCCCCCCACGTTTGTAACTTTTTGCCATTTTCGTCCAAATGGCTCAAAAAGTTACTTTATTTTTGGACGAAAATGACAAAAAGTTACAAACGTGGGGGGCAAAATGGTACCAAAGTGTCATTATTTGGACGAAAATGGCAAAAAGTTACAAACGTGAGGGGCAAAATGGTACCAAAGTGTCATTTTGGACTAAAATGGCAAATGTGCCCAAACCTCAGGGGCGAAAATGGCAATTTACTCAAAAAACAATTTTGTCTTTTGATTATTAATTTTTATAAAAAAAACAAAACTTTACATATGTGTAACACTAATGACATATATCCACCACAATAATGTTATCATAAATATTATACGAATAAGAAAACTACCAGAAACGAGTACCGTAATCCAAAGTGTTCCAGCCCCCCCCCCCCCCCGGTTGGTGAGTGACGTGTTCGTGGGGTATGGCGGGGCGTGGCTAGCCCGGCGAGGCTTAGCCATGTGTATTAAAAATATATATATATATATATATAATGGCCCGCTATGCCATAGCCAACAAGCCAATAAGAGCCGGCCACATAGGATCGCTAGCATGCCTCATGCCCGGCCTTAAACTCCCGCTCAAGGGGCCACGCTCAAACCCAAGCCCACCCGGAGTGGTGACTTGGGCGTTTCTCTCCAACCCACGCCCCAACCCTCGCCCCATACCCCATAGTCTTATAATCATGACATACTGCATTCATTACTTTTCCTAGTGTATCCCCTCTTTATATATGTACTAGGTTATAAAATAAATTTCTACGAGATATCTTGCATATCACCTTTCATTCGTCATAGTCATAATCACACCCTTTTATTGACTGATAACGATGATAGACGACATAAACTCACATATGAGAAACAGTCGTGATTTGGGTTTTGTTACCTTTTGTTTCCAAACTTCTACCTATTTTCTAAAACACAAAAAATGGTTACTAATCCTCAAAATAATGTACAATATCATTTATATTTTTTAAGTATAGCAAGACAACTCATATTAAAGATAAAAAGTCACTCGTTTCTGGCGTACTTTAATCATTTTAGATAATTTATACAAAAGTTATGAGCACTTAAAAAAATCTAAGAACTTGCAATCGAGTTATATGCGAATGTTCAAAAATCAAAATTGGTTGGCTCTTCTTAGGAGGTATTTGTTTTTTCTTCAAACATCTTCAAGGGAGCTAATGTCTGCAGGTGCGCAGACGTTACCCTTGAAGACTGTTTGTTTAATTTTTTTTAAACAGATCTGAACTTAGCTTTTTTCATCTAAAAAATAAGCTATGGACCCCCCTCTTAAAATATCTTCACAAAAACCCTAATATACTCCTCCCTCATATACGCTTAAAACATCAGCCCCTCCCACATCACCCCTCCCAGACGCCGCTGCTCCTCCTCCTCATCCGACCAGTTTTCCGGCGACCTCCCTCTTTTCCTCGCCGTCCGACCACATCTTCAGCTTGCAGGCATGAAAACAAACAGTCTTATATTTTCAGCTTGCAGAGCTTCAAACCACATTTTCAATTGCAGCATGAAAACAGATGAAATCAGCTTGCAGACAGTTTATGTCTGCAAAAACAAACAACACCTTAATCTACTTCTCCCTGCTTTTAAATTTCGCCCCTATGACGTGCCGCGCTCATATCCGTTCATTTATACAAAACGCGGTAATCTTCTTGCTCAAATTCCTTCCTATACATAAGAAAACTTGAAATACCGAACTAAATCAAATAAACTTACTCAAATATGTTTTTTTGTAAATTTTAGTAGAATTCAAATACACTTCAAAAATGTTAAACTCAAATAACCCGATTCAAACAACCCTAACCCTGAACATTGATTCAATGAACATCCTAACCCGGGGCGGATCTATGTGCAAGTCAGGGGTTGCCCGGGATGCCCCTCAACTTTCTAGGCGAAGTGTAAATTTTTCTTTTTTTTTTGTGTTTTATGTATGGGATACCCCTAAGCAAATATTAGGATACCCCTAAGTCTCACTAAACATGAAAGAAGAAAGAAAATAGTGAGGTTTTGCAGTTTTCCGGTAGGTATTAACAGTCCGACGAGCTGTGAAGAAGGCGGTGTTTAACAGATGAGGAAGAGAAGACCTAATAGCTATTATTTTATTGCTGTTAAAAATTTATTATGGGCTTTTAAAGAGTGGGTCTAACTGTAAAAGTTCAAATTTCAAAACCTAATATTTTATTATTTTATTGTTTTTTCTTTTTTCCATAAAAGTTTTCTACAATCCGTTCAAAAGTACACCTTTATGACTATCAAGAGACACACATCATCTGCCATCTTTCATCATATGTAAATAAAGAGCTATACATCATCTGTCATTTTTCACCATATGTAAATATGTAATTTCATCACAGAGTAAGTATATTTCATTTTTTTAATATTTTGATTTGTTATTTGATAAATGATTACGTCTTATCGACGTGGGTAAGAATGTTTACTTATTTTCATTTTATATTATAAATAATTTTAGATATAACATATCCGATTATGTATTTAAATAATTTTATATAATTGTTTAGTAATTTTTTGTGTTGTATATGTATAAATAATCCTATATAAATGTTTTGTCAATTTTCGTGTTGTATGTGTCGAAAGCTTTTAAGAAAAGTATTTTGAAAATCTCAAACTAAGTATAGAGATTTCATTAAATCCGTTAAATTCTAATGAAAAAAGCCGTTAAAAATATTCTAATAAAAAAAATAATAGAAGTTGATAGGAAATTGAATTATCTAATGATGAAATTGTCGGCAATCCAACACTGTGGAAACCAATCAATTATTATACGAATAACATACGACTGGAGCTAAAACAGTTCTAATTATGGACCCCCAGTTTAAAAGTTCTTGTTCCGCCGTCGGAGAAGATGATAGATTTGCAAAATCGAACGAAATATATGACATTGCTCATCTGATGGTGGAAACCGGAAAAAAATGTCATATTCCTTTGGCTTATCGGATATTGAAACGAACGTTTGTCTATTATTGTGTTTTTTTTTTCATTTGCATCGTGTCAATGTACGATAAAAAAATTGTGATACCCCTGAATTTTTCTTCTAGTTCCGCCACTGTCCTAACCCCAAGTAGTATAAAATGGATTATTTTTTGAATTTATGTTTTAGTTAATTGATAAAAAGTTGGTGTAAAAAACTATGTTGTAAAATAATTATAAATAATTGGTCGTAAAAACGTCACATAAATACAAGATTTTCAATAATCTGAACACACCAAATAGATATTTATAAGAATATAGTTATTGATAAATATATATTTTTTTAATTTAAATAAAAACATAGTAGATTTTTGATAAAATATTTAGAGATACGATAAAGTTATATCTAATAGTTTATGAAAAAAGTAATAATTATATATTATTAATTTTCAACATATTAAAATGTGTTTACTTGTGCCTCATGCTTTACTATTTTAAATTCAAAATTTAATAGTTCTATTTATATATTATCAATTTGAAAATATCTAAGCTATGTTTACTTGTATTTCATGCTTAATTGTTTTCTTATGCATACTGTGTTTGTACCTTACTTGAATCTATTTTTATTTTTTTGTGTGGGTAATTAAAGGTGTGCTTTGTTGATAGTTGGCTTCATTTTTGAAGCTTCCTGCTTCTCTCTCTACAATCGAAATCCCAAAATCCCAACCACCATCGCCGCAGCCTACTTCCACCATGTACGCGGCCCACTTTGTAAAATCCATGAATTTTCAACATTATATATATACATACTTATATATCTATAGGGGACCGCTAAAATGAGAACCACCTCCAGTTATGAGAACCATGAGAACCACTTTCTAGCCTTTAGATCTTTAGGATGGATGGATGAGATTAAAAGAAGTAAAAATTAATATTAAATGGTTTTTGTCTTATTATGTCTTTAATATTATAATCCAAAAGGGTAATTTAGTAAAATAACTCTATTTTGTCTTTTTATCTTTATTGTTTTTTATTAGTTTTTGTTTTATTATATTATTACTTTTTTTTTAAACATAACTTTTTTATTAAAAACATTTTAAAATTCAGATTTTTTTTAAACATTTTTTATACTTTTTACAATTTAAGTTTTACGTTAAACTTTTTACGTTTTACGTTTTTTTGACGCGCCGTTTTTACGCCGGGTTTTTTCAAGCGTCGTTATTTTAACACGCCGTTTTTTCCGCGCCGTTTTTTACGCGCCAATTTTTCAACGCCGTTTTTTTTACGCGCCGTTTTTTCAACGCGCCGTTTTTTACGAGCCAATTTTTTAACGCCGTTTTTTACGCGCCAATTTTTTACAACCCATTTTACGACTCGTCTTGCGCCCGACTTTTTCACGCGTCGTTTTTCCAACGCCTGTTTGCCGCTAGAATGAGAACCACCCCGAGTTATGAGAACCGGGAGAACCGCGACCCACGGGGGGGCGTTGACCACGATTTTTTTTTACACCTAGATGTGTATATTTTAAAAACATTCGTAAAAAAAATTTTCAAACGGCGCGGCCGAGGGGGTAGTTTTTTACACCCAAAGTTTGGTGTTTTTATTTTTTTTTCTTTTTTCTTTTTTTTTACAAACTTTGGGTGTAAAAAACTACCCCTCGGTCGCGCCGTTTGAAATTTTTTTTTTACGAATGTTTTTAAAATATACACATCTAGGTGTAAAAAAAAAATCGTGGTCAACGCCCCCCCGTGGGTCGCGGTTCTCGCGGTTCACATAACTCGGGGTGGTTCTCATTCTAGCGGTCCCCTATATGTTTTACCTAAAAACTTTTTACGCTTTACAAAAAACTTTTTACGGTTTACACAAAACTTTTTACGTTTTACGAAAACCTTTTTACGTTTTACGTTTTTACGTTAAAAAAATTTACGTTTTACGTTAAACTTTTTACGTTTTACGTTTTTACGTTAAAAAAATTTACGTTTTACGCTTTACAAAAAACTTTTTACGGTTTACATAAAACTTTTTACGAAAAACTTTTTACGTTTTACGTTTTTACGTTAAAAAAGTTTACGTTTTACGTTAAACTTTTTACGTTTTACGTTTTTACGTTAAAAAAATTTACGTTTTACGTTTTACCTAAAAACTTTTTACGCTTTACAAAAAACTTTTTACGGTTTACATAAAACTTTTTACGTTTTACGAAAAACTTTTTACGTTTTACGTTTTTACGTTAAACTTTTTACGTTTTACGTTTTTACGTTAAAAAAATTTACGTTTTACGTCTTACCTAAAACTTTTTACGCTTTACAAAAAACTTTTTACGGTTTACATAAAACTTTTTACGTTTTACGAAAAACTTTTTACGTTTTACGTTAAAAAAGTTTACGTTTTTACGTTTACGTTAAACTTTTTACGTTTTACGTTAAAAAGTTTACGGTTTACACAATTTTTTTTTACAAATAACTTTTTTACGCAACACGAACGCACCCAGAAAACGCAAACTCGGTAGGTGTCTCAGATAGATTGTTATCGTCATCGACTAGGGAAAAAAATATAAAAAACCAACATCATCAAAACAAAGCGTATCTCGAAAAAAAAGGGGTTTGGCTCAGATTTTCCGATAATAAAAAAGGCTGCAAAATGGGGTTGCAGGTTCAAAAAACCTACCCTCCCGCCGTCTTTGCCGCGCCATCGTCATCAAAATCAACGTTTTTTTTTTTTTTTTTTTTTGCATCATCGCCCCCCAAAATCTAAACCGATCAAAACCCACATAATCAAAGAATTCAAATCAACCCCAATCGCAGATTCAACCGATTTTAGAACATACCACCATCAAATTCAAGAACACCCAGATTCAACATCAAACCCAGATTCAACATGAAAACCAGATTCAACATCAAACCCATATTCAAACATCAAACCCATTTTCAAACCCAGATTCAACATCAAACCCATATTCAAACATCAAACCCATATTCAACATCAAACCCAGATACAACATCAAACCCACCAAAATAATAAAAAAACCCAAACTTTTTGAATCAAAGAACCCAATCAAAACAGAAACAACAAATCAAAAGAACCCAATCAAACCAACAAACAAGATCAAATTCCCCACACATGCTAAACCCATAAAAATCAAGAACACATGGCGAAAAAAAATACCAGAGAAATCAACAACACAGGAGGAGACCGGGACCTCCGCCGCTCACGGCGGCGCTGCCGCCGGTCCACCACCCAGCCGTCGACCAGAGCATAAACTCGAAATCCCAAGTCGCACAAACGAGCAACGGAGATGGGGTTGCAGATCACCCATAGCGTCTCTCCCCGAGGTGGTAGCCGGTGGTGATCAACGATGGTGTGTGGTGGTTGGTTTTGACTTTTGATTTGGGGTTTTCATAAGGTTTTTGAGCTTTGATTTGTGTCTGCAGAAGATTTTGGAACAAATATGAAAGAGAAATGTAAAATGAGAGATGAAATAGGAGAGAGGAGAGAGATATATAACTAGTCAGTCATATTAAATGAAGAGAGAGAGGAAAGACTTGACATATGGGGTAAATGACCATAATACCCTTTGGGTTGTCAAATTCTGATTGGTTGAAAATGGTTCTCATGGTTCTCATAACTGGAGGTGGTTCTCATTCTAGCGGCTCCCTATATATATATATATATATATATATATATAATTTTTTTTTCTTTTTATGTGACAATTTAAAATGAAAGGGCATGTGCCATTTATACAATATTTTTTTCTTTTCAATTGCTTCAAATAGAGGTAATATTGTTGATGGAACTTAAGTCGAGGGTTGTGGTGTAGAAAGTGTGATTGCCCTGAGAGAGGGACTTTTAAACATACTTTCATATGAAAGGTCTATTTCCTGTTGTGGTGTCCTTGTGTTTACAACATGATCCTTTTGTGAGGATACATGAGGAGTTTGGGTGGGTTGAGATCTTTCCAACAACTGTGAGAAAGTATCAACAGTGGTTTCAAGTGACATTTGTGTTGTCACTGCATTAACCTCTGGGATATCATCTTCCAGGGAAACCTTTTATTTTGTTTGGTTTTGGTGGACTTTTTGGATGTGGCAGGTTTCTTTTTGCGTTTTCCTGGTGTGTGTTTCACAACACCGGTTGTGGTGTCATGATCACCAGGAGCAGTTGGCTCAACAACAGAAGTTTGAGCAATTGATGCGGACGCATCTAAAACAGGCTCATCCACCTTTGTTTCCGTTGTTGAAACTTTTGACTCATTATCCATAAGTTTAGTAAAAGTTTTACTTGTAAGACTATTATTTGAAAAGCTACACCTTGTTCAAAATCTGTTTGTAACACTTGTTTTCGTAGGTAGTAGCTTAGAAGTCTTGGATACAACAGAAAAGCATTACTACGAACACCTTTTTTCAATTTTTTCACATTTTTCACATTATTCAACAAATCAGAAAACAGTGCTTGTGATAAATTGTAATCAGATTTTGTTAAAATAGCATAACCCAAATACTGAATGTTCAAAGGTATCTCATTAAATGTGGTGGTCTTGGCTGAGAGACAAGTTAAAAGAGTATGAAACAAAAATTTCATTGGCGAAGGGAAGTTTGGTTTGTAGATAGTAACTTTCTTTAATTGTGCATCATACCTTCTTTCAATGAACTCTGTATGAAGTTCTGGTTTTTCAAAGTTGGTCTTACCTCCCAAGTCGTCCAATGCAAATGTAGTGGAAATTGTAAAGGGAGAAATTCGTACCACACTTTTCCCGACCTTAGATGTGATGGCAACTGGATTATTATCTTCAGACTCTATTTCAGCATTAAACCAAAATTTTCGGAGTGTTTCTGTATGAACCGGAGCATCAGCAGTAAGGATTGATTTGTATTTGATGACGTTAAAAGGTCAATTATTGAGTGAAAGCTGGTATTTTTGCTGGTTTTCTCGAAGATGGGGAGGTAGTTGTGAAGGTTTTTGATGTTCAGAGACATGATCGGAGAAGAAGGTGATTTGGGGATGAAACAGGGTTTAAGTTGGAGGGTTTTTAATATGTTGGAAACTGTTTTTGAGAATTTTGAATTCGAGACAGCAGTGGTAGAACCTCGATTTAGGGATGAAACAGCTTTTATAAAGAGAGAAAAAGTGAATGCTGACGTGGCAGTAGTTACAAATATTTGATGGCTAAGATCTGTCCACGTTAGAACCTCTCTTGCGACAACCGATGATAGTTGTTTGGAAACCTCTGTTGGTCGACTACAGAAGTTGGGAACAGTGTGAGTCAAACAGTCGTTAGATAAACAGATGATAACTTTCAGTAGTTGTTTTAATTTTAGCTAACATCTGTCCACGTCAGAACCTCTCTTGTCATAATGGATGACAGTCAGCAATATAGTAAATCAACAGTCATTAGGATAAACAGAAGTTATGACAACAGACGATACCTTTTAGCAGTGGATGTATTTTTAGGCAAGCAGAAGTTTCAAAAACAGTTGTTTTCAATCGGTGTAACTCAGCAGTCGTAAGTCTAACATCTGCTATTAGCTCAACCACTGTTAGTATCAAAACCTCTGTTGATCATTTTAAGATTGAATATCATCTGTTGTTCGTTAACATCTGTTGACCCATAGCAGACCTTTGCATCTTCAGACATTTATTCATCAGCAGATGCTCTCTTTTGTCAGACTTTAGCTACAACACACCTTTTACAACAGCAAATATCGACTCCTTGTAATTAGGTCTTACCGGAAATTCTCCCAAAAAACTGTTATTGATGAACAAAATTATATAATAATACTTAGGAATGACTAAAATAATTAAAATGAAGATGCGACAACAAAGATTAATAGTATTAAAATTTATTCATTTAGTCAACAGTGGTAAATCAACAGTCGTTAGCATACACATTTGTTTCATAGGAAGGTTCGAATATATGACAACAGCAGCATGCTTATACAAAGGTCTACAATTACAATTTCACATACTGTACAACATCTAATCTAATGGACTAACAAACTCCCAACATCTGCTATTAACCTAACCACTATTACTATAAAAACCTTTTGTCGGCTCAACATATTTTGAATATCATCTGTTGTTCTTTAACATCTGGTCTCCCATACAGACCTTTCCTTCTTCAATCTTTCATCATCAGCAGATGTTCTCTTTTACCACCCTTTAACTACAACGGACCTTTTAAAACTCCAAATATTGACTCTCTGTAATTTGCAGGAGCACAGATTCTTCAAAAAACTGCTATCAATGATCAAATTCTGACCATCTGTTTTATCTTTGCACTCATCTGTTCACCATCAAACCAACCCTTGATACTATTAAACCTCTGTTGACTTACCAAACAGATGTTCAGACACAATTCAACATCAACATAATCTAAATCAAACTCAAACACTAAAGAAGTAAAACTAAAACGCAACATAGATTCATAAGATTAAAATTTATTGATTTATTCATGAATTAAAAGTCCAATAATTACATAACATACTGAACAACTAAACTTTTAAATCTAACAATAACAGCAAGAATTAAGAAACTTTAGCTTCAACTCCATCGATTCCTGAACCTTTCGATGTATGTCCTTCAGCATCGCCATGAACTCCACGTCTCTATCACCGCACTCTATATTACTGACAACACAAAGCTCACGAACAGAAGTTAAAGGCATCCGCATAAGATTTCTGGAAACCTTCTCTCTCGTGAACATGCTAACTTGCAATCCATCAAAACATCTCTTCAGCTTTTGAAGAGTAGCCCTATCTTCATACACCTGTTCCTCGATTTGCCTGACAAAACGCTGCTTTAAATCATCTGATTTACAGAAGTGAATGATGCCATTTCAATAAACTATATTACTCGACTTTCCTGAAAGTATGATATCTTCGTAGGAAAACGTGATGAAAAACATGTGAAGTGGCTATGAGTTTATATACTGAAATATCTAATAGTGAAAGAAACCACACTTAAAGTGATTGTACATTTAATAATCTAATCAATCTAAACGTGTAGATTTAATATAAACATATTAATGTATATTTCAAAACAGCAGTGTTTTAATGCAAAAGCCTTTTCAAACCCCAACTTTTATGGGAAAACTGTAAAATTAAATACCAAGAAACCCAAGGGACAAATTTTCGAAGTTCAAAGAACAAAAGCAGATTATCATAATTACAATTAACCTCTTCATTTACCATATAGACGCGTTTTTAAACTCTATAAAAGACCGATGATTACTTTTGATTCAAAACATCAAAAAATTATCCTACAAATCACTGTCTGTGAAAAATTGTTCCACATCAGAAAATCCAACAAAAATCTACATGGCAAACTTCAGCTTCTACCACTGGTCAGACACCAGCGATGTTAAAACACAATTCTCGATGTGGTCACTCAAAGAAAAAAGAACAGACAAAGAACTAAACAGGAAAGTCGACATAATCAATGACACTAATTACAACAAAACCTGGAACAGCATAACATTGCTCGATGAAGTCCTCCACTCTCCTCCATCAGATTTCCAGAAGAATGCAGAAGAGTTTCTGACACAACTTCTAACTGACCTGAAAAACAAAAGAGAGCATGAAATCACATGGAGAAAGGCCAGAGTCTACGAAATCCTAGCAAGTGTTAACTCTAGCGTGTAATAGTTTATAAATATTTCATTAAATTTCTATTTTTCTATGTAATAGTTTATTTTAATAATCTCAACATGCATCTTAACATATTCTAAAATGTCAGTGTCAATAAAAACTCTCAACATCATCAACAGTTAATCAAAATAAGAAACAAACCTAAAATGCAAAGGTCTCCTCTCAACTGTTGTAGCACATCTAACTTTTCACGATATTGCACGAATCTATACTTTGTATAAAAGAAGAAAATCTCACTAACATAAGAAAAGCTGACTTTCAATTTAACGAAAATCGAACAATGCAACTCTACCATCAAAGAAGGTAGCACATGCAACTTTTCACGATGTTGCAACAATGATACTGCAACATCGATGTTGAAAGGTTGATGTGTGAAGGGAAGCTTCATTGAAACGACGATGTTGGAACAATGATACTTGAATGATAACATGTAAAAATAATGAACAAACATGTAAACAGAATCAACAAACATTCGAACAAAGAAGTATAATCGGAGATTAGCCGGCTGAATCACGAGAAATATGCATTTGAGAGAAAGAGATACGCTCGCAGATATGAGCGAAAGAGATTTGAATGTGGAGCCAGATTCATATATCTTATTTATATGGTTTGAATTTTGAATCTTGAGCCTGAATTTTGAATTTGGACAGACCTTTACTTTGGGAACAGAGGTTTGATTATAAGGTGAAGGGCATAGGTTTGAATATAATTTAAAATGATTTTATATAATCCAGTTTATGATGCAGTAATGACATAAGAAAACCCTTATTGGACAGCCTCTCTGGCTGACACATCAGCTTTTTTTATGTCATTGGAATTTCTCCTTTTATAGAAATTATAGATATACTAGGAACTATGATGAATAGTAAACAATCATACAAATAAGCATATGTATTAAAAATTTTAACTAATATTTCATAATTTATTTTATTTTATCTTATCTTATTTTATTTTATTATTAATTAACTATATATTATTTATCAACTTTTAATTGCGAGACAACATTACTATTCAATTTTCTTACACATTTCACCTTATATTTTTCTTCTTTTACAACTTTCTCAAAACTAGGGTTGCAAACGAACCAAACGTTCGGTGAATAGTTCGTGAACCGTTCGGCTGGAAGTTCGTTTGTGTTCGTTCGTTTATTAAACAAACGAACACGAACAAGAAATTTCGTTCGTTTAGTTAAATGAACAAACATGAACTGAGGTCGTGTTCATTCGTTTATGTTCGTGAACGTTCGGTAACGTGTTCGTTTGTGTTTGATAGTTCATTAGTGTTTTTAGTTTTTATATTTATTTAAATACTTCAAAATTCTGACAAATTAAATATCTAATAAGTGTTAGTGTATTATATATTCTGTTCGTGAACGATTGTTTGTGTTCGTTTGTGTTCATGAACATTAGTTTGTGCTCATTTGTGTTCATCAACGTTCCTTTTTGTTCGTTGCCTAAAATTAACAAACAAACACAAACGAACACGAACAAGTTCATTTCCTTAACAAATGAACACAAACATAAAATCTCGTTCAATAAGTGTTCGTGAACGGTTCGCGAACACATATATTTCTTAACAAACGAACACGAACTAGGTCTTGTCCGTGTTCGTTGGGTTCGTTTGCAACCCTACTCAAAACCATTTTTCATTTTTTACCCTAACACTTTTCCACTTTCACATTTGGCCTATTATACTTTTCGTCTTTTACAAATTTGTTGTTTTTATGTTTCGGTCTAAAATTTGCGAGTTAGCATGCTGCAATGTGCATGTGTGGTTTTGACATTTGTACGTTATTTTTTTGGCGGTTTAACGGCCTTATCGCAATGCGTGAATCCTAAGTCGACTTAGTTATTCTTTTCGATGTTTTACGTTTCGGTTTACATTAACATGTTGCAACGCGCATGTGTAGTTCAACATTTTTGCGTCTACTTTTTATTTGGTTTAACAATCCTGCCGCAATGTACGGATCCTAAATACTAGTTATATATTATTTATAAACTACGTTGAGTGGTACATAACCTTTTTAATTATTTATTATAAAACTTTTAAATAATATTTCTTTTATTATTTAATTTGATTTCCTTTTATAATAACCTTTGTTTTTATATATATTAACTAGGAACTAAGATGAATTTAATTAAAATAATACTTTTAAGTATTTATTTTAAAATTTTTAAATAGTATTTAACTTGGTTTTCTTTTTGTAATAACTTTGGTTCGTTAAATTTTTTTAAAATATAAATCCGTAACTATGTTTAATTTTTTAACAACATCCGATTATAAATATTATTGAAATCAGATACCGTGTCGTTACCATATCGAACTAAAACCGAGTGAACAGCACCGGTATCAGTACCACTATTTCTTTTTATGTTTTGAGTTTCGATAAATGACACCATATCATTATCGTCTGGTACTGAACCGAACAACATCGGTTCCATTGTCTTTATTCATTTTTTGGTTTACGGTTTCGATAATGTTTCATTTGTACAACTTCGTCTCTGACGATAAAGGAATACGGCACCATGACGAGCCCAACTGATATCGTTTGAACATTAATGGTATCGGTACCGGTGTTCGTTTTTATGGGTTTTGATCGATGCAAAACAAGTATTGATTACTATACCGAGTACATGTATCGTACTGATATCCCCTTAGTTTATATATATATATATATATATATATATATTACCAGGAACTAAGATGAATTTAAAATAATGTTTTTAAGTCTTTATTTTTAAAATTTTAAATAGTGAAGAAACACCAAACTAATCTGGTGATTAGTTTGTGGTAAGTGTCTTGACAAATAAGGTTAATCTTCTTAATCTTTTCCAAGCTGTAGCTGTGATCTTCCTGCAAAACACTAAACACCTTGTTAAGCTCGTTAAGAGGAGGGGAATAGGGGGTTCTCCTCTTAGCCACTCTCCAGCGTGAGAATAAGTATGCGTTTTGAGGAAATAAGTGTATGGTTAATAGTGAGAGAGCAGAGAACATAATGAATAAACCTGTAGGTGAATGCACCTACTTATAGTCGGAGTAGTGAAGAAGGAGATGGGTTGATGGGCTTTGGGCCTGGAGTCGACAACAAGGAATATCCTTCTTGTCCCCTCTGCAGAAACCGTTAGTGCTTCTGAGAGAGGACGGAGTTGGCGCACGTTGAATGGATCCACATGTCCTGACCGTCGTCCTTGTTGTCTCCCTGCCATCAGCGGCTGAGTGGAGATTGTGGAGTAGATCTTGGCGCACGCAGATTGGTGCCACGTATGCGTCCTTGTGTACTCTCCTGTCTCCTATACGCTAGTCAATCGTGGAGCACGATCGAATACAGCCTGTTGGACGCTCATTGGTCCACTACTCTGCCACTCGTACCTTTAGTACTTGTCCTAAGATAACATGCGCTTCTGTCCTCTGCGCGACTCATGGGGAAGTCCCATGTAGCCGGCGTAAGGTCCAGGAAGTGATGGCCTTTATCCAGGAAGCTAAGTTTGAAATCTGGTTCTGACTTTGATTAGACCTCGCGCGCGACCTAGGTTTCACCTAATCAGTCGGTATGGGGTTAGGAAAGATGCCAGATTAGTAAGATAAGAGTATGGTCCTGCGCGCGACCTGATTGGTCAGCGCAGGTTTTTGGGACCATATCCCTTCAAATAGTATTTAATTTGGTTTTCTTTTTGTAATAACTTTTCTTCATTAAATTTTTTAAAGAGTAAACTTCCGTTTTACTCCCTGTGGTTTGGTCGTTTTAAAATAGTTTTGCCCCAATCCTTTAAAAATAGCCATTTTACTCCTTGATGTTTATGTTTTGTCGCCCGTTTGCTCCCCGGCTCTTAACTCGGTTAAATCATTCATTAAAGAGAAAGTTGTGCGGCGGGGAGCAAACTGGTGACAAAACTGAAACATCAGGGAGTAAAATGGCTATTTTTAAAGGATTGGTGCAAAACCGTTAAAACGACCAAACCACAGGGAGCAAAACGGAAGTTTACTCTTTTTTAAAATATAAATCCTCAACTATGATAATTTTTCAACAACATCCGAATATAAATATTATTGAAATCAGATACCGTGTCACTAACATATCGAACTGAAACTGAGTGAACAACACCGGTATCGGTACCGCTATTTATTATTATGTTTTCTGTTTCGATAAATGGCACGTTATCATTATGGTATATTACCCAACCGAACAATATCGTTTCCACTGTCTGTATTCATTTTTTTGGTTTATGGTTTCGATAATGTTTCATTTGGACAACTTCGTCTGTGACGATAAATGAATATGACACCATGATGAGCCTAACTAACATCGTTTGAACAACATTAATGGTATTGGTACCGGTGTTCGTTATTATGGGTTTTGATCGATGTAAAACACGTATTGATTGCTATACCGAGTGCATGTATCGTATTGGTCCCCAAGGGTTGTTCTTAGCTTGGGCCAGACGAGTCCTCGCCCCATCCTGTTTTTTCGCTTTGTAGTATAAATTTTACTGAAAATTTCTCAATTTTTTTGATGTACTCTAAATTATTAGATTTTAAGAGTCCGGCCACTTGTGATTTTACTGAAAAACTATGTTTAAAATCTGGCAATGTTGGTACCACAATGAACGGGGCCAACACAGACCCGAAAACCCACCCCATAGCGTGGAGAATCCCACTACTTAATCATGAAAAAAAGGGTAAGCTACTAGTGATTTATTTTGGGCACTGTTGTACAATAGTAGCTGGTGCACACAAAAGCATAATATCCATTGGGTCAACTGTCCATTTCAACATTCTCATTTACATTGTTTAATATTTCACCACCCTACCCATTATTGACATCCTATCTATTTTGGACTATTACCAACATGGTTTATCTTATTTTTATGGTATCTAAAATAGTTTAATCTTACGTAATGTATTTTAGAAAAATTATCAAGAGTAGCCAATTTTCTAGAAAATAAACAGAGACCAAAGTTCCTAACACTATTTTTAGTATTTTGGCCAAACTAATCACTAGTTTCGCGACCCTATCGCTCCATGCTTGTGTGTTGTGACCCGCTCAGATGAGACCATTTGTTCGCTGGTACCAATGTCAATGACCCGCTCAATGAAACAGTTTGCTCCTCTATCCACTCATCTCTATACCCTAAATGACTAATAAGCAACGTGGATTCGGTGATTATGTGGTGACAAAAAAGTATTCGTCTTTTGATCCTGTGTAGTAAGATTCTGTTTTGAAATCATGTGTATAAATTCATGCATATACATACACCAAAATACCATTATATCTACATACTTGCATATGATACTCTAAACATAATGAAACTAGTGGCAATGCATATTTTCTTCTTCATTGAGAAACATCATACTCTTAGTTGTTTTTTTATAGTTTTAAAATCTTTACAACTAACAATTAGTAAAGAAGAGATATTGATGTTTATAAATATTGATTCACACATTATAGAAAAAACGAATCAGGGCCGGCCCTAAGTGTAACAACCCTCAAGAAAACCGACACCCTCGAATATTTTCCGACACCCTAATATATTTTACATGTCTCAATATGTCTTTACATACACCCGTATGTGAAAACCGAGCGCGAAATATAGTATAGCATTAAGAATAAATCAAAAATAAGAAAAATGGGATTGAGGCGGGCCGCGTAGACCCACCCCAACATCTCACGCGGGCGGTATCAAGACCGGAATTGACTCCGCTGATTTCTTTAGTTAAAGCGGGCCGCGTAAGCGTTTATGTTTAGTCGACGCGGGCCGCGATAGAACATGAAACGCGGATACATCCAGAGGCCAACACGTGTCGTTATCGTGGCGGTCTAGAGAATGACTGGGACAAGCTATAGTGTTGACCAGGGTTGACGCGGGCCGCGTAACCCTGGCCTATGTTTTACGCGGGCCGCGACAGGACTAAAATCAGCAACTATATAAGAAGGCCATCGGGATCAACCAGAACTCGTTCATTTCTCAATTCTCAATCTAAATTTCTGTAGTAGGCATATTATAGTCGGGTATTATACCCCTAATTAGCGAGGCTCTGCTCCGTTGTAAGTATTATAACCCCGGTTTCATAATAGTTACGCTGCCCGATTGATTTAGGATTCCGTAGCAACTGTCGTGGTTCTGCCCGACGTAGTTGTTGGAATGCCGTCTCGGGGAGAGTATCAATAATATTTTCAAAGGGTTATGATACTAACCAATGTACATTTGTATAAATTATAGATTTTCACCAGGAAACCCTTACGGAAAATCTAAGATAGCAAAGTGAGTAATCTCCTTTTTGTGTCAACTGTTTTTATAAAACCTCAATTGTTTTATATTATATTACCAGTATGTGAGTCGTGTAATTCTTCAACTATCGCCGGTATTATGGGGTTTTGTATACATTACTTGATAACCTTCACAATTGGACGACGAGTAGCCAATGTGTGATATGACCATAGCCATAGATACGGTCGAGTGGCAAGTACTGAATGGGTAATTGTGTAGATATAAACATTGTAATCGCTCTCAATACTGTGGTAATTGATAAAATGTTTTTGATTAAATTGGGATTCACTCACCAGTATTTCCCACTGACAAATATTTTTTTAAACATGTTTCAGGTAACACAATGTGAAAGCCAACTGGGAAAAAGCCAGCTCGCGAGCACTGACGGCTTGAAAAATAAGTGGCTATAAAAGTTATCTAAAACACGATGTTTTAAAATTCAATAAAATAGGGTTGGTCCCTATAAATGTATTGTAATAAGAAACTTGGGTTTTGCCCATGTGTTTATTAATATTAAATATGGTCGTTTTACTCTGATAAATATTTCCTAACTACGGTCCTAATGTAAATTCCGCTGCAAGATTAATTAACTGATACCACCGAAACTCTGAGCTCGCGTCCGCCCGTTCCCGGGACAGATAAGGGATCGGGGGTTGCGACAGAAGGTGGTATCAGAGCCTAGCCACTCGTCTAAGCCAAAGAAGTGTTCTGCTGACACTTAAAGTTATATTTTGTGTTAGGAAATAAATTATGGAAATACGTGTATAACTGTAATTATTGTTATGTGTTATTTTACTATCTGTTAGTTTACAGTATGAGTAAGAAAAGAATTTCGGATATCTATCGTTAATTAGGTAGATCACCAAAAGATAAGGAAACCTCATTTCAACCAAAATTCCTTAGACTCAAATTACGATCCATGGTGTAATAACAATAAGGACTATGTACAATGTTACCCAATACATGAAGACATACCCATGTAAAACCTAGGAGCCTACCCAGGTTTGGACCCTCTAGATCCCTATTACCATGATGTATACTTTAGGGAAATTTTAGAAGATCCTTATCGAATCCAGGCACCTACACCCCATATCAGTAAACCGCATCCCAGATTCCGAACCGAGTTCTAGAACCTGCAACCCTAATGAATGCAGAAAACGTACAAGAACTTAGGACATTTGGTAAGGAAAATATAGAAAGTAGTAAGAGAATGAGACAAGTGGGAAAGCGACTCGTATGGAAATACGATGAGCGCAATATGAATTTCTGAATAAATCCATATCCGTAGATATGATGGCAGAAACGGTAATAGTAATAATAATAATAAAATAAATATGTGTACGGATGCCCATTATTATTTATTTCATTTGGTATTGTAATTTTTAATTTCAGTACTAATGTGTAATAGATAAATAGAGTAAAATCGTAATGATCGACGCTTTTGGCTAAATTACGTATCATGTGATTTGCTATATTGAATATTATTCTATGATATTAATATTTGGTAGATGTAAAAAAAAAATTCAGATGGCCGACGAAGTAAATCAAGAAAATCTGAATAATGAAAACCAGAGTAACATTAACTTGGTTAATGACAATCCTAGCCTCAATAACAATGGATTTTGTCACTAAATTACCCAAAACAAGGAAAGGTAATGATACAATCTGGGTGATTGTAGATAGGCTAACCAAGTCAGCCCATTTTCTACCAATAAAGGAAACAATTAGTATGGAACAATTATCTAAGTTGTATGTAAATGAAATCGTTTCTTTACATGGCATTCCTTTATCAATTGTTTCTGATAGGGATAGTCAATTTACATCTCATTTTTTTTCAAGTTTCCAAAAAAGGCAATGAGAACTAAGTTAAATTTAAGCACAGTTTGTCATCCTCAAATGGACAGACAAAGCGAAAGAACAATTCAAACAATGGAGGACATGCTTAGAGCTTGTGCAATTGATTTCGGAGGTAATTGGGACGATCAGTTACCTTTAATAAGCATTTTCTTATAATAGTCATCACACAAGTATCAATACTGCACCATTCGAAGCACTTTATGGACAAAAGTGCCAAACCCCAGTCTGTTGGGCAGAAATTGGGGAAAAGCAAGTATCTGGACCTGAGATAGTGCAGGAAACAACTGACAAGATCATTCAAATCAAGAATCTCAAGCATAAGAGATTAGTTCTAGTCAAAGTGAAGTGAGATTCCAAAATAAGACCTGAGTACACATAGGAACTTGAATCTGAAATGCAACAAAAATATTCACACTTGTTCCAATAGATCTCGAGGACGAGCTCTAAAACAAGGTGGGGAGAATGTAACAACCCTCAAGAAAACCGACACCCTCGAATATTTTCCGACACCCTAATATATTTTACATGTCTCAATATGTCTTTACATACACCCCGTATGTGAAAACCGAGCGCGAAATATAGTATAGCATTAAGAATAAATCAAAAATAAGAAAAATGGGATTGAGGCGGGCCGCGTAGACCCACCCCAACATCTCACGCGGGCGGTATCAAGACCGGAATTGACTCCGCTGATTTCTTTAGTTAAAGCGGGCCGCGTAAGCGTTTATATTTAGTCGACGCGGGCCGCGATAGATCATGAAACGCGGATACATCCAGAGGACAACACGTGTCGTTATCGTGGCGGTCTAGAGAATTACTGGGACAAGCTATAGTGTTGACTAGGGTTGACGCGGGCCGCGTAACCCTGGCCTATGTTTTACGCGGGCCGCGACAGTACTAAAATCAGCAACTATATAAGAAGGCCATCGGGATCAACCAGAACTCGTTCATTTCTCAATTCTCAATCTAAATTTCTGTAGTAGGCATATTATAGTCGGGTATTATACCCCTAATTAGCGAGGCTCTGCTCCGTTGTAAGTATTATAACCCCGGTTTCATAATAGTTACGTTGCCCGATTGATTTAGGATTCCGTAACAACTGTCGTGGTTCTGCCCGACGTAGTTGTTGGAATGCCGTCTCGGGGAGAGTATCAATAATATTTTCAAAGGGTTATGATACTAACCAATGTACATTTGTATAAATTATAGATTTTCACCAGGAAACCCTTACGGAAAATCTAAGATAGCAAAGTGAGTAATCTCCTTTTTGTGTCAACTGTTTTTATAAAACCTCAATTGTTTTATATTATATTACCAGTATGTGAGTCGTGTAATTCTTCAATTATCGCCGGTATTATGGGGTTTTGTATACATTACTTGATAACCTTCACAATTGGACGACGAGTAACCAATGTGTGATATGACCATAGCCATAGATACGGTCGAGTGGCAAGTACTGAATGGGTAATTGTGTAGATATAAACATTGTAATCGCTCTCAATACTGTGGTAATTGATAAAATGTTTTTGATTAAATTGAGATTCACTCACCAGTATTTCCCACTGACAAATATTTTTTTAAACATGTTTCAGGTAACACAATGTGAAAGCCAACTGGGAAAAAGCCAGCTCGCGAGCACTGACGGCTTGGAAAATAAGTGGCTATAAAAGTTATCTAAAACACGATGTTTTAAAATTCAATAAAATAGGGTTGGTCCCTATAAATGTATTGTAATAAGAAACTTGGGTTTTGCCCATGTGTTTATTAATATTAAATATGGTGGTTTTACTCTGATAAATATTTCCTAACTACGGTCCTGATGTAAATTTCGCTGCAAGATTAATTAACTGATACCACCGAAACTCTGAGCTCGCGTCCGCCCGTTCCCGGGACAGATAAGGGATCGGGGGTTGCGACACTAAGGGTGGACGAGCCGCACCCCCGGGGGAGGCCCGTTTTTCCCATGGGCGTAAATTTTGATTTTTTTTCTTTTATACATCTTTATATCTATACATATAATAAAGTAAATAATATGGGGGACACATGGCGCTCTATGAGTTGATCTCAATGATTTTTTTCCCGCCTAAACAAATAGATATAGATCATATTTATTAATAAAATACATATAATAAAGTAAATCATATGGGGGACACATGACGCTCTATGAGTTGATCTCAACGATTTTTTCCCGCCTAAATAAATAGATATAGATCATATTTATTAATAAAATTTAAATAAAAAATATATTATTTTAATCCATAAATTTTATCCTTTTATCTTTTACCCTAAACAAATAGATATAGATAATATTTGTTAATAAGATTCAAATAAAGAATATAATATTTTAATCTATGAATTTTATCTTTTACTATTTTTTTCATTTATATTTATCATGTCTTTACTTTATAATAGGGATTAATAAAATTGAATTATAATAAAATAAGCATAGGTAACTCATGGCTTCTACTAATGTTTTAGATTTTTAATGTAAAAATATAAATGAAAATACAAGTAATAATTTTATCTTTTACTGTTTTGTTTTCCATTTATTATTTGGTATATAAAATTAAATTTATTCAACCTGTGCAATACACAGGTTTTTTTTTAAATTTTTTTCTTTATTATTTAGTTTATGAAATTACATACTTTAGGAACCTTTTTCTACTAAAAGAGCCAATTATTAAGGTCGCTGTAAATTCTTTCATTGCCGGAAAACTTCTTTTTGTCTGGAAAACTCAAGTTTTTGGCCGGAAAACTCAACATTTCCGTCCCAAACCTTTTTGTAACCTTAGATCAGACCTTTAGGAACCCTTTTCCGACTAAAAACGTTTTTCCGGCGATCGGAGACTAACACATTAGGGTTCTGTTAGTCAGGGTCCATTGGAAGTCAATATGTTAATAGTTGGGACAACCAGTGGTTATTTTTGAAATTGAAACTGTTAGCGGCCAACGACGAATAGTTGGGATTATTAAAATCCAATATTCCTTTCTTTAATTCAACTTTTCCCAAGTTTTGTTGGTGTGAATTTTGATGACTTTGTTTTTTATTTTATAATTTTAGGAGGTTTATCCCATGAAATTCAACGTTATTAGATGTTTGTCCCATGAAATTCAACGTTATTAATGACAACTTATGAATTTATCATGTATGTTCAATCAAAACTATCAAGAGTGGATTAAAAATAATAAGTATTTACAAATAATAAATTATATATTTTTCATTAATCAACCCGTGTAACACACGGGGCCATAACCTAATATAAGTATATAGAACATTAACCATAAGTAAAACATGATTTGGCCCAGTGGTTAAGGGCCTTGTGTTCCACCATTAATGTCGTGGTTTCGAGTCCACTGTCCCACCGTTTTGGAACATTATATTTTGTTCCAAGTGGATTCTCTCTTTAAGGCCCTCTCAATCTCATATCTACGTTTTGGAACATTATATTTTGTTCCAAGTGGATTCTCTCTTTAAGGCCCTCTCAATCTCATATCTACACGAATAGAAGCTCTAATCCTTTATTTATAATATAACGCCAAATGTCAACCACTAAAATTGACTAAAAACACAAACTCAATTTCTAACATCTTTTGATCTTCTGCAACCTTAAAATTCACTCAAATCACATTAATTTTCGTCTAAAACAACTTTGTTTTGAAACGCTTGACTTAGAGCATTCTCATCCAGTCCATCAAAGTGATCTTTATCTTCAAAATATAAAAAAACTTGCTAAAAACCCACTCCAACCTATCCACTATATCTATACCTTAATCTTAAATATTAAAAAAAAGCCACAGTAACTTTTTATACATAAAAAGCTACTGTAGCTCTCTATTTCCAACAACCACATCTCATTTCATCTTCTCCCGCCCCTCTCCTCTACACATCGATTACCAGCAACAAATTCAACCAAACTACTGCACTTGCAAGGTTCGGATTTGAGGGTTTCTATTTGAAAACACTTCCGATTTGTAAACATTGGCGATGATACGGCTTCGGTCACACACAAAAACACACACTTGCTCGGTCCAATCTACTCATCATCAGTCATCGCAAGTAATCGAGAGATCCAAACACTTCGAATAAGATCCACACTTGTCGCATTTCTATTTCACCTGCCGCCAATCTGGACCTTGAATATGTTCTGAATTCCGTGAAGAAAGGTTAGTGGTTTTTTATTATGTTCTGTTTTTTGATCATGTTCTGAATTCCATGAAGAAAGGTTAGTGGTTTTGTGATTGTTTTGTAGAGCTGCATTTTGGACCTTGAATTTGTTAAGAGTTATTACTTTTGAATGAGGGAGGTTATGTTAAGCACTAGGGTTAGGAATTAGGATTATGTTGTAAGATGATAAAATAGTGAATTGATTATTACTGAATAATGCGTTACGATATACAAATGCAAACCCTAGATACCTAATATCTGATATCCAGTAGATGTTAGTTTGCAGCAAAATGTATTATGACTATGTGTATGAGTGTATGGTGCGTGGGAAGAATTAGGTATGATTTGAAAACAAAATGCAGCTATTTGAAACAGATGTGGTATTTAGGGTTTGGTTGTTTGTGTTCATTTTGGTTAACTTAAGATCGACGTTTTTACTAGGTGCTGAAGTTGAATTGTAATGCAGGTGACGAACTTGAACTTTCGGAAGCTATTAGAGATTATCATGATAGTACTGGATTGCCTCATATGGTAAGTTGAACTGTTGAAGGTTGAACTAGCTAGTATTGAATGCAATGTTGTAGAAGGCGCTAGGCGCTAGTCGGGCGGTGAGGTACCGCCTAGGGATTAATCGGGATTAATAGGGATTAATCGGATTGGACTTTTTAAGTATAATTTTACAAATTTATATATATATATATATATAGATAACTTTATACTTTTTATTAATAAATTTACAAGTTTAGGAGATAACTTTATACTTTTTATTAATAAATTTAAAAGTTTAGGAACCATATGTAAACTAGTGAAAGATAGAGGGGGTTAAATGTTAAAATAACTAAACTTAAATGTTAAAATAGGTTTATAACTAAAATTTGGGCTTTAAACCATGGGCCAGGTTTCAAAAATTTAGTTTTTTGGGTCAAAAACATGTTTTTTGGGTCAAAAAAACATGGGTCCGATTAGTCCGATTTTGACCGATTTTGTCCGACTTTTACCGACTTTGACCGATTTTGACCATAACCGATTTTTTGACCGACTAGCTTAAATTTAGGCAGTAACCCACCGACTAGCGCCTAGGCGCCGATTAATCGGCCGCCTAGGCCGATTTCTGCAACATTGATTGAATGTCGAAACTGATATGAGATATTTTGTGTTACTTATATGTGATGGTGAAAGTAGTGTTGTCAAGAGTGGCTATGGAAATGTGGTAATTGAGTATTTCATGTCACTATATAATATATGATTTAGATTTTCATCTCTTTTTGCTGAACAAAGACAGACAGAAACTATATCTATTTAGATTGAAACATTTTGTGGTGATATTTCTCTTTTTTTAATGATGCTAGCCAAAAATATATAGTCTTTGTGCCCTGGGTAGAAACAATAATTGACCCTACATGCATATAGTTTGAAGCTTTTAATTATTATACGACATTCAAATCAACCTTGCAATACATAATCTTTTGATGGATATACATCATGATGCTTCCTAACTTTTAATCGATGTAAATACGTGGACCATTATCTATTTCACAAAGCGGCTTGGAATTTTCAAGAACAAAGGTTGCTATAAATGGAGGGCATTCCAATTTGCTAATTGTTGCAATTTTGTTGGAATGAAAGTGATACATTACAGTGGCACTTGTTACTATTAATGCTGAACCTGCATCATCTTTCTTGTGGTTTATTATATAATTATTTCCTTTTTTTCATCACATGCGAATTTTGTTTTCATGGTGTAGAGTCACAACACTATTA
The DNA here is from genome assembly GCA_030545235.1 of Helianthus tuberosus. Taxonomy (NCBI): domain Eukaryota; kingdom Viridiplantae; phylum Streptophyta; class Magnoliopsida; order Asterales; family Asteraceae; genus Helianthus; species Helianthus tuberosus. The sequence goes on along the minus strand of CM060446.1, from coordinate 72,762,528 downwards.
CTTTGTTTTGAGTAAACTGCCATTTTGGTCCCTGTGGTTTGGCCAGTTTTGCCACTTTAGTCCAAATCTCAAACTTATTACATCCAGGGCCCTGTGGTTTGGTTTTTGTTGCCATTTTGGTCCAAAATCCAAATTTGACCAGATTTCCCATTAATGACCTGCTATTTTGTCTTTACCCTCAGGGGCATTTTGGTCATTTTAGAATTATTATCTCTTTATAATAACTCATTTATAATAAAACCAAAAATATCATCATCTTCAACCTCTGCTCTGCTCTTTACCCTCACCGGCAGATCTTCAACCTCATCATCATCTTCAACCTCATCTTCAACCTGCATCATCCCCACCCCCACCACCTGCATCATCCACCACCACACCACCACCCCCCCCACCATCGCATCGAAGCTCAAACGCTCTCTCTCTCTCTCACTAAAACAACACAGATCCACACACACACTCTCTCTCTCTCAGTTCTCTCTCTCTACACCGTTCACCACCGTCATCACCACAAATCACCACCGTTCACCACCGCCATACACACACTCTCTCTCTCTCTCTCTCTACACAGATCTCTCCTCCATCCTTCTTTCTTTGATTATGTTGATGATGACTGATGATGATGATGGACGATGATTTATGATGATGATGTAAGGGGGTGGTTGACGTTCAGATCTGGGTTTTATTGTGATGGATTTTGGGTGTTTGGGGAATTTGGGTGTTTGGGGATTTTGGGTTTTATATGTATACATATCTCTGTGTTTTTTTTTGAACGGTAAACTTTTTTATACATGAGGCTGTGATGAAGATGATGTTCTTGATTTTCGTGGTGTGTGTTGTTACTTGTTCTGTTATGCTTGTTCACCATGAGGCTGTGATGAAGATGATGTTCTTGATTTTCTGTATACATATCTCTGTTATGCTTGATTTTCTTGAAGATGATCTGTTCTTTCGTGGTGTGTGTTGTTACTTGTTCTGTTATGCTTGTTCACCATGAGGCTGTGATGAAGATGATGTTCTTGATTTTCTGTATACATATCTCTGTTATGCTTGATTTTCTTGAAGATGATGTTCTTGATTTTCTGGATTTTCTGGGTTTTGAAGATGTTCTTGAAGATACAGATCTGAGCCTCGTTTCTTTTTACAAATCGGTTTTTGATTTTCTTGAAGATGATGTTCTTGATTTGTTGGATTTTCTGGGTTTTGATGATGATGTTTGATGATGTTCTTGAAGATACAGATCTGAGCCTCGTTTTTTCTTGAAGATGTTCTTGATTTTCTGGGTTTTGATGATGAACTTTGAAGATGTTCTTGATTTTCTGGGTTTTGTTGTTGTTGAAGAAGATGTTCTTGATTTTCTGGGTTTTGTTGTTGTTGTTGTTGAATTGCTTTAAATAAAACATAAATGACCAAAATACCCCTGCACTAAAGGACAAAATAGGCAGCTCTCAACAGTCAAAAAGGGGGTTTTTTGGATTTTGGACTAAAATGGCAACAAAATGCAAACCACAGGGCCCTGGATGTAATAAGTTTGAGATTTGGACTAAAGTGGCAAAACTGGCCAAACCACAGGGACCAAAATGGCAGTTTACTCTTTTGTTTTTGATCAATTATGTTAAAGCTGCATTGACAACACGCAAAATTAGTGTCAGCTTCAAATAGTTTTCTTTGAGTAAATTTTTGGGACATATGATTTTTAGGTCGGTTCAGAAGGAGATTTATGGAATAGAAATGTGCTAAGAGCTCTGTAACACCCCGTGTTTTCGAGAAGTCAAAGTCAAAGTCAAGGTCAAAGTCAATGACCGATTTCGCGCGACTTGACTTGTAGTAGATTTCTTTTGTATGTTTATATTAGCTGTATTATGTGGAGTAAGTGTCAATAATCACAATAATCGACGTATGATTATCGCTTTTCATTCGACCCACGACTGTGAACTATAGGAAGTAACAATGCGATAAAGTTAACTGAACGATAACCAAACTATGCTAGTCAAATCGACATCGAATCAAATCTCAACTCGAAATACGCATTTGGAATATTGTTATACGTGTGTGTGTGCCTTACGTGTTACCTGCACATGTTTAATTTTGTATGTTGTGGAAATCAATCGGAACTCGAAACGCAATCGAACTCGAATCACAATCGAACTATGTTAATTAGTGGAGAAGGGATAGTGCGAGATATTAGTGGTTGGGATTAAAAGTAATTTGACTAGGAAACCCTATCGTATCGAACCGCTCGCAACCAAAATCGAAATATCAAAAATCGTCGCACCGAACACTCGAAACGTGCAGCTGATCGATCAGGCTACCAGCCGATCGGCCAGCACTTTCCTCATTTGGCATCCTATAAATACCCCTGTCATTGTCATCCTTTCCACTTTTGGAAACCTCTGTCCGACCAGCACGCTTAGCTCATCCTTTTCTCAGATTCCTCTCGATTCCGGTAAGATTTCGTCCTAAATCTTGTACTTTCTTGATCTACACGCACTCCTACACCTTTCTATCTTTCAAATCTTAACTTTTAACCGTGAAATCATCAAGATTCAAGTGTTCTAGGATGATGTCATCATGGGTTCTTGAAGAACTTCATGTTTTGGCCTCAATCCACCAAGGATAACTTGGATCTAGCCGATTTCCACATAAACAAACAAAGATCTTTCATAGATCTAAACATATACACGGTGAAAAGGATTGAAAGATGGATTTTCCAACTTTCTTTCAACTCTTTTTCACTCAATGCCTTCAAACCGATAGAAACGGAGCCTGTGCCGGCTTACGAATCACTCCGGTGGTTGCATGGCTCAAGATCCGGATTCTATCCATGAGGTTAACCGATTTTGGGTTAAACGTTAAACTCCGTTCCGAACAGTTCACCGGCCAGATTTGGGTGATTCCTGTCCAACCAGGGGAACTAAGTAAGGACGAGGGATCTATGGTTTGACTCGTTGTCAAAATACCTCAATAAAACGAAAAAACAATCAGAACAACCAAGTGTTAGACGAATAGGCTGATCAGGTCAGGGTGCTGACCGATCAGACTGCTGTCCGAACAGACAGACAGCCGATCGACTGGCCAGCCGATCGGTTAACACATGGTCCCACACTTAATCAATTTATTTTGAAGACTAGTATTGAACGAACTGATGTTCGATCGGACTACTGTCCGATCGGATTAGTCTTCGGATCATGAGATACTATACTTCAACACTTAATCGATTTTTCAACATGTTCGATTCACTAGGAGTGCCACCCGATCGAACAGCCGTCCGATCAGGTGACACCCTGCTGAGAACTTGTCTTGCTAAAAATACCTAACCGATCGGGTTGCCGGCCGATCGAACTGCCGTCCGATCGACCGACCTGAAGGGTAAAGATACTTCAATGTTTTCAAATGCTACAACGAAAAATTCAAAAGTCAAACCATCATACACAAACACATTCATCTCATAGGAAGAAACAATCCACTCGAATAGTCATCCGACCGGACTACCGTCCAACCGGATGACCATCCGAACGGATTGTTATCCGCACGATTAGCCGTCCGATCAGATTACCATCTGACCGAACTACTATCCGACCCATTCACACATTGTACCGTTTTACGCGTCACTTATCGTTATGCTATCAATCCATTCAGGCTAACTTTACTCGCTAAGCGCTCCCTTCAATCCATCAACCGCTGTGAGTATACTCGATCCCTTTTGCTTTATGCACTTTTGGGTGTTACATACGTTACAACTATTCAAATCACATCAAACACACTACTCAATACTATTTGAACGCTAACCGTTAATGCATGTTATACGTGGCTTATGAATGCTTGTTTGTTATGTTTACACATGGAATGTTGTCTACCTGCCTTAGCAACGATAGTACTATAGTTTGGGCTCAGCACCCGTTCGTGGGGGTTGTTAAGGACAATTACTTGCATGGTTATGGTGGTAATCATGTATTGCGAACTGCATCTGGCAGTCAACCCGCAGTCATTGGTATCGATGGATCTATGTCGATAACTAACGTGCTTCATTTCACTATGTGTACGTGCTGGTTATGCGTAAACGAATTCGAACTTTATATGCTATTATCAAACTTGTATGCTCACCTTTACATTATATGTATTGACTTTATTTTAACGTATGTGACAGGTGCTTAGGATGCACATCTGGTAGGAAAGTGAAGCTAGAATAAAGCTTTAGAGCCCAACAAATAGTTGTCTGTAGTAAATGAATCAAGGGTCTCTAGAAGCAGATAAACAATTGCTCTATTTAAATCTGAGTTGTCGAAACAGAATGATTTTCCTAGACTTTATCTGTAATAATTTGTTTACTGTTTGAGACATGGTATGGGACATGTTATTTTCAATTGAATAGTAATGATAATTGTTATGGAAACTTCTGGACAATCTGTTTCGCTCAGTGCCATGCCCCGATGTTTCCGCCATCGGTTGGGGTGTGACAGATTGGTATCAGAGCCATAACTATAGGGAATTAGGCAAGACACGACCTAGTCCGGGTCGATGTCTCAGAGACCTAGTCTATAGTTAGGAACCAACAGACCGACTCGTGCATATCCGGTAGGGATTATGTACGAGCTTATCTCTCGATATTCTCGCTTATGCTACACTATCACTACACTCGAATTTTCAACTATGAAAGAGTAACTAAGTCAAGATTAGGTGTGAAAACCGTAAATTCTCGACTGAAGTTGCTAATCAACCCGCGTTTTATTTACAAACGGGGAGAATTATGCCAAATCAGGAGTGAAATCCGTATTTTGATGAATAATCTCCTCTATTTATTAAAACAGGGACGAAGTTGTTAAGATAGGTGTGAAACCCTAACCTTGACGACTTGTTCCGCCCATTTTACAAAACTCTCACCAAAGTCTCGATGGACTCCAACGACCTGAAGTCACGATATGACTAACGGGATGCGTGCCCAATGCCCAAGAATCGAGGCAAAGGCACTGCCCGGTAGGTCAAGCATGCACGACAAGTCCATGTGAATAGTCAAACCACTTTTGTTAGTCAATGTCTAATAGCCGCAGACGATCCATTCCTCGATTTTTATGTGTTTCGATTCTGAGCCCGCAACTGCCGACTCTGGTGACTCGTTGATTTTATGTGTTTATAGGTGAATTTACCTATTTATGTGTTTAAATTTTGAGAAACTTGCTCAATTTTGTTTTCACATCGATCGACATGCACGACTCGCACTGCATTTCTATCTCAAAACGCCAACAAATCGCTAGATTGTGGACGATCTTAGGATATGGTATATGCTAATACTACGCTACTCGACATACTAAAACGCGAACGTTATATTCGAACACTCGCGAACTGGGAATAATAGGTTTCTATATTCTGACTACATCTTGTAACTAAATGAGTATGTGCTTCTGTGCTTATGTGTTCTACATGCTTATGTGCTTCTGTGTTTTGTGAATCGGTGATTATGTGACTACGTGTTTACGTGATGTATGTGTTCCTGATCTTTAGTAAACGTTAGATGTGTGAGGTGAGATTCGAATACGTTGTGTTGAGTCCTGTGACGATGTCTGTTGCAGACAATGTCATCTGGATCCCGTCACCCACTTTCTCGTCAAGAGAAGAGAGACAAACGCCTTGCTGCTATCATCGCCAAGCAGGTAGCAAAAGCCGTAAGTGATGTCTACGAGAACGTCAGCAAATCGTCTGAGGAGTCGAGAACCAAAGCTCCTAAAGCTGCTACCAAGACTACTTTCAATTTCAAGCAATTCAAGTCTTGTGGGCCAAAAGAATTCACTGGCGAGGGAGGTCCTACTGCACTATTCCAATGGTTTGATTCCATTGAGGTCACTCTACGACAGAGTGGTTGCCCCGATGACCTCCGAACTCTGAATGCTACCGGCGTTTTCCAGTCCCGTGCACTAGACTGGTGGACGGCCGAGAGAAACAAGAGGGGAAACGATGCAGCCTACGGTCTGTCGTGGGACGAGCTCAAAGAAGTCATGCTAGAGGAATTCTGCCCTCCTCACGAACGTCAAAAGGTAGAGGATGAATTTTGGCACATACATCAACATGAAGGTCACAATGTTGCGCTCACGGCTCGCTTCAAACAGCTCAGCATCATCTGTCCCGACCAAGTCAAGACTCCGGAGATCACAATCAAGAAGTACATCCGAGCTTTGCCCGACTGCGTCGCAGATTTCGTGCAAGCGGCTAAGACTAAGACGATCGAAGAGACTTACCTACTGGTCGCCGAAATCAATGACAAGAGGGTCAAGGATGGTATCTGGGATAAAACTTCGAAGCACCTGCATCAAGCTACCATCGCCGCACCAACTGCTGAAACCACCACCACCTCGTCGAGCAACAAGAGAAAGAATAAGAGAAAGAACAGCTCCAGCAACAAGAACTGTGCGATCACTGATGCACCAATTCAAGTTGTACCAGCCCAACAGCGTCAAGTAGCGGCGCCTGTGGCTAATGCACCGCCTGCCAAGCGTGCATACACTGGGCCACACCCGCTTTGCCCTACTTGTACCTACCACCACCCGACTGCCATTGCTTGCCGTTTTTGTGCTCATTGCAATATGTATGGCCATTTTACCACCAACTGTCGTGCTCGACAAGCTCCTGCTCATCAAGCCCTACTCACTGCCCCTCAGGGTCAACAAGCTCCTCCGGCACCCACGGTCAACGCCAGAGTCTGCTTTGCATTTGGCGATCCTAGCCATTTCGCCAACATGTGCCCAAACAGGGTTGTGAAACAAGAGCCCCAGCAGCAGCAGCCTCAGCAGCAGCCACACCAGCAGCAACAACAACAAGCAGCACGCGCACGAACCTTCAACATCAACGTGCGTCAAGCCCAAGCCGACAACAACGTGTTCAATGGTACGTTCCTTGTGAATGGTATTTATGCTTCATGTTTGTTTGATACTGGAGCCGATAATTGCTTTGTGTCGTTCGAATTCAAGAAACTCCTTAGTCGTAAGCGCTCTCATCTCTCCTCGACGTTCGATGTTGAAGTCGCTACCGGAAGAACTGTCGTCGTTAATTCTGTTCTTCGTGATTGTACTCTTGAGCTCAACAATCACATCTTCCCAATCGACCTTATTCCGATGCAACTCGGAATTTTTGACGTCATAGTAGGCATGGACTTTCTTCACGAAAACCATGCTGAAGTTGTGTGTTTCGACAAGATAATCCGATTCTCGCTTGCGAATGGTGATTTATTGTGTGTTTACGGTGATACTACTTCGAAAGGTCTCAACCTCATGTCATGTGTTCAAGCTAGCAAGTATCTCCGCAAGGAATACAGGGCTTTCTTGGCTAACATTGTGGTAGCAGAGAAGGAAAAGAAAGAGAAGAAGGAAGTGAAAGACGTTCCTGTGGTTCGAGAATTTCCTAATGTTTTTCCAGAGGATCTTCCCGGACTACCGCCAAGTCGTGATATCGACTTTCGTATCGACCTCATTCCTGGAGCCAACCCTATTGCCAAAGCTCCCTACCGACTCGCGCCGTCCGAAATGCGTGAACTTTCAAACTAACTCCAGGAATTACTTGAGAAAGGCTTCATTCACCCGAGCACCTCTCCTTGGGGCACGCCAGTCTTTTTCGTCAAAAAGAAGGATGGGTCATTCAGGATGTGCATCGACTATCGGGAATTGAATAAGTTAACTATCAAGAACCACTATCCTCTACCTCGCATCGATGATTTGTTTGACCAACTACAAGGTGCTACGTGCTTCTCGAAGATAGATCTACGCTCAGGATATCACCAACTCCGCATTCAAGAGGAGGATATACCCAAAACCGCGTGTCGCACTCGATACGGCCACTACGAATTCGTTGTTATGCCCTTTGGTTTAACCAACGCACCTGCGGTTTTCATGGATCTGATGAATCGCATGTGTAAACCATATTTCGACCGTTTCGTCATCGTATTCATCGACGATGTCTTGATCTATTCCAAATCGAAAACCGAACACGTGCAACATCTACGTTTGGTTCTCGAGCTACTCCAGGGGAATCAACTCTACGCCAAGTTCTCCAAGTGTGAATTTTGGTTGGAGGAGGTTCAGTTTCTGGGTCACATTGTTAATAGTCAAGGTATTCATGTCGACCCTGTGAAGATTGAAGCCGTTAAGAGTTGGATTACACCTAAGAACCCATCTGAAGTCCGTTCTTTTCTCGGACTGGCGGGCTATTATCGATGATTTATCGAAGGATTCTCAAAGATCGCAGTACCACTTACCACTCTCACGCATAAAGACAAACCTTTTGTTTGGGGAACCAAACAGGAGTCTGCTTTCAGAACCCTTAAGCACATGCTTTGCAATACTCCCGTTCTCACATTGCCCGACTGAAACAATGATTTCATTGTCTATTGTGATGCTTCCAACCTTGGTCTTGGTTGTGTCCTTATGAAGCGGGACAAGGTTATAGCTTACGCATCTCGTCAGCTCAAAATCCATGAGAAGAACTATACAACCCATGACCTCGAGCTAGGCGCAGTTGTTTTTGCGATAAAGATTTGGCGACACTACCTGTACGGTACCAAGTGTACGATCTTCACCGATCATAGGAGCCTACAACATATCTTTAATCAGAAGGAACTTAATATGTGTCAGCGCCGATGGGTAGAACTTCTCAACGATTACGACTGTCAGGCAAAGCAAATGTTGTTGCCGACGCACTCAGCAGACGGAGCTATCTGCTTAGCACTCGTAATGTTCAAGCCCAATACGATCTCGAATCCCTCATCCGCGAAGCTCAGCACGCGTGTTTCAACGAACGCACTCTGAAGAAAGAAAGAATCTACCACGATGGAGCCCAACTTGTGAGCAAGTCGAATGGGATATTCCACTTTCTGCACCGAATTTAGATCCCTAAACGGACCGATTTACGACAGATTCTGATGGACGAAGCCCACAAATCCCGGTATTCTATTCACCCCGGTGCCGACAAAATGTACCAGGACCTTCGTTATAAGTACTGGTGGCCGGGCATGAAAGGGATATTGCTCTCTATGTTGGAAAATGCCTGACCTGTGCGAGAGTCAAGGCTGAACATCAAAGACCCTCTGGCTTACTCGAACAACCACCGATCCCTATGTGGAAGTGGGAGAGTATAGCTATGGACTTCATAACAAAGCTACCATGCACGTCATCAGGTCACGATAGCATTTGGGTTGTGGTTGACCGTTTGACTAAATCAGCTCACTTTTTGCCAATACGGGAAGACTACAAGGTAGAACGATTAGTCCGAATCTACACCGACGAGATCATTTGTAATCATGGGACGCCTCGTGATATCATCTCTGATCGTGACGGTCGGTTTACCTCGCGACTATGGGAAACGTTTCAAACGGCACTCGGTACATCGCTAAATCTAAGTACCGCTTTCCACCCTCAAACTGACGGTCAGACTGAAAGAACGATTCGTACTCTTGAAGACATGCTCCGTTCGTGCGTCATAGACTTCGGTGGTAATTGGGATAAATACCTGCCGTTAGTCGAATTCTCGTATAACAACAGCTATCATGCAAGCATTCAAAATGCACCATTCGAGACTTTATATGGAAGAAGATGTTGATCGCCTATTGTGTGGCACGAGATCGGTCACTCGCAATTAACCGGTCCGGAGCTATTACAAGAAACAACAGACAGAATTTTTCAAATTCGAGACAACCTGGTAAAAGCTCGGAATCGACAGAAAAGTTATGCCGATAGACGACACAAGCCTCTTGAATTTGACGTTGGCGACTACGTACTCCTAAAGGTATCACCTTGGAAGGGTGTGGCCGGATTCGGCAAGAAAGGAAAGCTCGCGCCTCGATATATTGGACCTTTTAAGATTCTGGAAAGGATTGGAAAAGTCGCCTACAGAGTCGAACTACCGGAGGAACTTAGTAACGTCCACCCGACTTTCCACGTGTCAAACCTCCGAAAGTGCCTAGCCGACCACGACTTATATGTTCCTCTCGATGACCTTCAGGTGAACGAAACACTACACTTCGTGGAGAAGCCTGTCGAAATCATGGACCGCCAAACCAAGCAACTCAGGCACTCGCGCATTCCTATTGTGAAAGTCCGATGGGAAGGCAAACGAGGCGCAGAGTTCACTTGGGAACTCGAAAGCGACATGAAGGCGAAGTACCCGCAGTTATTCAAAGAGAAAGTCTAGAGAGAGGAAGTGATTCACGGTGTTGTACAACTTCCAGCTTAATTTCGGGACTAAATTCCCTAAACTAGGGGAGGCTGTAACACTCCGTGTTTTCGAGAAGTCAAAGTCAAAGTCAAGGTCAAAGTCAACGACCAATTTCGCGCGACTTGACTTGTAGTAGATTTCTTTTGTATGTTTATTTTAGTTGTATTATATGGAGTAAGTGTCAATAATCACAATAATCGACGTATGATTATCGCTATTCAATCGACCCACGACTGTGAACTATAGGAAGTAACAATGCGATAAAGTTAACTGAATGATAACCAAACTATGCTAATCAAATCGACATTGAATCAAATCTCAACTTGAAATACGCATTTGGAATATTGTTATACGTGTGTGTGTGCCTTACGTGTTACCTGCGCATGTTTAATTTTGTATGTTGTGGAAATCAATCGGAACTCGAAACGCAATCGAACTCGAATCGCAATCGAACTATGTTAATTAGTGGAGAAGGGATAGTGCGAGATATGAGTGGTTGGGATTAAAAGTAATTTGACTAGGAAACCCTATCGTATCGAACCGCTCGCAACCAAAATTGAAATATCAAAAATCGTCGCACCGAACACTCAAAACGTGCAGCTGATCGATCAGGCTACCAGCCGATCGATCAGCCAGCCGATCGAACTGCTGTCCGATCGGCCAGGCAGCTCGATCGAACAGCCTCGATCGAGCTGCCTGGCCGATCGGGCAGCACTTTCCTCATTTGGCATCCTATAAATACCCCTGTCATTGTCATCCTTTCCACTTTTGGAAACCTCTGTCCGACCAGCACGCTTAGCTCATCCTTTTCTCAGATTCCTCTCGATTCCGGTAAGATTTCGTCCTAAATCTTGTACTTTCTTGATCTACACGCACTCCTACACCTTTCTATCTTTCAAATCTTAACTTTTAACCGTGAAATCATCAAGATTCAAGTGTTCTAGGATGATGTCATCATGGGTTCTTGAAGAACTTCATGTTTTGGCCTCAATCCACCAAGGATAACTTGGATCTAGCCGATTTCCACATAAATAAAGAAAGATCTTTCATAGATCTAAACATATACACGGTGAAAAGGATTGAAAGATGGATTTTCCAACTTTCTTTCAACTCTTTTTCACTCAATGCCTTCAAACCGATAGAAATGGAGCCTGTGCCGGCTTACGAATCACTCCGGTGGTTGCATGGCTCAAGATCCGGATTCTATCCACGAGGTTAACCGATTTCGGGTTAAACGTTAAACTCCGTTCCGAACAGTTCACCGGCCGGATTTGGGTGATTCCTGTCCGATCAGGGGAACCAAGTAAGGACGAGGGATCTATGGTTCGACTCGTTGTCAAAATACCTCAATAAAATGACAAACAATCAGAACAACCAAGTGTTAGACGAATAGGCTGATCAGGTCAGGGTGCTGACCGATCGGACTGCTGTCCGAACGGACAGCCAGCCGATCGGACAGTCAGCAGATCGACTGGCCAGCCGATCGGTTAAGAACATTATCTATTTCACAAAGTGGCTTGGAATTTTCAAGAACAAAGGTTGCTATAAATGGAGGGCATTCCAATTTGCTAATTGTTGCAATTTTGTTGGAATGAAAGTGATACATTACTGTGGCACTTGTTACTATTAATGCTGAACCTGCATCATCTTTCTTGTGGTTTATTACATAATTATTTCCTTTTTTTCATCACATGCGAATTTTGTTTTCATGGTGTAGAGTCACAACACTGTTATTTTGTTTTTGATCAATTATGTTAAAGCTGCATTGACAACACGCAAAATTAGTGTCAGCTTCAAATAGTTTTCTTTGAGTAAATTTTTGGGACATATGATTTTTAGGTCGGTTCAGAAGGAGATTTATGGAATAGAAATGTGCTAAGAGCTCTGTAACACCCCGTGTTTTCGAGAAGTCAAAGTCAAGGTCAAAGTCAACGACCGATTTCGCGCGACTTGACTTGTAGTAGATTTCTTTTGTATGTTTATTTTAGTTGTATTATGTGGAGTAAGTTTCAATAATCACAATAATCGACGTATGATTATCGCTTTTCATTCGACCCACGACTGTGAACTATAGGAAGTAACAATGCGATAAAGTTAACTGAACGATAACCAAAGTATGCTAATCAAATCGACATCGAATCAAATCTCAACTCGAAATACGCATTTGGAATATTGTTATACGTGTGTGTGTGCCTTATGTGTTACCTGCGCATGTTTAATTTTGTATGTTGTGGAAATCAATCGGAACTCGAAACGCAATCGAACTCGAATCACAATCGAACTATGTTAATTAGTGGAGAAGGGATAGTGCGAGATATGAGTGGTTGGGATTAAAAGTAATTTGACTAGGAAACCCTATCGTATCGAACCGCTCGCAACCAAAATTGAAATATCAAAAATCGTCGCACCGAACACTCGAAACGTGCAGCTGATCGATCAGGCTACCAGCCGATCGAACAGCCAGCCGATCGGACTGCTGTCCGATCGGACAGGCTGTCCGATCGAGCTGCCTGGCCAATCGGCCAGCACTTTCCTCATTTGTCATCCTATAAATACCCCTGTCATTGTCATCCTTTCCACTTTTGGAAACCTCTGTCCGACCAGCACGCTTAGCTCATCCTTTTCTCAGATTCCTCTCGATTCCGGTAAGATTTCGTCCTAAATCTTGTACTTTCTTGATCTACACGCACTCCTACACCTTTCTATCTTTCAAATCTTAAGTTTTAACCGTGAAATCATCAAGATTCAAGTGTTCTAGGATGATGTCATCATGGGTTCTTGAAGAACTTCATGTTTTGGCCTCAATCCACCAAGGATAACTTGGATCTAGCCGATTTCCACATAAACAAACAAAGATCTTTCATAGATCTAAACATATACACGGTGAAAAGGATTGAAAGATGGATTTTCCAACTTTCTTTCAACTCTTTTTCACTCAATGCCTTCAAACCGATAGAAACGGAGCCTGTGCCGGCTTACGAATCACTCCGGTGGTTGCATGGCTCAAGATCCGGATTCTATCCATGAGGTTAACCGATTTTGGGTTAAACGTTAAACTCCGTTCCGAACAGTTCACCGGCCAGATTTGGGTGATTCCTGTCCAACCAGGGGAACCAAGTAAGGACGAGGGATCTATGGTTCGACTCGTTGTCAAAATACCTCAATAAAACGACAAACAATCAGAACAACCAAGTGTTAGACGAATAGGCTGATCAGGTCAGGGTGCTGACCGATCAGACTGCTGTCCGAACGGACAGCCAGCCGATCGGACAGTCAGCCGATCGACTGGCCAGCCGATCGACTGGCCAGCCGATCGGTTAACACATGGTCCCACACTTAATCAATTTATTTTGAAGACTAGTATTGAACGAACTGCTGTTCGATCGGACTACTGTCCGATCGGATTACTCTTCGGATCATGAGATACTATACTTCAACACTTAATCGATTTTTCAACATGTTCGATGCACTAGGAGTGCCACCCGATCGAACAGCCGCCCGATCAGGTGACACCCTGCTGAGAACTTGTCTTGCTAAAAATACCTAACCGATCGGGTTGCCGGCCGATCGAACAGCCGTCCGATCGACCGACCTGAAGGGTAAAGATACTTCAATGTTTAAAATGCTACCATGAAAACTTCAAAAGTCAAACCATCATACACAAACACATTCATCTCATAGGAAGAAACAATCCACTCGAATAGTCATCCAACCGGACTACCGTCCAACCGGATGACCATCCGAACGGATTGTTATCCGCACGATTAGCCGTCCGATCGGATTACCATTTGACCGAACTACTATCCGACCGATTCACACATTGTACCGTTTTACGCGTCACTTATCGTTATGCTATCAATCCATTCAGGCTAACTTTACTCGCTAAGCGCTCCCTTCAATCCATCAACCGCTGTGAGTATACTCGATCCCTTTTGCTTTATGCACTTTTGGGTGTTACATACGTTACAACTATTCAAATCACATCAAACACACTACTCAATACTATTTGAACGCTAACCATTAATGCATGTTATACGTGGCTTATGAATGCTTGTTTGTTATGTTTACACATGGAATGCTGTCTACCTGCCTTAGCAACGATAGTACTATAGTTTGGACTCAGCACCCGTTCGCGGGGGTTGTTAAGGACAATTACTTGCATGGTTACGGTGGTAATAATGTATTGCGAACTGCATCTGGCAGTCAACCCGCAGTCATTGGTATCGATGGATCTATGTCGATAACTAACGTGCTTCATTTCACTATGTGTACGTGCTGGTTATGCGTAAACGAATTCGAACTTTATATGCTATTATCAAACTTGTATGCTCACCTTTACATTATATGTATTGACTTTATTTTAACGTATGTGACAGGTGCTTAGGATGCACATCTGGTAGGAAAGTGAAGCTAGAATAAAGCTTTAGAGCCCAACAAATAGTTGTCTGTAGTAAATGAATCAAGGGTCTCTAGAAGCAGATAAACAATCGCTCTATTTAAATCTGAGTTGTCGGAACAGAATGATTTGCCTAGACTTTATCTGTAATAATTTGTTTACTGTTTGAGACATGGTATGGGACATGTTATTTTAAATTGAATAGTAATGATAATTGTTATGGAAACTTCTGGACAATCTGTTTCGCTCAGTGCCATGCCCCGATGTTTCCGCCATCGGTTGGGGTGTGACAAGCTCCAAAGATTACTCTGTATAAATACATATAATAAGTCCATTGAAATTAGATTTTTTTTCATAGTATAATTTGAAATGGAATGGAATACAAGAGGTTTAATCATTATCTGAAGTTTCTTATTTCATAGTTATAATTTAAGTTTGGTCTTTTATTTAGGTGTAAACGATGATGATCTCCGTGAAACGCTGTCTTTTATTTATTTAGGCGTGCCAGATCTTTTATAACTGTAATTTGCTTGAGTTGACTACGCTATGTCTCCAAATAGAAAAAAATATGCACACTTATGGAGAAAATATAATAAGACAAAATAGATAGTAGTTAAAATTGTAAATTGGAGAAAGAGAAGAAATGATAAAAAAAGAATATAGAGATAGGTATGGGGTGTTGGATGTGGAAAGTTTTTTAAAATATGATATAAATTTTAAAAAAGTAAGCATTTTTAGTTAAATTATAAGGGTAAAGATGGTGGATTGGATGTGAATGCTCTTATTTGTTGTCTAAATTTGGTGTTTTATAGATTGTTAGAACTATAATTGAATAATTTTTAATTGTTAAATTTAGAATCGAGTAATCGTTAATGGTTTTGACTTTTGAAGTTGGGTTTGATTTTTAGAAATTGTGCCTCTTAAACAACCATTCGGTGCTAAAAAACGCAAAAAAGAGAAAACTAGATGAAACGATTTGCTATCAAGAATGCTCGGAGAGCTTAACAAATCATCGGTTAGCTGGTACATTATGCCATACCAGTTTAATATTATCCTTTTGCCATGTTAATCGTCGTTAAAAAATATCAGTTTATATAATTCGTTAGGGCCTAAGAGCCTTTTTTTGGCTCGACCGAGGCATTTGAATCCTTAGGGCCGACCTTGAAACGAAAATAGAAGGTTTAACAAAATAATTATGTGTTGGTACAAGGCTAACAGTTATAAACAGTAGTTGGGACTTCCATCATTAAAGCCAGAAAATTAGCTGAAAAAACAAGAGTGAAATGTGGCTTTAATGAAACAGTATGCTATGTTAAATAAAGCTACAATCAGACTGAACCACAATATTTACATAAGGTTACGTAAATTTGAATTGTGTTGTAGTTTGATTATCAAATCAAAACTGACCGGGAATAGTTAAGTAATCATTAAAGTATAAGTAGGAATATTAGACTGAGTGTAGTGGGGCGACTCCCACCCCTAGGTCGCCCCAAGTCGCCTGGAACACCGCCCCCGGGGGCGACTTGGGGGGCGACCCCCTCCAGCCCGTCTCAATCTCGTCGCCCAAATTCAAACCTTTATATCCTTTGCCAACGGTTATGTTGGCTAAGCTTATTATTATTTTTTTTTTTAATAATCCAACCTTTATAAAATACCCCATATCACATTTTTACCACAATTTTCTCTCAAACTCATCAAAATTTATACCAATCTTCTATCAACTCAACAAAATTTATACCAATCTTCTATCAACTCATCAAAATGTATCCCCACAACATCCCTCCTTTCAACCAAAATACACAATCTTCCAATCCACAACCCGATCTGACGGACCCAAACGTTTTAAATAACCCCGCTTTTTACGCCTATTTCAATAATATGCACGTTGCTAGCCCTACACCGCAAGTATACTACAACAATACGCCCATACCGCAACATATGGGGTTCACCACTTGGAACACACAACAACCCGGTGGTTTTCAAAACGTTGGAGGATCGAGCCAACAAAATGGTATAAATTTTTTAGATATTTTTTTTGTAAAGAATATGTTTTTTTTTTTTTTTTTTAACTTTGTTTGTATTCCATCTAGTGGTTGATTTAGGTGACGAAGAAGTTCCGGAGACCCAGTTCGATGTCGGTCAAAAAAAGAAACGTTCGCACAAGAGGAAAACAACGGGTGAAGAACGCTTGAAAACCAAACCGATACCATGGACTTCCAACGAGGAAATGAGCTTGTCCAAGGCTTGGCTAGAAATAACCGAAGACCCGAGATGTAGTAACTATCAAAAGGAAAAAACATATTGGTCTCGTATTTACAACCTTTTCCTCAAGTTGGAAGGTCAAGAAGATGGATACCGTGATGCCGATGGTATCGGCGCGAAGTGGCGTAAAATGCGTCCTTTGATTCAAAGTTTCAACCAAATATACACTCGCCTAAGTAACTCGCGTGTGCGCCAAAGCGGTTCCGACGATGCGATGCTCCAAGCAAACGCCCAAAATGAATTCCGAGTCGAACACAAGAAGGCGTTTCCTTATCTTGCTATTTGGTTAATTTTAAGAAGGAGTTCGAAATTTAACACAGTCATCGCCTTCGATCCATTTAAAACTCGTGGCCAACCGTCGGCTAAGCGGTCAAAAACCTCATCCTCAAACGACCATCAAAGTACCGTGTCGGACGCTCGGACTCAAATAAATCTCAACGACATTGAGGAAGACAACGAAGAGCCACATGAAGAGGCCGAACCGTTTCAACCACCACAACGACCGGTTGGCCGAGATAGGGCCAAAAAAGCCGCCCAACCGTCTTCTAGCGGTGTACGAATCGACTACACCGAAACGTTCGAAAAAGTGACCAATAAGTTAGACGGCTTGTTGCAAACGAGCCAACAACGGATCAACTTAAAAAAAGAACACGGGGACCGAAAGCTAAAGCTGAAAGAAAGTCGTCAAAAAGCACTTGATTTGCAAATATTAACAACCGACACGACAAACCTTACCGGAGCCGAGCTCGCTTTAGCCGAACAAATGAAGCAAGAAATTCGAGAAAAATATAACCTTTGTTGAAGTAATTTTTTTATTTTGGTTGAAGTAATTTTTTTTTTTAGTTGATGTATTTTTTTATTTTGGTTGAAGTAATTTTTTTTTTTTAGTTGATGTATTTTTTTATTTTGGTTGAAGTAATTTTTTTTTTAGTTGATGTATTTTTTTATTTTGGTTGAAGTAATTTTTTTTATTGAAGTATTATTTTTTATTTACTTTGATCAATACTTTTATAAAAAATAGGATTTTTTTTATATCTTTTACATAAAAAAAGACAAAATAAATGGGTGCCACGTGTCGCAAGACGCCCCACCCAGCAAGGTTGCCCCACTACCCCTTTTTTGGTCAAAATCCTCTTAGGTGACGTGGCGCCACATGTCGCAAGGCGCCCACTCAACAGGTTGCCCCACTACACTCAGTCTTATTTGTAAACTAAAATGCAGATTTTTTAAGCAAACCTTAAGTATTTTAATCATACCACATGAAGAATATCTAGGAGTCAGTTTTTTTTTTAAATATTAAATATTATATATACATAATATCTGAAATGTTTGGATGAGTATGTGTTGAAATAGTGAGAGAAGATCACTAAAGTCCTCATTTGGTGTTATACATACATGATTGATTATGTTTTTATAGTAATATTACATGAATTCTAGTCGTGTTTCTATTTTAATTTGTTTACGTATTCCTAGAAAAAATTCCAGTCTACACATAATATATGGATAGACTAACTACGGTGTAAAAATTAATTAATTAACTATTTAAATGACTATTTTATCTTTTTTTTAACCAGATGTTACGTATTTACTCCAAATAATAAAACAAAAAAAATCCCTACCCAATCGTCTCTTTTAAGAGCATCTCCAACGCATCGATCTAATGCGTTAGTTTAAAAAACGGACGAGCACAAAAGCGGAGTGGTGCATATGGTTTGGAATTGCAAGGGTGGGTCCCGTTGGACGGTTGAACAATTCTTTAAAAGATAACCGCAATGGCTATATATTTTTTAAATTAAAATAATTAAATTTAAACCAACATATCCACTATATATACACACATTTACATTACACATCTAACACAAACAAACACTCTCAATCCCCACTTCTAATTTACCATTTTCAAATTCCATTTCAATCACAAAGAGCTCAAGCGACAAACTGTGCAACACCCGCTTACACGTAATATTTTTGCAACGGATACCACGAATGACAAATAGTCCGCTAAATCTCCAACATTGCATTACCTTCCCATAGGAGTGTGTAAAAAACCGAATTAACCGACTCATAACCGAATTAACCGACAAAACCGAACCAAATAAAAAACCAGTGGGTCTTTTAATGTTTTTTTTTCTTCTGAAAACCGAAAGTAGCGGGTCGGTTATGGTTATCAATGTTTCCATACCCACCATAACCAAACCGACATGTAGTAAAATGTTTGTCGGACTTAGCACTTTTAACCATTTTGTTAATATTTGATGTTTTTGTTAAACGTTTTTAGTAGTTATGGGTTATTTCATATCATTTTGCTTGAATGTTTATATGAATTTATGTAATCTATCATACCACTTTATTTGAATATTCGGTAATAATCGATATTAATATTATATATTATATGTATTTTAATACTATGTAATATGCTAATATATAGAAATATGTAATAACAATTTATTTTATGTTAAAAGATGAGCTATTTTTAGCTAGTCCAAAATTAATGGTTAACCACCCATAACCGACCTATTTTAACATTCAAAACCGATTAACCAAAACCACCATAACCGATCGGTTATAGTTATGGTTATCCATTAACGGACATTGTGATTATGGTTATGGTTTGGGGTTAAAACCGACCCACGCACACCCCTACCTTCCCGTTATTACTAATGATGTCAATCTTCTTAATGATCAATTCATACAATTTGTCATGGAAATGGTCGACGTATTGTAGTCCGATGGCGTCGAACAAATGTGCTTGTCAATATTTGATTTGACGGGCATCGAAGCAAGCTCAAGTTCCTGACAAAGAAAAAAGAGGAAGTGCAAAGAACTAAATAGGAGTCAAGTGGAAGGAGACTCGTGTCTATGGAACAACTCCTTTGCCCTACAACTTGTGTTTGATGAAGTCAGATTTAGATGTCGTCTTCGGATGAGGCATTCACTTTTGGTTAGAATTGTAAACGGTCTATCTGATAGGTATTCGTAATTTTCATAATGTACAGACGAATTTGGCAGAACGATGCTATTTTTAATTCCGAATGCTTGGAATGTTTAAGGTATTTTTGTAAGTATATTATTGAAATATATTCTAACGAGTACATGAGGAAGCCTAATGCAACCGACATCCAACAGTTGTTAGAGGCTCATCAAAGCCGACACGGCTTTCCAGGAATCCTTGGTAGCAGTAATATGCATTAGAGGTGGAAAATTGCCCTGCTGCATGGCACGACCAGTTTACTCGTGGTGTCCACAGATTTCCCACCATAATGCTCGAGGCAGTAGCATCATGTGACCTTTGGATTTGACATGCTTTTTTTGGAGTTGTCATCTCAAACAATGAAAACAACATCATAAACCAGTCACCGATATTCTACGACATCTTAGACTGCTTTGTGCCGCCTTGCATTTTTACAATGAACGACATGGAATACACCCAAGGATATAATGAAGTTATTTTAAAAAAACACGAGTCAGCAAGAAAGTATGTGGAAAGGGCTTCGGTGTCCTCCAGGCTTGATGACACATTATACAAGGTCCAACAAGGATTTGGAAGCCAAGAAGTATATCTGATATAATCTACACGTGCATAATACTACACAGAATGATCGTTGAGGACGAAGGTTATGTCGTATCAAACTGTGATAATGATGAGGATGAGGATTTGTTGCCACTAACATCACATGGCCCTACAGACAATTTTGTTGAACGCTTACAATGGAGTAGAAACTTAGGTGACAGGGAAGCTCATCACACTCTTCGACACAATTTGACCGAGCACCTTTGGGCACATCAGCAGGCAGGACAAGAGGAAGATGGTGAGTAGTTTTGTTTTATTATGTAGTTTGTTTATGTGTTTTTTATATATTTAGGTTTGAAGTGTGTAACAACCCTCGGTAAAACCGACACCCTCATAATATTCCGACACCCTAATATATTTTAGAATGTCCCATTATATCTTTATATATACCCCATATGTGAAAACCGAGCCCGAAATACGTTATAGCATTAAAAATAGAATTTAAAATCTGAAACTTAAGTTAAGGCGGGCCGCGTAGACCCACCCCAAGCCTTTACGCGGGCGGTATCGAGGTGGATACCTGATTTCGTTTGATTACTTAAGTCCAGACGGGCCGCGTAAGACCCCGTTTAAGTTAACGCGGGCCGCGTGAGCTCAAAGTTGTGGCGCAGCCCGGTGATGACATGTGTCATCATCGTGGCAGGGCTAGATCATGACCGGGACAAGCTATATGGTTGACCAGGCTTGACGCGGGCCGCGTAACCCTTGTCTGTTCTTTACGCGGGCCGTGTGAGGACCAGTTTCAGCACCTATATAAGAAAGCAACGGGTTTTCGTTTTTCGTCGTTCATTTCTCAAATCTCATATCACAATTTCTGTAGAAGTGTTATAATACGCGGGTATTATACCCCCTAATTAGCGAGATTCTGCTCCGTTGTAACTATTATAACCCCTGGATACGTATTAGATACGCTGCCCGATTGATCTAGGGTTCCGTAATGGCTGTCGTGGTACTGCCCGACGTAGTCGTTGGAATGCCGTCTCGGGGAGGGTATTACTAATGTTAAAATGGGTTATTATACTAACGCGTGTGCTTTTGTGTAAATTATAGATAATTCTCAGGAAACCCTTACGGGAATTCTAAGACAGCAATGTGAGTTGATCCACTTTTTGTAAACCTTTTTGTGAACTGTTTTACAAAACCTTAAATATCTTTCCATGCGAATAACAGTTATTGAGTATTTGTAAGAATACAATTACAGTCGGTAAATTTGGGGTTTTGTATACAAAATTTGTTACCACCTGGTAAAGGAGTAACATGACCATAAGTCGGAACGACATTACCGTGTGGTGGTAATTGATATAACTTGGAAACAAATGTAATTGCGGATGCGCCCTCAATACTGTGCACTGTGACTTTTTATTTAAACTTGATTAAACTGGGATTCACTTACCAGTATTTCCCACTGAAAAATGTTTTTAAAACGCGTTTCAGGTAACAAAATGTGAAAGGCAAATAGAAGCCAGCTGGACAGCACTGAAGGCTTGTAAAAGTGGCAATGAAGTTACCTAAAATAAAATAGATGTTTTTATTAAATAAAATAGGATACATTCCTATGAAAATGTGTGTACTATGAACTTGGGTTTTATCCCATTTATTTAAAGTTATAAAAAGAGTGGTATTTTACTCTGATTAAATATTTCCTAACTACGGTCCTGATGAAAATTTCCGCTGCCAAATTAGACTAATACCACGATACCACCGAAACTGGCTCGCGGCCGCCGGTTCCCGGGAATCAGGGATCGGGGGTTGCGACAGAAGGTGGTATCAGAGCTAAGCCACTGATTCAGCCACAGAGGTGTTCTGCTGACATCAAAATGCAAAGTGTTAGGAAATAAATTATGGAAATACGTGTATAACTGTAATTATTTGCTATGTGTTATTTGACTATCTGTTAGTTTACAGTATAAGCGACCAAGGACCATCTGACGCGTATCGTCAATTCTCTGGTTCGCCTAGAAGCGAAGGCACCTCCTCTTCTCAGCCTGTCCTCTCTGGGTACTCTGCTGACACGGAAGAAGGAATCTTTGTGTTTAAGGCTCAATCCGAGGAACCATTTCCTCAAAAGAAAAGGGATGGTTCAGTCGAGGGGCGCATGAGCGTAGAAAACGTATGAAAAAGTTACAGGAACAGAGGGTATTAGCAGCAGCCAAGAGAGAAACAGATGCCTATGCCCAGGATATGATAAATAGGGGTATAGCCCACATCCATATATTAGCAACCACTGCAGCTGACCCTAACCTAGAACAAATAATAGCACCCTAACCACAATTGCCTGACCAACCCATGGAGCTAGAAATCCCTGAAAACCAAGTAGAGATGCATGACTTCAACCCGGAGGAAATACCAAGGGTAGCAGCACCAAACCCCCTAGACCCAAATTATGACCCCTGGTGGGACAATAATAGGGATTATGTGCCACGTTACCAAATGCACGAAGACATGCCTATGCCAACCCTAGGAGACTACCCAGGTATGGATCCTTTAGACCCTTATTACCACGACGAATACATTAGGGAAATTTTAGAAGATCCTTACCATCTCCGAACTCATACACCTCCATATCAGGAACCCGCATCCTAGATTCCAAACCCAGTCCTAGAACCTGCACCCCCAATGAGTGCAGAAAACGTCCAAGAACTTAGGACTTTCGGTGAGGAAATTTTAGAAAGCAGTGAGAGAATGCGACAGGTGGGAGAGCGTCTCGTCTGGAAGTATGACGAACGCAATATGGATTTCTGGATGAATCCATATCCGGGAATGTGAAGGGAAGAAACGGTAGTAGTAATAATAATATAATAATATCATAAAAATAAAATATGTGAGTACGGATGCCTACTATTATTAGTATAATTTTCTTTCAGTTGGTATTGTAATTTTTATTTCAGTACTAGTGTGTAATAGACGCATAGTATATGAATAGAGTAAGTCGCAATGATCAACGCTTTTGGTTAAATTGCGTGTCATGTGATTGACTATATTAAACATTATTTTGTGATATTAATACGGGGTAAATGTTTAAAATTCAGATGGCCGACGAAGGACATCAAGATAATCAGAATAACGATAACCAGAGTAACATTAACGTGGTTAATGAGAATCCAAGCGACAATAACCATGGAAACCAAATGGATAACAGTGCCGTTCAACACATAGTGGCACAAAGAATTATAGATGCAATGCCATTTATTATTCAAACGGTTCAAGAAGCGAATAATAAAAGTAAACATATCAGTAAGCGACCAATTGAACCAGAACACAGTGTGAACAATGGCCCTGTACTTCAAATGCCCATTCCCAAAAGAAGAAGAACTGTGCCTTACGGTTGTTCTTACAAGGAATTCTGGTCCTGCAAACCAATAGAATTCTCGGGCAATGAAGAACCTATTGCAGCTCTACGCTGGATAGAAAAGAATGAGGCTGTTATGAAAATAAGTAAATGTGCGGAAGAGGACAAGATAATGTTTGCTTCCAATCTATTTAAGAATGCAGCCTTAGAATGGTGGAACACTATCCTTCAGTCTAGAGGAAGTGATAGGGTTTATAATATGGAATGGGAAGAATTTAGGAATATCGTGGAAAGGAAATTCTGCCCTCCTAATGAAAAAGAGCAAATAGCAAACAAATTCCTAAATCTTAGGATGAATGGAGTGGATAGTAAAGGATACACTACTACATTCTTTGAATATGCTAGGATAGTGCCAACCCTTGCATCACCCGAACCGGTATTAATCTCCCGTTACATCTGGGGATTAATTGGAGAAATTAGACATGTAGTCAAGGCAGCTAGACCTCAAACCATAGAAGAAGCCGTAGAACTAGCTAATACCTTGACTGATGAACTAGTTCGTACTAGAGAAGAAGATCAGAGGAGAAACTTAACTCAAAGGTTTACCCAAGAATTCCGTTCTGGGAATTTCAACCGTAGGAATGTAGGTTCTACCTCTGCACCATACTGCAGGATTTGCAAGAAGAAGCATTCTGGAAAATGCTCCACTTACTGCAATTTCTGCAAAGCACCAGGACATAAGGAAGAGACCTGCAGAAGGAAACCAACAAATGGACTGTGCTTCAACTGTGGAGAAAAAAGGTCATATCAAGCCAAACTGTCCAAAATTGACTCCAGCTACGAACAACAAGAACACTAAAAATGCTAGAGCATTTCTTCTAACTGCAGAAGAAGCTAAGATGATTCCAGACGTAATAGCTGGTACGTTTTTAGTTAATGATGTATTTGCTAAAGTATTATTTGACTCTGGTGCGAACCAAAGTTTTATCAATACTTCGTTTTGCAAACTTCTAAATCAGTCATTAACTAAACTACCACAAGAATGTCTAGTAGAGACCGCAAACAGAGAAACTATTAGGATTTCTGAAGTCTTGCAGGGAGCAAGAATAGAAATTTTAAACCAAACATTTAGGGCAAATCTTTATCCCATGAATCTAGCAGGATTTGATGTTGTTTTAGGAATGGATTGGTTAATAGCCAATAAAGCCAGTATTTTATGTGATCAAAAGTCAATTCAAGTAAATTCATCTAAAGGTAAAACGATCACAATTAAAGGAAATTAGCCATCTAGATCCACAAAATTCATCTCTGTGATGAAAACTGCAAGTTCTATAAGAAAAGGTTCTATAGTGTATTAGATTTCTATAATCACTAACACTAAAGGAAAAGAACTAAAAGACATTCCAGTAGTGTCTCAGTTTTCAGATGTCTTTCCAGAAGAATTACCAGGACTACCACTCGACAGAGAAGTTGAATTCAGAATTCACTTGCTACCAGGAACAACACCAATTGCCAAAGCACCTTACCGTTTGGCACCCGCCGAAATGCAGGAACTGAAGAAACAATTAGATGAATTGCTAGAAAAGGGATTCATACAACCAAGTTCATCGCCATGGGGAGCGCCAATCTTATTTGTTAAAAAGAAAGACGGATCAATGCGTATGTGCATTGACTACCATGAATTAAAGAAGGTTACGATTAAGAATCGGTACCCATTACCGAGAATCGATGATCTGTTTGATCAACTGCAAGGAGCTCGATTTTTCTCAAAAATCGATTTAAGGTCGGGATATCATCAATTAAAGGTACAGGAAGAGGATATTCCTAAAACCGCATTCAGAACAAGGTATGGTCATTATGAATTTACTGTCATGCCATTTGGTTTAACCAATGCCCCAGCTGCATTTATGGACATGATGAACCGAATATGTAAGCCATATTTGGATAAATTCATAATTGTATTTATAGATGATATTCTAATTTACTCTAAGAGTAAAGAAGATCATGCAAGACATTTGCACGCACTTTTGAGTTTACTACGAAAGGAAAAGCTTTATGCTAAGTTTTCAAAGTGCGAATTTTGGTTAGAACAAGTGCAATTCCTTGGACATTTAGTTAATCATGAAGGAATTCATGTAGATCCAACAAAGATCGAGGCGATTACCAAATGGAAAACCCCTGAGTCACCAACCGAGGTTAGAAGTTTCTTAGGACTGGCCGGTTATTATAGAAGATTTATTAAAGATTTCTCTAGAATAGCCATTCCTTTAACTAAGTTAACCTGTAAATCCATTAAGTTTGAATGGGGACCAAAACAAGAAGAAGCATTTAGAATTCTTAAGCAAAGATTAACCCATACACCCATACTAGCGTTACCAGAAGGAACTGAAGACTTTGTAGTCTATTGTGACGCTTCTAAATTAGGTTATGGATGTGTATTAATGCAACGCCAAAAAGTTATAGCTTATGCATCCAGACAACTTAAGAGTCATGAAAAGAATTATTCTACCCATGATTTAGAACTAGGAGCTATAATTTTTGCCCTTAAGATTTGGAGACATTACCTTTATGGTAGTAAGTTTACCATATTTACTGATCACAAAAGTTTAAGGTATGTTTTCGGGCAAAAAGAATTGAATATGAGACAAAGACGTTGGATGGAATTGCTTAGTGATTATGATTGTGATATCCAGTATCATGAAGGAAAAGCAAATGTAGTGGCAGATGCTTTAAGCCGAAAGTATCATGAAAAGCCAAGAAGGGTACGTTCTCTTAAATTAAATCTAAAAGTAGATTTAAATGATCAAATTAGAAAAGCACAAGAATCAGTAATCAAGGAAGATACTGAAAAACTAAAAGGCATGATTAAGGAGTTAGAACAAGGAACAGATGGAATTTGGAGATTCCATGAAAAGAGAATGTGGATACCTAAATTAGGAAACCTACGCCATCGTATATTAGAAGAAGCCCATAAGTCTAAGTATACGATGCATCCAGGAGGTGATAAAATGTACCAAGACCTAAAGAAAAATTTTTGGTGGATAGGAATGAAAAAGGACATAGCAGCTTACGTTTCTAAATGTTTAACTTGCTCACAAGTTAAAGCTGAACATCAGAAACCCTCAGGTTTGTTACAGCAATTAGAAATGTCAGTATGGAAGTGGGAATTGATAACAATGGATTTTGTTACTAAATTACCCAAAACTAAGAAAGGAAATGATACAATCTGGGTGATTGTAGATAGGCTAACCAAGTCAGCTCATTTCCTACCAATGAAGGAAACTTTTAGTATGGAACAATTATGTCACACCCCTATTTTCCACGTGTCACCGGTGGGCCCGGTGGGGAGTATCGTGACGTAGTTGGTATCATCATAGACAAACAACACAATATATATAAATGCACAGCGGAAGCAAAGATAGGTTCATTTCAACTTTAATAAAGTGTAATATTAAATATCACTAATAGTCGAAACGGATCCACAGGCGGATCAAAATAAAATAAGATATTGTTCAACAGTTTATTGTCGTCCAAGCTTGCGAGACTTATTGTGGATGCTCTAGAAGACAGCCAGCCTATTACGTGTAGTACCTGCACTTAACCTTTTGGGAAAATACGTCAGTTTACACTGGTAAATACAATTTAACTGACTCATTTTGAAAATGGTTGAAAATTGATTTAGATGCACGTGGCACAAAACATTTTATAACTTGGGATAATTATTTATTATAATAATCTTGTGAACGAATTACATGTTACTTGTGCGTTCAGTAGCCTGGATCTTGTCCGGGTTAAAGATCAATAGACCCTCCACATTATAGAGTTATTCACTGACGGGTGTACGCCTACACCCCGTGCTCGGTCGTGGCCATCTCGTAAGATGATGCCAAGGATATCCGGGACATGGTCATTAACCCCCCCAAAGGCTTTAAGTAAAACAAGACTGTTTAAACGAGCCGATCAAATTATTCAATTAACCATACAAAGATGTAAGATTTGATGCTCGATCAAGCGGTATTCTATATACCGTAACCCAAGCCCGTATAGGGAAAATAAGTTAAAAGTATTTACCTGAGCTAAATATAAATTCAATCCCAGCCGTATACCACCAAGCAAGTACAGATAGCTTTTACCGGGCTCCTAAATCTGGAACGAAGGTTTTTAATAACCTATTAGATTCCTAACGGGTCTTTAATTAAGCCTAAGCTTAGACCGGTTAACTTTAAGGACGATACGGTTCAAACGCACGATTAAGCGAAGACCGGATAGAATGTGATTTAGACCCGACAAGTTTGAAGACTTGTATAATATGGGTATACTAAACACATTCTGGATTTTGAGATAAAAATGATAAGGTTTGACCCGTTTCGGTCAATTTATGCAAACTAGTTACATAAACCGAACCGAACGCGAAAAGAGCGTTACGGGTAACCATAAGAGTCATATGCAAGTTTCCTGAGATAATATGCCTTAAATATGTTATACTATCAGTAAGATATCTTCTATAATGCCCCATACGAATTTAAACTCAATTTACGCCTCATAAGGGCATTTTGGTCATTTAAAAGATTATAAAAGAGTTAAATTTGTAATCTGAGTTACAGGTCTGATTTATACAGAAAATACACTTAATTTAACATGTTATAACAGTAGGGTATGACCCATATGTGAAACTTATCATTTAAAACCAAACTATGCACCTTAGGGGTATTTTGGTAATTTCACAAGGGCTTAAAAGGTCAAAACTGGAAACCTGGGTTCAAAAACTTTTACTTACTGTTATTATCTCAAAATATACTAAAAACATCAGTAGGTATCAACCTTATATGTTTAATATAGTTTTAGTACATACTATGCGTTAAAAACGCTTAAAAAGGCGATTTGGAGCCATTACCGGGTTTTTAAAGGAAAGCTGATATTTTTATAATTCCAGAAGGCTCAAAATATTTTATTTAACAAATAAAATCAGTAGAAAAAGTTTTGGGGTCAAAAGGATTTGTAAAACTCATTTTATGGCTTAAAATGGCAAAATCGGTATTAACCGAATTAAACTTAGAGACCTATGTTATGCTCAGCCAAAAATTAAATAAAAATCTTCAAAAATCCCAAAATATTATATTACATCAGTGGGTAAAAAGTTTGATATCAAAAAGTGGGTTTAAATAGGTTATACGCTAATTACGCCGTTTAAGTAACATAAAGCTTTCAAATTACGCTAATGAGCATAACTTCTAATCTAGACTTCAAACTGATGTCAAATTTTAGGTGCAAGTTTATAAATCAGTAATTAAGGTTTCTACTCTTTCACTTTTTCAAAAATCATGTTTTATAGTCAAAAGGGCATAATAGTCAACATTGAAGCATTAATCGGAAACATGCATGTGAATCGGATAAGTAATGAACCAAATTGTATAATCTCAGAGAGTTATACTTATATGAAACCTGGTCCAAAATAAGCTCTAAGGCAGATCTTAAACATGCATAAACGGATCAGAACTGATAGTCAAAGAAAAAGTCAATTTATGTGACTTTCGGTTGATAAACTAAGCTAGAACGAATTTGCAAAGGTTATGAATACTTACAATGGTCCTAATAAAGCTTAGAGATCACTAGGAAGATGTCTTGACGTCCAGGAAGCTTCAGAAGTTGATCTTGTGAATTTTGAAAGTGTAAGTGTTCATAGTTTACTACTTCAAGACCCTTTTATCATCACTTTGATCTGTTTAGAGGCTGCCATGTGAGTCTAGGATTGTTGTAAGAAGTATACAAGTGTCCCTAGTTGCATGAAAGTTCATTGGTGAGCTCCTTGAATCGACAACAGCTGGTTACAACTCGAAACAGAACAGCAACTGGCATCTGCAGGTTGTTTTTGTCGCTGGCAGGTCGCAGGCGGGCCGCGACAGGCCCCTCGCGGGCCGCGTACGAGCGCAGAACAGGTTAAACATGTTTTTAAGTTTTACATTTCAGTCCTTGACCTTTGTAACGTTGTTTTGGGTCCTTTTCTTGCACATTAGACCCTAAATTCTGATTTTTAAGGGCCTTGGGATATTTACAAACATGGTAAAGTCCTTGAACAACTTTGTGCTTACCCGAAAAGTCTCGAAATTCAACGTTAACGCAATTAACCCTTCGTGTACGGTTTTGATCATAACTTTCTCATACATTCACGAAACTTCATGAAATTTTTATCACATATTCTTGTGAGTATATTTCATCATTATAAAGTTTTGAGTTTGCCAAAAGGTCACTTAGAGGTATACTTTCAACATGTTGACACGTTTAGCCCCTGTAGTTTGTAATTCCTCACTTTCTTTCATTTTTCGCTTTGTATGATCCATGATTTACCCGTTTAAGGTTATAAACACCATGTAGGGTTATTGTAGGGCCTATTTATCAATTGTTGACACTTTGGACCCTTATATTCACATAGTTTCACTGTTTGTCAACTTTAGTCCCTGTAAAGCATGTTTTCACATATTCAAGGTCCATGACACGTGTCAATACATTATTGGACGTAAATTTTCGAGGTGTTACATCCTCACCCCCTTAAAAGAAATCTCGACCTCGAGATTTGATAAAATGCGGAAAGTACTTTTTGTCGCATAATGGACTTAACCTCAATAGCATATCTGGAGCTTTTTCCAAGCTCTCAAGTTAACCTTTATAATGGGTACATTTATCCTTTTGGAGCTTCTTCACCTATCGATCCTCAATCGATATAGGTTGCTTATTATATCATCAACCTGCATATCATTATGTGATAATGCTTCTCGACTTATTGATGAAACATATCCTTAAATCATTAGTGAAAATGTGTTGCGAGCTTCGTCCAACTCCTTACATAGGTTTTAGCTTATAAGCCATTTGATCCTGATACATTTGATTCCTTTGAATGATTCAATATATTCAGAGCTCAGCTAGCCTGATAATTAACAAATTGGCACACCCTTCCTGGGTGATATCTTTGTTGAACCTTATTCCTTCACAAGAACTTAGGAGGGTTGCTACTTTCATAAATCCTTGACTTTCTGCCAAATACTGGCAATTTACAGATGATCATGACTCTATTTATTCGTTGATTCCAAGGCAACTTTCAAATCCTGGTAATTGGGCTTCCCAAAGTCTCATCCACCAAACGGACGTTTTGATAATTCATCTATACAAGGTTTCCAAAGAAGTAGCCTTGATGCTCACATGACAACTATTATAGAAAAGCTGAATTTGAGGTGAGATGGTTATTCCAACCATTGATTAAAAATAATCTTAAGGAATAGCTAATCCTTGCGTTAGTCGATCAAATCGACGATCCTGGGCAGCTAATGAAAATTCTTAATTGTTGTCTAATTAGGGTTGCGGTAGTCAATGCATAAGCAAAATGAACCGCCTTTCTTAATTAACTAAAACGAATTCTCAGAAGGTTAAGTTAGGCTATAGGAATCCCTTATTCGCTTAATCAGGATTTCAATTCTTCTAATGATGGCACTAGCCGTCATGGAGATTTCATAATAATACAGCCCCATCTGGGAAATAAATCTTAACTCTACCTGCCTCTCAGGAGATAAACAGGGTAATCTTAAGAGAAGATAGTCAAGATACACAGAGATTACAGAGATTTTCCAAATCTCATGCTCCAGTTCATCCATCATTGCTTGTGTCAGATAAGGGACATATTCACATTACAAGTCTATGGATTCCCTTATTCATAGACACTTACTTGGAAAATTCCATTGTGTATGTCTTCTTTGAATACCATTAGTTGACTTTTAGTATCATATGATTATTGGGATATCTTTGTGGCTCCATGCATTAAACTTCCATACTGATCAGGCATGGAAGCAATCTATGGAACTTATTAAGATACATCAATCCTCATATGGCGCTTTTATCATACTGTCTGGTTTTCGCAATCGATAGAGATTAAGGAGTTATCAACTATATATGCTGACGCACTTCTTCTAGAGAGAGAATACTTCTAGAATTCCATAATTAGAGATTTCTAACAGGAACAGAAGAAATGGTTATTATGATTTCGCCTGTAAGTTTTACCTTACACTTAATATCTGGGGTTCTTACGGGAAAATTTCTAGAAGTTTTCTAAGCTTAAAATCTTACGAGAGACTTAGCAGTACCTGAATCCAAACGTAACTCTTAGCCAAAAGAAATCACAATAAGGGTTTATCTGGCGTCTTTATTAAGGTGAACTGCCTCTAATTATTCATCAGGAGGGTTAAACGCCTCCATTCTTAATCCTTTTAAACTTAGCTACAAAATCTTTGACAAACTTTTAGGGCAGTCTCAACTTTGACTGGTTATTTCTTAATCTATATAACATGAGTTGCTGAGTTAGGTCCATAATGGATTTATAATGAGCAGGTTTTGAAACCCTAAAGTTCCCTTTCATAGCCGATGCTAAATCATCGATATATATAGTGCATTACGCTTAAGTTCTAGGTTAACCGAATAAGAGCACTATTTCAACCAATGTACCAAGATTTGCAACCTACTGCCGATTGTTTATTGCTCTTATGGGGGAGTCGGAAAAAATTTTATTCCATTTTTTCCATTTCGTGAAGCGGCTAATAGGTTGTCTAATAAGGTCCTTAAAATTTGGACCATCTCATAATGAAAAGGGGGATCTCTCTTATGGACTCCATTAATGTCCTCACTAATCAAGGGTACTACCATCGAATGATTTTGATGCATACCTTACCGTGTGCTTTCCAGCATAACTGCTGACATACCCAATGGTTTCTACTTCATTCAACAATTTCTTGTAATCGATGATCCCTTTTTACTATTGAAGTCTCTTGACTTCCAAGAGACGAGGTACTTTTAAGTAAATCCTAAAAAGAATGGACTCCTTGCCACATATGATTTTATTTGGATTATTCTTCGCATATGAAGTATGATTAAAACTCTTATCATAAGTAGCGACATGTCTTTCTGAGCAACCACCATTTAGCTTCTGGAATCTTCTCGTGACTTTTCTTATAACCTTTCTATCAACTGGGTTAACTTCAGTTTTAGAGATTAATTCCATAAATTTTGAGGTCCACACTTGATGCACCATTAATATTTGTCGCATTTCTAGCATCGCGACTGTTGTTTGTTTCTTCTGAGTTTTCCATACTCACATCTTTTGGTATTAAATACCAATTTATCAATTAATTGAGTGCATTTCACAGTTAGTCATCATCCTGATGACTTATCATACATCGATCATGGTATTACTAAGCCATATGAACATCCCTAAGGAGTGTTATTAGATTGTGCATGTGCTTATATTTAATCAAAATGGAAATTTCACAAACTAGGCACCTAGCTCGGTTGGCTAGGCGCGCGAAAGGGTGTGGCCTAGACCCAGGTTCGATTCCGGGGACGGCCGGTTCCACCATTTTTTTTTGTTTAATATTAATTAAACGTACGGATACATGTAATTATGAGGGTTGTCTCATAAGGAGTCTTGATAACTATTTGTTTCTTATAATACACAATATGGGCTTGATTTTTCAAGAAAACCAATCGATTTTTATCACTAGATTGAGTCCTTATACTTTAACGGAAACTAGGACATCGGATGAATAATTCCTAATGGATATAAAACATCCATCTAATATTGCTGAAGTAGTCTCTGAGGTACTATCGACTAATTTTTACTTTATACTTAACGCTTAGGGTTTTTAACATGCAGATTTAATGTTTTACAACATCTATTGTCTACGAGAGACTTATCTGAACCTGAATCAAATAATACTCTAGCATGAGCGTTATTGATAAAGAAAGTACCAGTTGTGACATTGTCATCCTGAATAGCCTCTTGAGCGTCCATTTGAGAGCTCCCAGTTTTGGTCTCCTTAGCCTCCCTAGGCTTCTTGGTTTTATTTGGGCAATTTGTCTTGATGTGCCCTATTTCATTGCAACCATAGCAGGTTGCGTCCTTTATGTCTTGGCACTCCAAGGTCTTGTGCTCTTTCTTGTTACAAATCCCACAAGGCCTAGCTCGTGACTCCAGAGTGCATTTCCTTTTAGTTGCCTTCTTTGGGCAGCGGTAAATTATGAGCCCCTTCTCGCCACAATCATAGCATGTGGCGTCCTTCAAGTCCTTGCACTCATGGGTCTTGTGATCCATCTCCATGCAGATGACACATCCCCCGGTCTGCTCATAGAAACATTTTCCGAAATGCTTCTTCTTGCAGGTTTTACATTTGGGTTTTGCCTCCTTTGGTTTGGACTGGTTATAGTTCGAACCGGTCTTACCCTTTTTACAACATTTATTTGAGGTAACATCGCACTTTCGCTTATGATCCTTCAACACACGGTTCACAGCGTTGTTTACGGCTGTATCTATCATAGCCTGTAACTCGGTGCTTGTTAAGTTCAGTCTTGCATCATCATTCTGATCAACTAGACGATTGTAAGCTTTAGAGGAGTCAGCCATGGTGAAGCTTTGAAGGCTACAAACTAAGTAGTAATAAATTGGTTTAATTATATAGCGAATTGTCGAACTTGATAATTAAGTAGCCATGGTGCGAATAAACCATATGGGCCAACAGATAGTATTTAATTTATTTGATTATGTTTTGCCTAAGTTTTTTTTAAATAAACCATCTTTGGCGTTTAAACGGAATATAATCCTTCATATTTACTAGACAGGGGCCATAAGTCACGACTGTCAATGTCATACTGACATCTCATATAGCACAACGGCTTGTTCCAAAGGACTTTTCGATGGCACAGATGCCTTGTCACTAGGGAAAATTTTAAAACATAATCAATGATTCCTTTGGGTCGGAAAATTTCATAATTCATTGTCTTGACAAGAAGTTATGAAATAAAACTATCGTTTTCATGTATGCATCTTTGCCCGTAGGTATACATCCCAGGTGGATGTTTAGATGTGTACATTATGTTCGACGTTTATTAGCCATGATTCCTATTGATTATATAGGCTAAATAAAGGGTTTGGAAGCTCCTAATATAAAGATGACAATCGTGATTTTATCGTATCACTGTTGTCGGGAGTGTTAACACGTTTTCAAGTGTTTAACAAGGATCTGAATCTCTTTTAAACATGTTTTACCATTTTAGCTAGGTCTTCAATGACATTCAAGCTAGGTCAAACCTTTTAAGATTCTCTTTTAATATTTATACTGGTAGGAAAAGAATGATATCTATTTTATTCAGGATTTTCATTATAATTATCCTAAATTTAATAAAAATATGATTATGGCACAAAAGACCAAGCCACAGGGACAACTTTATATTATCAACCTTGATTTTTGTAGAATTAAGGTATTTAGGCTTGAACGTGTTCTTGCCTTTTCTTGATAGGGAGTTGTAGGCTACGACTGTCTTTTGTCTTATATGACAATGAGTATAGCCCGTAGGCAGTATATCCCTAGTTATAATTTAATAATAGCTCAACAGCCTAGTCACATGGACAGATTTAATTTAAAAACCAGGATGTTACAAAATCGAGGTATTAAGGCTTGAATCAAAGTTCATTACCTTTTCTTGACAGGGAGTTGTAGGCTACCACTGTCTTTATTAAAATTTCTGGCCCGTGGGCCTATCAATTAACATCTCGTAAGATGTTAAGACATATAGTCATTGCACTGATGATACGTTCAGCGGTCACAGTAATGACATGACGACATGATCAGTGCCATTAGTTTAATCAACTGTTGTTCAGTGGTCATAATAATGACATGACGGCAGGATTAACACTTTAATTTAAATTAACTGTCATTCAGCGGTCATAATAATGACATAACGACATGATTAGTACTTTAATTTAAATCAGTTGTCGTTCAGCGGTCATAATAATGACATGACGACCAGATTATCATCTAGAGGGCCTTGAGCATAGCTCACCCCCTTAGGATGGGGAATCTCAAAAGATCACAACTGTCGATGTCGCAATCGGACAGTGTATTATAGCCCGTGGCACTTCATTTTTAAGGGATGATTATTTTAATAAGGAAGGATTGGAATAACCCATTCTAGGGATGACTTACGTGATTTCATCGAACCACGTTTGCCAGGAGTGTTAACATATTACGGATGTTAACAAGGATTTGAATCTCTTGAATAGGTCCTACCATCTTGGCCTCGTCATATAGGCTAGGTTTACCCTTAAGATTCCTTTTTAATAATTAATGCAGAACAATCCTAACTCGGGATGTTAATAAGGATCTGAACCTAGATTGAGGATCTGCCGTCTTGGCCGGGTCTCAATAATGACACGAGGCTAGGTCTTATCCTTTTTAGATTTTGCCATTTTATTATAATGGTAGATCTTATAACAGAAATATTATTTTAATTTATTTTATATATTATATTCATATATAATGATATAATTGAAATTTAGATAAAACATCCCAATAGTTTTAAAAGAGGTATAGAATTGCCCTAAAAGGGACTTAAAAGAAATGATGTTGTCCTCAAAGGGACCAAAAGATAAATATCGTTATAAAGACTTTTAAGGAAACGATCTTCAGTAAAAGGAGTCTCTTCTTCATTTTAGTTCTGAATGTCCTCTCCTTGGTCGTACGTTAATCCTAGTCGCAACACGAAGCTCGGCCCTTCCTAGGCTTCAAATGGGGAGAATTTCATTACATCTTCTCGCTTGGCGACATATTAAAATATATAATTGAAAGTAATAATCCTCCAAAGAGACGAGAGTATTCCTATGTTAAGTCTAGACTCAGAAGGTCAAAGAATGTGCTATCGTGTCATTGAGATTAAACACAAAAAGCTGGTGTTTAATTCACTCAATGTTGGCTCTGATACCAACCTGTCACACCCCTATTTTCCACGTGTCACCGGTGGACCCGGTGGGGAGTATCGTGACGTAGTTGGTATCATCATAGACAAACAACACAATATATATAAATGCACAGCGGAAGCAAAGATAGGTTCATTTCAACTTTAATAAAGTGTAATATTAAATATCACTAATAGTCGAAACGGATCCACAGGCGGATCAAAATAAAATAAGATATTGTTCAACAGTTTATTGTCGTCCAAGCTTGCGAGACTTATTGTGGACGCTCTAGAAGACAGCCAGCCTATTACGTGTAGTACCTGCACTTAACCTTTTGGGAAAATACGTCAGCTTACACTGGTAAATACAATTTAACTGACTCATTTTGAAAATGGTTGAAAATTGATTTGGATGCACGTGGCACAAAACATTTTATAACTTGGGATAATTATTTATTATAATAATCTTGTGAACGAATTACATGTTACTTGTGCGTTCAGTAGCCCGGATCTTGTCCGGGTTAAAGATCAATAGACCCTCCACATTATAGAGTTATTCACTGATGGGTGTACGCCTACACCCCGTGCTCGGTCGTGGCCATCTCGTAAGATGATGCCAAGGATATCCGGGACATGGTCATTAACCCCCCAAAGGCTTTAAGTAAAACAAGACTGATATTTTTATAATTCCAGAAGGCTCAAAATATTTTATTTAACAAATAAAATCAGTAGAAAAAGGTTTGGGGTCAAAAGGATTTGTAAAACTCATTTTATGGCTTAAAAGGGCAAAATCGGTATTAACCGAATTAAACTTAGAGACCTATGTTATGCTCAGCCAAAAATTAAATAAAAATCTTCAAAAATCCCAAAATATTATATTACATCAGTGGGTAAAAAGTTTGATATCAAAAAGTGGGTTTAAATAGGTTATACGCTAATTACGCCGTTTAAGTAACATAAAGCTTTCAAATTACGCTAATGAGCATAACTTCTAATCTAGACTTCAAACTGATGTCAAATTTTAGGTGCAAGTTTATAAATCAGTAATTAAGGTTTCTACTCTTTCACTTTTTCAAAAATCACGTTTTATAGTCAAAAGGGCATAATAGTCAACATTGAAGCATTAATCGGAAACATGCATGTGAATCGGATAAGTAATGAACCAAATTGTATAATCTCAGAGAGTTATATTTATATGAAACCTGGTCCAAAATAAGCTCTAAGGCAGATCTTAAACATGCATAAACGGATCAGAACTGATAGTCAAAGAAAAAGTCAATTTATGTGACTTTCGGTTGATAAACTAAGCTAGAACGAATTTGCAAAGGTTATGAATACTTACAATGGTCCTAATAAAGCTTAGAGATCACTAGGAAGATGTCTTGACGTCCAGGAAGCTTCAGAAGTTGATCTTGTGAATTTTGAAAGTGTAAGTGTTCATAGTTTACTACTTCAAGACCCTTTTATCATCACTTTGATCTGTTTAGAGGCTGCCATGTGAGTCTAGGATTGTTGTAAGAAGTATACAAGTGTCCCTAGTTGCATGAAAGTTCATTGGTGAGCTCCTTGAATCGACAACAGCTGGTTACAACTCGAAACAGAATAGCAACTGGCATCTGCAGGTTGTTTTTGTCGCTGGCAGGTCGCAGGCGGGCCGCGTACGAGCGCAGAACAGGTTAAACATGTTTTTAAGTTTTACATTTCAGTCCTTGACCTTTGTAACGTTGTTTTGGGTCCTTTTCTTGCACATTAGACCCTAAATTCTGATTTTTAAGGGCCTTGGGATATTTACAAACATGGTAAAGTCCTTGAACAACTTTGTGCTTACCCGAAAAGTCTCGAAATTCAACGTTAACGCAATTAACCCTTCGTGTACGGTTTTGATCATAACTTTCTCATACATTCACGAAACTTCATGAAATTTTTATCACATATTCTTGTGAGTATATTTCATCATTACAAAGTTTCGGGTTTGCCAAAAGGTCACTCAGAGGTATACTTTCAACATGTTGACACGTTTAGCCCCTGTAGTTTGTAATTCCTCACTTTCTTTCATTTTTCGCTTTGTATGATCCATGATTTATCCGTTTAAGGTTATAAACACCATGTAGGGTTATTGTAGGGCCTATTTATCAATTGTTTACACTTTGGACCCTTATATTCACATAGTTTCACTGTTTGTCAACTTTAGTCCCTGTAAAGCATGTTTTCACATATTCAAGGTCCATGACACGTGTCAATACATTATTGGACGTAAATTTTCGAGGTGTTACAAATTAGCTAAATTATATGTAAATGAAATTGTTTCTTTACATGGAATACCTTTATCAATTATTTCTGATAGGGATAGCCGATTTACCTCTCATTTTTGGTTAAGTTTCCAAAAGGCAATGGGAACTAAGTTAAAACTGAGTACAGCTTATCATCCTCAAACGGACGGACAAAGCGAAAGGACCATCCAGACAATGGAGGATATGCTTAGAGCCTGTGTAATTGATTTCGGAGGTAGTTGGGACGAACACTTACCTTTAATAGAATTTTCTTTTAATAATAGTTATCACACAAGTATTAACGCTGCACCATTCGAAGCACTTTACGGACGAAAGTGCCGAACCCCAGTCTGTTGGGCAGAAATTGGGGAAAAGAAACTATCTGGACCAGAGATAGTGCAAGAAACAACTGACAAAATCATTCAAGTCAAGGAACGACTGAAAGCCGCACGTGATCGACAGAAAAGTTATGCCGATAACCGACGCAAGCCATTGGAATTTCAAGTAGGAGATAAAGTATTGTTAAGAGTCTCTCCTTGGAAAGGAGTTGTAAGATTCATCAAACGAGGAAAGTTAAGTCCCAGGTATGTTGGACCTTTTAAGATTATTAGAAGAATAGGACCTGTAGCCTATCAGCTACAACTGCCAGAGGAAATGGCAGGGATACATGATGTGTTTCATGTATCTAATCTCAAGAAGTGTTTAGCTGATGAATCACTGATAGTGCCTCTTAAGGATATAGAGGTAAATGAATAACTTAAGTTTGTAGAAAGACCTCTACAGATTGAAGACAGGAAACTCAAGAATCTCAAGCACAAGAGACTAGTTATGGTCAAAGTGAAGTGGGACTCCAAAAGAGGACCTGAGTACACATGGGAGCTTGAAGCTGAAATGAAAAGGAAATATCCACCGTGTTCTAGTAGATCTCGAGGACGAGCTCTAAAACAAGGTGGGGAGGATGTAACAACCCTCGGTAAAACCGACACCCTCATAATATTCCGACACCCTAATATATTTTAGAATGTCCCATTATATCTTTATATATACCCATATGTGAAAACCGAGCCCGAAATACGTTATAGCATTAAAAATAGAATTTAAAATCTGAAACTTAAGTTAAGGCGGGCCTCGTAGACCCACCCCAAGCCTTTACGCGGGCGGTATCGAGGTGGATACCTGATTTCGTTTGATTACTTAAGTCCAGACGGGCCGCGTAAGACCCCGTTTAAGTTAACGCGGGCCGCGTGAGCTCAAAGTTGTGGCGCAGCCCGTTGATGACACGTGTCATCATCGTGGCAGGGCTAGATCATGACCGGGACAAGCTATATGGTTGACCAGGGTTGACGCGGGCCGCGTAACCCTTGTCTGTTCTTTACGTGGGCCGCGTGAGGACCAGTTTCAGCACCTATATAAGAAAGCAACGGGTTTTCATTTTCCGTCAATCATTTCTCAAATCTCAAATCACAATTTCTGTAGAAGTGTTATAATACGCGGGTATTATACCCCCTAATTAGCGAGATTCTGCTCCGTTGTAAGTATTATAACCCCTGGATACGTATTAGATACGCTGCCCGATTGATCTAGGGTTCCGTAACGGCTGTCGTGGTACTGCCCGACGTAGTCGTTGGAATGCCGTCTCGGGGAGGGTATTACTAATGTTAAAATAGGTTATTATACTAACGTGTGTGCTTTTGTGTAAATTATAGATAATTCTCAGGAAACCCTTACGGGAATTCTAAGACAGCAATGTGAGTTGATCCGCTTTTTGTAAACCTTTTTGTGAACTGTTTTACAAAACCTTAAATATCTTTCCATGCGAATAACAGTTATTGAGTATTTATAAGAATACAATTACAGTCGGTAAATTTGGGGTTTTGTATACAAAATTTGTTACCACCTGGTAAAGGAGTAACATTACCATAAGTCGGAACGACATTACCGTGTGGTGGTAATTGATATAACTTGGAAACAAATGTAATTGCGGATGCGCCCTCAATACTGTGCACTGTGACTTTTTATTTAAACTTGATTAAACTGGGATTCACTTACCAGTATTTCCCACTGACAAATGTTTTGAAAACGCGTTTCAGGTAACAAAATGTGAAAGGCAAATAGAAGCCAGCTGGACAGCACTGAAGGCTTGTAAAAGTGGCAACGAAGTTACCTAAAATAAAATAGATGTTTTTATTAAATAAAATAGGATACATTCCTATGAAAATGTGTGTACTATGAACTTGGGTTTTATCCCATTTATTTAAAGTTATAAAAAGAGTGGTATTTTACTCTGATTAAATATTTCCTAACTACGGTCCTGATGAAAATTCCCGCTGCCAAATTTGACTAATACCACGATACTGGCTCGCGGTCGCCCGTTCCCGGGAATCAGGGATTGGGGGTTGCGACAAAGTGTGTCTTTTATTTGAACTAGCAAGATTTCCCCGATCGATGCAGTAGGAATTTGGCCGGTATCGATTGAGTTCGTGACGATATTAGTGTGTGTGGTACTGACACTTGGTTTAAAATCATGATACATGCAGAAGAATGTGTCTTAAATTAAAAATCACAAAAATGAATACTAGTTCCAATCCGTTGATTACAATATTGGTACCGATGTCGATAACAAAACCATAAATCCGTATCTGATAATAACAATACCAATACC
Organism: Helianthus tuberosus; assembly: GCA_030545235.1. Classification (NCBI taxonomy): domain Eukaryota; kingdom Viridiplantae; phylum Streptophyta; class Magnoliopsida; order Asterales; family Asteraceae; genus Helianthus; species Helianthus tuberosus. The sequence goes on along the minus strand of CM060446.1, from coordinate 72,721,122 downwards.
GATGTCGATATAGGTTTTATTTGTCACGATACTTTTTTATATAAAACTTTCTTCCAACAAAATTCATACAGAAACACCGAGAAAAAAAGTTCAAACACAATCGTGTATTCATATTAAAAAGAGTTAACTGCCATTTTCGTCCCTGTGGTTTGGTCACTTTGGCCATTTCAGTCCATTTTTCAAAAATGCGCCATTTTCCTCCCCGACGTTCTGGAAAGGTGCCATTTCAGTCCAAAAATCATAACCCAGTTAAGTCAGTTAGTAAATAAGGACTGATTGTGTAAATTTGTAACATAAAGGACTGATTGTGTAAATTTGTAACACCACCACCACTAGCCCTGCCACCACCACCACTCCGCTGCCACCACCGCCACCACCGCCACCACAGCCACCACAGCCACAGCCACCACCACCACCACAGCCACCACCGCCACCACAGCCACACCGCCACCACAGCCGGTTTCGAATCTGCCTGAATTCGGATGAACGATGATGTTGTAGGTTGTGGAGAAGGAGTTTTCGAATCTGCCGGAACCACCACCATCAACGTCATCATCGACCTTGAAAAACGGCACCCCCACCGTCGAAACTGCACATCGAAATCACAAGCGAATTTAGTCCGAGTTTACCAAAACAGTTAGAATCGAACAAAAATTCGATTTGAATCAGATCGAATCAGCTCAAATCTTGTTCAAAACACATCACCGATCAATCAAAACACATCGAATCAGACAGAAACAAATCGAAACTAGACTGAAACTTGTCGAAATGATACGAAATTCAATTTAATTCTGTTCGAAACTTTAACCAAATCAATCCGGAATTGTAAAAACTTTAACCAAAAATAACTGATTTAGTTCGAAAAAGATTTAACACCAACTGAGATTCGATCAAATCAATCCTGTGTTTGAATGATGCTTCAGATCTGAAATGTATATCAGATCTGGATGAAAACAGTTCGTAAAAAATCTTTCCAAAAACTTTGAAATTTGATCTTTAACACACTGAATCAGTTCGGAATAGGTGAACGATACATCAAACAGATCCAAAATGTATGATACTTCAACCAGAAATTATCGAAACAAATCGAAATTTACCGAAATCAATCGAAACAATCCTATCAACACGAATAACAATCAGATAAGCAAACACGAACAACAATCAGCAACACTTAACATTAATCACTAACACAGTTCAAAACAAACAGATAATCATTCAAAACTGTTTGAAATATATGAAAGTTCAATAAAAAATCATCAAATCAGTCATGTTTTCACTGTAAACGGTTCAGAGAGTTCAAACAACACACCGAAACAAATCGAAATTCACCAAAAATAGTCCGAAATTAACCGAAATTCGATTCGATTTCACTGAAACTGACGTTGATGGTGGTGGTTCCGGCAGATTCGAAAACTCCTTCTCCACAACCTACAACATCATCGTTCATCCGAATTCAGGCAGATTCGAAACTGGCTGTGGTGGCGGTGTGGCTGTGGTGGCGGTGGTGGCGGTGGTGGCAGTGGCTGTGGTGGCGGTGGTGGCTGTGGCTGTGGTGGCGGTGGTGGCGGTGGTGGTGGTGGTGGCAGCGGAGTGGTGGTGGTGGCAGGGCTAGTGGTGGTGGTGTTACAAATTTACAAAATCAGTCCTTTATGTTACAAATTTACACAATCAGTCTTTATTTACTAACTGACTTAACTGGGTTATGATTTTTGGACTGAAATGGCACCTTTCCAGAACGTCGGGGAGGAAAATGGTGCATTTTTGAAAAATAGACTGAAATGGCCAAAGTGACCAAACCACAGGGACGAAAATGGCAGTTAACTCTATTAAAAAACAAGATAATGGACGCTGCTATTGGATAAAAAACCAAATGAAATAAAAACTAAAAATGAGTTAAAATCATTTATTATTATAGTAAAATTGGTGATATTGCAACACAACACAAAACAATTAACATAATAAAATATAATCTTATGTTACTATTCATCAGGGTTTTAAATTTATATATATCGCACGTGATATGATGGAAATTCGGTTGGTATCAATTCAGTTCGTAAAAATTCAGTTCATAACAGTACTGCTATGATGCACATTCGGTTCAAAGTAAACGATATGCACAAATACACGTGTTTTACATTGGGAAGCATGGCCGCAAAAGTCGCTAGGCACTCTTTAGTCGGAGTTGAGAGTACGCGGGAAGTACTCGGCATAGGCATAGAGTATTCTGGGAGTACTCGGCCTAGGCAAAGACTACACGGGCATGGACAACCTACCTTGTAGCTAGTACTTGGCCTCAGAGACCTTGTTTTTACAACCATGTTGGGAACCATAAAAATGAATACGAGGACGTGTTTTGGTAATAACAATACCAGTATTGATGTCCATAAAAAAAAACATAAAAACGAATACTGGTATCAGTTCCAATAATAACAAACATACCGGTACCGATGTTGAAATCAGTTCGGTTAGTCACTGTAAAATCTTGAATAAAACTCTATTTTTTCAACAAAGTTTCTACATAAATATCTTGGAGGCACACATCAGGATTAAAGAATGATGAAATTTATCTAGATGGCATGGTGGATCGGGTTGTTGAAGGAAAACATGTCATGCAAAATTATATAGAACTAAATTAAGTAGTTTATTTGTCTATATGCATTTCAAATAGTTTAGAAGTATTATTGCATTAGAATAGGAAGCTTAATTTCCATGTTAAGTTCTCCTAGATGGATGGATGGATGGATGGATAGATTGATTGATTGTCAAGGTTTCAGTCGTCTTTTTGGGTTTAAGAAAATTAGAGAAAGACAGTTATTGGGTTGTTCACCCGCTAGGGGTGAGCAGAAAACCGAAATAACCGAACCGTAACCAAAATAACCGAAAAATCCAGATCGAAAAAACCGAACCGAAACAAAAACCGACGGTTCGGTTTTCGGATTTTTAATAACCGAAAATTTCGGTTCGGTTTTCGGATAATCATTTTCAATAACCGAAAATAACCGAACCGAACCGATAAGTTTTAATAGTATACCAAAACTATATATTTTCATGTTTATGTTGTTTAAGTGTTTACCCATGCTACTAAGAATTATTAATTTTATTCTTGTTTCTTAAATATTTATAATAAGAACATTACAATGTTTATTTATCATTAAAATTATCCATTATTTACAAGAACTAACAAAGTTTATTATAAAAATTAAATGGTTTTCAAAGTATTATAAAAGAAAACGTCTTAACAAAAACTTTGGAGAAACATTAAAATAGATTAGAAACTTTGGTTTATGTGAATAATATTAATTTAAAAGAAACTTAAATGTAAACATTTAAGAAAGATTCTTAAACTTTGAATTATACTTTTAAGTTTTGAATCTTACATAATTTTTAGATTTTAAATACCGGCAAGAGAAAAATGGAACCCTCTGTCGTGTACAAAATAAATTTTAAGGTTGAGTAGCGGCGTTTCTTTCCTGACGAGGGTGAGGTGGGTTTAGATGAGGGTGAAGGTGACTAGGTGGGAGAAGGTGGTGCATGGTGGTGAATCGTGTATAGAGGGTCGGATGAAAGAAGAAACAAAGAAGGACGAAGAGAAGCAGGAGCTAAAAGCGGGGTGGTGGGCTAATATGCTAAGGCAGTAGTAGTGGAAACACCTTCCCCACCCACTTCAATGCCGCAACGAGAAATCACACCCGTCTGGAGGAAGGCTCAGTTTGAGATATTCTTGAACTTATAATTGTGTTTAGGGCCAGCCCAAGGGTAACTAAACCCAAGCAAGGGCTTTGGGCCTCCATGTGAGAAAGGCCGCTAGGTTTACAAAAAGACTACTAGTGTATATATAGATATTTAAGTTAGTGAGTTTGACGTCAAAATAGTATGTTGGTTTAGTGGTAAACTTCCTTTCTATGTACAAGCAGTTAAGGTTTTTATGTATAGTATGTTGGTTCAGTGGTGAACTTCCTATCTATGTACAAGTAGTTAAGGTTTCTATGTATAAGGAATTCATGGGTTCGAAACATTGGTAAAAACCTTTCCTTCTGTTTGTTTATTCTTAAATACAAAGCCCAAAAATGAATTGGTAGAAGCCCAACAAACCTTAGACCATAATATGTATTTGTTTGTTTTTTACCTCTAATTTTATCAATGGTGAAATCCTCTTCTTTGTTTTCATCAAAATGAACCTCGTTGCTATTTGTTTATTAAATAATAATTAATTAAACTAGCGTGTTCTAGTTCTTAATAAGTTACAAAATCTAAAGATACTTGATTTATAACGTTAATTTTGGCAAGGGTGTAGGGCCCGGATCTCTAGTTCGCTTTGGCTATTTAATCGGTTGTTTATCAAATAATTGTGTTATAGGCTATTTAATCGGTGGTTACCCTTTGACTTCAGAAATTCAGTCACATTAATCAACCTTGTATATTACATGTTCCTGTATGTTGAACTATACCATTACTTAATGAATGACTACATATAATATGCATTTCAATTTCTGGGCAATATTCCAATGCTAGTTTGATTCATAATACACTTATCCAACCAAGATCAGAAGAAAAAAAAAATGAAACCAATACCACTACATGTGTAAAAAATGTGGAGTAACAAACAGAAGCTTACATTCGAACAAGAGTGAAGAAAAACAAACTATATAAATCTGAGGGTGGCCATTCTTCAAAACCGATTATGCACATTCTTCTCTTTTAATAACTCGTAAAAATCACAAAAAAAAATAATAATAATAATATTGTAAATTCACATATATTACCTCCTCTTTCTCTCTGACATCCATATATAATGTTGTTCTTGCAATATATATATCTGTCAGCCATATTCATATTAAGCTCTATTGTGGATGGGGTCTGACCCTTTTTTAACCTTTCTCTTGCTTGATTGATAAAAACTAAATTTCTTGTTTACAGTTGCGGGAGATGAACTTGCTCTATGATCCTCCATGACAAATGACTTGAGCACGCGATGATTCAATCTTAGTTCCATCCCGATAATTCGAATACCAGAAACTGTATTTGGTTTGATTGATAATATTCCAATGAAGGTAAGAAGTATGAATAGCTTATGATTACTAATAATCATAGTTCATATAGAAGAAATTGTATTTTTAAGAAAAATGAGGGAGGAAGCAAGACTTGTAATATGGTCTTACTTGTGTACATCTAAACAATTTTGATGGAAGGTTTTATAGAAGAAATCAGGTATGGGACCCACATGACATATATTACAAGTTTCAGATTATCCCAATCTGCCAATCATAAGCCTTTAATCTAGTTAAAGAATATGACTAGGATAAATAAAGAAAAATGGAACAGTACCCTTGAGAAGCTAAGTATCTTTAATTTCCATGATGTCTTAAAACATCAACAGACCATGATTATATAATGATGTGGCAAAAACATGCACTTTTCATTATAGTATGAGGGTATTTTCATTATAGTATGAGGGTATTTTGGTAAATTAACATTCCTTAATTAGTAAGAAAAGAGAGACTTGAGTGCAAAACTACCAACTGAGCTCTGTGTTTGGCTGGCCGGAAAGAAAAAGAAGTAAAAAAACACAAACAAAACCCTAAACCCTAAAATAACGTTGGCTTTGTTTTGTACCCTTTGAAGATCTCACTTTAGAATTCCAAGCTCAGTTTTCCATGCAACAAAAAGAACAGTCTTAGTTTCTTGTGCTAAATATGTGTTTCTTTATGCTTTTCTTTTCTCTTTAATTTGGCCATATGTTCATCATCACTCTCACCTTTGTTTCTTATCATAAAAATGAACCAACATTGGAACATTCTAAAGCTAGCTTCAATATATACACATTCTTTACGGTTAACACGCAATCCGATATGATGGTGCTTCAAGATTAAAGGGTGGATCGATTAGTTAATTGATTATCGATGTGTGTTTAGTTGTTTACGATCTACACAGCAATAGTGATGATCAAGATTATGGTTATCAATGCAGGATGTGGGGACTTATGCTTTGCCGACTCAAGGGGTACATAAAGGTTTAGATTTAGATCATAAGATGTGATGTACTTATTAGATACACTTGCCTCCTTACTTAAAGTAGAATCTTATGGCATGATTCAATAATCTTTAGCATTTTGGCCAGCCAAAATTAAAGTGACATGTTATATTTAACCATTTGTAGAGAAGCTTAATTATAATTTAAAAATTTGTGATATTGGCTTTGCAGCTTGTAGATTCTCAAGTCTGGTCTTCAAGAAATTGCTTTTGTCAACTTTAATGCAATTTATGGGTCCATTAAGGTCTACATCAAAATACCCTCCGCCAAAATATATATATATATATTATATATAGAGTTAATTGCCCGGATGGTCCCTGTGGTTTGCCATTTTTTCACCTTTAGTCCCCAACTTTCTAAAATAGCATGTATGTTCCCTGTGGTTTGCTCGCTTGTTACTCGAATAGTCTCCAGGCTGGATGAAAGTTAGTTTTTTCTGTTAAGTAGATGAAAGATGACTGAATTGCCCTTACTAATAAAAAAGTAATAATAACATTTAAAGATCAAAAATTAACATTAAGTGGGACCAACCCTTTATTTAAAAGATAAACCACCCGGACCCTTCCTTCTTCTCCACCCACCCACACTTCTGCATCCACCTGCAACCATGCCTTCATCAATTTAATTTATTTTGGCTCCACCTTCTAAACATAACAATCACAGTTTTTCTTCAGTACGTGTGGATTTAATTGATAAAATGGAACTGAAATTAATAAAAAAGGAGGTTGGAGATCGTTTCCACGTGTGGTTCTTCATATGCCCAGGTCAAGGAGACGAAGGGAGATCAGATCGTTACCCATGCCCCTTTCTTCTTCATCGTTTGTATCATCGGTGAAGAGAAACCACCAATGGTTCAGGAATGTCGTTAAATGAATTGCCAGGTAGTCGCCGGAATGAACACCGCCTCTTTTTGGGACACTAGCTCTGGTTTTTCGTATTGGGTTTTAACGGTGGGTTTAGGTTCATGATTATTTGGGTTTAATTGGTTTGAAGGAAGAACCAATATCAAGAAGAGCATCAATTGGTCATATTATGTTTTGGTTGTTTGGAAAAGGAAAAACTGAAATTTGACTATGGTAGCGTTCATGGTTGTGATTTAAGTTTATTGTTTGTTAAATGGTCTTCGTTAATTTCTTGATTGGTGATGTGATGCAGGAGCATATGTTATCTTTTATTTATTTGAATTTTGAATTTCTATTTTATGTGATTTAGTTTCCTAATATTTTTATGAGTGGGAGTTATAAATTAGAGTCTAGGGTTTATTATTATTCAGTTTTTGATTGATTATTGAATAGAAAAAACTTTGTTCTTGAATCTTTGGTTCGTTTTTCAGTCTTTGTTTAATCAATCGTTCTTGAGCCATTTGATCGCACTCGAAAAAGCATCATGATGGCTTTTTCTGGTGGTGGTGGCGAGGTAGTGCATTGTGATGGTGCCGACATTAACAGTGGAGAAGAAGATAGAGCTGGGATGGGTGGAGGTTGGGAGGGAGGTCGTCAGAAAAACGAAAGTGGTCAAAAAAGGTGGAGGGGTGTGGTGATGTGCGGTCGAAAGGGTAGAGTTTGGGTTGGAGGTTGCCGGCCGGAAAAGGTGGAGGTTGGGTGCGGTGGCCGGCATTAAAGATGCACCGGAGGGTGGAGGGAGACGGTGGAGGGGAGGGTGCGGAGGAGGTAGGAGGTGGAAATAACAATGGCGGGCCCAATTGTTTTTAATGACCAATCAGATTTTTTTTGTTTTATTTATATGAAATGTTAAAAGTGAGGGTAGTTAAGTCATTTCACATGTATTTAACAGGATAAACTAACTTCCATCCAGCTCAGGGACTATCCAAGTAACAAGTGAGCAAAACACAGGGAACATACATGCTATTTTAGAAAGTTGGGGACTACAACAACAACCATACCCAGTAAATCCCACAAATAGCAAAACTACTTATAGGGTCTGGGGAGGGTGGGATGTAGACAGACCTTGCCTCTATCCATAAGGATAGAGAGGCTGCTTCCAGAGAGACCCTCGGCTCGAAAACGAAAACGAAAACGAACAACAAACCAACACACCAAGTCAAAGAATATAGAAATAAGAAGTCCCCATACCAAGAAATTGATCCAAGTGACACAATATAATATAAATCATGTATAATAGCATGCATACAACATCATTTGGGCATACACAGAAGAAGGCAATCACCGGAAAAGTCCCTCAAAGAGTAAGAAAAACCTACCTCCTTAAAATACATCTAAGACCTTACTGCAATATCTTCTAGAAGTCCTTAACCCTAATCCTACGCCTCCACGAAGTCCTATCTTGGACCATGTCCTCAGAAAGATGCAACTCTACTAAATCATGCCTAATCTGCTCATCCCATGTCAGTTTGGGTCTGCCTCTTCCTCTCCAACCCTCGACAGTAAGAGTTTCCACTACTCTAACTGGTGCCGTCATTTCCCTCCGCTTCACATGGCCAAACCATCTCAATCTCCCATCTTTAATCTTCTTCGATATACTAGCCACTCCTAATCTTTCCCTAAAAACCTCATTTCTTATCCGATCTAACCTCGTGTGTCCACACATCCACCTCAGCATCCTCATCTCTGCTACCTCCATCTTGCGCGCTTGTGTCTTCTTGATAGCCCAACAGTCTGTTCCATATAGCATAGCGGGCCTGACTGCTACCCTGTAAAATTTCCCCTTTAATTTAGTTGGGAACCTCCTATCGCACAATACCCCACTGGCTGCCCTCCATCTACACCAGCCAGCCTGTATGCGATGGGTTACATCACTATCTATATCACCATCTCTTTGTACAAACGACCCCAGATACTTAAATCTAGTTACCTGCGGAACCAATTGATCATCAATGGTGATTTGGGTGTCATCGTCATCGGTTACACCACTGAAATCACAGTGTAGATACTCAGTCTTAGATCGACTAATCCTTAGGCCCTTGCCCTCTAAGGCTACTCGCCAGTCCTCTACCCTCGCGTTCAGGCACTGTTTAGTCTCTGCAATCAACACAATATCGTCTGCAAAAAGCATGCACCACGGAACTGTCTTCTGAATCAACTTGGACAACTCATCCAAGACAACCGCAAAAAGAAAAGGGCTCAACGCAGACCACTGGTGGAGTCCTACCTCCACAGGAAAGAAGTTTGTATCTCCTACAGGCGCGTGGACACTAGTTTCCGTTCTATCGTATGTATCCTTAATTATACCTATATATTTCCCCGGTATCCCTCGACCCTCCAAACTATCCCAAATCAGTTGTCGTGGGACAGTGTCATATGCCTTTTCCAGGTCAATAAACACCATATGTAAATCTCTCTTCTTCGCTCTATATTTTTCCATCAACCTCCTTAGAATATGTATCGCTTCTGTAGTTGACCTCCCTTTCATGAATCCAAATTGGTTTACTGAAACCTGAGTTTCTCTTCTAATTCTAGCTTCAATTACCCTCTCCCAGAGCTTCATAGTGTGACTTAGCAGTTTGATTCCTCTGTAGTTCCCACAACATTGAGCATCTCCTTTATTCTTGTATAAAGGCACCACGACGCTACTCCTCCACTGATCTGGCATTTTTCCAGTCTTGAAAATACAATTGAACAAAAGTGTTAACCATCGGACTCCTTCTTCCCCCAAACACTTCCACACCTCAATCGGTATGTTGTCCAATCCCACTGCCTTTCCTCTTCCCATCTTCATAAGTGCCATCCTCACCTCGTCATGTGTGATCCTCTTGTAGTAGCAATTATTCTGTTGTCGCCTTTGAATCCTGGGATTGCTGCTATCTTGTTGGTATGCCCTACTATGGTTGAAAAGATTATGGAAGTAGGTTTGCCATCTCAACTTAATGTCATGTGTCTTGACTAAAACACGTCCATCCTCTCCTTTGATAAACTTTACTACTCCTAGATCTTGTCTTCTTCGCTCCCTAGCTTTAGAAATCTTGAACATATCATGCTCCCCCTCTTTCCTTTCCAAACGTTCGTACATTTGTTTATAGGCTGTGTTTTTTGCATCGGTCACCGCCTTTTTCGCTTCCCTTTTTGCCTTCTTGTATATCTCCCTTACCCTCAGCCGCTCCTCTTCATCTGTGCACCTCAAAAGATCTCTAAAACTCTGTTGCTTATCCTTTATTTTGGTATGCACGTCTTCATTCCACCACCAGGACTCCTTATGACCACCAGTCTTTCCTATTGTGACCCCTAGCGTCTCATTCGCCACTGTAGTGATCGTAGTTGCCATAGCCTCCCACATCCGGTTTGCGTCGTCACCTAGTTGCATCGATGTCATCGAGTTAACTTTATCTCTAAACGTCATACTTTTTTCTCCCTTCAAGTTTCCCCAACGGATCCTAGGTCTGGTTTTCCTCTCCCCCTCAGTTAGCCTTACTTTTAGGGCTATATCTGCTACTAGCAAATGATGTTGAGCTGCTGCAGTCTCCCTTGGTATAACCTTGCAGTCCATCCACATCTGTCGATCTTCCTGCCTCATCAAAAGATAGTCGATTTGCGTGTTACGTCCTCCGCTACTAAAAGTGATCAAATGAGATTCTCTCTTCCTAAACAACGAGTTTATAATACCTAGGCCGTGAGCTGCCGCAAAGTCTAGAAGGTCCCTACCAGGGTCATTCCTATCACCAAAACCAAAACCCCCATGCACCAACTCAAAGCCATCACTTTCCTTACCAATGTGTCCATTAAAATCTCATCCTATAAAAATTTTCTCCTCCCTAGGTATGGCCTTTACTACTACATCTAGACAATCCCAGAACTCTCTTTTCACTTGGTCTCCTAGTCCCACTTGCGGTGCGTATGCGCATACCACTGTCACTACTTGCTCACCTAATACTAACCTTAACACCATAATTCTATCGTTGTGTCGTATCACCTCAATTACATTCTTATGCAATTCTATAGACACCAAAAATCTTACTCCATTCTTGGCCCCATCCGACCCAGAATACAACAACTTGTACCCATTGCGCTCTTCTGCTCTATGTCCTTTCCACCTAGTCTCCTGAAGGCACGCTATCTGTACCCTACGCCTTTTAAGTGCGTCTATCACTTCCAACAATTTACTACTAAGAGTTCCTACGTTCCAAGACGCCACACGTAAACTACAGCTTCTTACTTTACCCTTACCTGCACCTCTCGTCCTTGAACATGATCTCAAGTAAAAGTCATGGTTTCTATTGTCTATGCTTACAACTAACAACTAACCACAAGTAACAAACAACGGGCCACACAAAGTACACAAAGGGCAAAACTACCAACTCTTTTTTTTTTTTTTTGACTTCTTATATATATATATATATATATATATATATATATAGAGTGGGGATCCCACAGAAAGTGTGTTTTTCCTAAAAAGTGTAAAAAGTCATAAAACACAATAATTTCAGGCATAAAACACACCTAAAACTCACAAATAATAGAATGAATATTACTAAAACACCATATTCAAACTCTAATAGTCCATAAAAACTTCAAACACACCATCGTAGAACTATGAATATAAAACACACAATGCTAAACAACATAAAACACAATAATATTTGTCATTCCACAATCAGAGCCTTAACATCTAAAACACAACACAAAACCCACATACATGATGTTTTAGTAATCTTCATCATATTATTTGTGGGTTTTTTGTGTGTTTTATGGTTGACATTATGGTGTTTTATGACTTTTTACACTTTTTAGGAAATTTGGACTTTCTGGCCAACTCCTATCATATATATATATATATATATATATATATATATATATATATATATATATATATATTTTTTTTTTCTGGTGATTACATGAATGCTAAAGTTAACAGAACAACGCACGCAACCAAAATTCAACAGAATATCACAGAGCTTCTTGTATATACACAAATTATAGCCTAAATTCACCAAAATCAACACACAAAATCAACCAGAAGTAAGTTGAACAACAAAATTCAACAAAATATCACTGAGCTTCTTGTATTTACACAAATTATAGCCTAAATTCACAAAAATCAACACACAAAATCAATCATAAGAGAATTGAACAACAAAACTCAACAAAATATCACTGAGCTTCTTGTATATTGATGCGTGTAAAGTGTCGTATATATTAGGTGTATATTTTAAGCCCCTTTAACACTTATTTTTAGCCAAGTTTTAAATTTATAAAACACGATATTTCACTAACACTAAACACACATATGGGCAAGTGCACCCATCGTGAGCGTAGTATAGTGTTGGTAAGATACCGAGGTCGTCCAAGGACACAAGAGCTTTTAGTACCGGTTTATCCTCAACGTCTAATCAAAATAAAAAGTTTAGAAAAATGTTTTAAACTAAGAAAAATAAAAACTAACTAAAATGCTGAAAATAAAAATAAAAGTAAAACAGATAGACAAGATGAATCACTTGGTTCCGACTCGTATCTAGTATAACCTTTGATTATTTCCGCACTTTTGCACATAATTAAGAGATTATCTTAGTTATTGTAGTAGGCCCCTCTTTTGAAGGTGACGTTACCCTCACCCCAATAGTTTGAGTCAGCAAGGATACAATCCTAAAAGGGTGGATTATTGGAAGATAATGAATTAAGTTATTAATGCAATATTATGGTAGGCCCCTCTTTTGGAGGTGACGTTACCCTCGACTAAGTAGTCTGAGTCAGCAGGGATACAGTCCTAAATAGCCGGGTTATAGTATTAATAGTAGTTAACTTATGAGGGGATCAAAGAGTTTGGACCCCCGCCATCCAATACCGTGAAGTATTGAAGGAGGTCCTACTAAATTTGACCCAGGTCCATTGCAGGACCTCTAAACGCTGAACAATGGCAAGACCTTTACCAAACCGTTCCCTTAACCCCCGACCAGGTAGCCAACATACCTCCATATAGACCGTGGAGATATGAATGGTGAAAATCCTTTATTTTATATAGACAGTAAAATAATGCCAAGACACCACGGACAAACGATAAGGAAAGATCACCTTCAACATAAGTAACTAGTTATTAAAGTCATTAATACAAAACCAAATAAAAAGTGCAAAAGATTAGAAATAAAAAGTATTATACTAGACACTTTGTCTTCACCAAGTGATGTAAGAGAATTAGGCAAACATGGCCTTGATTGTCAAGAACTCTTACGATCAATCTTGGATCCCGAGACGACTCACACACTCTATGATGGACAATGGATGATGGTGGTGGATGATGGTGTTATGGTGGTGGTGGGTGGTGGGTGAAGTGTGAGAGAGGTGGTGTGCCAAGGGATGAGTTGAAATGAAACCAAGCACTCCTATTTATAGGCTGAACAGGAGGCTGGGCACGCCCCCGTGTCCGCTGGACACGGCCCCGTGCCTGTCTGACACTCTCTCTCTTCATTAATTGTAATTCGCAATTACAATTAATGCGCCTGCTGTACTTTCGCCACGCCCCCGTGTTCACTGGGCACGGCCCCGTGGTGGGCAATAGAAGCTTCTATAGGTTTGTCTTTTCTGCTGCTTCTTGGGCACGGCCCCGTGCTGGCTGAGCACGGGGCGTGTTCAGTCTTCTGCCTTCTCTATTTTGCTTGGGAAGATGCCGTTGAGGGGTCGGGCAGTCCACTTATGTCCTTTTCTTGTATTTATGTTGGATTCAGCTGTCTTTTTGCTTCTTTTGTGTTTTTGAGCTCATTTAATACTGAAAATACAAAAGGAAGACAAAAACACTCTTTTTCCAATATTAGTACTTAAAAAGGGTTAGTTTTATGCCTCATTTGATGTAATTTATATGTTGCATTTTACACACATCAAATACCCCCACACTTGAACTTTTGCTTGTCCTCAAGCAAAACTCTTTGATATGTGGCTTACACTCCCAAATGGAATGGGTAGAAGAGAAGGTTTTGACTTGTCATAGAGTGTTGGGAATCCAAGATCCTTTTGGGTTTTATTTTTATCTATTTACAATCCTATTCGTAATGATTTATTTAGAACGTTTCATAGGAGAAATTACTTATTTGGGCATAACATGCCTTTTTAAAATTCCATTTATATACAAGTTCACATACCTCACGGGAGAAATCACTCACACTCGGCCGAAGGTGTATTTTTAGTGAATCACTCGAGAGCGGCATGGAACTTACTCCTACCATAAGCTTGCCAAGCAATCAATCCTCCTCCTTTTTAACTTTTATACCTTTGTAAATATCAAGAGGACTTTGTGGGTTAAGGGTTAGGCTTGGGTTAAAGGTAGGTGGTTGGGTTAGTGGTTAGTGGTTAGTAGAAAAAAAAGTGAAAAAGCGTAACAAGTGTCGGTTTTCGTAGGACTTTCTATTTTTGTAACTTTTATTTTGATGAAGCTTTTATTCAAACAAAGTTATTTTTGATGAACTTGTTTGTTTATTTTTTTTTTTTGCTTCATCTTCAACACGTTTTTTTTTTTTTTTTTTTTTTGATCATACGGAAAAACCGAACTTGTTACTAAAACAAAGGGTTAAAAATAAAAAAGGTTTTGGTGGGTAAAAGGGTTTTTGGTTTGGGTGATGAAATGAAAAGGTTTAGGCTCAAAGGGGCTAACTAGGGGGATTTTTTGGGTAGGTGGTAAAAGAAAAAGAAAAATAATGGTGTAGAAATAAAAAAGGGTTAGTCCTAATGCCTCCATCATTTACTTACTCGGGTTTAAGTTGATAAGGACCGGGAATGTATCGTCATGGCAAGTTCTAGAGTCGTAAGAACCAAGCGGCTATTCACACAAGAAACGAAAAATGAGCATTTAGTCTAAAGATGTAAATTTGTATGCTCAATAAAGGCTCAAAACTCACTTTTGTGGGAATGGGTTTTTATGTGATCAAGTATATATGATCAAATTTTAACTAAGTTTGCCATGCCGTTTCATAATTTTCTTATGTTGGTTCTTTTTATCACTACGCTATCGGTTGTAAATTCGTAAAAATATAACCTTTTTGAAAACTTGAATTTCCCGAGTTAAACCTAGACAAGTAAAAAAAATAAAAAAATTTTTTTTTGAAAAAATTTGGGGTGATTAGCGGTTCCAATAGAGTTTTGTGTAAGGCTTGTATTTAGGACTTGCAAAATTTCAAGGTTTTAGCATCCCCCCCACACTTAAATTACACATTGTCCTCAATGTGTCCCAAAAATAAATTTTTAGGTTGATTAGATGTGTAAAATGGTGTTAAAAGCAAAGATTTATGTTACTGGTAGTCTGGACACGGCCCCGTGGGGACCGGACACGGCCCCGTGTTCAGGTGCCAGTAACAGAAATTAAAGAAAAGAAACAGAAGCCTGGACACGGGGGCGTGTCGGGTGAACACGGCCCGTGTCCAGTTACCTGAACTGGGCATTTTTCTGCAGGGGGTTCAGCACGGGGCCGTGTTGGTTGGGCACGGCCCGTGTTGAACCTTCTGTAATGGAGAGAATTGTCGGGTTGCCTTGTTCTTGTGCATGAGGTCATTTTTCTCGTTCCCCTTTCATCCCTTACCACCATGAGTGTGTTTTATTCCTGAAAATTAAAACTAACTAGAAAACATAAAAATTAATCTAAATTAAACTAAGGATAGTTCCGCGGAATGCCTCCGTGGTGCGCCACGTTTATAAGGGTCCTTGGCTAGACCCAAAGCCGGTCATATGTCACCCAAGTGGGATGTATTGCATCCCATGTTACACCGTCGGAGAGCGTCATCCAAGCTTGAGTCTATGACCTGCATGTAGTTGACCGGGTCTTCGTCCTCAATTCTTTTTCCACATTCAAACTTTACCTCCTTATCCCCAAACTTCAATGTTAACGTTCCGTCATTCATGTCTACCACCGCTTGGGCGGTGGCTAGAAATGGCCTCCCGAGGATGAGAGGGACATCGGTGTCTTCTTCCATGTCTAGGATGACAAAGTCGGTTGGGACAACGAAGTTGTCAACTTTTACCAATAGATTCTCAGCGACACCTTGTGGAAATTTGACGGATCTGTCGGCTAGTTGTATGCTCATCTTTGTAGGGCTTGTTGTTCCTAGGCCGAGTCGTTTGAACATCGATGTGGGCATGAGGTTAATGCTAGCCCCAAGATCGGCTAATGCATTACGAACGGGAGACTCCCCAATCGAGCAAGGAATTGTGAAGCTCCCGGGGTCAATTTTCTTTTGTGGAAGTTTGTTGAGCACTAGGGCGGAGCATTCTTCGCCTAAGTTGACTAATTGCAATGATTCAATTTTCCTTTTGTTTGTGAGGAAATCCCTCATAAATTTTGTGTATTTAGGCATTTGGGTTAGGACCTCGATAAAAGGAATATTAACATGCAATTGTTTTAGTAAATTTTCAAATTTAGCGAATTGCTCATCGGTCTTTTGACGATTTAACCTACCGGGGTACGGAATTGGAGGAGTCTTGGTGGGCTCTTGAGTTGGTAGAGAAGCCTTTTCTGATGCAGGAGGAGTCACATGTTGGCTAGATTGGCTTCTTTCATTTGGCGGCAATGGAGCATCCTCGGGACCCACGGTTCGATTTCTTAATGTGATGAGATGTACTTGTGCCTTTGGGTTGGTTTCGGTATTACTAGGTAACGCGCCTTGTGGTCTCTCGGAGAAATTTTGAGCTAGTTGATTTAATTGTTTTTCAACGTTTTGAATGCTAGCTTGTTGATTTCTAAAATTCGATTCCAATTGTTGAAATCGATCCGAGTTTTTCTTTTCAGTGTCAGAGATGAGGCGAGATACAGTATCTTCAAGCCTTTCTCTTCCACCTTGTTGTTGAGAGAAATTTTGTGGTTGTTGAAAATTAGTTCGTTGGTTTTGTTGGTTACTACTATTGCCGGGATCTCTCCAACCAAGATTTGGGTGGTTACGCCATCCTTGGTTGTAGGTACCCGTTGGAGGACCCGACGGTCTAGGTCTATTATCAATGTAGTTTACCGTTTCTGTTTGTTCATCTAATTCTTTCATACAACTCCAATTTTCATGTGACCCACCACATCCTTCGCAAGCCATAACCGAGGCCGTTTTTGTCATTTCTAGCTTTTTGATTTTCGAAGAGAGGGCCTCGATTTGGGCTTGTAAAGAGGTGCTTTCATCAACCTTATGGGCGCCCGGGGCAATAGATTTATTACCTCGGGGAGTGTGCTATTGAAAATTGGTTTGAGCAATTTCCTCAATTTGATTATATATTTCATTTGGGCGACGATTACCTAAAAGTCCCCCGGAGCTTGAATCAAGTGTTTGTCTTGTGTGTGGCAACAACCCATTGTAGAAAGTGGATACTTGTTGCCACACTGCTAGACCGTGATGAGGACACTTTCTTAGAAGCTCCTTGAACCTTTCCCAAGTTTCATATAAGGATTCCCCATCCTCTTGTGAGTATGTATTAATTTCAGTCATTAATTTAGCCGTTTTAGCAGGAGGGAAATACTTATATAGAAACTTTTGGGCAAGTTCATCCCAAGTGTTTACCGAGCCAACTGGGAGGGTGTTAAGCCAAGCCTTAGCTCGGTCTTTTAGTGAAAATGGAAACATTCGAAGGCGGATGGCGTCATTTGATGCTCCATTGATCCGAAAGGTATCACATATTTCTAAGAAGTTAGTAATATGCAGATGGGGATCCTCGTCCGCAAGCCCATGGAAGGTTGCGGAGTTTTGGAGCATTTGTATCAAATGCGGCCGAAGTTCGAAGTTATTGGCTTCGACATTTGGTGCATTGATAGCGGCGCCGAGATTGCCTACGGTGGGTCGTAGGTAATCCATGCGGGTACGTTGATCCGCCATTAGAAGTGGGTCCCCCGAAACTTTCTCTTGATTTTTGGCTTTAAGTCTTTTTCTGAGAAAGCGTTCGGGTCCTTCTAGAGGTTCTTTTATGTCTCTACTAGAACTGGAGCTTATGCACTACGTAGGAGGTTCAAATGTGGCGCCTAGGTTCCAAGTCCTGCAATAAAAACAGAAAAGAACGTTGGTCAGAATGTTCACCACGGCCCCGTGCTCAGCGAACACGGCCCGTGGTCAGAGGTACAGTGATTGTCTTCTGAATCCCTGTTACTGGGAGTTGGACACGACCCCGTGTTGCACCTACACGGCCCCGTGTTCAGCTCTCTGTAACTCAGAAAATAAAAACTGCCAGTGATGATGATGGGCACGGCCCGTGTCTGACCCGGCACGGCCGGTGCTGAGCTCTGCAGAAGCTGAAAAACTAAGAAAATCCTAAAAAAATAAAAAAAAAATGATTAGGCCGTTGATTCCTAACTTTCTTAAAATCCTTGTGTCCCCGGCAACGGCGCCAAAAACTTGATGCGTGTGAAGTGTCGTATATATCAGGTGTATATTTTAAGCCCCTTTAACACTTATTTTTAGCCAAGTTTTAAATTTATAAAACACGATATTTCACTAACACTAAACACACATATGGGCAAGTGCACCCATCGTGAGCGTAGTATAGTGTTGGTAAGATACCGAGGTCGTCCAAGGACACAAGAGCTTTTAGTACCGGTTTATCCTCAACGTCTAATCAAAATAAAAAGTTTAGAAAAATGTTTTAAACTAAGAAAAATAAAAACAAACTAAAATGCTGAAAATAAAAATAAAAGTAAAACAGATAGACAAGATGAATCACTTGGTTCCGACTCGTATCTAGTATAACCTTTGATTATTTCCGCACTTTTGCACATAATTAAGAGATTATCTTAGTTATTGTAGTAGGCCCCTCTTTTGAAGGTGACGTTACCCTCACCCCAGTAGTTTGAGTCAGCAAGGATACAATCCTAAAAGAGTGGATTATTGGAAGATAATGAATTAAGTTATTAATGCAATATTATGGTAGGCCCCTCTTTTGGAGGTGACGTTACCCTCGACTAAGTAGTCTGAGTCAGCAGGGATACAGTCCTAAATAGCCGGGTTATAGTATTAATAGTAGTTAACTTATGAGGGGATCAAAGAGTTTGGACCCCCGCCATCCAATACCGTGAAGTATTGAAGGAGGTCCTACTAAATTTGACCCAGGTCCATTGCAGGACCTCTAAACGCTGAACAATGGCAAGACCTTTACCAAACCGTTCCCTTAACCCCCGACCAGGTAGCCAACATACCTCCATATAGACCGTGGAGATATGAATGGTGAAAATCCTTTATTTTATATAGACAGTAAAATAATGCCAAGACACAACGGACAAACGATAAGGAAAGATCACCTTCAACATAAGTAACTAGTTATTAAAGTCATTAATACAAAACCAAATAAAAAGTGCAAAAGATTAGAAATAAAAAGTATTATACTAGACACTTTGTCTTCACCAAGTGATGTAAGAGACTTAGGCAAACATGGCCTTGATTGTCAAGAACTCTTACGATCAATCTTGGATCCCGAGACGACTCACACACTCTATGATGGACAATGGATGATGGTGGTGGATGATGGTGTTATGGTGGTGGTGGGTGGTGGGTGAAGTGTGAGAGAGGTGGTGTGCCAAGGGATGAGTTGAAATGAAACCAAGCACTCCTATTTATAGGCTGAACAGGAGGCTGGGCACGCCCCCGTGTCCGCTGGACACGGCCCCGTGCCTGTCTGACACTCTCTCTCTTCATTAATTGTAATTCGCAATTACAATTAATGCGCCTGCTGTACTTTCGCCACGCCCCCGTGTTCACTGGGCACGGCCCCGTGGTGGGCAATAGAAGCTTCTATAGGTTTGTCTTTTCTGCTGCTTCTTGGGCACGGCCCCGTGCTGGCTGAGCACGGGGCGTGTTCAGTCTTCTGCCTTCTCTATTTTGCTTGGGAAGATGCCGTTGAGGGGTCGGGCAGTCCACTTATGTCATTTTCTTGTATTTATGTTGGATTCAGCTGTCTTTTTGCTTCTTTTGTGTTTTTGAGCTCATTTAATCCTGAAAATACAAAAGGAAGACAAAAACACTCTTTTTTCCAATATTAGTACTTAAAAAGGGTTAGTTTTATGCCTCATTTGATGTAATTTATATGTTGCATTTTACACACATCATATATACACAAATTATAGCCTAAATTCACAAAATCAACGCACAAACTCAACACACAAAATCAACACACCACACACGTTCAACCTACTGCCTAAAATCACAAAAATCAAGACACAAAATCAATCAGAAGTGAATTGAACAACTAAAGAGTGGAAGAAAACGACCTGATTGAACAAACATATGATTAGATAGGGTCTGATCGAAGAACAAGACTCGTGGAAAGAAAGCACCTGTAACAGGGGTATCGTGAAGCCGGAGAGCTAGTTCTGAAGCCGGAGAAGTGGAGAAAACCGTCGGAGCGAAGAAAAGTGGTCGTCGGAGCTGGGTCTTGTGGTCAGACACTGCCACCGGAAAATCCGTCGGATACAAGGGTGGTTGTCGGAGAAGGAAAGTGGCCGCCGGTGGTTGTACCTGCAAGAAAAGAGAATAGATCGCCGGAGGTTGTACCTGCAAGACAAGTGGTCGCCGGTAGTGGTCGCCGGTTGTTTTACCGGCGACAGAAAGTTGCCGTTGTTGATATGTACGGACGGAACTTTGCCGTTGTTGATATGTACGGAAGAGGTTTATGTACGGAGAGAAAAAAAAATCAAATGGAAAGGTGAAAAAAAGACAAACCACAGGGACCATCCGAGCAATTAACTCTTATATATATAAATGAAAATGAATAAAACTAGCTATCATTGTACATACCCTGCTGCCTTGTGGGGTCTGACGTGGCTAGGAAGTGTCGCAGGGAACACCACGCCGCCCATAGCTGGCTGTTAAGGGGGTCTACATGCATGGTGAAGGCACCGATGCACGGCAGAGTTCCAATAGTCATATTACCTAGTCATATTACCGTTGCCAAACGGCTACTTAAGTATTTTGATAAACCTTACCTTCCACATTTTCACACCTACCAATTTCACATCATACTATAACCTCAACTTTAGACACTTTCAATGGTTCTAAACAATCCCAAACGAAATCCTTTAGCATGGACAACAATTGAGAAAGTGGCTTTGGCACGCACTTGGATCAATGTTTCGGAGGATGTCAATATAATAACTCACAAGCTGTAGGTCCTTTTTAGACGCACATTTCAAATCTTTTTCACACCCTAATTCAATGTGGAGAATATCATGCGCACCACCAACTTCAACCGAGTGGAGGGACTTGAGACATAAGCTGAGGAGGTTTAATGTCATTACAATAACCTTTAAAATCACATGAACTTTGGTATGAGAGAATTCAATCTTTTGAATACGACTAATGACCAATAGTGTTTTGGAAAATAACACGTTGTTCCATACGGCGGCGTGGGATGTTGTAATGCATTATCCGATACGACGGTTAGATTTTTAATCATGGTCTTTTAGTTTCTTACTATTATTGAAAAGTTATCATTCATCTTATATATACTTTAGGTAATTATTTTTAAATTAGTAAATGTTTTATTTATATTAAAAAAAATAAAAATTGAAGCAGAGTGGAGAATGATAGGGATTTTCGTCGTTGAAAGATAAGAGTGTGAAAAATGATGTGGTGCTAAATAAAGAATAGAATGTATATCCACCAAGAGAGTAAAAAGAAAAAGTTAAGTGGTCATACATTTGAATTTTGTTAGTCTTTTTAGTATTTAAGTTCCTAAATTTATAGAGAAAACTATCCAATGTTTTAAAATCCGGTACTGGATTTAGCTTAAAAACGATTTAACTGTGTGTATCGAACGGTACCACCGAGTGTATCGGGCGGTTTAACCAGTTCTACCGGACAGTTCAACCGATTCAACCGGCCGGTTTGAACCGGTTTTTCAAACATTGAAACTATCTTAATTATTAAGAGTTTGTTTTATATTACTTAGGTCAGAAAAATATCAAATAGACTGAATAATTTATCAATTACACAAGATACATTAAAATATTAATTGCGAAACTTTTAAGAAATTCATATTTCCTTAGTGCTGTTATTTTAATTGCCTAAAGTTTAAATTTGTTTAAGTCCTTGGAATTTGTTGATGCATCCCTAGCATACACAAGGGGTTTCTTTTTTTTTTTTTTTTTACTCCACAATATTTCTTTGGGTGTTGATAAAATCTTCAATTCATTTTAAGGTTTAAATTTGAATATGTCAATCTAACAATTAACTAAGAAGCTGCAGGATTTGATCTTTAAATTTATAAAAATGCAGCAAATTAACAGAAAAAGAATGAGAA
Organism: Helianthus tuberosus; assembly: GCA_030545235.1. Classification (NCBI taxonomy): domain Eukaryota; kingdom Viridiplantae; phylum Streptophyta; class Magnoliopsida; order Asterales; family Asteraceae; genus Helianthus; species Helianthus tuberosus. Next base: position 72,698,947 of record CM060446.1, on the reverse strand, counting down.
ACATCATTAGGATAAAGAGGTAAGTTTATACCCTTATGTAGAGAATCCATAAAGAAAGTACACAAGTTTTTGCAAGATTTATGCCAAAGTTGGTCTTTCAAGAGGGCAATAGGAATGTGAATATTAATGTCTATGCTAAAGATGATTGCTTTGTTAGTTACTTTAAATATTATTCCCCCTTGTTGTACCAATACTTGTTCTCTCACATTTTGTAAAATTAGCAATATTAATAAAGAAAGTTAATTGCAAATGTGGAGCTGACCCAATTAGTAGAGGTGTGATTTAGAATTATTGGTACAATAGAGTAAGAGCAAATGGTATCACTCAATTAAGAAAATACAGGAAGTTAATTATTTGTCGTTCATCAATGATGGTTAACAAGTCTAACGAATATTATAATAAAAAGTGTACTTAAGTTGACAATGATTTACTTCTAAAAACTTGAGGAGTGGTCGTTTCACATAATGAAAATTGGAATGTAGATTTCATTCCTTATATTTCTCGTTACAACAAAAGAAGCAATTGAAATTGAATATAAATCACCTGGTTCACCTTATTCTTTCCGGATATAAGGTAGTTATGTCATTTTACATTCCAATTCTATCCATTATAAGATAACTAGACAAAAACAAACACTACCCTTAAGCTTTAGATAAATCATCATAGGAGCGAATGAAGTGTCGATATGAATGAACAGCCATTCGATTGAATATTAAGAATAATAACATAATTAGGAGGTACCTAATAAGTAACGAATTTAGAAATATCATTCATATCAAATCCAATTATTTATATATGTAATGAGATGAGATGTGGACACCCACACAACCATCAACGTAATCAAATTAACTTACGATCAAAGTCCCTATCTATCAAATTAATTTCATGATCACCAAATGACAATTACATCTGTCTAGTTATCCTTTTTAAGGGCAAATTTGGATCACTGACAGACCACTGGAGTATTATCATACCATCAGCGGAACCACCCGATCATATACATCTCCACTAGGCATAATTTCTATACACCAATTCAGAAGAAACCTAATAAATATGGGAAAAAAACCCCTTATAGGAATCGAACCAGAACCTATTAATCCCAAAGTCTTATCCTACCCCAAGATGCCACTAGGCTATAAAGTCATGAGCATTTTTGTCTAGTTATCTAATTCAATAATTATTAGAACACTAACAGATTATAATCAATCTTTATTTAGTTCAGTTACTTATTATTCATGTCTAATACCATAAAAAACTACAAACGATCTTCATTAAAATTGTCAGTTATTATACATTTAGATGTTAGCTTAATTAAGTCGATCAAGTCTTATCCAAACAGAGATTAAAATTTCATTTTACAATTTAATATAATTAAATCTAATAATACTAACAAATAAAATATATTAATTTTGGCCAAAATAACAATACCCTGTGTTTGTTCCTCATCTCAGATTCAAACAAGACCAGTTCTTCACCAAAACAATGATATGATTGAATCCAACAGAAGTAAAAAACCTTGAACACTTTTTATCGGTTACAATATGTGATGCATCAAGTACAAATCATATCAAACAAATACCTGGCTCTGCAGAACGTATTAAACAGAAAATTTCACACCTTCATCATCAGTTGAAGTTCCCTTAAAGATTGCAAGCTTTCCCTTGTTTTCCAAAAGTTTGAGTGCTCTCATTAGAACACCTCGGTCCATTCCATGGATATCTAAAACAACCCATTTACAATACAACATAAATAAAAACGAAGGAAACCCACAAATGTAAACAAGAAGATGATTTCGGATGTTTTATGATTTTATTATTTGAATGGAAAAAATGGCCATCATTTACCTGTTCCCCGTGATTCAATTCCTGTACGAATCTCCTCAACGGTCATCACGCTGTCCTCTAAGCCATTCTCCTTGGCCTAATCAAGAACCGCGTCAACAGTCATTATAAACAAAATGGTTAATACGACAGTTTAAAAATATAAGGGTATTTTTGGTTACTCACAAAGTGTAATATAATGTCTGCCCAATCTTTTATTCGATGCCAGAGGATCAGACATTGCCTATGACTCTTGTCCATCCATTCTGCACGTCCTGTTCATATAAAAAAATTAAAAATTTGAAAAAGCCAAGTATCAACGTGTTTGTATTTGCGTTTGGAATTGATAATCTCACGATCGTTTTTTCTTGTGTTTGGATAATGGATTCTGCTTATGATTATTAAAAAGTCAAATAATCAGTTTCATACAACTGCTACAAAACTGATATCAAGCGTAATTAAGATCAAATATTAACCATTTTTAACAGATTAGACAAATACGCATATAAGATGATTGTTACAACTTTAAACAGCTGAAATTAACAGATTAGACAAATACGCATATAAGATGATTGTTACAACTTTAAACAGCTGAAAACTATATACTACAATCCGTATGACTACACGTGGTTATCTAATTCAGATTATTACTATGTGGGTGTTACACGTGATCCAAAGTTAGGTGCAAAAAACGTGATGAAGGAAATCAAGAAATACAAACCGTCCAAGACTAAAGCCGACAAGAACGCTTCTCTTGCTTCATGATTCAGAGATCCTGCATCATTAAATTCAGTAATTCAGCTCAAATAAGATCATAAAGGTGCAAAACAATCTTAAAATTCAGATTCTAAAAATGCATTTAGTAAATTGCATCGTTATAAAGTCTATCTGGTACTTGGTACTTCTCTAATAATATTGGACAGATTTGCATGGAAGATGATTTATTCGAACCGCCAATTACAATGATAGGAAAGTCAATAACTCATAGTCAAAGGGTCAACAGACCGAATAAGAGAAACGGGCTTGTAAGTCAACTTACTTTCAATTGCAGGGTTGGAGAACAGAGGAAAGTCTTCTTCCAATCCAATAACAAAAATCTTGTTTGCCCGACAATAATCAAGAATAAGTTCTTTCCAAAGTTGTATTTGCTTCTCTCGGGTTTCTCTTACAGGCTGCAACCTGATGAAAGACATAATGTAAATACAAAATTGATCCAAACAGAGAGTATATCAAGTCCTAGGGCATTAAAACCAAAGAAAAAGACTCTTGAAATGAAATTGCACACATCATTCAATCATTTGAAAAACTTTTTCTTCAAGCTCAAAACTACGTAAATATCCATGAATGCATATGGTGCTCTTTTGGTTTATATTGCGCGCACCAGGAGCGCATATTACATAGTACGCATGATGTGGTGATGCGGTTTGATGCAACACATTAAGCAGTTGACCAATATTTGAACAAATTAGACTGCCGATTGCAACATGTCTTGAGTTTTACAAATCTGATTGAACAAATCTAACCATCCATTGAGCAATCGGTTTTGAGTATTTGAGCAAGTTAGACCATCAATTAAACAATGGATTTTAGCATTCGAGCAAATTAGACCATGATAGAAAAATATCTTATATTTTAGCGTTTAAAAACTAACAACTCAAAATACTATCTATAAATAATCTTCTAGCATTTTTTTTTTCCGAAAACAAATGCCTCGCATACATAACACATTGCGCATCACCCATCACGCATCAACTTTTGGGATCAAAAAGCACCAGACCTCTAAAAAAAGTGAATCAAACAGATATATATCATTAAGTTGCATATATAAAAACATAAAAAGTGAATCTAACATTATGATAACTATTCAATCTGCAACAAGCTTAAAACAATTACGTGAAGTAAGGCGGATAATGAAAGAAGTGAGGCAACTTATGTTCACCAGCTGTCTGCATCCTCTCACACTATCCTTCTAACAAAACCTGACCAGCACACCTGTAAAATTAATACAACGATCAATAATATTATCCACAATCAATAAAATAGGTCACCACACAAATCGAATGACTGATTCTGATGTGAATTTGAACTTTGAGATCTTACAGATCTCAAATTTGCAGTTGACTGAGTCAGATTAAGAAATGGAAATTGAAGAATACTAGGATGTATCCGCCGCGTTGCAGCGGGTGAAGTATGCTTCGTTATAATGATGACGATTCGTTTGGTTACATTCGTTTGGTTACATTACGTCCTTAATGAAAAATTACTTATACATATTTATACTATTTTTTTTTTGTTAGTTAACTCAGCAGAGACAAAAGAAAGGTTAACGGGTTGACACCGTTTAATACAAACCAAGAAAGCTAAGAAGCAAGCAACCTTGCAAAGAGAGAGCAATTGATGTTGTAGTAGATAGACGAAAGGATTCCTCTACTTTACTACTTTATGATCAAAATAAATCCAAAATCCTAATGTTACACCATATAAACTTCAAAGAAAGTTTTGTCCTCCAAAATAATAGTAAAAAAGTTAAACAGATCTTGTTATGGAAATTAGTTACCTTAATTTTAGCAACCAAAAATACTTAAAATGAGAAAAAAGAAAAATAATCTATAGGTAAAGTATTGTAAGGTAAATAGAAATTCAAAACCTGAACCTATAACCAGCCAGGAATATAATACTCATACACACAACCAGCTTTGCCGTCATTCTATTATACTCTACTGCAATATACATGCCAGCAAAGTGCTGCTATTTTAATTGTACAAAATGAAAATAAAGATGACCAAATACTGAATCCGATCTTTTAAAAAATATATACATATTTATCCAGACAGCATCAACAAAACGCAAACAATATAGATCCTGATCAACCTCTTATGTCCAAAACCCACAGCATAAGCAGAAATTCATATAGAACATACACCCAAATGACCGTCGAAACAGTTCAAAACACACACAAATCCTAAATCCATGAAAGTCGTAACCGATTAAAGAGTTCCTTGAAGTATGCGTGTGGCCAGGTCAGATATCCAAATCCAACACATAACCTGAATCCATGAAAGTCGAAACCCAGGTCAGATATTTGATTTTACTTCAGTCCTTGAACTTGAAAAACACTCTAGCTAAACACTGTACAACTTCAAAGAACTGTTCTTTTAAAGGTTTTGTTTTTTACACTACTAACTGGAGAACCAGGTTCAATGCTTTCTATACAACCCTTTTCATGAGTAATTAGGTCATGAGCGGGTAAAAGTAAAGCTTCATATGGGAAAGAATGCATCCAATTTCCCTCGACATAGATTATTTATATAGAAAAAACCTAAATTCTAAAGCTCAAACAACACAGATTTGTATTATACCTTCAGATTAGGAGGAAACAAAGTCTGATGATCTATAATTGAAACAACTAAAAAACATGTACATACATGAGAAGATCGATGGCAAAAATCCAATTAAAGCATTACCCTAACCTGGTTTGGAATCAACGATGATCAGCAGCTGCAGCAGCAGATGGAAGACGATCGGTAGTGACGGCGACGCCAATCAGCAGATGGAAGAGCGTCGTTAGTGGTGGCGGTGGCCTGGTGGGTAACCGGCTCTGGATAGTAGGGAGAGAACCAATGGATCGGATGATAATAATGTACCCAAACCTATGTTATTATTTCATATATATAATAATGTGATGAAAAAGGGGGGTCTTTAGAAGCTTACGATAGTTTTGAGGTGGATTTTGATTTTGGTTGGAAGAAGAAGATCACAGATTATTTGATTGCAATGAAGTTGAAGCAGTTTTTGGTTCAGTCTCATATGATCTGATTATATTTATATATGAAACTGCAAATTAAGCAAATGAATTTGCCCTAATTTTACAAATTTCCCAATTCACTGAAAAGCATTCGTGTATGTGACACAGTTTGTTCGGGTTAAGCACGGGTGTATGTATGGGCAACCCGTCATATAAGTTAACTTTTTTTTCTTTTAGGCCATGTGTAGTCATAACCCCCTTTGTGGGCGTTATGCGACGTGTGCGGGGGGGCGTTATGCATTTAAGCCCGTAGTCATAAAGCCCCCGCCTAATCATTACTCAATTATTAATTTCTAATTTTTTATAATTATTCTCTAACTTTATAAAATTGAAATTCATTCATTAAATTAAAAAAACATTACACTAAAATAAAAATAAAAACATTACACTTAAAAAAAAAAAACAATACAGTAACATAAAAAAAAAAAAAAAAAACCGGTTCCACTAAAAAAATAAAAAAACAACACTTCAAAGATTATATTTTTTTTCGATCCTTTCCTTTTGGGCCAACGCCATCTTCAAAGCTTTTCCGGTAAGGTGGTCGTGCGGTTTCGAGTAGAACTCAAAGTCGTGAGCCCATTGTCTATCCCGCATAATCTCCGTAACTTCGCGGTTCTCCTCCATACGTTTAGTACCGAGTTCGTGTATGTCTAGAAGTCTGTTGTTTATCTCCGAAAATGCGTGACTCATATCCGTTCCCATAGATATCGTTGACGACTCGGGCTTTTTCGCCCGCCTACTTTTTCCGGGCGGTCTTGGTAGCTCCTCCACCGGCTCGTCATCCGGAATATCCTCGTTCAAGTCGGTGTTTCGAGCATCGGAGGTTGGCGTTTCGGGTTCACCCGACTCGTTTGTTTTGGACCTCTTTGACGGCCGTTTATTTCCCGAACGACCACTCGGAGTAGATACGGTGGCCCATTTGGGGCTATGGCGAAGGATTTGCCAACACCTCATGTACGGGAAATGACCATTAGCATTCGTATACTCGACCAATGCCGCTTGCGTAATGTCTTCGTCCTTACTTCCACTTTTCCATCCGGCAAACATGCGTTGGTACACGGTTTGAAAGTTCGTGCATTTCTTGTTTATATTGGTCCACTTGCCCGATATAGAGTCCGTGGGCGGTATTCGTCTCCTTTACCCATGAGATCGTAAAAAAGATCTCGTATTTGTTGCCAAAAAACGGTTTTACTTTGATTGTTTGCTACAAAAAAAATATAATGTTAGTCTAAAATTTAAAAAATAAATAAAACAGAGAAAAAAAAACAGAGAAAAAAAAAACGAAAAAACACAAAAAAAAACACAAAAAAAAACAGGAAAAAATGGAAAAAACAGAAAAAAATAAAGAAATTTAAAAAAATATACCTATAACCGGGTCCTCCGACACATCGATGAAAGCGCGGGTTAACGCATACTCCTCATCGGGCTCCCACGATATCACATTTTTTTTCGCTCGGGTGTCGGTTTCCCCTTTCTTTTTATGTGGCCGTCTTCCTTTTCCTTTTTGCGTCTCCGCTACTTCGGGTTGTGTTTCCGGAACAACATCGGTATCGTGTAGTGGGGAGCCGAAAGCTTGAGCCGACCCAAACGCTTGAGACGACCCCATTCCACCACTTGATCGGGGAGGAATGAAGCCACGGTTGAATGAATGCATTGTATAAAATATAAGGATTTCTAAAAAAAGTGGAAGAGATTTAGAGTGTTTGAGTGTGTGTGGTAAAAAATAGGAAAGGAGGTATTTATTTAAAGGAAAGTTTGAAAAAAAAACTGATTTTTTTTTTTAAGAAACTGACCGTTTACCAACGGTCAAAAATAACAAATTACAATTTCATCGCGCCGTTATCAACATCACGCCGTTCCAAATTTTCGAAAGATGGCGCCCTCCGTTTTGGTGTTCCCGGCGCTATACCGGCGCCATGACCGGGCATACCGCCCCACTACGCATAACCTTATTGTTACATATTTTCTTTTATCTGAAACCCAATTATTATTAGTATTACTATATATTAATAAACCAAATACTACTATATATTAATTAATTAATTAATTATTAATTATTATTAAATTTTATTTATTATTATTTATTATTTAATTATTATTATTATTTTTTATTTTTTTATTAATAAACCAAATGAAATGAATAGTGTTTTTAATATATTTTAACAATATATATTTTTTAATACCTTTACTATTTTAATATAACTAAAACTACGACCCGCCGCATTGCGTCGGAGATTCTTTAGTTATAACTAAGTCGATTTAGGACGCGCACGTTATGTTAAACCTTTCAAACGGGAAAAAAATAGACGATGTAAAAACGTTCACCCACACACGTACGTTGCGTCATGTTAACTCGCAAAATTTAGAACGAAACGTAAAAACGTTAAACCAAAGACGCACGTTTCGATGTGTTTAGTCACAAAATTTAGAACGAAGCATAAAGCGAAAAATTTACGGAAAATGAAAATTATAAAGGACCAAAGTTGAAAGTAAAAAAAGTTGTGAGAATAGATAGCAAAAGATAAAAAGTTTTATGTTAAAAGTAAAAAAACAAACAGTTTTGCGTTAAAGGTAATTTATGAAACACATTTGAGTGAAAAGTAAAAAAATCAATTTTTTTTTAAAAAACCCTCAAAGCCAAGGTTACAACAACCATATGCATAACCATTTTTCTTTGAAAAACTCTCAAAGCCAAGATTACAACACATAAGTAAAAAAATCAAAGTGGTTAAATCGCAAAAGATGGAAACTTTTGAATTAGAAGTGAAAAATCAAATTAATCAAAGGGGTTAAATTGTATAAGATGAAAACTTTTGAATTAGAAGTGAAAAATCAAATTAATGAATGGGTTAAATTAACAAAGATTAAAACTATAAACTTAAATTGTCAAAGATTAAAACCTTAAGGTTAAAAATGAAACAAAGATTAAAACTTTAAACTTAAATTGTCAAAGATTAAAACTTTAGGGTTAAAAAGGAAAATTACAATTTTTTTTTTGAAAAACTTACAAAGCCAATTGTACAACTATCATACGCATAAATTAGTTGCTTTTTAATAAGGTTATAATATATATTCTCTTTACTTTCTAAGTTGGATAAGCTAGGTGTCAACCAATACTGGTATCGAAAGTACCGGTACGGTCCGGTTAATTATCGGTATATGAAGGTAAAAATCGACACCAGCATGATACAGAAAACGCCAAAAGTCAGTACCGGATAGAGATTGAAAATCTTTTAGTTCGGGAAATTCGGTACTGCTACACGGTACCATTTGCTCATCCCTGATCACGGGTGCCGTACAAACAACAACGGTGGGTTGGGATGAACTCGGTGGCAACCGATACCGAAAATACCGGTTATGGTACCGGTATATGAAGGTAAAAGTCGGTAGCGAACCGGTACCAGGAACGCCAAAAGTCGGTACCGAATTGGTACTTAGGATCCTTCGGTTCGGGAAATTCGGTACCGGTACCCAATATTATTTGCTCATCTCTGACCATGGGTTTCATACGAACAATTAACATACAACTTTTTTTGTTGATTTTCTTTCGATTATTTTTTACTGTTTTTTACATTTTCTTTTTATTTTTGTTAGTGGTTCCGTGTGCAACGCGCTCGTAGTGATTTCAAAACACATGTAAACACAAACTAAATAACAAAAGAAGTTCGCCGCAACGCGGCTAGGGTGATAAACCTAGTTTTCTTTTATTGCTACATATTTTTAACTCAAACCCAATTTTTTAATTAAATTTTAGAGAGAAATAAACCAGACTCGACATTGTATTCGAATCTATAAATAAACCAGACTAGTCCAATGCTCTCAACCGGACCAAGTCCGGAATCCAAACTTCACAACGGGACTCAAGGCTGCATTGGAGATGATGAGTTGTACAAGTCTGGTCCGTTCCACTAGACTCATTCCGGACCAACGTGTGGGGACCACACACACAAATATTGTTTTTTAATATATATGTTTTGATTGGTTTATCGTTGGAGAAAAAATGTAGTTTTTAAGGTATATGTTTGGAAATGATGTAACGTGTTGACATGACGAGTCTAAAACCAAACACACCCTTATTGGAGACGCTAAGGGGCTGTTTGTTTACATCTTAATGAAACTCTTAATGGTTCAGACCTCTTACTGGTTCAACACTTAATGGTTCGGACTGTTTGTTTCACAAGCAGATGTCTGAATGGTTAAGATTTATACAGAGTCTGAATGGTTAAAGACCTCTAATCTAAATTGGTCAGACATTTGCATCTGAACGGTTAAGCATTATACAAGCTCTTAATGGTTCAGACCTCTTACTGGTTCAGCACTTAATGGTTCAGATATCTTACTTGTTCAGCACTCTCAGATGTTGTCAAACAGCCCCTAAGACGATTTAATATTCACGTATTGGGTGCGAATAAACCTTATTTTTGGCCAAATCGGCTCGGTTTTAAAACCGATTCGAATATGTTCAAAGATAGTCAAAAGGATCCAAAGCAATTTGGATTTGAAATGAGTTTTTCAAAGAAATATTATATTAGGTTCAATTTACCCGGTGGTAACAAATATATTTCACAAATCGATTTCAAACTGGCCGATTAGATCAGGTAGCGACTAGTTTCACTGAAACCGTTTTCTCTTGTCATCTTGGACCAGTTTACAAACCGGTTTCAGATCTCGACCCAGTTTATTTTAGCCCCTTTAACCCGGAATTAAAATGTTAACTACCGAATTATTCACTTTGTAGTTTTAACATCATAAACTCCATCTCCAACAATATACACCAAATCATGAAAATATCTATAAATAACTTACACCAAACACCATTTGAATACCCAAAATCATAACATTCACAAACAAAAAAGCATAAATAGATCAAGCATACACAACAACAACAACCATCAAGCCGACAAACACCCAATCCCATACCGGGTATTAGGAAACATAAGAAACAAACCACTACACACAATCCCAACCATCAACGGAAAACTCTGCATAACTTCATCCATTTCCTTTCCATGCCCAGGAAACAAACAATCCGTAATCCTATGATCCGATAACGCGATCGACATAAACACCATAGACGACATCAACGCGTGCACATAATCAGAAAATCCACTCTTATACCTCTCATCTTTCGGCACCTCAATCTCCCTAGTCGGCTTAAACACCTTCAACCCCGAAGGCGTCACGAACCCGTAGTATATCTTACCATCGGGCCCGTGAAAACTGTCAGTGAAGTGAAAGAAAAAGCAAGAAAACGTGCAAATGGCAAGTAAGAGGTTGATCATGAGGGTGGCGACTGTTGTGCAGTGGCCTTTGCCGTAGATTGAGGGTAAAACCATTTCGAATGTTAGTAGAGTACCGGTGGGGAGGAAGTTGACGAGTAATGAGGTTTTTGAGAGGGTTTTCTGGACGCTTTTTGAGATGGTTTTTTGGAGGCGTTTACGGTGGGTAGGTGTGGTGGTTTGTGGTGGTGGATTGTGTGTGGTTTGGGGTGATGGGGTGTAGATTCGGATGCCGGTTTCGTCGTATGGTGGTGATGGTTCCATTTTGATGGGAGTTTGGAGAGTTTAAGGTTGGAAGAATGAGATGATGTTTGGAGATTTTTTAAGGTTGAATGTGGTTTTGGTTGGTTGTGTGTAACCGTGTATTTAAATTTTGTGTTGCGGTTAATGTCGGGGCATATAACCGTCGGTTGTTATAGCCCTCCATCTTTTCAGAATTTTCAGTTTTTGCCCTCATGTTGTCATGTAACGGAATTTGATCCTTTTAGTTTGTTGTCACGAGGGAGTCATTATCTAGGAATCGGGAGTATTATGTTTGTTTAAAGGGTTGAAAATTTATAAAACGAAGATACTTGCAAGGAGCTAGAATACATTTCTGATCTAAGAGATGCATTTTTGCCTTGTTCTTGATCTAAAGATAAGTGTTTGACTTAAATCACTCTAATATCTTGTTGAGATGTTGGCCTCTATGTTAATAGGTTTATTGTTCCGTGTCTTTCAAATAAATCATAGAGTTGCCAAATTAATTGACTAAAGTGCTTTGTTGTGTGGGATAGACTAGGGATTTATCTTGGGACATCGAGAATCTACTTGACCGATTATACTCAAAATGTAGAGAGTTTGCATCAAGAATTAACTTTTCCAGACCTTGGCGTATTTTGTAATGTTGTTAAAACCGGATTAGAGTAGTCAATCAGATTGATTGTACAAAGAACCAGTCTTCTTGTTGGTTCAATTCGTATAACTGGACGATCACTATTTGGACTTGTCAATTTTTTACGAGTAAGAGTTTAACGGTTGGGCCAGTTTGGAGTAGAAAAATTAATTTTGCAAAAGAATTTACTTTTTGTATTTTATTATTTGAACTTGACACCTCTAAAAAATGTTTAGTACCCCATCTAAGAAGGAGTTGCCTTTATATGTTCAACGGCCAACTAATACTATACAAGCCCAGTCATTCGGGCAAACCCATGGCGAAAGGACACCCACACCCTGCGAACACAGACAACGTTGGTGACCAAGCTCACCTAACATTCCAGGGGAAAACATCGCAAAAGGTCCACTATGGTAAATCCCCAGGCTCATCTAGAAAATATTGCACCAATTGAAATTCCAACCCATAACCTCCACATTGAAAGGCCATAAGTTGTCTCCGTACAAACCAATTGATTTTCCTCTAAAGCATACATTAGTTAATTTGTTTCATTAAACAATATATTTTTATCTACTTAAATCTGTTCAAATTATCATTATAATATTAAAATTTACATAGAGTTAAGTTCACATACAAAGTGTATTATCGTACAAAGCGTACAAAAAACATGGAAAAAAAAAACGCGGTGGCATTTTCGTACTTATTTACTCGTAGAGTATTTATCAAAATTACTCCACAAATGATATTGTAGGGTAATTTTGATCTTGTAGAGTAATTTTGTAAAATGTTTTTATAGTGTAATTTTGATCTTGTAGAGTAATTTTGTAGAGTATCATGATTACTCTACAAATAATCTTGTATTGTAATTTGGATCTTGTAAGGTAATTTTGTAGAGTATCATAATTATTCTACAAATGATTTTGTAGAGTAATTTTGAATTGTATGTTGTTTGATAAACTTGTAGAGTAATTTTGATGCAGAGTAACTTTGATATACTTGTAGAGTAATTTTGATAATTACGCTACAAGACCAAAATTACTCTAGAAGAACATTTTACAAAATTAATCTACAAGATCAAAATTACCCAACAAGATCATTTGTAGAGTAATTTTGATAATTACTCTACGAGTAAATAATTACAAAAATGCCACTGCATTTTTTCAGTAAAACCTACAGTTCGTACGTTTTGTACGTTAAAGTTATTTGTATTTGATCTTTTATAAGGACTTAAGTTCACGTATAAAGTGTCTTATCTTACAAAACGTACGAAAGGCATGAAAAAGCCAAAAAAAACGCGATGGCATTTTCGTAATTATTTACATTGTAGAGTAATTATCAAAATTACTCTACAAATGTTCTTGTAGGGTTATGTTGATCTTGTAGAGTAATTTTGTAAAATGTTCTTGTAGCGTAATTTTGATCTTGTAGAGTAATTTTATAGAGTATCATAATTACTCTACAAATGATCCTGTATGATAATTTTGATCTTGTAAGGTAATTTTATAGAGTATCATAATTACTCTACAAATGATTTTGTAGAATAATTTTGAATTGTATGTTGTTCGATAAACTTGCAGAGTAATTTTCATACACTTGTAGAGTAATTTTGATGCAGAGTAATTTGATAAACTTGTAGAGTAATTTTGATAATTACCATACAAGATCAAAATTACTCTACAAGTACATTTTACAAAATTTACTCTACAAGATCAAAATTACCATACAAGATCATTTGTAGAGTAATTTTGATAATTACTCTACAATGTAAATAATTACAAAAATGTCACAACGTTTTTTCAGCAAACCTTTAGTTCATACGTTTTGTACGTTAAAGTTATTTGTATTTGATCTTTTATCAAATTATGTTGTAATCTAGATGAATGAAGCTCATTAAACCCATCACACACAATCACATTCTTCCCCAATAATTAATATCTCCCTACAGTTTATCCATCAAAAGAAATCTAGTGTACATTAGCAAAACACCCATTTCCCACAAACATTGAAGATCCTTCCAAGTTCCAACACTTTCCTTGTAAACAATCTCCAAAATCCATCTTCTATATCATCTAATCTTCATTCTCACCACAATTTTCATCATCACAACTTATAAGGAGTTAATTATATACACCAAAATACAATAATAAGAGGAAACTACAATTTGTCATACTGTGGTTTGGGTCAGTTTTCACTTTGCCTCCTTAATTCAAAAACTTTTTGTACTGCGCCATGAAACTTGTATTTCCTTACAATTAGTCACCTTGTGATTTCGAAAAGGGAATATTATGTTAACTAGGTGTGACGTCGTAAGGGTAATATCGTCTTTTCACACCCACTCCACACTAAAAAAAAACCTAAGCCTCATCCAACAAAACACACTCACACTTAGTCTCCCCCAACATGCCCTCCAAGATAAAGTAGTCGGCTCTTCATCTCCAATCTCCAATTTCTTCGGCCAAACTTCACCAATCATCAGATGTTATCAATGCCTTACGTTGCGTACCTCTTCGCTTGTCGTTTTTGTCTTGTAAGGTCTATAATTTCATTCATTAATAATGTACTTGCTTCGATTTCTGTAGATGTATGCGTAGGAATCGTGGTAAACGTTTGAAATTTCATTGGTTTAATAAACGTTTAAAATTTCATTGGTTTAATAATGTAGTTGCTTGGTTCGATTGAAAATGTTAATTGATTTAATACCGGGAGTTAACTTGGGTCATCAACAGTACATTGCGATCCAGAGTGGGTAATGGGTTAACCGACAACTGATTAAGGGTTGGTTTGGGTCTGGATTAAGGGTTGGTTTGGGTTAAGCAATAATTGATTAAGGGTTGTGTTGGGTTCATGAACAGTGGACTGGATTAGGGATGGGTTAGGTGAAGGAAGTGGGGTGGGTTTAGAAAACTGGGTTGGGTTCAAGAAACTGGGTTATGTTCAGGAAGCTGGGTTGGGTTGAGTTCATGGAGTGCATTGGGTTCATGGTGGTTCAGTAAACTGGATTATCTTCGGGAAACTGGGTTGGGTTGAGTTCATGAAGTCGGTTGGGTTCATGGTTGGGTCTAGAAACTGGACTGGGGTGGACTAGGTTGGGTAGGATTATATGTCGAATAGAATCGTTGGGTTTTAGGGTGGTTTGGTTATTTGTAGCCGGCATTCGGATCATGTATGGACCAACCCGCTTTCAGGTCCACATAAGGGTGATTCTTCCCGGGTACTTTAGGGTGGACTACCGCTTCAACTACTTCGCTCATCGTTGTTGGATGGATGGAAGCATGGGTTTTGGGTCACTATGGTAGTTATATGTGTGTGTGTGTATGTTATGTATGTGTTTTGTATATGTAACCTAAGTTAGGTAATGTCTTTCGGTGATTAACAATATTTTGGTTAAGTAGGACGTTTTGTGGTATTATGGTACAATGTTTTGGTGATTAACAAGGGTATGTATAATTAAGAATGTTTAGATGAATGAATGTTATTGTTAATCTCCATTTGATCATAATTTGCAGGAATGTCGTTTGTTTGTTTGGTATGTTATGAATCTCGTTCGTTTGTTTGTTTACTGTTATAAGCTGAACAAGATGTGATCATCTTACTGTTACTTTTCGATTTGTATGGTCGTTTGACTTTTAAAGTCAATGAATGTTTGTGGAAATCATGTTGCAGTTGACTTTAAATAGTCAAAACTGGTTTTGGTGGGAAATTGAAAGTAAAAGGAGATTGCATGCTACAAAAGTGAAAAGGGCATATCGGTCTTTTCACATGCAATCAAAAAGGGTATATTGGTATTTTCACAAAAATTAATATCAGACTAACATAATTGAAACCACGAGGTGACAAATTGCAATAGTGGAGTACAAAATTTTTTTGAAATAAGGAATCAAAGTGAAAAGTGACCCAAACCATAGGGAGGTAAATTGTAATTTACTCTAATAATAATAACTAAGCAAGGTCATACGCCGGCGTCTCAAGTGGTAATCGATGGTCTGCATGTGGTTGAGATGAAGGGGATTAAGAGCATCCACAACGCTAGATTGGTCAAAAATCTAGACTAGCCTAGTCAGCATGTCATATCACTCTAAATCACATTTTTTCCTGCAACACTAGACAATTCTAAAGCACTACTACATTATCCAACCCATCACTTACTTTTCAATTTATTTAAAATGTATTTAATTTTTATAATTTATTTACTTAGTAATTATATTTCTTTTATTTAATAAAATATTTTTTTCATGAATTTATTTTAATATTTTATTTTTTATTTTTATTTTTTAAATAAAATCTTGATTATAAAAATAATAAATCTAAGCGTAAGTTTTTTTTTAATTTATTACCGAATTATTCCAACGGTATTTTTAGAGATTGTTACTTTTGCAACAACTATTTTTTTTCAAATGATTACTGTCCCAACGGCTATTTTTCTGACAATTACTGTTCCAACGGTTATGTTTTCAAACGGTGATAATTACAACATTTCGTTTTACATCTCACATTTGCATCTCTCACTTCACAATCCACTGCAAATACCAAACTAATTCGAAGATATAGGTGGTGGTTATAATCCAAGTAGTGTAGTCGGACCGTCGAACCTCAAGAGATTGTCTCATCGACGTTCTAACCATGCTCCGTCAAATTGTCCACCTGTAGCAGTACCTTTCACCGGCAGCAGTCTACCTCCACCTGCAGCAAGGCCACGACAATCAACCTGTCTAAATCCTCATCTTTTTAACCCTTCACCTACATTAATCTACCCTCCTCGACATTTTTTCTTCACCTCTAAAGGATGATGTTTGGGATGGGATCACAAATGAGAAGGCGAACATGGTATATGACGAGACCATGGCTCAACTCCAATTTGACCCTCTATGACTAGGGGAGGGTCAAACAAATTTCAATACAAACCCTCTATCCATAAACCCTCATCCACCACAAGTCGTACCTAGCTGGGCTAAAGAGTATGAAACTGACCCGGTGATTATAACATATCACCGATAATCAAGATGCGAGGTCAGACGGTCGGGATAATGATCGTAGCTTGTTATCTCTAGAGACCGGCCTATTTGATTGGGATGGGTTGTATTAGGGCTTCTATGTGTTTGATTAGGAATTAATATTGTGTGTTTAATTAGATTTGTGTGATATTAAAATTAGGTGTGTGTAATGTTATAATTAGCTTTGTGTATTTAATTAGGTTTATGTAAGTTTTATGTAATTTGTTTTATATATTTTATGCATAATTTTGTTAGGTTTAAGTTTTTGTATTAAAAACATAAGAATTGTTTCTAACAAACATAAAAGGGTTTTTTTTTATTATTCAAAAACACTACCATAGGGCCCGGCCCACCCACAACCCTTCCAGACTAGTCTACTCCATCGAACCTCATCACCTTCAAACCAGTCCACCTCACCACCTCCATCGCTAACCCTCGTTCGCCTTGTCATCCAGATTTCAATCCAACGCACTAGACAGTGTGTTGGTGCGTTGGAGATGCTCTAAGGGACGGGCGAGATTGAAAGGTTAGGGAAAGGGGAATGTGTAATATGTTTGGTGAAATGGAAGGTTGGTGACATGGCAAAGATGATGCCATGTCAGTATAAGTTTCATTGCGGTTGTGTGGAAAGATGGTTGAAAGTTAATTGGTCCTATCCTGTTTGTAGGCATAACATGGTTGAAGATGATTTGGATGAAAGTGGGAGAAGAAGAAGAAAAATATAGGTTATATTGGTGTCACACCCCGATATTTCCACGTATTACCGGTGGGGAGTATCGTGACGTAGTTGATATCATCATAGTCAAACAACACAAACTATAAATGCACAGCGGAAGCAAAAGATAGATTCATTTCAACCGAATATAATTGTAATATTAAGTATCACAAAATAGTTGAAAATAATCCACAGGTGGATCAAAATAAAAAGGAAACATTGTTCAACAGTTTTATGTCATCCAAGCTTGCGAGACTTATTGTGGATGCTAGGAGAAAGCCAGCCTATTTCGAGTAGTACCTGCACTTAACCTTTTTGGGAAAATACGTCAGTTTACACTGGTAAATACAATTAACTGACTCATTTTGAAAGGTTTAATAAAATTGATTTGAATGCACGTGGCACAAAACACTTTATAACTTGGGATAATTATTTGAATATAATACTCGTAAAAGGATTACATGTTTCTTATGCGTTCAGTAGCCCGGGTTTACACCGAGTTAGAGCTTAATAGACACACCACATGATATAGTCCCGCGGCGGGTTATTCCCGAAACCGGCGGTTATACCTTATTATTTATATTTGTACTAACGGGTGTACGCCTACACCCGTGTACTCAGGTCGTGGCCATTTCGTAAAATGATGCCAAGGATATCCGGGACATGGTCATTAACCCCCCAAAGGCTTTAAGAAACAAAACAATTCAAACGGGTCATTTCAATAAATTAACCATCATACGATTAAAGATTCAATGCCCGACCAAGCGGTATTTTATATACCGTACCCCAAACCCGTATAAGGGAAAATAAGTTAAAAGTATTTACCTTTGCAAGTAATAATCTCAACAAGCAAGTGCACGTAGCTTTTACCGGGTCTCCTATTCTGGAACGAAGGTTTATAATAACCTATTAGAATCCTAACGGGTCTTTAATTAAGCCTAAACTTAGACCGGTTAGTTTTAAAGGAAGATACGGTTCGAACGCATGATTAAGCGAAGACCGGAATAGAATGTGATTTAGACCCGACAAGTTTGAAGACTTGTATAATATGGGTAAACTAAACACATTCTGGATTTTGAGATAAAAATGATAAGGTTCGACCCGTTTCGGCTATTTTATGCAAACTAGTTACATAAACCGAACCGAACGCGAATAACGCATAACGGGTAACCGAATGAGTCACTAACAGGTTTCCTAAGTTAATATGCCTTAAATATGTTGTGATATCAGTAGGATACCTTCCATTATGCCCAAAACGAGTTTAATCTCAATTTAAGCCCCGTAGGGGTATTTTGGTCATTTTAAAGATTATAAAAGAGATTAAATATAATTCTGAGACTCGTGTCTGAGATAATCAGTAGAACAACTTATTTTAACAGGTTATATCAGTTGGTGATAAGTCTTATATGACAAAATGGTTTTAAACCCATACTAGGTGTTTAATACGCGTAAAAAGCCGTTTTAAGCGATTTCCAGGTTAAACAGGAAATCTAAGTTTTCTGATCAGGTTATAAAGTTCAAAATACTTCATTTATTATATAAAATCAGTGGCCAAAGATTTGGTATCAATTGGCTATGTAAAACTCGTTTTATAAGCAAAAGGGTATAATCGGTAATAACCGAATTAAGGCAATAACCTTAGGCTATGATCAAGTTCAAAATAATTAAAAATCTTCAAAAATCCCAAAATATTATATTACATCAGTGGGTAAAATGTTTGGTGTCAAAAATTGGGTTTAGATAGGCTTTATGCTAATTACGCCGTTTAATTAATAAAAAGCTTTCTAATTACGCTTTTAAGCATAACTCCTAATCTAGACCTCCAACTGATGTGAAAATTTAGGGACATGTTTATAAATCAGTAACAAAGATTATTTTCCTTTCATATTTCCAAAATTCTCGTTTGATGGTCAAGATGGCATTATGGTCAACATTAAGCAATTAACGGAAACGTGCAAACGAATCGGACAATCAATAAACCAATCACAGAGAGTTATACTATCATGTAACCCGGTCCTAATGAAGCTCTAAGGCAATTCTAAATCCATCTAAATCGGGTCAGAACTGAAGTCAAAGCAAAAGTCAAAGTTTTGCGACTTTCGGTTCCGAACCGAGCCAAAACAGAAAATTGTCGGATCAAACAAGTTTAGACCAGTTCTTATACTAATTACCAAGTTATATGAGTGATAAAATAGGTTACACGTCTTCTACATTGCTAATTACGTGTTAATTCGAAAATTATAATTCTGTTGACTTTTGATAACACACTTTGACCCGACAAATGATCTAGTTAGGACGGGAATCAGAGGGTGCCCTTTTAAGGGTTTATTGCCCACATAATTACCAACTTATAACAACTTTTACTTTGACTAATCGCTAGACCATTAGCGATTAATCGTTAAGTCAAACTTTAATTACGATGGTTTGACTTTTAAGCTATAAACTAAGCAAAACATGATTAAGGAAGGTTAAGGATGCTTACCAAAGTCCTAATTACGACTAGGAATGCTTAGGGTCTGCACTTGTGCTCCAGAAGTCTTCAAAAGTTGAGTTATGAGTGAATGATCAAAGTTTCATCAAAGTGGGTCTTTATATAGTGGGTTTAATCCCACTAGATTATGACATGCAAGGCTATAAGTGATCATGGATCATTCACAAGTGTCCCTATACTCTAAAAACCAATTTAGGCAGCACATGGTATGCAAAACAAGCAATTGGAGTCGGTTAAAGGGCTGAACAGACACATGTCTGTGTTTTCTGCATCTGGGCGTGCCAGGCGGCCCGCGTAAGGCTATGCCTGGGCATACGCGGCCCGCGTGAGGCTCGGGTTCAGGTAACCAAGTTTTTGTTAATTGCAGTTTTGGTCCCCGGTCATCCTAAAAGTTGTTTCACCTTTATTTCTTGCATTATGAGCCTTCTAAAATGACTTATAAGGGCTTCAAGACTTATACCCACTTTGTTAAGTCCTTGGTTAACTTTTGATTACCCGAAAAATCATAAATTTCATCGTTGACGCTTTTAACCCCTCGTATACGAATTTTATCATAACTTTCTCATATGATAACGAAACTTGGTGAAATTTTTATCATGTATTCTAGTGAGCATAATTAATTGTTACAAAGCTTCGGGTTTGCTAAAAGGTCACTCAGAGGTATACTTTAAACATGTTGACACATTTAACCCCTGTAGTTTGTAATCTCTCACTTTCTTCCACAATTAGCTTCGTATGATCCATGATTCATTCGTTTAAGGGTATAAACATCGTGTAGGGTTATTGTAAAGTATATTTATCCATTGTTGACATTTTGAACCCTTATGTTCACATACTTTCCCTGTTTGTCAACTTTAGTCCCCCTAGAACATTCTTTCACACGTTCAAAGCTCATGACACGTGTCGATACATTATTGGACATGAATTTTCGAGGTGTCACAATTGGCATTGGTGATAGAATATCTAAAAGTGAAGAGAGAATTTTGTATGAAGAATCATCACATGATTTCTTCATCATCATCATACTCAGTAAATTCTACCAATAACAAAGTTAAGTTAGGGTTTGAGGAGGGTAAGATATAGACATGCTTACCTCTACCCCGTAGAAATAGAAATGTTGCTTCCAGTGAGACCCCCGGCTTGATAGTAGTCTTGCATCAAGCCTTGGACATAAGACACATAACACTCAACAATTGGGACAAAAGCTGATTTGTGCATGTACCCCTTTGTCTTTCGGCTATCAACGTCACCATATGATACATGATTAACCGTTCCTCTCTTTTTAACGTTATTTTCATGAAATAAGTAAAATAATGTTAAAATTAGTGCACTTTCACTTTTATCCCCCGAGAGTCCACACATATATACATTATATGCGCATACCGCAAGTGGGGCGTTAATCATCACATGATTTATGAGAACATATTGGTATGGTTTTTTGGTGGTTGATTTTGACCTATTTTTTTTAAAAGAAATTTTAGGTAGAACGGAGATTTTATGAGTTTGTTTATCAAAGGTTCTTAAACTTGCAATTAAGCATTTAGAAAGTTTATAAATTTTGATGCATTCAAAAGTATAATGATATGTTTTTAGCTTGAACTCGATTGGGTTTGAATTAAACAAACAATCAACACATGAACGGAGAGAAACATGTTTTTAAGATAATGCCAAGTCGCTCATTAACAACACAAGATTGACTTGCTAAAAACTCGAATTAAATTGAGCTTAAACGAGCTCGAGCTTTCTTGAGGCTCATTTTAATAAACGAGCCCGAGAGCCTAAATGGGCCTTTTATTATACGTTTTTTTAATTTAATATATATATATAGAACAAAGATCCGTTAGCAACCACCCTTTATTGCGAGAACCAATGTGAACATAACCAAAAATGCCTAAAAATAGCTAAAAAACACACATTTTTTTTTTTAATATTTTTTTATAAAAAAATCGCTACTTTTAGTAGCAAAAAAAATACATTATTGGACATGAATTTTCGAGGTGTCACATCCTCACCCCCTTAAAAGAAATCTCGACCTCGAGATTTACTGAAATAAATGAGGGTACTTTTCTTTCATTGTGGACTCTACCTCCCACGTGTACTCGGGACCTCTACGGGCATCCCATTTAACCTTACAATCGGTACATGCTTCCTTCGAAGCTTCTTAACCTGTCGATCCTCGATCGACACAGGTTTTTCAACAAACTTCAAGCTCTCTTCTATGTGCACGTCTGTATGTGGTATGACTAGCGATTCATCAGCTAGACACTTCTTCAGATTGCAGATGTGGAATACATTGTGAATACCACTGAGCTCTTCAGGCAACCTTAACTTATAAGCCACTGATCCGACACATTCGAAGATCTCGAATGGTCCTATGTATCTCGGGCTTAACTTGCCTTTCTTACCAAATCGCATTACCCCTTTCCAGGGTGATACTTTAAGTAGTACTTTATCACCAACATCAAACTTTAGAGGTTTACGCCTTAAGTCCGCGTAGCTTTTCTGCCTATCCCTGGTAGCTTTGAGACGATCGCGTATTTGCACAATCTTATCTGTCGTCTCCAGGACTATTTCAGGTCCTGTCAGTTGGACATCTCCAACTTCCGCCCAACATACGGACGTTCTGCACTTCCTACCGTGCAAGGCCTCGAAAGGCGCAGCCTTAATGCTGGTATGATAGCTATTGTTATAGGAGAACTCGACTAATGGCAGGTGGTTATCCCAACTACCACCTAAGTCAATCACACATGCTCGAAGCATGTCTTCCAAAGTTTGAATTGTACGCTCACTTTGCCCGTCCGTCTGAGGGTGGTAAGCCGTACTGAAATTTAAGCGCGTGCCCAAAGATTGTTGGAAAATTTTCCAAAAATGTGACGTGTATCTAGTATCCCTGTCAGAGATAATAGACACTGGTACGCCATGCAGAGATACAATCTTATCTACGTACAATTGGGCTAACATGTCGGAGCTATAGGTCTCCTTAATGGGTAGGAAATGTGCTGACTTAGTCAGTCTATCTACTATTACCCATATGGTATCATTGCCTTTCTTTGTCTTTGGCAACTTGGTGATGAAATCCATTGTCACCATTTCCCACTTCCACGTGGGAAGTTCAGGCTGTTGTAGCAAACCTGACGGCTTCTGATGTTCAGCTTTGACTTGCGCACACGTCAAACATTTAGCTACATAGGTAGCTATAGACTTCTTCAAGCCTATCCACCAGAAATTTGCTTTCAGATCCTGGTACATCTTGTCAGCTCCAGGATGAACGGAGAATTTAGAACTGTGGGCTTCCTGGATGATAACATCTCGAAGTCCTCCATAAACTGGAACCCATATTCGTCCATTCAACCTCAGAATTCCGTCCTTGCCATAGGATAACTGTTCTTCAGTTACTCCTAGCTTTTCACCAGGATAGTTAGCTTCCAGCACAGCTTCCTTCTGCGCAGCTAACAACCTTTCATTCAAACTATTCTTTATCTCAATGCTCTTGGCATTGATTCTTATAGGCTTCACCCTTTCCTTTCGACTCAAGGCATCGGCGACTACATTCGCCTTGCCGGGATGGTATCTTATCTCACAATCATAATCATTCAAAGTTTCCATCCAACGTCGTCGTCTCATGTTCAAATCCTTTTGGTTAAACAGGTGCTGGAGGCTCTTGTGATCAGAATAGATCACACACTTGATACCGTATAAATAGTACCTCCATAGTTTTAGTGCAAATACAACGGCACCCAACTCCAGGTCATGGGTGGTGTAGTTCTTTTCGTGCACCTTTAACTGTCGAGAAGCATAGGCAATAACCTTGCCTTTCTGCATAAGCACACACCCCATACCGGTGTGTAATGCATCACAGTATACCACAAACTCTTCTATTCCATCAGGCAATGTCAACACAGGTGCATTGCTTAGCTTCTGCTTAAGGATATCAAAGGACTCCTGCTGCTTAGGACCCCAGTTAAACTTAATATTCTTCCTAGTCAAAGAAGTTAGGGGTCCAGCAATCCTTGAAAAATTTTCAATAAAATGCCTGTAATATCCTGCTAATCCCAAGAAGCTTCGAATCTCTGTGGGCGTCTTCGGCTCTTGCCAATTCATGACAGCTTCAACCTTAGCGGGATCTACTTGGATTCCGCGTTCACTAACCACATGTCCAAGAAATTGGACTTCACGAAGCCAAAATTCACACTTAGAGAATTTGGCGTAGAGCTTTTCTCAATGAAGCAGTTTCAGAATGCAATGGAGGTGCTTCTCATGGTCAGCTTGATTCTTCGAGTAAATAAGAATATCATCGATGAAGACGATGACAAATTTATCCATGTAGGGCTTGCAGACGCGATTCATGAGATCCATGAATGCGGCTGGTGCATTAGTGAGTCCAAAAGGCATCACTAAGAACTCGTAGTGACCATAACGAGTCCTAAATGCAGTCTTATGTACATCTTCATCCTTGACCTTCAGTTAATGATATCCTGACCTTAAGTCGATCTTGGAAAAGTAACTCGCTCCTTGAAGTTGATCGAACAAGTCATTGATCCTGGGTAATGGATACCGATTCTTAACAGTAACTTTGTTAAGTTCCCAGTAATCGATGCACAATCGCATCGATCCATCCTTTTTCTTCACAAACAGGATTGGTGCTCCCCAAGGAGATAAGCTAGGTCTAATAAATCCCTTTGCCAACAAATCATCCAGTTGAGTTCTCAACTCTTTCATCTCTGTTGGCGCCAATCTGTAAGGTGCTCTTGCAACTGGTGCTGCGCCAGGAATAATGTCAATCCTGAACTCCACTTGCCTATCTGGGGGTAAACCAGGTAGTTCTTCAGGGAATACTTCTGGATATTCAGAGATAATGGGTATGTCTTCGATCTTAGGCTTTGGTTCATCAATAGTTACTTGTGCCATGTAGATAACACAACCCTTCGTCGAACACCTTGATGCCTTGAGCATGGACACTTGCTCAGGCATTCCGTACTTAGTATCTCCTTGGATTGTCAAATGCTCGCCATGAGGAGCTCTGACAACCACTTGCTTCTTAGCACAAACGATCTGGGCTTGGTTGCGAGACAACCAATCCATGCCTATTACTATATCGAAACCGGCTAATTTCAAAGGAAGTAAAGACAATGGAAAAGAATGGTTCCTAATGGACATAACACATCCATCTAACACGGTTGATGCGGTTTCTATGGTTCTATCAGCTAATTCCACCTCATATTTCACACTTAAGGTTTTAACAGGTAATTTCAACAATTCACAAAACTTATTATCTACGAACGACTTATCAGCGCCTGAATCAAAAAGTACTCTTGCATAGACATCATTTATGAGGAAGGTACCTGTGATCACATTGTCATCCTGGACGGCTTCCTTTGCATCCTTCCGGAAGACTCTTGCATTGGTCTTTTTCCCATCCTTAGTCTTCTTTGCAAGTTTCGGGCAGTTGGACTTGATATGCCCTTTTTCATTGCAGCTATAGCACGTAGCATCTTTCAACTTTTTGCAATCCAAGGTCTTGTGCTCAGAAGACTTGCAAATCCCACATGCCCTTGGCTGTGACTGGGATTTCGACTCAAATCTGCACTTCCCGAAGTGCTGTTTCTTGCAGATCTTGCATGTGGGTTTATCACCCGACTGATGACCATCTTTCTTAGGCCCAAAACTCTTTTTGTGGTCATTGTTTCCTCTATGTCTCTTATCCGATCGGCGTGAGCTATCATCCTCACGCTTCCTTTTCTCAGCATCAGTGTTTCTCAGTGATCTCTGCCTGACTGCGTCCAGAGTAAGAGTAATGCTATATCAGCTGCAGACCGGAAAGTAGCTGGTCTAGAGGCTTTCACACTGGCCTTAACCTCTGGGGCTAAACCCCCGATGAATCGAGCTATACGCTTAGGTTCCGGGGTAACCAGGTATGGAACCAACCTAGACAGGTATTGAAACTTATAAGGTAGGCCTGACAGTCTAGGTTTTTCATAACCAGAGACAAGAAATCAGCTTCAATCTTCTCAACCTCATGCTGAGGGCAGTAGTTCTCCTTAATCAACGTCACAAACTGATCCCATGACAGATTGTACAATGGGATTTTCCCTGTAGCTTGGATCAAAGACCTCCACCAAGCTAATGCCTCACCCTTGAATGACTGAGATACGAACTTTACCACATCCTTATCAGCGCACCCGCTGATATTAACCACAGTGTCCATTTCGTCTAACCAAGTCATGCAGTCGACAGCTCCTTTTTCCCCAGTAAAGTCTCTCGGTTTGCATGAGACAAAATACTTATATGTGCAGGACTTACCACGCGGTTCCTGCTTAAGCTCAACCTTCTTTGATGGGACACTTTGCTGGTTTGAGGACTGACGATCGTCATCGTCTTTCTTTGGCTCTTCCTTCTTGGAGGGTGGCTTGCTGTGAGCCTTAGATTGAGTCTTAGGTTTGGAATGCGGTGCGGATAGGGTCCTACTTCGAGTCCCGCTATATTCATTATACTGCCGCTCTATTGCTTTTGTAACAGCATTGTCTATTAATGCTTGTAGTTCTGCACCCGCTATGTTAATTCGGGTATTATCATGATCCTCCCTTGGGTGACTGTTGATCTCATCTGAGTCAGCCATGTAGTTTGAACTGTTACATAAGATATGGACAATAATTTATTTGGGAGTTTATTATGGAATTGTCTTTTATGGCAATTCATTAACCATGGTAAACACAGACCATTTTTGGTTAGTTTGTTAATCACATTTATTTAGGATTTTTATTATAATTTATCATAATTATAAAACAAATAACAGTTTTATTAGTGGCACAAAAGGCCTAGTCACAGGGACATCCTAAATTATAAGCCATGATTTCAGAGAATCAAGGCATTAAGGTTTGAACACAGTTCATTACCTTTTCTCCGACAGGGAGTCGTAGACTACTACTGTCTTTTGTCTTATATGAAAATGAGCATGGCCCGTAGGCACTACATCACTAATGGATGTTTAATATGTGATCATCTTAATTGATGATTTAAACCCATGATTTATAGATCATTAAGTTAGGTTAGGAATCTTTTGAAGAATCCTATTATAAGAATGACGTGTGTGATTTTAACGAATCACGTCTGCCAGGAGCGTTAACATGTTTTCAGATGTTAACAGGGATTCGAATCTTTTAAACAGATCTTACCATTTTGGCCAGCTCTTATAATGACATGCAGGCTAGGTTACACTTTTAAGATTCTTATTCAATATTTCATAGGCAGATTATTTTAAAAGGAATGATCTTTAATTTATTTATTTCATGTATAATATAATTACGCATACAATGATAAAAATGAATTTTTTTTTAAATTTTACATTCCATTAAATATAAAAAGGAGTACACATTGCCCTAAACGGTAGTTTTAACAAAACAACTTGCCCACGCAGAGGCTGAACTGAAATACAAGTCCACGCAGGGACCAATTACTAAAATAGATGTCCACGCAGGGACTACAGGAAGACAAGTCCACGCAGGGACTAAGTACATAGATAAATGTCCACGCAGGGACTGATTGAAATAAGGAAATACAACAATACATATAGGGATTTAATGATCCCTCTTCTTCTTTCCTTTTAATAAGCTTGCTAAGCCCTTGAGGAAACCTCTGTTGTTCCTACGCTCTTCCTGAAAGTCTCGCTCCACCCTGCTTAGTCTTTGGAGGATTTCCTCCTGTTCTGGTGGGGAAAACCATGGCGGTTGCGGTTGGTGTTGAAACGAAGGTCGAGCAGGTATTTGATACCCATGAGTTGGGTATCCCACTCCCCAAGGGGCTCCATATGGTCCTTCAGGATGAAGGGCGTTGTAGTTTGCTGCTACTTGGTATGGGTCGGCTTCAGCATAATTGTAGTGAGTGTGAGCCGGCTGCTCAAACGGATTCTACGCCGTTGAACCGGCGTTTGTAGGAATCGGGTTATCAAAACCCAATGGTGGCGGTGGTGGCGCAACTGGTGCAGAATTCACCTCAGAAACTGGAATTGAAGGCCCGCCCATTTGTGGGTCTTCATGCAGTGGCGGATAGTGACTGCCACTTGAGTGATGGGGGGTGCTAAAGTGAAAATCCCCTCCTCGCGCGGATATTCGTGCGCCTGTTCTCCTACGCCTTGGTGGTTCTGGAGGTGCTTGATGAACTGGCGGCGGTGGTGGCGGTGGCGTGACTGCCACGAAACGCGAATCCTCGGAGGGATCCTGCTGCTGCTGCTGTGGGTTATGAGAGGGTGTAAAATACCACTCATACTGGTTGAACCTTGCTTGATAACTGTCTGGACCATGGTAGGGTGATCCGTGGAAGGATGATCCATCTGAGATATCAATGGGATGGTTCGGGGTCCCGGTTGCAGGCTCGACGGGATCCGTGTCCTCGTCCATGTCCATTGCATGGTCTCCTGAAAAGTGGTCTTCAGGTCCTAGTGGGTTAAAACCCACTGGTTCTTCGATATAGTTTGCCGGGTTGAACCGGCCCTGAAAGACAGGAGTAGGGTCGCCAAAGGAACGGTGCGAAACGGATCGCTGCAATGGTAAGAAGGAGTGGCGGGAGTCTTCGGGCTCGTTTTCTGAACGCGGCCCAAAGGAATGGCGGTAAGGAGGCGTTGAGCTATACGAAGTAGATCGCCTAGCGGGCTCCGTATAGGTCCTCCAGGCTCCTTGCGGATCAGCATCATAGTATTAGAAGGAGTCCGCCGGTGTGAAGGCCCGGCTTCGTGATCGTTGGGGGTGTTGATCGGCCCCTCACCTTGTCCTCCTCTTCGGAATCTTGGTGGCATTTCCTGTCAAAACAAATGAAAGATACAACAAGAAATATAAAGGACAAGTTAAGATTAAAAACAAATTTGGATTTGTCCTAAGTTCTTTGTCTAGACTCGAAAATTTAGGAATGTGCAACTATGTAACTGAGATTAAACACAAAAGGCTAGTGTTTAATTCACTCAGTGTTGGCTCTGATACCAACCTGTCACACCCCGATATTTCCACGTATTACCGGTGGGCCCGGTGGGGAGTATCGTGACGTAGTTGATATCATCATAGTCAAACAACACAAATTATAAATGCACAGCGGAAGCAAAAGATAGATTCATTTCAACCGAATATAATTATAATATTAAGTATCACAAAATAGTTGAAAATAATCCACAGGTGGATCAAAATAAAAAGGAAACATTGTTCGACAGTTTTATGTCATCCAAGCTTGCGAGACGTATTGTGGATGCTAGGAGAAAGCCAGCCTATTTCGAGTAGTACCTGCACTTAACCTTTTTGGGAAAATACGTCAGTTTACACTGGTAAATACAATTAACTGACTCATTTTGAAAGGTTTAATAAAATTGATTTGAATGCACGTGGCACAAAACACTTTATAACTTGGGATAATTATTTGAATATAATACTCGTAAAAGGATTACATGTTTCTTATGCGTTCAGTAGCCCGGGTTTACACCGAGTTAGAGCTTAATAGACACACCACATGATATAGTCCCGCGGCGGGTTATTCCCGAAACCGGCGGTTATACCTTATTATTTATATTTGTACTAACGGGTGTACGCCTACACCCGTGTACTCAGGTCGTGGCCATTTCGTAAAATGATGCCAAGGATATCCGGGACATGGTCATTAACCCCCCAAAGGCTTTAAGAAACAAAACAATTCAAACGGGTCATTTCAATAAATTAACCATCATACGATTAAAGATTCAATGCCCGACCAAGCGGTATTTTATATACCGTACCCCAAGCCCGTATAAGGGAAAATAAGTTAAAAGTATTTACCTTTGCAAGTAATAATCTCAACAAGCAAGTGCACGTAGCTTTTACCGGGTCTCCTATTCTGGAACGAAGGTTTATAATAACCTATTAGAATCCTAACGGGTCTTTAATTAAGCCTAAACTTAGACCGGTTAGTTTTAAAGGAAGATACGGTTCGAACGCATGATTAAGCGAAGACCGGAATAGAATGTGATTTAGACCCGACAAGTTTGAAGACTTGTATAATATGGGTAAAATAAACACATTCTGGATTTTGAGATAAAAATGATAAGGTTCGACCCGTTTCGGCTATTTTATGCAAACTAGTTACATAAACCGAACCGAACGCGAATAACGCATAACGGGTAACCGAATGAGTCACTAACAGGTTTCCTAAGTTAATATGCCTTAAATATTTTGTGATATCAGTAGGATACCTTCCATTATGCCCAAAACGAGTTTAATCTCAATTTAAGCCCCGTAGGGGTATTTTGGTCATTTTAAAGATTATAAAAGAGATTAAATATAATTCTGAGACTCGTGTCTGAGATAATCAGTAGAACAACTTATTTTAACAGGTTATATCAGTTGGTGATAAGTCTTATATGACAAAATGGTTTTAAACCCATACTAGGTGTTTAATACGCGTAAAAAGCCGTTTTAAGCGATTTCCGGGTTAAACAGGAAATCTGAGTTTTCTGATCAGGTTATAAAGTTCAAAATACTTCATTTATTATATAAAATCAGTGGCCAAAGATTTGGTATCAATTGGCTATGTAAAACTCGTTTTATAAGCAAAAGGGTATAATCGGTAATAACCGAATTAAGGCAATAACCTTAGGCTATGATCAAGTTAAAAATAATTAAAAATCTTCAAAAATCCCAAAATATTATATTACATCAGTGGGTAAAAGGTTTGGTGTCAAAAATTGGGTTTAGATAGGCTTTATGCTAATTACGCCGTTTAATTAATAAAAAGCTTTCTAATTACGCTTTTAAGCATAACTCCTAATCTAGACCTCCAACTGATGTGAAAATTTAGGGACATGTTTATAAATCAGTAACAAAGATTATTGTCCTTTCATATTTCCAAAATTCTCGTTTGATGGTCAAGATGGCATTATGGTCAACATTAAGCAATTAACGGAAACGTGCAAACAAATCGGACAATCAATGAACCAATCACAGAGAGTTATACTATCATGTAACCCGGTCCTAATGAAGCTCTAAGGCAATTCTAAATCCATCTAAATCGGGTCAGAACTGAAGTCAAAGCAAAAGTCAAAGTTTTGCGACTTTCGGTTCCGAACCGAGCCAAAACAGAAAATTGTCGGATCAAACAAGTTTAGACCAGTTCTTATACTAATTACCAAGTTATATGAGTGATAAAATAGGTTACACGTCTTCTACATTGCTAATTACATGTTAATTCGAAAATTATAATTCTGTTGACTTTTGATAACACACTTTGACCCGACAAATGATCTAGTTAGGACGGGAATCAGAGGGTGACCTTTTAAGGGTTTATTGCCCACATAATTACCAACTTATAACAACTTTTACTTTGACTAATCGCTAGACCATTAGCGATTAATCGTTAAGTCAAACTTTAATTACGACGGTTTGACTTTTAAGCTATAAAGTAAGCAAAACATGATTAAGGAAGGTTAAGGATGCTTACCAAAGTCCTAATTACGACTAGGAATGCTTAGGGTCTGCACTTGTGCTCCAGAAGTCTTCAAAAGTTGAGTTATGAGTGAATGATCAAAGTTTCATCAAAGTGGGTCTTTATATAGTGGGTTTAATCCCACTAGATTATGACATGCAAGGCTATAAGTGATCATGGATCATTCAAAAGTGTCCCTATACTCTAAAAACCAATTTAGGCAGCACATGGTATGCAAAACAAGCAATTGGAGTCGGTTAAAGGGCTGAACAGACACATGTCTGTGTTTTCTGCATCTGAACGTGCCAGGCGGCCCGCGTAAGGCTATGCCTGGGCTTACGCGGCCCGCGTGAGGCTCGGGTTCAGGTAACCAAGTTTTTGTTAACTGCAGTTTTGGTCCCCGGTCCTCCTAAAAGTTGTTTCACCTTTATTTCTTGCATTATGAGCCTTCTAAAATGACTTATAAGGGCTTCAAGACTTATACCCACTTTGTTAAGTCCTTGGTTAACTTTTGATTACCCGAAAAATCATAAATTTCATCGTTGACGCTTTTAACCCCTCGTACACGAATTTTATCATAACTTTCTCATACGATAACGAAACTTGGTGAAATTTTTATCATGTATTCTAGTGAGCATAATTAATTGTTACAAAGCTTTGGGTTTGCTAAAAGGTCACTCAGAGGTATACTTTAAACATGTTGACACATTTAACCCCTGTAGTTTGTAATCTCTCACTTTCTTCCACAATTAGCTTCGTATGATCCATGATTCATTCGTTTAAGGGTATAAACATCGTGTAGGGTTATTGTAAAGTATATTTATCCATTGTTGACATTTTGAACCCTTATGTTCACATACTTTCCCTGTTTGTCAAATTTAGTCCCTCTAGAACATTCTTTCACACGTTCAAAGCTCATGACACGTGTCAATACATTATTGGACATGAATTTTCGAGGTGTCACAATTGGCATTGGTGATAGAATATCTAAAAGTGAAGAGAGAATTTTGTATGAAGAATCATCACATGATTTCTTCATCATCATCATCATACTCAGTAAATTCTACCAATAACAAAGTTAAGTTAGGGTTTGAGAAGGGTAAGATATAGACATGCTTACCTCTACCCCGTAGAAATAGAAATGCTGCTTCCAGTGAGACCCCCGACTTGATAGTAGTTTTGCATCAAGCCTTGGACATAAGACACATAACACTCAACAATTGGGACAAAAGCCGATTAGTGCATGTACCCCTTTGTCTTTCGGCTATCAACGCCACCATATGATACATGATTAACCGTCCCTCGCTTTTTAACGTTATTTTCATGAAATAAGTAAAATAATGTTAAAATTAGTGCACTTTCACTTTTATCCCCCGAGAGTCCACACATATATACATTATATGCGCATACCGCAAGTGGGGCGTTAATCATCACATGATTTATGAGAACATATTGGTATGGTTTTTTGGTGGTTGATTTTGACTTTTTTTTTTAAAGAAATTTTAGGTAGAACGGAGATTTTATGAGTTTGTTTATCAAAGGTTCTTAAACTTGCAATTAAGCATTTAGAAAGTTTATAAATTTTGATGCATTCAAAAGTATAATGATATGTTTTTAGCTTGAACTCGATTGGGTTTGAATTAAACAAACAATCAACACATGAACGGAGAGAAACATGTTTTTAAGATAATGCCAAGTCGCTCATTAATAACACAAGATTGACTTGCTAAAAACTCGAATTAAATTGAGCTTAAACGAGCTCGAGCTTTCTTGAGGCTCGTTTTAATAAACGAGCCCGAGAACCTAAATGGGCCATTTATTATACGTTTTTTTAATTTAATATATATATATATATATATAGAACAAAGATCCGTTAGGAACCACTCTTTATTGCGAGAACTGCGAGAACCAATGTGAACACAACAAAAAATGCCTAAAAATAGCTAAAAACCACACAAATTTTTTTTTAATATTTTTTATAAAAAAATCGCTACTTTTAGTAGAAAAAAAATTAAAATTTTTTTTTTCTTTTGGCTACTAAAAGTAGCGATTTTAACATAAAAAATATTAAAAAAATATATATATAGATTTTTTTTTATTTTTTTAGATTTTTGTTAGGTTTTTTGAGGGTTTAGTTTTTAGCATTTTAGCTTGGGGGGGGGGGTAAGGTTTTTTTAGCTATTTTAGGTTGTGTTCACATTGGTTCTCGCGGTTCTCGCAATAAGGGTGGTTCTCGCATGAACCTTACCCTATATATATTATAGAGTTAATTGCCATTTTAGTCCCTGTGGTTTGGGCCATTTTGCCAGTTTAGTCCAAAGGTTTATTTTTAACATCTGGATCCAAAAACGTTTCATCGTTGCCATTTTGGTCCAACTGACTTAACCCCATCCAATGAACTCTGTTACTCAGGGGGCAATGTTGTCATTTCATATATTCTTTTTTAATTCCACTTTATTTTTTTCTTTTAATCATTATATAAGATTTATCTTATATATAATAATTATAATATAATTATAATAACATATATATATATATATATATATACACACAGATATTGTGCACCACCACCACTCATCTCTCACTCTCTCCTGTCTCTCTCTCTCATCCACCACAACAATCACCATCGCCCCCTACCAGTCACCACCGCCCACCACTATCAGCCACCACTACACACACATACACTCCTCTCTCTCTCTCTCTCTCTCTATCTATGCTCTCTCTTTATTCTCCATAACCAACCACCACCAGATGATATCATCACCATCAACAACCTCACCACCGCTGTAAGCACCACCACTGCCGCCGCCAGCGACCCTCACCATCGTCGTTGCATATTTGAACCGTCTCTGTCTCTAAACCCCAATCACCACCGTAACAGATCTGAACCATTGCTTGATCTTTGTTAAAATCCCCCACCTTCACCGTCTCAACTGTACACCACCGCCACTACTACTGCAAGGCCATCACAAGCTACCATCGTCCCTAACAGGTTTGACTTTCTATCTCTCTAAAAATGGTGGTTCGACGGGTTTGATGGTATGGATGTTTATTGTGATGACAGTGGAGGTGGGGTGTTGCTGGTGATGATGGCGGAGGTGGGTGTTGATGGTGATAAACGGCGGCGCTGGGTTGTGGGTTTTGTAGGTGGTGATTGCTTTGAAGATCTATGTGCGATTTGAACTTGGAGGTTGTGATTGATTGGGTTGGGGAGGTGTTTCAGTGAATTTGGGGGTTTTCAGTGAATTTGGGGGTTTTATGAGATGAGAGAGAAGCAAATCTTTGATGAGGGAGGGGAGGCGGAGGTGAGATGATGGCGGTGGTGTGACGAGGATGGCGGAGGTTCTGGGTCAGCTTCTGCCAGCGGTGCATCTTGTCGGGTTCTGGGTCAGCTTCTGCCAGCGGTGGATCAGGTCGGGTTGTGGTGGTGGTGGTGGTGGGCGTGTCACGGTGGTGGTTATGGTTGTGGTGGTCGGGTGGTGGTAATGATGTTGGTGGTCGTGTGGTGGTGATGGTGGCAGAGGTGATTTAAAGGTCCGAGAAGCTTCTGTCGTGGTTTTGGTTCAATCTCAGATGGTTGATTGGAGTTGCTCAGATGGTTGCTTGGAGTTGCTGAAAGAGAACTTGAATCCATTCTCATTCTCAGATATTCAGATCTATATGTGTCATATGTGTGTATATATAATTAAGTTTGTTTTTTTATTCCTTTTATATTCTTTAAATATTAATTAATTAAAACAGATAGATAAAATGACAAAATTGCCCTTGAGTTAACAGAGGTGAATGGATGGAGTTAAGTCAGTTGGATCAAAATGGCAACGACGAAACCTTGTTGGATCCAGATGTTAAAAATGAAACCTTTGGACTAAACTGGCAAAATGGCCCAAACCACAGGGACTAAAATGACAATTAACTCTATATTATATATATAGGGTAAGGTTCATGCGAGAACCACCCTTATTGCGAGAACCAATGTGAACACAACCTAAAATAGCTAAAAAAAACCTAAAAAAAACTTAAAAAAACCTAACCCCCCCCCCCCCCCCAAGCTAAATGCTATAAACTAAAACCCCCAAAAAACCTAACCCCCCCCCCCCCAAGCTAAAATGCTAAAAACTAAACCCCCAAAAAACCTAAAAAAATAAAAAAAAATCTAAATTTTTTTTAAATATTTTTTATGTTAAAATCGCTACTTTTAGTAGTAAAAAAAAAAATTAAAAATTTTTTTTTTCTTCGAAAAGTAGCGATTTTTTTTATAAAAAATAATAATAAAAAAAAATTTGTGTGATTTTTAGCTATTTTTAGGCATTTTTTGTTGTGTTCACATTGGTTCTCGCGGTTCTCACAATAAGAGGTGGTTCATAACGGATCTTTGTCCTATATATATATATATATATAGGGAGAAGATCATGCGAGAACCACCCTTATTGCGAGAACCGCGAGAACCAATGTGAACACAACCTAAAATAGCTAAAAAAACCTACAAAAAACCTAACCCCCACCCCCCCCCCCCCCAAAAAAAAAAAAACCTAAACCCCCCCCCCCCCCCCCCCCAAGCTAAATGCTAAAAACTAAAACCCCCAAAAAACCTAAAAAAAATCCAACCCCCCCCCCCCCCCCCCCACAAGCTAAAATGCTAAAAACTAAACCCCCAAAAAACCTAAAAAAATAAAAAAAAATCTAAATTTTTTTTTAAATATTTTTTATGTTAAAATCGCTACTTTTAGTAGTAAAAAAAAAAATTTAAATTTTTTTTTTTTGGCTTCTAAAAGTAGCGATTTTTTTTTATAAAAAATAATAAAAAAAAAATTTCTGTGATTTTTAGCTATTTTTAGGCATTTTTTGTTGTGTTCACATTGGTTCTCGCGGTTCTCGCAATAAGAGGTGGTTCCTAACGGATCTTTGTCCTATATATATATATATATATATATATATATATATATATATTTATATAATATTTACTTATAGATAAAAATATACTAAAGTAACTAAATAATAGATATTGATATATTAAAAATATATAAAATTGGAATTATAAATATATATGTCAATAATTATAAAAATATATTAATTAAAGAATAAATTTGATAATAAGTAATAATGAGCCGAGCTAGAGATTAAGAAACTACTCACGAGCCAAATTCGAACGGTAGAAGTAGAAATCTAAATAGCCGAACTCAAGCCTGAACTCTATCAAAGTTAAATGAGCCGAGCTTGAACAACCTATATGAACTTGGGTCCGCACGACTTGTTCACATCTCTAGTTTTTTTAACTTCAAAAGATATTAAGGTTTAGAATCTATACAAATATATGGCTCCCTTTTTTTAAGCCTAAAAGAAATCTGAACAGAATAATACTTGGTGCAACTGAAGTGGAAAAGGAAAAAGACCAGTCACCAAGAAACACACATCGAATACCATAAAATAGTTAGAAACTCATAGTAAACTTCTTCAAAAGTAATTGGCAATAAAGTACTAAAATTTCCTCGAGATAGTTGTAAGTTCGATTGAGCTAATTTTTAGTAGTCTGCGAGACGATCAGCTTGTTTATTATGATGAGGCCAAAGTTCCACTCTAGACGGTGCAACTTCGATTAAGCTAATCTCGAATAATTCACAAGCTAAACGACTTGTTTAGGTTACACCCTTATATTTATACGGAAGAAATATATTAAAATTAGAATCTCTAAATAATATGAAACAAAATAATACGTACAAATGCATTATGCTATTATCATGATTCTCATTTCTCAACTTATTATTAGATCTAAAATCAACGATTCATGTATTTATAATTATTATTATTTAAATCACTATTGTATCTGTCCTTGAACCAACTCACAAGCTATGGTAGTGTGTATGGTAAGACTAAGGGGTATGGTGAGGCCCATCCCCACGAGGATGGGCCGCCACGTAGGCGCCACATCACCGGCTCGTGGGGGATGGGCCTCCTTCATAATTGAGGGGGATGGAGGATGGGGCTACCCCACCTCATTATTTTATAATTTTCTAAGTTTTACTTTATTAACTTAATAAAAACTTTATAAAAATTAACAAATACAACATAAATAAATTCATTTCATAACATAAAAAAAAATTACATTTCCTAAAAAAAAAAAAAAATACATTTCCGAAAAATAAAAAAAATATTACATTTCCTAAAAAAAAATCTACACTACTCGTCTTCGTCTTCGTCACCGTCCGCTACGTTAACGTTGTTCCAAATATGTTCTACCAAATCCTGTTGAAGGTTTATATGCGTGAAGTCGTTGGTTAGCGCGAACGAGTTTAAATCCTGTTGCATCGGATCTACCGGGACAATATTCCCGTAAGATGCATTCTCATCATACTCACAAATCGCCCGACCTTCGTCTTCAATAATCATGTTATGGAGCAAAATGCAAGCGTACATAATCAGGCGCAACCGCTTCGGTGTGAACGCACGTGCCGGTTGTTCAAGGACGACCCATTTTTTTTTTAAAACACCAAAACAACGTTCGATGTCTTTTCTTGACGCTTGGCGAATTTTTTCCTTTTTTCGTCCTCAGGATATGAAATAGTCTTGACAATTGTAGACCAAGACGGATATATTCCGTCAGCAAGATAATACCCCGCGTCTATACTCAACCCCTGAAACTGTAAAACGGGTGTCCGGACCGATTCCATTAACGACATCGCTAAAGATCGTCGATTGGTACAGTAAGATGCATACAATCAATGCTACCAAGCATTTCCGGAAACCCGTGCCTTGCTTCATGAGCTTGGTACAACTGTTGAACATCATACGCGTTTGGTTTCCGCAAATATTTTTTGCTATACAGTTTCACCACATTATGGCAAAACCGATACAAACATTCCCGCGCGGTTCTTGCCGACATCTGTAAGTACTCGTCCAACGCGTCGGCCACTGTCCCGTACGCCAGTTGGCGAATGGCCGCAGTAAACTTTTGTAACGTGGTGAACCCTTCATAATTCCGAGCATCGGGTCGTTGAGTGAAAAACGGGTCTAGCCCCGCCAAATCATCAGCAATCCGTGTGAATAAACGGCGACTCATTCGGAACCTTCGTTTGAAAGTGTCGGCGTTGTAAAGGGGTGCATCCGAAAAATAATCGTTAACCAATTTCTCGTGCGCTCCTTCGCGGGCTCTGTTAACCTGTATTCGTCTGGTAATAACGTTTTCAGACGAGTCCTCTTCCTCTTCCTCTTCCAAAAGAATCTGCGCCGCCTTTACCACAGCGTTTGCGAAAAACATCTCCTCTTCATCCGAAGAAGAGCCGGACCACCAAGGATTAGATGCCATTGTGGATGAAGAGATATTTTTTTATAAAAGATTGGTATAAAAATGGGAGTGTTTTTTTATAAAAATGGATGAGAATGGGAGAAGAATGGGTGAAATATTGAAGAAATGGTATAAAGAATGGGTATATATTTAAATTGAAAAAGGTTTTTTTTTTTTTTTTTTTTTTTTTTTTTTTATATTAATCTAGCCGTTAGTAACGGCTATATGGTTCAAAAGTGGCACGGCGAGACCGGCTTTGGGCCGCTGGTGAGGACGGGTGGGATGGAGGGGGGGCGGTGTGGGGGACCGGCGCCGGTCCTAGCCGGGCCTCAGCCGGCCCCTATACCTTCTAGTCTAAGGTTTATGTCAAAAACTTCATAGAAAATACATAGTGTTTTTTTGTGTTGACTTCAGTCAACGAGTACGTAAGTCAACACCCTATGATTTTTTGCTTTTATCCTCTTATGTTCTAACTAACGAGACCACCAATTTCAAGGTACGTGGTTGTTGTTACCGACATTTTCCTACATAATTTCTTAGAAATATTGTTGTAATTTGGAATCTTTACAATGATGTCCTAGCATAGGCTCACACAATATATATATCCCTACAAACCATAGAATCCATGACATCAAGCATTCCACATATTCCACATCAAGTAATTATATGGGGTCCGATTCGTGTTAAAACGTCTTCTTTCTTACTAAGTCAAGAGGGTCCGGTTTTGTTGAACTCGCTTCATCCTCCTAAATGGAAGTGACACCCGTGATAAAAAAATCATTCTCTCTACTTTTACGCTTCAAAATCGCACTTTGTAAAATGAACACTTGTGAAGTTGTGTTGAAATCCCTTCGAGCTTCGGCTCACTCTCTAGTGACCCATTTTTCACTCTCATGGAACAAGTTAAGGACCACTCCCACACCACCTCACCTTCAAGATACCATCTACAAAGAGTTTGTGACTATTGAGGAGATAAACATGGTCATGGGCCAACTAGGGATCCAGCCGTACAATGGTCATGATGGCAGTATCGACGTTTTGTCTGTGTTTGATGACGAGGAACCAAGTTTGGGTGAAGTTAAGGTAGCTTTTGATGTGTTTG
Organism: Helianthus tuberosus; assembly: GCA_030545235.1. Lineage (NCBI taxonomy): Eukaryota > Viridiplantae > Streptophyta > Magnoliopsida > Asterales > Asteraceae > Helianthus > Helianthus tuberosus. Next base: position 72,659,161 of record CM060446.1, on the reverse strand, counting down.
ATGTGAACTCAGATGGGTTCATTGATGAGTTTGAGTTGCAAAGAGTGTTGTGCAATCTTGGACAAACAGAAATGGCAAAGTTGGAGGAATGTAGAAATATGATCAAAGGTTTTGATGTCAATGGGGATGGAGTCATTGACTTTGATGAATTTGTTAAGCTCATGGAGACATGTTCTTTCTAAAAGGTGGCTAGTTTTCTTTTGTTATTTACTTATGATGATATGATGTTGTATGTTGTGATCGTTAACATTGTTCTCTAAATTTGTAGCCAATCAATGAATGCTAAGTAATTGAATTAATAATATATATGTGGTTTATGTTTGTTGCCAACAAATGATCATGAAATTAACAACTTTGGTTTATTAATGCATACCATTTTCCATTAAAAACCTTTCAAGCTGTGTATGTTGCCAGCATATAGTTTGAAAATTAATTTTTCTTTTTTTTTTTATAAACGGTAGCACCTGGTTATTAGTGACGGATATATTGTAGATTTAGGCGTTGGAAATATTACGTCAAATTTCCTCACATTTCTGTAAAATGGTCGTTTATAATACATTTTGCAAAAGTGGTGCTTTTTTGTCATTTAAAAATGACAAGACTTTACACGAAATTTAGTTTTCTCTAATAATGTATATCATTTGCATAGTTCAAATACAATTGTAGGGTGTTTAATGAACCGAATTTCAAACACCAAAATTAATTGACTTGAATTAAATTATTCATATTTTGAAATTTTAAAGCTGAATTCGAATCCGATTTGAAATTCATTATTGAATTCGAATCCAAATTTTAATGTGGGTCGAAGTTCAAGTCCGATTCGAATACTGAATACCCAGATGAGGGATGTTGACAAACACTAAGAAGAGATTGCCGACAATAATATGATAAAACTCTAAGGGGGAAAAAGTCTAAATAAACACAAAATCTAACAAATTAACAAACTAAATACACTTGAAATTGAATATATATAAACTCTAAATCGGCACTTTTTTCTTAAATGATGGCTGTCGACTAGAGTGTAACTATATATGGAAGACTTTGTTAATTATCTTTAAGGGCTTTCAAGGGTTGAGATAGCGGTGAAGTAGAGTTGTTAAATTGCTCATCGTGTCTTCACTAGAAAAAAAACCGTGAAAGGAGTGAAGTGGATTTGGATTTTTGGAAAGTGGAAAGATAGGTAATAGAGATTATAGGCTTAGAGACGATTACTAGATTAATGATGCAATCAACAGAAGCAACCAAATGACTCAAAATCTCTACATTCAGAAAATCTTCAAAGCCCAAAGGTTTTGGAAATAAAATTCAGACTCAAAAACGATGTTCTTCAAAACTCACCTAAACATACATATAGTCAAATTTCTATGAGTAAACTAATGAAATCGTCTCTGAGGTTTGAACACTTTTGCCAGATCCATCTAAAAAGTTTTTTTTCTTAACTAGGCCACTCAGATTTCACGAAAGTTGTCAGATCTATCCATTTCCCTAACACTGTTAAAAACTTATGTTAAATGAGTTGAGTGGTATTTTGGATGTATCTAACAAAAGTGTCCAAAACTCAGGGACAATTTTGACAATTTACTCTTTCTAATGCTTTCTAATTTTTTATTAACATTTTCTTATAACTCATACTTAATATAATTATAGCATTAAAAAAAGATCAAGAAACGGGGTGCTTTGGATTGAGTTTGGAAATGACTTATTAACTTATTGGAGCCAATAAGTTATTTGGAAAAACCCTAAATCCTGACCTTTTGAAATGACAGCTAATAAGTTAATATGTCATTTCCAAACTCAATCCCAAACACAGCTTAGAAAATGATACATGTAAATTTTATCAACAAGGGATTTAGAATTTTTAAATATTTAGTGATTTTGTGATAGTTGTTTGGATAAATTACACTTTTCGTCCTTTATTTTTGTAGCTGGTTGCAATGGATAACCTTTAACTTCAATAATTATAGTCACAATCCTTTATTTGGAAAACGCATTACACCTTTCGTCCTTTAGCACTAACCAAGTTAAAATTTTCAGTTATGTCTATCCACTTAAGGGTATTCTGGTCATTTCATGTTTTTATTTAAAATCTTCATTAATAAATAACCACTATCCTCTTCAATTCCCTAGGCCTAATCCTAGAATCTCTTCTCTTCATCTCTCTCCAACCGACCTCTACCACCACCACTCCAACTGTAACCCAAATTTGCGAGCACTAATGGTATAACTGTAATATGTAATTGATGTTTTTTCATTATGGATCTACCTAATCCTCGTTTAAATACATAGAAAATATCACTGAACTCATATCCAAATCGTTGGCCAGTAGTGTAGCAAAAGATCTTCAGTTGCTGTGTTTTGTTGATGTAATTTGAAAAACGAAGCAGCAATTATTGTTTGAACTTTTAATTAGTAGCATGGAGAGTTATTTGAATGATAACTTTGAGGTGAAGCCGAAGAATTCATCGGAAGAAGCGTTGGAGAGATGGAGGAAGCTCTGTTGGTTGGTGAAGAATAAGAAACGACGGTTCCGTTTTACTGCGAATCTGTCGAAGCGGTTTGAAGCTAGCGATCTAATCTAGTTTATCTTCTTACTGTTTTGTATATGTTTTGTTATTATTCATGTGCTATTTTTCCTTTTGTGTTTGAGTTTATAGTGAATCTGGTGAAGTTTAGTAGTTAGGTTATTAACTAAGTTGATCGGGAGAGAGAGATCAAGAGAAAGAGGAAGGGAGAGATGGCTGAGAGATTCTAGGGTTAGGGTTGGGGAATTGGGGAAGATGACTAGAATACCCTTAAGTGGATAGACATAACTGAAATTTTTAAATAAGAGAATTAAATGACTAGAATACCCTTAAGTGGATAGACATAACTGGAATTTTTAACTTGGTTAGTGTTAAAGGACGAAAGACGTACTGTGTTTTCCAAATAAAGGATTATGAGTGTAATTATTAAAATTAAAGGCTATCCATTGCAACCCGCTACAAATATAAATGACGAAAAATGTAATTTACACTAATTGTTTATTGTGTTGTATGTTAAACATTAAGAGACACATGTTAGAACTTGGAAGCCATTTTGTAATAATGTGTAATTTGAATTTGAATTTCCAATTAAGCCCAATACAAAATTACAAATTCGTATTTCATTCAGAAACAGATTACTGAATTCGGATCAAATTCAATTATTTAAACACCCAGTTCGATTTCGATATAAATAGAATATCGAGTTTATCGATTCCAGTTCAAATACTGAACAACCCTAAACCCTTATATTTGTTTTACTAGTATTAAGCCCCTGCGTTGCAGCAGTTGTCATAAAATTGTGTTGAGTAGTAGCAATACTATACAATTGTCAGCGACCACCAATACCGGAAAGCTTGTAAAAACAAAATAAATAAAAACGGGAAAAAAATAATGCCGAGCGAAAAGCAGACGTAAATTCTCATAATTACGCACGCTCGTTGCTGTGAAATTAAACCGAAACGTAAAACATAGAAAAAATAACTAAGTCCATCCAGAACCCGTGTGTTGGACGAACTTGTCAAACGCAGAAAAATAGATGTGACACGACGGGCCAATCAAACAGGAAAAAAGTATACGAAAAAATGTTGAACCCCACACGCACGTTGCGGTGCGTTAACTCACAAAATTTAGAACAAAACGAAAAACTTGGGAAAGATGAAAAATATGATGGATCAAAATTGAAAATAAAAAAGAGTTGGGATTAAATGAAAAACTTTGGTTTAAAAGTAAAAAAAAAAAAACAAAAGGTCTAAATTGCAAAATTAAAGTTATTTATTAATTTTAGATAAAGATAAGGATAAAAATAAGTAATATTTATATATTGGTTATTAATTAATATTAAAAGAATTAAAAGAAATATATTAAACAAATATAAATAAAATTTATGATGTTGAAGGAGAGAATGCCAAGTGGCATTATTTGAAGTCTTTTATTATAAGTTAGATTAGATAACCAATAATTATAATATAAATATAATAACATTTTTATATAAACTTAATTATGTGTTAAATGGTTTTTTATTTAAAAACAATCAAGGAAATATATTAAGTTAATCTTGTTGGAAATCAGACATTCTTCAATATAATAAAATAATGAATTTAACAAAAAAAAAAAAAAAAGAACTCTTTTATTAAAAGTGAAGGTACATAAACCCTAAACTATAACTCCTATATATACTAAAAAACCCCTTGTAGAGAACAATTAACATACTCTTATAAAGAAACCAAATAAAATAAAACTAGTATAAATTCTAAATCTTCCTACTAAAATAAAATACAAATAAAAACAAACTATTTAAATCCTTCAACTTTTGAGTATTGCCAAGATTGATTCCAACAATCACCCCCCCCCCCCCCCCCCCCCTAATCTTGTCAAGTTCTTCCAAGGTCTTTAATACAAAGTAAGACCCGAAGTTCTTCCACCTTAATACTTGGTCTTTTGTATTCGCTTTGCATCAACATCTTTGTTGCAGCTAACACAACACCGCACCCCCTGTTTTCTTACTCCTTTTAGATCACACGTATAACTTGTCCCCACACTTGAACTATTAGCCGCAAGAAGGGCACCATCTTTTCTCTTCCACATTGATCAAACCCTCTACATCACCACCTTTGAAGACTCATGTTGATCCGATCTAACACTGCACTACACCTGGGTTTTCTCCCTTGATCAAGACTACAATCATTGCTACGGCCGTATTGTTGTTGATCACAACCTCGAGTAGTACAACCTGTCTTTTAATCAACAAACCCTCTAGCACATGCCATCTCGATTGCAACAATCTTTTTTCTTTCCCTTTAATTGCGCTATTTACGCCAAACCCTTTTTTCACCAAAAAAGTTTCACCCTGCAATTTGGATGGTTCCCACGTGTAGCACCTTTTTTTTTTCAATTCGTTAGTCGATGATAAACCTCCTAACTTGATAAACCGCTTTGATACCAATTGTTGGAAATCATGTCTTCATCAATATTATCAAACAATGAATTTAACAAGAGAATACTCTTTGATTAAACCCTAAACTATAACTCCTATATATACAAAACAACCTCTTGGAGAACAAGTAATCTACTCTTATAAATAAACCAAATAACATAAAACTAGTATAAATCCTAAATATTCCTACTAAAATAAAATACTAATAAAAACAAACCATTTAAATCCTCCAACTTTTGAATATTGAAAAGATTAGTTTCAACAAATCTAGCATGTAGTATGCAAGGAAAATACAAATAGTAGGAACAAGCACCCTCCTTGAAGAGGGGAAGGGGAAGGTTATGTAAGGTGGAGGTGATGTGGTGGAGGGTAGGGGTGTGCAATAACCGAACCATTAACCCAAACCGAACTGAAATTAACCGAAAGTCGGTTATCGTCTATTTTTTGGTACCATTGGTTAACCGAAATTAACCAAACCATTTATATTTTCATATATTTCTAGCTTTTATACCTTAATTTCATGTTTTATACTTTCATTTCATGTATTTATACCTCCATTTCATTTATTTATACCTCTATTTCATGTATTTATACCTCTATTTCATTTATTTATACATCCATTTCATGTATTTATATATCTATTTCATGTATTTATACCTCCATTAATACATGTATTTTTAAGAAAAAAAATTGAGCCATTGTTTGATTTGGTTATTAACTGAACCCAAAACCGACAAATTAACCGAGAACTTCGGTTAAGGTTACGATTAATGCTAATAACCGAACCGAATCATGCACACCCCTAGCGGAGGGGTCGTCAGAAAGCCCAAAACCACTACCCATAGCCTAAGTTACGACTCGGCTGTTTATGAATTGATGTGTTACTTAAATTAAAAAGCAGGAGTGAAGCGATGTGTAAGCTAGTCAAATTTGCAAACCAATCTTCTAATGCTAATAAAGGATTGTAAGTAATGCCACATGGCATTTGCTTCTTTAATCCTACAATTTTTATTTTTATTTTTAATTTTTAATTTAATTTATGAGTATCACTTAGACTTATCTTAATCCCTATTATATTATAGGAGAAAAGTGCTCGAATAGCCCCTTGGTTTGTCCAAATTTCATCTTTACACTTCTAAAATTACAGCTATAATCCCTAACTTTTGCACATTCGTTCTCGGATAGTTCCTAGCGTGTATGGGATTAGTTTGTCCAGCTAAGTGGGTGTGAAATTACCTAAATGCCCTTAATATTAAAAAACCAATAAATGAGGCCCACTTTTTACCCATCCCACCCCCACCCCTCATCTTTCTCTCTATCTCCTTGTCTGCACACACCTTCACACCACCTTCACACCACACCACACACCACCATAACACCACCACCACCACCACACCCAAATCCTGCCATCGCCGGAAAAAGAACCACCAAACCACCACCACTTCATGAACCCACTCACACCCCCACCCCCACCCCACCCACACCCTCATAGCTCCGATATCCTATTATGTAGAATAATGTTAGTTAATTTGGATTGTGCCTAAAGTGTCTAAACTAAACCGAGTTTCGAATGACCAATATGTTAATTTGGATTTTAATAAATTCAATTCCAGCTTATACTACATGCTAATTGGTTTCAAGTTAGCAAATTGGAAAATATAATCAATATCCCGCAGCAACCCGGGTTGGCGCCCAAACTATATGCATAATTGAAATTATGCTAATTATAAGGATGAAGCTGCTATAATAAAGTATTTAATAACAATAACTTTAGAATAAGATAGGTGACATGATCAAAGGGCTACCAATTACCTTGAGTGTTAAATTTCACATATTTTGTTACCTCAATTGGAAAAAAGGATAATACGGTTATTCAACTAAACGACGACTTAGTATGTTACCCGATTTTGTTTAGAAACTATAAAAAAGGGTGTGTCTTGGAGTTACGATGAAGATAACTACTAACATGATCCGTTTAACACATGATTTATATAGTTCGTGAATAATATTACTGTATATTCTTTTTTTAAACGTGAACTTCATTAAAACCACTGAATCCAAAAACCAGGACGGGCAGACAAACAAACCAAATTACATATCAACAAATTTACACCAATTCTCCTAATAAAAGAAACCTTTCTTAGCCCTGTGTTTGAACCGCAAAAAACTAACCGCTCTAACTTCACTGAAAATATCCTCGACACTACTCTTTTTATCATTGAACCTCATATCATTCCTAGCCTTCCAAAGAAACCAACAAGCGGAGATCACAATCCTGTGTAACGCCACCTTCTTCGACTCCACTCTATGACCCGCTGAATGAATTTCTAAAAGGTCACGAAAGGAGAAAACGTAGAAATTCCTAACCCGGCACCAAAAACTTATCTTTTCCCATAAACCCAAAGCAAGAGGACATGCAGTGAACAAGTGGAGGACTGAATCGGGACCATCATTACAAAAGCTCCACAAAGGGTTAGCCATCGTAACACCCCTCCTATTCAACGCCTCAACCGTTGGAATCTTGTCCATCTCCACGCGCCACGTCAAAATGTTACATTTTAACGGAACCCACTTACACCACTTCATGACATATCGGCTACAAAAATCTTTCTTCGAGGTAAAAAACCTCTTCACCGTCGCCACCGAGAACGCAGCTGGACCGTTACCGGCCCAAGTCCATCTATCGAAAATGTCTGACAAGATCACCGGCCCGAGCGCCGTGTCGAGAGCCTGCCACTCCAGCCTTTCCGAATCTGAATCCGGATCATGTTTCCATAACCACAGACCGTTTGTTACACCCCAACCGATGGCAGAATCATCGGGGCGCGACACTAGGCGAATCAGATTGCTCAAGAGAATCCATAACAACTATATTGCGACAATATTTAATGCGTTCATTATCCCATACTAATAAACAATACATTCACATCAGTTATCACAGATTTCTTGTCCTCTCGAACAATCCAAATCCGTCAACATAGAATTTAGATGAGTTTCTAGACTTCCTAGCTTGATCTGATGTAGACTGCAACTAAACCTGCAACATACGTTAAAATAACGTCAATACAAAAGTATTGGCGAGTATACAAGTTTTGATAGTGTAGCGTAAAATAGTCAAAAGTGTTGCGAATTACCAAATACATAAACGAGATACCTCAACATACATGCATACAAGACTGGTACTACCAGCTAAGTCACTCAAGCTGCGATTGCTATTCATCCTAACTAGACCCCGTCGGGTGCTATAGTACTATAGTAGTTAAGGCGGGACCTCGCGAGTATAAGTCCTAACACATATGTAACTAGCATCACGTGTAAATATGCATAACAGTTATTCGCAAGTGAGAAACAGTTTGATTGAATAATTCGTTTAATAAGTTTGATTTGATAGAAACGTATGTTACACCCAAAATGCGATAAAAAGGGGTTCGAGTATACTCACAGTCGGTTTTTGGCAAGCAATCACAACTTGGTTGGATTGAAGGGAGCACGTCTGAGATTAGCCTGAGTTTAGATTGATAGCGTAAGCGTTGGATAGTGCGTGAAACGGAGCAAGGTGTCAATGGATCGGACAGTACTCTGATCGGATGGCAATCCAATCGGATGGCAATCCAATCGGGTGGCCGGTCGATCGGGTGACAACCCGATTGGGTGGCTGTTCGATCGGACGGTGATCCGATTGGCAAGACACTTTGGTTGCTGATAAGTTCACAGCAGACTGGTCGCTCGATCAGGTGGCAATCCGATCGAGTGACAATCCGTTTGAACTGATGTGTGATGAGGATTTGTAAACATTTAAGCGTTGAGGATCCAAAAGTCAGCCGATCGGATGGTCGTTCGATCGGACGGCAGTCCAATCGAACGGCAATCCGTTCGTTGTTCAGATCCTTGAATGTTTGAAAATTGTTGAAGTCTTGATACCAAGTGCCATCCGATCGGATTGCGGGTCGATCGGGTGGCAGTCCGATCGGACGGCAATCCGTCCCGCAGCCTGATCGTTTCACAACTTGTTTATTTTCTTAAGTTTCTGCGATTTGATCGAGACGATATGACTACGAGCTAAACAATGGAAACTCCACCGAGTCCAAGTCATTGGATCGGATGGGAATCACCCCGTCCGATCAGTTAACTGTTCTCGATGGTTGTTCGTGTTCAACCCGATAAGCCGGTCATCTCGTTGATAGGAACCAATTCTCAAACCGACACTTCACTAGAGACTGAGTAGAAGGTCTGTACGAGCTCTGCTGCTATCGGTTTTGAGTGAGAAGTTAAGAAAGTTTGAAGAAAAGTTTAGAAAACTTAGATTCGGCTTAGATTTAGGTGAGATTAGTGTTTATACACCGTGGAATCTATCAGATCTGGACTGTTCTTGATGAGATGAGGTCACACTTCATTGTTCCTAAGAACTCCATGATGACATCACCTTAGAACGACTCAAATCCAAATATTTAACGGTGAAAAAATGAGATTTGATGACAAGAAAGATGAAGGAGTGTGTGTAGATCATAGAAGTACAAGATTAAGGGTGAAAACTTACAAGAATCGTGGGAAATCGAGTGAAAATGGCGAGAAGGCGTCTGGTCGAGCGAGGGCAGTCACATCAACTGTTGTTGATGTGACAAGTGGGGTATTTATAGGCAAGGAGGAGGAGAAAGGCGGTGCAGTGAATCGGATCGGACGGCTGTCCGATCAAGCGGCACCTCGATCAGGTGGCACCTCGATCGGGTGGCACCTCGATCGAGTGGCCATCCGATTGGGCGCTCAGTCGATCGGTGGCATCCGGCGAGTTGTGTTTCAGCGTTTCATTTCGGTCGTTAAGCGTTGCGATAGTTTGGTTACACATTTCATCCACATTTTCATATATTTATTATAATTAGTCACCTTGGGTCTTATATACATATCCATATTCCAATCCTGCGATAATCGAGTTACGCGTGCTTGCGAGTGCGTTTTTTTTAGTATTGCTGCATTGCGACACATCACGGCTATCAAGAAGGGTAGAATTGGTCCTCACTCGACATCATCGTGGTTGTCAGCAAGTGCGATGTGATGCGATAGCGATAAAGTATGCGAAAATACTGCGATGTAGCGATGTATGCGATATAGGCACATTATGATCTGAATCTCTGGTGCTAGGAGTAACGAGTAGTAACAACGCACGAACGTGCGGGTTGTTACACTGTCCCTATCTAATCGATCTCTAATGCTACAAGTTTTCTCTATTTCTAACCGAAAGAGAGACGGATATTTAATTTTCAACGGAACCTCAAAAAGCCACGGGTCTAACCAGAACAAAATGGAGTCTCCTCTGCCAAACATACCTCTGACAAGATTCCGGACTGAAATGTTATCCACGATCGGCTTCTTAACAACCGAAACAATGTTGCTCCAAACACCCCCATAAGCTTTTTTCGACGGAAAAAACTCCCAATCTGAGCCACCAAAGTGAAGAGAACTGATAACCTTAACCCACAAGTTGTCCTTTTCATTTTTAAATCCCCACCCCCACTTTGACAGCAAAGCCACATTCATATCCTTTAACTTGTGAAGACCCAAACCTCCCGCTTTCTTAGGAGAAGCAACCCTATCCCAAGCAATCCAATGAAGCTTTTTCTCCACCGAAGCTCCTCCCCAAAGGAATCTTCTAATCAAGCCTTCTAAATCTTCCACCACTTTTATCGGGGCCCGATAAATAGAGAAAAAATAAGTGGGAAGGCTTTCAAGGACGGACCGAATTAACGTGACTCTACCCGCTATAGAAAGAAAGAGGCTTTCCATAGCGATAATCGTTTCTCGAAAGTATCATACACCGGTCTCCAATTGCTAATCCGGTTCATATTCGCCCCGACCGTTAATCCGAGATATGTGAACGGAAAACTATCCGCTTTACAACCCACACAACCCACCATCTCTTTAACCTCCCCCATGTTCACTCCCAAGCCGAAGATGCTAGATTTGCCGAAGTTTATTTGGAGACCCGAGCACACATGAAAACACCTTAGAATTCTAACCACATTAAGAATATTCTCCTCACCTCATTCACCTAAGATAATAGCGTCATCGGCATAAAAGAGATGTGAAATAGTTGGACCGTCATTAGGAAGACTAACCTCTTTTAAAATTCCCACGTCACAAGCCTTTCTAAACATACAAGACAAGGCTTCCATGACAATGACAAAAAGGAACGTGGATAAGGGATCCCCTTGTCTCATACCTTTTTGGCACTTAAATTTGAATGTCGGCGCTCCATTGATCAAGACCGAAGCACGAGCCGACGAGATAACTCCCTTAATCCACGCACACCATCTACTATGAAAACCCATTTGAGCGAGAATGTCCACCAAAAAATTCCAATTGATGTTGTCATACGTTTTTTCAAAGTCAATTTTGAGGATAAAAACCTTACTTTTTAATCTTTTGGACCAGTTATGAAATTCATTAACAAATAACGGACCATCCAAGATATACCTCCCACTAATGAAAGCAGATTGGGACGAAGATATGAGAGAATCCAGCACCTTCTTCAGCCTATTGGCAAGAATCTTTGAGATAACTTAGTTGATGATACCCCACTAAACTAATCGGGCGGTAATCCTTCAACTAAGTCGGATCAGTAACTTTAGGAACAAGAGCAATGAATTATGACCCACAACCCAAATTAATCACCCCAGAATTAAAAAAATTCAGCCAAGATGTTGGAAAAATCATCCTCTAAAAGTTGCAAAAAAATGCTTAACAAAGTGAAAATTAACACTGTTGGGACCCGGGGCCCTATCATCACCACATTCGAACACCGCGGCTCTGATCTCCTGGCAAGAAAACCGAGCCTCCAATCCCGTGGCTTCGTCATTCGAAATCCGACCGATATTAGAACATATCAGACGCGGCCGGTCCACACATCCTTCGACAAACTTGTCTTTAAAGAATTTGTATATCTCCTTTTTCACCAGGGGCGGTTTCGCCACCCACACCCCATTTACATAAATACCATGAATCACATTAGAAGCTTTCCTGCAGTTGATCATGGCATGAAAAAACTTTGAGTTTTCGTCCCCTTCCTTAGCCCATCTGATCCTCGATCTCTGTTTTAAATCCCTGTTTCTTCGCTCCTCTTCACTAAGTAAAACTTTTTTTGCTTTCCGCTAAAATCCATTCCTCTTCTTCCGTTAGATCCCTTTCGTCCAACACAGCCTCCACATTTTCAATATCCAACATGGCCGAGGCCACTTCTTCGGAATTCCTTTTCAACATCTCGTCCCTCCAAGTCTTTAACTTTAATCTAAGTCGGTTCAACTTTCTCATTAGAATCACATCAGGAGGGCCTTCACCGTCAGGCTCACCACTCAAAATCTCCACGACCACGTCTTCAAATCCAGGTTTGCCGATCCACAAGTCAAAAACATGGAATGGATTAGCTCCATAATTCGTGAAACTTAAGACAAGATAATGGGGGCAGTGGTCCGATAAAAAACACGGCAGAGCCACCACTCTAGCTTCTGGCCAAGCGTTAAAAAAATTTGGATTAACTAAAAACCTATCAAGCTTACCCCTATTCCTTCCGTTATTTGTGGTACATGTGAATTTCCTATCGATCATATTATACTCGATGAGCCCAGCGTTAAAAATAAAGGCATTAAAATTGTTCACACATGTTTGTTTAAATGCATAATTCCTCTTCTCTTCTCGACACTGAACCGCATTAAAATCTCCAGTGACAACCCAGAGACCGTCATTCTCGGTAACCACCTAAGAGAGAATATCCCACAGATTCTTCTTGGCAGAGATACCCTGAGGAGCGTATACATTTCAGAACATTAACCACTTCGCCCCTCCCGGTAAGCTTACCCCTGATGTGTAAAAAAATCCTATTTTTTGTCGCACCAGTCTGAGCAAACACAGACTTATCCCACATACACACCAGGCCGCCCGATAACCAACAGCGTCAACACTACCCAATCCGAAGTTTTTGTTGCCCCAATAACCCGAGACATCTCGAACCGACGCAGACTCTTTTTTAGTTTCCCGAAGCACCATAAAGTTGATACCATGTTTTGTTTTCAGATTCTTAACCCACCCCGGCTTCTCAGCACCCCCAATTCCGCGGACATTAAACGAAAGAAGATTCATCGAGCCACTCCATTGTTACCTGGTATGCCGAAAATGTCACTGATTAGGTTGGAACAGTTCCTGAGATCCACCCCCACCTGGGCTCCAATGTCGATAGTAGCTTCAATTTCCCCGGCGATCACGTCCTTCGGGGCATTCACCCCGATGCTACCCAAACCGGCAGCCGGAACGTCCGCCGCTGGAGTATCCTCCACCAAAGTTTCCTCCGATCCACTGGGACTTGCCCTGACGTTCAGATCCAGATCTCCTTTCTTCTGATGATTATCTTCAAATTCAAAACTTCACTCTTCTTCAGAGCTTCGTTGTAAATGGGAAGGGGAAAGTCAAAAAGTTCCTCTGAGTTATTTCTATGCCTTTTTTTGGTCTCAATTATGAAGGGGAGGCCCCACTATCCTGAGATTTACGAGAATGGGCTAAAATGGTGGGCTTCCTCAGCCCATAACTCTTTACCTTTTTGGACCCAATATTGAAACCCTCCTGTTGGACCCCACTACTCGAATTCCCACCAGATAGACCCACTCAATTAAATAGTTTGCCACGTGTCTGCGACCCTACTTCCTTGGACAGATCCCCACTCCCAGACTTTCTATCTTCTTGCATGGGAGCCTCCCCCACGTTACCCCCAGCGATATGATTGTGCACGTGCGCCGACTTCAACACCCCATGCACCATTGGAACCCCATCCAAACTCCTCGGCTCCTCTACACCGTCGTTCCGGTTTCTAGGCGGCTCGCCCTGCAGCTCCGACGACTGGTTCTCCGACCCCACCACCGAATATCCGTCGTCGGAAATCGCCGAGTCCACATCTTCGTCTATGCAATCTGGAATCCAGTCCCCTAAATCTTCCGAAACCCAAACCATGTATCTCTTGTCTTGCCAGTTAAGAATGGCCTCCTCTAAGATCCTCTTCCCATCTCCCACTAAAACCCCTACACAAACCATCGATAAATCTCCATCGTCTTCCGTTACCTGAGGATGCTTGGCTACTACTCCATACCTACTACATATGTCAATGAACACCTTATCGCAAAACAGGTGCATCGGAACCCAGTAAACTCGAAGCCAGGCTACCCTCTCAAAGGCAAGGGCTTGACCGACCCACTGATCCGTGAGAAAACCAGGCCTCCCACTCCACTTCTCGTCTAAGAAAAACTGAAGCGGATAACTCGTTCTCGAACACTATCAGCATATTAAAGCCACCCGCGTACTGAAATTCCACCTCCGAAACTCCAGCCTCCGAAAGAATCTTTTCAGCGAAATTAAAATGTAAAAATTGCGAACTCTAGCCAGTATTGCTCTACCATGGCGGCTCCCCATGGCAGACACTTCAGCATCGACTCTGATCTCCTCAGCAACACGACTCTGCTCTTTATCAATCTTCACAGCCATGCTGTAAGAGCAGCCTGGCCTTGTGTAACCTCCATTCGTCTGCTGATAACCCAAATTATCCTTCCTGCATTCCTGATCTCCCTTCCTGAGATCTTGTTGACCGGTTTCATCTACAAATTTGACTGACTCAAAAGAAGGGTGATTACATTACATTTCTCACTGCATCTCCTTTTCTTTTATCTCTCTAATTCTATTCCCTTTTTTTTTCTTGAGTTAATTGCCAAAATCGTCCCAGAGGTTTGGGTACATTTGCCATTTTCGTCCAAAATGACACTTTTGTACCATTTTGCCCCCCAACGTTTGTAACTTTTTGCCATTTTCGTCCAAACCACTAACTTAGTTTATTTTTTCTGTTAAGTTGAAGGATATTTGGATGAAAATGGCAAATATAAACCATAGTAACGATTTTGGCAATTTAATAAAACTCTTTTTAATTTCTTTTATTTAGTTAATAAAATCATAATTCACTGAATAAGAAATAAATAATATCATGTATTATATAATTCATTGAATAAATATAATTAAAAATAAAAACTTAAACGATTATTAAAATAAATAACAAATAATTCATTCAGTAGATAAAATTACGTATTGAATAAATTCATTGAACAAATATAATTAAAAATAAAAACTTAAAGGATTCATGTTAAAAAGATAATTATTTTGTTTTTAATAAAAAAATTATAATAAATTCATAAGTAAATAGCATATTAAAGTTCATTTTTTTAAATGCATATTTTGATGATTGTATGTGTTAAGTGATTAAATTATATTTATTCATCCCGCGCAAATGCACTGATCGTTTGTTAAGATTTGACTTTTTTTTATTATTATAGTATATAAATGTAAAATTATATCTATGCAACCAGTGTAATACACGGGTACTACCCCTAGTTATTTTTAATAAAGCTAAAATGTGAATATATTATATGCTACTTTATGAGATGGTTGCATCAAATACTTAAAACCAACAATGGTAATAATTTACCCAGATCGGTTAAGCTTTCAGTTTTTAAGTGACTTCTATACCTTCATTAAAATTAGTCATATGTTTTTTTTAAGTAAGATTAAATAAATCTAGTAAGAACAAACAAAAATGATCTGGTAAACTAGTAATAGGGTAAAATATTGTTTCTTTTATGAAAAATAAAACAACAAAACATTTTTGGTATTGAAGAGAAAATTTTGTAATTAGTTGTTACATCTAAAAAAATAACATGAATCCTTTAAGTTTTTATTTTTAATTATATTTGTTCAATGAATTTATTCAATACGTAATTTTATCTACTGAATGAATTATTTGTTATTTATTTTAATAATCCTTTAAGTTTTTATTTTTAATATTATTTATTCAATGAATTATATAATACATGATATTATTTATTTGTTATTCAGTGAATTATAATTTTATTAACTAAATAAAAGAAATTAAAAAGAGTTTTAGTAAATTGTCAAAATCGTCCATGTGGTTTATATTTGCCATTTTCATCCAAATATATTTCAACTTAACAGAAAAAATAAACTAAGTTAGTGGTTTGGACGAAAATGGCAAAAAGTTACAAACGTGGGGGGCAAAATGGTACAAAAGTGTCATTTTGGACGAAAATGGCAAATATGCCCAAACCTCAGGGACGATTTTGGCAATTAACTCTTTTTTCTTTCATTTACTAAACTCAGAACACAACATTAAGTTTTAATTTTGATTGTAGCTTTAAATTGAACAGGTCAAAAGCGTGTGTATGTTTTTAAGCTAGGGGTCTGGTTTTAAGTAAGTTATGTACGGAACATATACATACTTTTGGTAGCATGAAGATCTATAAACGAGTTGGGTTGGGCTGGACTTAAAGAACAACTCTCAATGCTTAACGTACATTCATTCTAAGAACCAAACGTGTTACATCTAGTCTAATTAATAGTTGAGGTCAAAACGTACTTTTTGTTAACTTTGGATAATAACCTTAACTTTACCACAACCATCCGTCTAATTAACTTCTATTAGAGCCAAGAGAGAACCATATTTATTTGTATTGTAAATTATTATCTACTGAGTAGTGGGAATTGGAATTCATTCATAAGAGGAGTACGTAACGGCCAAACATCCTTTCCTCAGCAGAATCTTCGCAGGTGTGATTGTTCATGTTATTCACATCACATGCGAGTGGACATGCATGTAACAGGCTAACAACATTGTCATCATCAAACATATGTTTCTGTGGGAACATAACAGAAATAAGTTACATGAGGTTGGCCCCATTTTTGTTATGCGTCATCAAAGTTGTTAGCTAACACCTTTTTAGTGGTATTTTTAATGAACCGTAATGAAATTAACCGTTATCTGAACAACCAAAGAAGCCAACCTTTCCACTCCTAACCACCGTTTATTTTCCTTTTTGTTTTACCATATTGGAATCACTTTTAGAGATTTTATGTGCTCCCAAGTTGAAAAGAAGGAAAAATAAAGTTCTAAGTTTATATAACCATAACTTCTAAGATTTTTTGTTTTATCATTAAGTAAAATCCTTAAGGGTCGTTTGGTTCATGCATTAAAAAGAAATTGTAATTGTGATCGGAAAACATTTCATCAAGAATCATATTTGGTTGGTTTCTAATAAAAATGGAATTGGAAAACATTCCATCAAATTCCATCTATCAATCAATGAATGGAATTTAACAATCTTTCCTATTTGAGAAGGAATTCTAAACTTCCCATTGGAATAATTTCAATGATCAAAATACTTTCACATTTCCATTTTCTTCACTACTTTAAATAAAAGAGAGCAAATTTGTCTTTTTAGTTTTTAATCATTACAATTTCATGTACCAATTTATGAACTAAATACAATACATAATTCTTTTGGAATTAATTCCAACTAGGATTAAGCACCCCGCGTTGCGGCTGGGGCGAACACCAATGTCACACTACTGCCAACGACTAACAACACTAAAGTTGCGGCGTGTTAATGCGAAGAAATTAAACCGAAACGTAAAACATATAAAAGAATAACTAAGTCTATCTAGGACCCGCGCGTTACGATGAACCCGTCAAATAGAAAAAAAATAGATAACGTAACAATGTTTAACCACACACGCACGTTGCGCAGTGTTAACTCGCAAAATTTAGAACAGAACGTAAAGTGAAAATTTTGCGAAAAATGAAAAGTATAGAGGACCAAAGTTGAATGTAAAAAAGTTGTAAGGCTAAATTGTAAAAGATGATGTAAAATAGTTTAATACATACAAGTGTTACAAATTATATCTATATTAGGAGCCACATAGGAGGAGTTTGAAGTTCAAGCCCCACCACACATGGTCTTATGCTTGTTATAGACTTACGCATTATCATGAGGCACCATACGCAATAATCACTTGTACTTTCTTGTGGCTCAAAGTTGTAAACCCACATTGAGTACAACAATAAGATGCATAATACATCTACAAAGCTTGATGTACAAGCTTTAATGCAACAAAATGTTGCAAATTATATAGTATATAATTTTTTTTTAAATTCCAATTCATTAAAAAAAATCATGTTAATCAAACGGACCCTTATATTTATATCGATTACTTTCTCAACAAACTTGTCCATTTTTTTTAGAAAAGTTAGGAGGAAAAATTATGATTTAAATGTCATTTTAGTCCCTGTGGTTTGGGTCATTTTGCACGTTTAGTTCAAAGGTTTCATTTTTGGTCTGTGGGTCCAAAAAAGTTTTACCGTTGTCATTTTAGTCCACTGGGTTAATTTCATCCATTTTTCTAACGAGAAGGGCAATTCGGACATTTTATATGTAATTCCGTTAACTACAAGGACAATTCGGCCATATAAAATGACCGAATTACCCTTCTCATTAACAAAAAAAATGGATGAAGTTAACACAGTGGACTAAAATGGCAACGATGAAACCTTTTTGGACTCACAGGCGAAAAATAAAACCTTTAAATTAAACTGTCAAAATGATCTAAACCACAGGAACTAAAATGGCATTTAACTCAAAAATTATTAAAAGTCTCCGGTTCTCTTCTTTTCTAGTTTCTTTTTATTCATTAAAGAAAAGACTATATGAACACATCAAAAAATGTCACTTTCTTCTCCTTGAGTAAGATCGAATATAGGGTGCTACTTTCTACACCCCCCCTATTACTTTTTACGCCCCTCTCCTCTCACATACTTACAGGTGGGGCCTGCGTGGGACCGGCAGTTTTCCTCTCACAAGGGGGGGTATAATCAGGAGGGGGGGTTGTGAATAGAATGAGCCTTTATTATCCTTATGGAGTTATGGGTACCGAGATATACCTATTTTTAGTTTTATATGATTAATGTACCCACTGTACTCACCCGTTACACGAAACTCGTTATTAAACTCACCTCAATAGCAACTTTAGATATAACACTTAGCTACACTTCTGATATTTCTATAATTTTAATAATTACAAGTCTGTAACAAATTCAACATAATATTTGTAAAGGTTATAATATATAGGTATTACGTATTTCCCCCAAAAAAAAAAAAAAAAAAAAAAAAAACAATTACATATTTCATTTTTTTTGAAAAAATTACCTAATTACCCTTCCAAAAACCCATAATCCATCAGCTCTTCTTTTTGGTGATTTTACGCTGGTTTTACCCGGGGAGAGAAATACGAATACTTCATTTACATGGTGATGCGTAATGGTGGCATAGTGGAATTAGGATTGCAGCTGGGTTTTCAAACAGTTGTCAGCTTGAAAAGGTTTGTAAAAGTTGCTAATTTCTTTTTTAGAAAACAAGTCTTGGTTGTCTACTAAATTCAATAAAGTAATAAATATTATAATTTCTTACCAATACCACCTGTAATACAGGCCTTCAAAACCTATCGAACAGCTTTGTTTTTAAACAACATGAATGATTTTGAGCAATTGATTTTAAATATTTGGTATCGCATTTGTACTTCTTAAATTTATTATGAACAAGTAAGGATTACATTTTAATGAAAGTTTGTATTATTTATTATGAATATTATAGTATTGTTTGTATTGTTTGACAAGAGTAGCAAGTAGAAAAATTGAGGAAATGTTATATGAATCGATAGATATGTAATAAATTGATGTAATTAGAAAGGTGAAATATGTAAATAATCATTTAATAGTTCATTAAGTGTAAAATAGTCATTCAATAAGAGTAATTTTAATGAAAGGGAAATATGTAATATATAAGGGTTATGGAGGGGAAATATGTAATTGTTTTTTTTTTATTTGGGGAAATACGTAATAAGCTAGCTTAGGAGGGGGAAATATGTAAAAAAAACCCTCATCATCATCATCATCATCATCATACTCAGTAAATCCCACCAATAGCAAAGCTAAGGTAGGGTCTGAGGAGGGTAAGATGTAGACAGCCTTACCTCTACCCCGTAAGAATAGAGAGGCTGTTTCCAGTGAGACCCCCGGCTCGATTGTAGTTTTGCATCAAGCCTTAGACATAAGGCACATAACACTCAGCAATTGAGACAAATGCCGATTAGTGCATGTACCCCTTGTCTTTCGGCTATCAACGCCACCACATGATGCATGATTAACCATCCGCCTCTTTTAACGTTATTTTCACGAAATTAGTAAAATAACGTTAGAATTAGTGCACTTTCACTTTTGCCGCCCGAGCGCCCACACATATATACATTATATGCGCATACCACAAGCGGGGCATGTAAAAAAAAAAAAAAACCCTAATATATACATATATACACACGTTTTGATTCAGGGTAATGAGGTTGGCATCACCTTAACCACATGTGTCTCAAACATGTGAAAAAATTCTAGAGTTATTCCATACCCCAAATACTCATCCCGAATGTTTTAGGTTTTCGAGTCGGATTAGGTTTCTTTCCAAATCATGACTACATTAGGCGATGGCTTTTCATGTGTTACAACCTTTAAATCAGTTGAGAGTTAACAAGATGGTAAAATGCAAAATACTAAAAGAAAAATAAAAGAGAGTGGTTAACTAATAAATTTGGCTTTGACTAAAGAAGGTAAATGAAGAAAGTACTAAAAATAAATTTTCAAGTGGCTCCAACTCCAAGGAAGTCTATAAGTGGTGGTGAAATGTCAATGTTAGCCTCAGAAAACTGCTGGCTTTGTGAAACTTGTGGTGGTGGTGGTGGTGTTACTGATGAGAAGGAGCTGCTGCTTCTGTTGTAAACATGATGATGATGATCATGGTGATACTGATTATTTTTGCCAGCAGTCATCATCATCAATGGTATTGCATGTTTATGATGTTGTTGATCATACAAGTTGGTACTGGTACCCATCATCCATGATGTGGTTGATGATGATGATGATGATGATGTGTTGTTGCTGAAGATGTCCATCATCATCATATTCTGAGTACTATTTTTGCCACCTGAAAATATCCCCATTTTGAATGCTAAAATGGTAAGTTATATATTTGACACAGAATGAAAATAAAATACTAGCATGGGTCCCTGTACTTTAACTCTTTAATAGGTTGTACATAATGCATTAAAATCCATGTGTCAATTTTGTCTTTATAATGTACACAAATGGTACTTTGTATAGATGGTAAATTTCTAAAAATAGGTATTTTTCTATTCAAATGTTGTGTGTTTTAATAACCAATTAAAACTTAGTTGAAACAATCCTAAGAGCAAAAAGAAGACAAGCAGACTAGGGCGGATTTAAGGGCTCATGAAGGTCGGCTCAACCTAGTCACTAGAATTTGTTGAATTTATATATATAAAAAAATAGAAATGAATATGATAATCCACGATTTAAAAGTTCTAGTTCCATCACTGAGAGCGGACAACAAAGTGGTCATACGCTCCATTAGAATGGATGGATTGGAGTCGAGGAAAAGTGAGGAAGGTGGGGTAAAACTGATGTGATACACGGGGAAATCTAGGGAAAATGGGACGACTCCCTGTCTCCCTCCACCCTTAGACTATGTGTAGTCGTTTGGGTGAATAATGTCTCACCCTTGTGTGTTGTCCGCCACGTGTCGTCCTAGTCAGCTAAGGGGCGTTCTTCTAAAATGGGTGTAGTGGCGATATGAACATTATGTTAAAAGGTGTGTAAAGAATTAAAAAAAAAACCATCAAAAAACTTGATTGGCCAAAGAAGGAGTGGTTAGATGTGATTGGTAAGTGGATATGGTGTGGAATATTGGACGCCCTTCACCATTTTTCGATCAAAAACGCCCACCGGGGCCGTTCAGCGGTGTGTTCGGCTTTGAAAGCGCCTAGATTTTTTCGACTACAGGTGGTCTTAGAGGGCTCATCCTAATTCGGATGGAGAGCTTGCTCGGAATTCCTAATGGAGCAGATCTTCCCTACAAACACTATATTTTATATATTTATATGTATTTGTGTGTGTATATATATAAAATATAGTGGTTGTAGGTAAGATCTGCTCCATTAGGAATTCCGAGCAGCTCTCCATCCGAATTAGGATGAGCCCTCTAGGGTGGAGGGATATATATATATATATATATATATATATATATATATATATATATATATATATATATATAAAATTCCTTAAAAAACAGGGTTTTGAAGTGGGACATACAAAATAAGTGTGTTTGAAGGATAAGTGAGAATCTTATGTGTCACTTGACTTAAAACGTTTATACGCATTTATAAGCGTTTTGAAAGGGGACGCATTGGAGATGCTCTAAAATGACTTGAATCAACAACACATAAAAGAGAAAGTTAACTGACCGGAGGGGAGACCAAACGGTGGTTGTGGAGGACACATCATATTGTAAGGTGGCGGAGCAACGGTGGAGATTAAGACCGGTTGTGGTGGCGGAGTGTCGGATCTTGAACCTGTTTGGTTTTGATTTTGAACAAGCATTCTTCTTTTCCGATGAGCATTTGACTGTTCTCTATACTTTCTAGCCATGATTACATGCCAATGATTCTTGACAGCATTATCAGTTCTTCCAGGAAAAAGCCTTGCAATCAATGCCCATTTGTTGCCATACATTCTGTGAGAAGTCATCAGTCTTTCTTCTTCTTCATCAGTAAATGCTTTTCTGTTTATTCTTGGATCTAATTGGTTAAACCATCTCAACCGACAACTCTTCCCTAACATTTTCAAAACACAAATCACAAAGTTCATCAAACAATAGTTAATACTTAAAAGGGTGTTTAATTAATGGGAAAAAGACCAAAATACTATTTGACCTATGAGTTTAATAAAATAATCTTGACAAGCTTTTTTCTTTTAAGAAAAATTATCTAAACTATTCTTACATGCCCAGATTTTCATCGGGCGCATAGCAGTGGCATATATCTGCTACGCGCCAGATGGAAATCTGTTGCACCAACGGATACTTTTTTGATTAGTTAGAAAAATTTAAAAGTTAAAGACTTTGTAAAACTCGACAAGATAAACCATTTTGGTGATTTTTTTATTTATTTAACTACCAGATCTTCCTTCAAGTTTCTCAGCAATAAGGTTCCAGTTTTGGGGACCATAAAGGGCCACAAGCTCTTTAAGTTTAGCATCTTCAGCTGGTCTCCAATGGCCTCTTGCACATGTCTTTGTTTGTCTGACTCTGCCAGTGTTGCCACTTAGATTGAGGTCAAGTTCTTCTGGTTCTTCTTCATCCTCTTGATCATCTTCCTGGTTGGTGATCATAACTGGGAAATCTAGTGAAGAAGATGATGTATGGATGAAATGGTTGATATTAGGGTTTGAAGTGTTTAGAGAGAGAGAGAACCAAAAGAGTCTGAAAAAACCATGGTCATTGAAGAGGAAGAAGAAGCAATGGTTTCTAGGGTGTTGTAGTTTAAGTTTGGTATATAAAGCAGATGCCTTGATGTGTGTGTATGTTTGTAGGTATAAGAGAGAGAGAGAGAGAGAGAGAGAGACGTACGTGCGGGTTCTGCAACAAAACGTCATACGTTGGTTAAAGAAATCTTGAAATAGAGAGGTTATGTGAGTGTGAATTTTGGAGCAACAAGTAGAAACAGGAAAGGCATTCTTAACAGAAGTCTCAAATTTCTGTGCACAAGTGATTTTAGTAACCAAACAATGGTGAGTTCGAATATAAGAGATCATGTGAGTAAATTTGCCATATTAAAAGAACAAGTACTTAAGTTGTCTTGGGAGTAAATTTTCATTTTAGACCCTGAGGTTTGTCTCTAATTGCCGTTTTAGTCCAAATAGTTTTTTTTTCTCCTCTAGGTTCCTGAGTTTTCCATTTTTTTTTTACCATTTTGATCACATTGTTTAACTCCGTCTAAAAACCCTAGTTTTAACTAGGGGTATTTTTGGCTTTTTCATTATAAAGTTTTAAACTCGCCATTTTGGTCCAAAATTCATCTTACATTAAAAAATAAAAGAAATAATGTTCACTCTGTTTTGAACTCTACCTACTTTATCTTCCACATACAACCTACAGACTCATTTGAACCACCACCTTCATCACCACCCTACCCCATCACACTGCCCCCACCACCACGACACCACTCTCTCTCTCTCTCTCTTTCCCTCTCTCTATAACACCACCACCATTGCCTCCATCCAAAAACGAAGATTGAGATGGTTCCGATTCAGACAACCACAAGCTCGGTAGCGTGTAACCGTGTTAGACGGTGGTTACCGTGGTCCATGGAGACAACGTGGTTAAGGTATTTAAAGGTCGTGACGACTAGGGTTTCGAAGGGGATGTTGACTCCGGGTTAGGGTTCAGGCACTTGGCGGCGATGTAGGGTGTTAAGATGGCGGAAAAGAGAGTTCAACAGTGAACAGACGACGACAATCGTTGTCGTAGCTGCGATTCCGACCTAGGTTCCAGTCACGGCCGGTGAACCACCGGTGAAGCCAAACAGAAGGCGATTTTGGTAGCCGGTGACCTCCGGTCAAGGCTGGTGGACCTCCCTCTCTCTCTTTCTGATTCTCAATCTAACTCGTTTCTCTCTCTCTCTTTCTCTCTTTCTGATCCTCTCTCTAACTTGTTTCTCTCCCATTCTGATTCTCTTTCAGAGTAACAATGGTGGTGGGGTGACGATAGTTAGGGTTGTGGTGGTTTGGTTATGGTGGTTGAGGATTGAAGATGAAGGGGTGGTGTGGTGATGATGGTCGGGGTTGTGGCGGTTTGGTTATGGTGGTTTAAAGTTGAAGATGAAGTGGTGGTCGTTTAAGGTTGAAGAAGAACAAAAGGAGGTTATTAAAATATACATAAATAAAATATATGTAATCTGAACAAAATGCCCTTGATTTAATTGATCTTTTTGAACGGAGTTAGGCAATGTGATCAAAATGGCAAAATAATGGAAAACTCAGGGATCCAGAAGAGAAAAAAATTATTTGGACTAAAATGATAATTTGGGACAAACCTCAGGGACTAAAATGGAAATTTACTCTTGTTTTGGTTTTTTATATGGGTGTGCGTATTTAAGCACCTTAATGCCTATCTGGACTAAAATGACAATTTGAGACAAACATCAGGGACTAAAATGGCAATTTACTCTTGTTTTTTTTTTTTTTTTTTATGGGTGTGCGTATTTAAGCACCTTAATGCCTATCTGCACATCAAGTGAGACCTTTATATACGCTACGTACACGTCTGTACGTGGCGTATAGTCACCATTTTCAATTTCCAAAAGAATCTTTGATTATGTCCTATCATGGTCCTATACACCACGTATAGGTCTATACGCGGCGTATAGAAAAAAATACCATTTTATCCCTAGCTATTTTTGCCTATACGCAACCCAAATCAGGGATAAAATGATCATTTTTGCCCTTTGTATACGCCACATATAGGCCTATATGGGGCGTTTAAAGAGGGATTTTTACGTTTCTACACAATATTTAGACAAAATTGTAGAAAACAACCTTTATGTTTGCCTTAAACTGCACTTTATACATTTCACTATTAAAATCGGCAAAAACCATCATTTATGTTCATGTTTTATTATACCAAATAACCTTTAGCACTAACCACATCAAAAAATTCAGTTAAATGGACTCACATGCCTTGCACGTGAGGGCATTTAAGTCTTTTAATATATCCCTTTTAATGAAAAGTGTATTTATACCCTTTAAATTCAGTGTATTTATACCAGGTGTCAAGATATTATTCTTGGGTGTATCTTTATTAATTACAGAAACCATCTTTCTGAATTATAAAAATGATTTGGGTGATGATGCTCCTAAAATTACTGATTTGAGCTACGCGAGACAATTGGCAAGTGTGATAGAATTGTTTGAGCGTAAAACTGCCAACACTTCTGCTACAAAATCAGTTGCCGTTAATTTATTTTTAACAAAGTTATTGATATAGACAAGCATTTAAGGAAGATGAAAGACGGAGCTGACTTGGAAGGTAAACTTATGGGTGCTAAGATGCACCAGAAGTTCGACAAGTACTGGAGAAATCTACCGACTGGCAGATCTTTTAATTACATTCTGTATTTTGCTGCAATTTTAGATCTGAGGTTAAAGGTGCGTGTTATTCAGTTTGGATTTGAGAGAATATTCAGGGCTGAAAAAAAAAAAGCTGAAGAGACAGAAGATAACTTGAAGAAACGAGTTCAAATTGTAGTTAAAAGTATAAAGGACGAATTGAAGCTTTTGTATAATCATTATGCATTAAGCTGTGATAAACAAGGTTCAGATAAAGTTTCACAAAGTTAAGAGAACTTTGAACTATCCGCACAAGGATAGAGTGATATTTTTATAGAATTTAAAGCGGATGGCGGTTCTACATCTTATAACACCAAGTCAGAACTTGAGAGGTACCTAGACAACGGAGAGGATGCCCATTATAAGGGATTTGATGTTCTGGGTTGGTGGAAGGCTGCATCTTCAAAATACCATGTATTAGTGAAAATGGCGAAAGGTATGTTTACTAATTAGTAGTTTATTTATATTACTTATAATAATACGTTAGTGTTAATTAGATTTTCTTCCTGTCACTATAGACATATCCGCTATCCCGATATCCAGTGTTGCTTCTGAGGAGGCGTTTAGTACAGGTGGAATAGTTGTCGATACTTATCAAAATTCTTTATCACCTCCGATTGTCGAGGCATTAATATGTACAGAGGATTGGATTCATGCATCAATTAAAACGAAAATCAACATCAAAGATTCGGTAGAGTTTGATGATATTGGAAAAGGTAAATTTGATATACACCGATACACATCCTTAGTTTGTTGTTTACGTTGTATTTATCGTTAATTTTTTTCATGTAGAAATTTATGATAAAGTGGAACTAGATCAGATGAATATCGATGTCGATTAACGGATGGCTGGAGATGGATACGAAAAAAGGAGAAAGGACTTAAAGTAGTATCGGTTTCGGTTCGTTTGCTTTGGATTTGTTGGATTTTGTTTGGATTTCTTACATTTGTTTTGGATTATGTTTGAAGTTCTTAATACTTTTTGAATTTTTGGATGTTTAATTTATGATTTTGGGTTACAAGGTTTATTTATTCTATGTTTAGCAATGAAATTCATCAAAAACATCTTTTGGTATCATGTTTTCATCAAAATTTTCACTCGGACATTATATCGAACACTTGGTGTGCATAGGTATTAATAGACCTTAGATTGAAGCATAAACACCCCATCAACTATCAAGCATGAAATAACTACAAATTCCTATCAGTTTTTCAGTTATTACAACAAACATGTTATACTCGGATGATCAAGAAATTAACATTTGCAAGAAAATTAACCAACAAATTACTCACCACTAATAATTGATTGAAATAGAAACTAGGATTGAAATGTTTCAAGCTGAAATCAAAGTGAATGCTCATGTTTCTTGACTTCTTCATCGTGGAATGACTTGAGGATGTAGTACAGTAGAGTAGCTTCCTAGTTTAACGCTTCACAGCCTTCACAAAGCTACCCGAATAACACACTTGTCAAGCTGAAATCAAACAAATGGAACTGAAGATCCGGGTCGGTCTTGTACCCGGGAACCGATATACCGACTAAAAAAAGAACCGGAACCGAGTATATATTTAGGGTATTATTTCGGGTAGTGTTATAATGGGTTCTCGGTTATCGGGTCGGGTCAGGTCGGGTCGGGTAATGGATTTTGCACACCCCTAATATTTTTAGTTGTTTCAACGGTTGTTATTAGTGGTCACTAGTTATCTATTTCCCTTAAGTCTATAAAAGGTATGTCTTTGAATTGTAATGGAAGTATGAATGAAAATGAATTGAGTCTATTATCTTGTCTCTAAAACTCTTCTATTTCTTATCTTATTTCGTTGGACCATTTGAGAAACGACCCATATCATTATCTTACAAATAAGTAGGTGTTACTCGTACTACAATGGTCAGGTGACTAGGGTGTTTGTTTCTTGTACCAGGTGTAAGTTAAGAGTTTTCCTAAATGGAGAATAGGTTTATCAAGACTACGTATTTATGATGGTGGGGCTAAGGGTGTATCTATGTGGCTATGTATAAGTGCAAAAAAAGGCACTGACTTTGTGCAACAAAGTTGATGATCGACAACTTTGCATAGTGGTCGAGTAGCTGATTTTGACAAGATTTTAAAGGAGTGTTTTTAGTAAGATTGTCCTAGAACTATAACATATGTGTTATGAACAAGTCTAATAGCAAGAAGATGAGAAGATATATTGGGAGAGAAAGAGATGTTTATTATTAATGGTGCATCTTTTTACATAAGAATACATGGAGTATTTATAAGGGGAAAAGTCTTGGAGAACAAGTTGGACTATATTAGGAATTGATAATCATAATATAACTAATTATTTATAACACTCCCCCTTGATTATCAACTCCATACGCTTAATGCTGCCTCATTAAAAACCTTGTCAGGAAAACCTAACGGGATAAAACCTTGACTAAGGGAAAAAGAGTGCAACGCGTATTATCTCCCCCTGATGATGATCTCTTAAGCTCCTTGAGTCGACGCATCCCGATCCCATGAACTAACTTCTTGAATGTTGAGGTCGGCAATGATTTGGTGAACAAGTCTGCTAAATTTTCGCTGGAACGAATTTATTGGACAATAATATCTCCATTCTTTTGTAGATCATGTGTAAAAAAGAAATTTGGCAAAATGTGATTTGTTCTATCACCTTTGATGTATCCTTCCTTAAGTTGAGCAATGCATGTTGCGTTGTCTTCATGTAAGATTGTTGGTCCCTCATTTCCTGAAGAAATACCACAAGATCCACGAATGTGTTGTATTACAGTCCTTAACCAAATGTATTCTCGACTAGCTTCATGTTTAGATGATGTGGCTGTGATTATCTGCTTTACCGAACGCCATGAAATTGCAGTACCTCCACTTATAATACATAGTTTGAGATCGCCCAGTGTGAAGATCAGACAAATACCCTGCATCTGCAAAACCAATCAAACTTGTTTTTGATTGATTTGTAAAATACAAACTCATATCTTTTGTACCTTGAAGGTATCTAAAGATTTGTTTTACCCCATTCCAATGCCTCTTTGTTGGGTATGAACTATATCTTGCCAATAAATTTAAAGAAAAAGATATATCA
The DNA here is from genome assembly GCA_030545235.1 of Helianthus tuberosus. Taxonomy (NCBI): domain Eukaryota; kingdom Viridiplantae; phylum Streptophyta; class Magnoliopsida; order Asterales; family Asteraceae; genus Helianthus; species Helianthus tuberosus. Next base: position 72,630,186 of record CM060446.1, on the reverse strand, counting down.
AGTCGTGTATGGCTAGCAAGAAACATTAGTGCACCAATTGCACTTAAATATGGTACTTCTGGAACAAGGATTTCCTCTCCACCTTTGGGAGGCCGGAATGGGTCTTTTTCCACATCAAGCGGCTTTACAACCATTTGAGTACTCAAAGGATGTGATTTTTCCATATAAAATCTTTTTAGTAGTTTCTCTATATAAGTTTCTTGATGCACAAGGATTCCACCCTTAAGGTGTTCAATTTGTAATCCAAGACAAAACTTTGTCTTTCCAAGGTCTTTTATTTCAAATTCTCTTTCAAGTATTCAACTGCCTTTTGAAGCTCCCCTAGAGTTCCAATTATATTCATGTCATCAACATATACGGCAATTATAACATATTCAGATCCTGACCTTTTATAAAAATACACGGGCATACAGAATCATTTTTATAGCCTTCTTTCGACAAATACTCACTAAGGCGATTATACCACATACGCCCAAATTGTTTTAGCCCATATAATGATTTGTTTAATTTGATTGAAAAATGTTCTCGAGAACTAGGTTTACATGAGTTTGGCAATTTAAATCCTTTAGGAAGTTCCATGTAAATACCAGTATCAAGTGAGCCATAGAGGTAGGCTGTCACAACATCCATTAGACGCAAATCGATCCTTTCTTGTATTACCAGACTAATAAGATAACGAAAAGTTGTCGCATCCACCACTGGAGAATATGTCTCCTCATAATCAATTCCAGGTATTTGTGAAAATCCTTGTGCTACTAATCTTGCCTTGTAGCGTACAATTTCATTTTTCTCATTACGTTTTCGCACAAAGACTCATCTATATCCAACAGGCTTTACACCTTCAGGTGTATGGGCCACAGGTCCAAAAACTTCTCGTTTATTGAGGGAATTCAATTCTCAATTATGCCTCTATCGCGTCTTTCCATTTTGGCTAATCATTTCTTTGTTTTGCATTCCTCAACTGATTTTGGTTCTTGATCCTTATTGTTTTCCATTACTTGTAGCGCTACATTATATGAAAAACTATCATTGACGTCGATTTCGCTTCGGTTCCATACCTTTCTAGACATGATATAATTAATTGAGATCTCTTCATTTTTAGGTACCTGAGGTTCTTCTAGAACCATCATGTCTAGTGTCTCTTTTGGAGACTCCTTTTCTTGCGTTATTGTTACCTCGACTTGACCATCTACATTATTTGCTCCTTTTTTCTTTCGAGGATTTTTATCTTTAGAAGCGAATGGTCTACCACGTTTTCGGCATGCATTAGACCCATTACCAACATGTGGTTGTCCTTGTGGGACACTTATTTTTACTGGAGCATTAATAGCTGGTATATGTGACTTAGTCACTCTCTTTGGGTCAGTAAATGCGTCCGGTAATTGATTAACTAATCCTTGTAAATGAAGTATCCTTTGAACTTCTAGTTCACATTGTTTAGTTCGAGGATCAAGATGAGATAATGATAATTCATTCCAAATAATACTATTATCCAGCTGCTTTTTGTGTCACGGCCCCCGTCCCGGTATGACCCGGTCCAGGAGCCGCAGGACAGAAACCCGTGGTATTTATTATCTGAGTTGACAGCGGACGTTTAACAGGATCGTTTGAAACTTGAAAATGCCCAATTATTTTATTTCATAACTTGGGACAAACCCCGTAATTTACAATAGAGGAATTTCACGAGGAAATTCCCCGTTTAACAAAACATGTTTATTTATTTAATTGAGCCACCACTTCAAGCTTTATTAGTGCTCCGTAGCACTTTTCCTTTATTCACAGCAGGTCGCCTAAAACATGTTTAAAAATATTTTATCAGCGGGGAAATACTGGCGAGTCACTCAGTTTACATAAAATGACACGTTAGTTATAAATTACTGCATAAGAGCGATTACAATGGCTACTATCTTATTTTTATCTGGAGCCATGTCACACCCTGGTGACGATGGTCATACCACTATTGGGTCCTTTCACCCAAGTAGTGATGATTATCACTGTTAGGTTGATGAACCTAACCGTGAGAGATTAGTAATGTGCACAATACCCCACTTACCAGTGATTCAAGATAACCAAGACTTAATCCCTGTAATTATAACTTTGAAAATAGTTTGAGGTATTGTAAAACAACTTTAATAAAAAGAGAATGACTCACATTGCAAGTTTAAACGGGCAGAGTTTAGCCTACTGAAAAGCCTTGTAACCTAAATTAAATGACAATGCATACGAACTAGGTCAATAACTTAATACAACATTTACGATAACTCACGAGATCAAAACCCTCACGACGAATGACAAAGTGCAACACTTAAACATCCATCGAATTTACGACGAATGACAAAGTATAGCCCGAGTTTGGGCAGCACTTAAACATCCATCAGATTGGTTTCAATCGATCGGACATTGAATCGTAGCAGCGATCGAGTTAATACCCTGTATCGTAGTAGCGTTTCCTTACTGGAAATTATGATTTGGAGCAGTAAACTTCGTTTTTGATCAAAAATTTTGACACAGTATGAAAGCCCCATGCACAAGCTATTTATAGCTGGTTTTTGGGTTTTACGCGGCCCGCGTAAACCCACACTTAATCTTTACGCGGCCCGCGAGTGGCCCTAGTCTACGTGTAGGTCTGGGGTGTCACGAGTAGGGTTGCCACGTGTGAGACACCTAGCCCGGCATGCTTATCTGGTCAACATTAAGTTGACGCGGCCCGCGTAAACATAGGCTTATGTTTTACGCGGCCCGCCTGAGAACCAAAAAATCTGATTTTCTTGATTTTTGTTATGGATTACGGTTTCAGGGGTCCGGGTTTTCACTTACGGGTCGTTTTTGGGACATTTTTGCAGGTCCTTACATCCTCCCCACCTTATTTAAAATCTCGTCCTCGAGATTTACTAAAATAAGTGAGGATATTTTCGCTTCATTTCGGATTCCAGCTCCCAGGTGTATTCTGGTCCTCTTTTTGAATCCCACTTGACTTTAACCAGTACCAATCATTTGTGCTTGAGAAACTTAATCTTTCTGTCTTCTATTTGAAGCGGTTTTTCCACGAACTTCAACTTTTCATTTACCTGTATGTCTTGAAGAGGGACTACTAGCGATTCGTCTGATAGACATTTCTTGAGGTTAGATACATGAAATACGTCATGTACTCCTGCTAGCTCTTCTGGTAGTTGTAAGCGATAGGCGACTGGTCCTATTTGCTGGATTACTGGGAATGGTCCTACATATCTTGGACTCGGCTTTTCTTTCTTACCGAACCGAACTACTCCTTTCCAAGGAGAAACTTTCAAGAGTACCCTGTCTCCAACTTGAAATTCTAGTGGCTTGTGTCGATTGTCTGCATAACTTTTCTAGTGATCTCGAGCCATCTTTAGTCTTTCCTTGATTTGAGTGATCTTGTTGGTGTTTTCTTGCACAATCTCGGGACCTGATAATTGACTTTCTCCTATCTCTGCCCAGCAAACTCGAGTTCTACACTTTCGTCCATACAGTGCTTCGAACGGGACAACTTTAATGCTTGAATGATAACTATTGTTATAGGAGAATTCAATTAAAGGTAAATGGTTGTCCCAGTTGCCTCCAAAATCTATCACACATGCCATGAGCATGTCTTCCAAGGTTTGGATCGTCCTTTCACTTTGTCCGTCTGTTTGGGGATGGTAAGCTGTACTTAAGTTGAGTCGGGTTCCCATTGCTTCTTGGAAACTGGTCCAGAAATGTGAAGTGAAACGACTATCTCTATCCGATACAATGGAGAGTGGGACTCCATGTAGGGATACCACCTCGTCTACATACAACTTTGCTAACCTTTCCATGCTAAAGGTTTCTTTCATGGGTAGAAAATGGGCTAATTTGGTTAATCGATCCACAATTACCCAAATCGCATCATTACCCTTTTTAGTCTTGGGTAACTTAGTAACAAAATCCATTGTTATGAGCTCCCATTTCCATACAGGCATTTCTAATTGTTGCAGTAGACCTGAGGGTTTCTGGTGTTCCGCCTTAACTTGTGAACAAGTTAGGCACTTAGAGACATATCTAGCTATGTCCTTTTTCATTCCTATCCACCAGAAATTATTCCATAAATCTTGGTACATCTTATTATTACCAGGATGCATGGTATATCTAGATTTATGGGCTTCTTCTAAAATTTTATCTCTTAAATTGTTTCACCCAGATTATTGACATTCAAATGTATTTCAGCATCCAATACCCATGACAAATAGTTTTTCCCAGTAATATCTAAAGCCATGAACTCAAGTTTTGCAAGATTTGTCATGATGAACTGTATTAAAAAGATACATGTGAATTAAAACTATAAATAACATTGATTGCAATATAATTATTGTAAAAATAAGATAACAGATAGATTATATATATGTTTAATATCTATAACAATGTTTTAGTGATAAATTGTTATTGCAAAATTTTTTCTTATTAAATTAAAAATAGCAATTACCTTTGTATGTTCCATAATTACTTTATTTAAAGAAACTGATATTTCAGATGTCTTTACTATTTTACTTTTTTATTTGTAGTAAACAATTTATTGGGCAACAAATATTAAAAACACCAACAGAATATTACATATAAATAAATATAAGGCAAAGATATTTGTAAAGTTAACATATAAAGCGTAATCATTAAAATAATGAAATATTTGTATGACCATTTAGACCCTATGTCATTTTATTAAGGTATTTATTTATTAAAGAAACAACACAATAGTTAAAGTTACATTAGGCATAGATATTAAAGTAATTTCATTCATCGTGAAAATATTATTTGCTAAAATACGCATAATATAAAATTTTAACAATATCAAGAAAAATTCTTGCTAGATGCATTTGTCCGTTGACTCATAACAAATATATTCCACGGTTGTTTCTAAAAAAAAAAAAAAAATCTTTGAAGATAAAAGAACCTTAAAAAATAAGAATAGACGAATAGTTGCTACTAACCTGTGCCTCGTGATATAGAAAAATCGAAAAAAATATCAAGTGATTATATTGTTGTATTAAATGTAACTAGAAGTGAAGCAAGTAACCAATATAAAAATTAAACATGTAGAATTGCAATAACATTAAAAAACCATAAAACCAACCATAGTATGAGGTTCTAGGTTTTTTTTTAACAATAACGCATTAGTTATTTTAAATGGTGTTCCACCTGGCAACACTACATAAGCTTCTCCAAAACCTTCAATTAAGTTTGATTTACCAGATATAGTACCAACATTTGCCTTTTTCATGGTTAAAGTAGATAAATAATTCTTTTTCTTAAGAATTGTATGCGTTGATGCGTTGTCAATTAGACATATATCTTCTCCATTAATATGGATTTTAGTTAAACACTCCATATGCTTCAAAACAAAACAAAATCATATAAATAAAATGTATAACGTGCTTCAAACATAACAAATCCCAAAACAAAAACTCAAACAAAATGTCTTAAAGAAATGAAGGAAATAACATCACTTAAAAACTAATAATTCATATGTAAGGAAAATTGCAAGCATCCAACTGGGTTGTATCAGCCACGATATCACCAGAATCCAAGTTAGTTGGCTCAATAAGGAAATCATCATAATCCAGATTAGTTGTATCATTATGGTCTTTATGACCATCAGTGACATCAACATTTGCAACCTCACATGTAAAATTTGTCTCTATTCCTTTTGCTTTGTCTTTGATGGATTGTTGATAAAGTTCCACCAAGTGTTTGGCCGTACGACAAGTCTTCGACCAATGATTGTTACTTCCACATCGGTAACATGCATTCGATGAAGATCCAACCTTCTTTTTTTCATCACTGGATTTATTTTCATTATTATGCCACTTTTGGTGGGTCCCTTTGTTTTTAAACTGAACACTATGATAATTTCCTCGGCCACGTCCACGACCATGACTACGACCACAACCACAATGATAACCTCGACCACGTCCGTAACTTTTACTTTGGCGATTATATGTTGCCAAATTAGCTTCATGGATTGGGGTTGCTTCAACCGGACGAGTCTCATGATTTTTCATTAAGAGCTCATTGTTTTGCTCGGCCACAAGCAAACATGATATTAACTCACTATATTTGATGAAACCCCTTTCACGATATTGTTGTTGTAGTATCACATTTGAGGGGCGAAAGGTTAAGCATGTTTTTTCCAACATTTCCTTGTAAGTAATATTTTCACCACATAGAATCAATTGTGATGTGATTCTAAACATTACGGAGTTGTACTCGCTTATAGACTTAAAGTCTTGCAACCTTAAATTGATCCACTCGTAACGAGCTATCGGTAATATTATCGTTTATGGTGGTCATACCTTTCTTTCAGGTTGGTCCAAAGGACAAATGGATCCTTGATAGTGAGGTACTCACTTTTCAAAGCCTGATGAATATGATGGCGTAAAAAGATCATCACTTTTTCCTTATCTTGGGTATTTTCTTTATTTCCTTCTTTAATTGTTTCACCCAGATTATTGACATTCAAATGTATTTCAGCATCCAATACCCATGACAAATAGTTTTTCCCAGTAATATCTAAAGCCATGAACTCAAGTTTTGCAAGATTTGTCATGATGAACTGTATTAAAAAGATACATGTGAATTAAAACTATAAATAACATTGATTGCAATATAATTATTATAAAAATAAGATAACAGATAGATTATATATATGTTTAATATCTATAACAATGTTTTAGTGATAAATTGTTATTGCAAAATTTTTTCTTATTAAATTAAAAATAGCAATTACCTTTGTATGTTCCATAATTACTTTATTTAAAGAAACTGATATTTCAGATGTCTTTACTATTTTACTTTTTTATTTGTAGTAAACAATTTATTGGGCAACAAATATTAAAAACACCAACAGAATATTACATATAAATAAATATAAGGCAAATATATTTGTAAAGTTAACATATAAAGCGTAATCATTAAAATAATGAAATATTTGTATGACCATTTAGACCCTATGTCATTTTATTAAGGTATTTATTTATTAAAGAAACAACACAATAGTTAAAGTTACATTAGGCATAGATATTAAAGTAATTTCATTCATCGTGAAAATATTATTTGCTAAAATACGCATAATATAAAATTTTAACAATATCAAGAAAAATTCTTGCTAGATGCATCTGTCCGTTGACTCATAACAAATATATTCCACGGTTGTTTCTAAAAAAAAAAAAAATCTTTGAAGATAAAAGAACCTTAAAAAATAAGAATAGACGAATAGTTGCTACTAACCTGTGCCTCGTGATATACAAAAATCGAAAAAATATCAAGTGATTATATTGTTGTATTAAATGTAACTAGAAGTGAAGCAAGTAACCAATATAAAAATTAAACATGTAGAATTGCAATAACATTAAAAAACCATAAAACCAACCATAGTATGAGGTTCTAGGTTTTTTTTTTAACAATAACGAAATCAAGATTTCCTAAAAACGTAGCAGCAATGCGGGTTGCAGGATCCAACCTACCATCCAACAACCTTGCCATGCGACCATCATGAATATGTTGGAGATTTTATAAAACTCATCATAGCCACAAACAGAAAACCCATCGGCAAGGCAACAATTGCCACATGTAAATCCGGAGAAGAGAGACAGAGCTACGGTGGATTTAAAAAACCCAAATTCAGAAAACATGTCAACAACCCAAAGATGAGACAACAACACATGCTTTTAGGGGGTGAAAACAAACTGTTCATAGGACACATGGGAGGGTCTTGGAAGGTTACAAACAAATGACCATAAATTGCAACAAAGAGATGCATGTAAAACAACTAAAGCCAACCTTACGACACCCTTAAGCAACAAATTGTTGCTAATCATCTCACATTCCATACGTGGGCTTTAAAAGCCCCCCAAAAAAAACAACTGTTAATGTCAATGAAACGATAATCACCTGGCGATGGGGTTAAAAAACCCAAAACACAGAGATGCGCTGGAGAGAGAAATGACTATGGTGGGCAACAACCCTAATATGATAGAGCATCACAAGCTTTTAATCACATGGTTTTAAGGGGTGAAAAAAAAACAGCTCATAGGACACGTGGGAGGTTATGGCAACTTTACAAACAAATGACCACAAAGTACAACAAAGACATGCACATAAAACAACTAAAGCCAAAGTTACAACACACTTTGCACAATCTTGTTGCTAAATTATAGTATATAATATATGTAAATTGCTTAAGTGTAGTATAAGTAAATTGTTGAAATTAAAATAATATATTGTATGTCTTGATATTACTATATACCACATTTTTACATTGTTAATTGTATGACTTTATTCCAATCAGTTATCGCTAATAATATAATCTCCTATTTGCTAATAGAAAATTGTTTGTTTAGTTAATATATCTTAATCGATACGTATTTATTTATTTTTCTTATAAATTGATATTTAAACATAAATATACACTTACAAACAAATATATTATATGTTAGGGCATGGATTTTATGCTAAGGATCATCTATCCTGAGACTGGGCATGGATCACGGATCCTTAACGGATTATGCAGGGAGTCTGAGGATCCAGAGTCTGAGGATCCAGGATCCTTAATAGAACTTATGATTTCTATCAATTGTCACATTTTTAATGTTTATATGCAGGTAATGGACGAAGTGGACTAATTCTTAGCTGGAATTTCGGGGAATATTCGTTCTATATGCTGCATGTGCCAACGGTTATGGAGTAGACATGATCTTCCTTGAAAATAGGACTTTTTGTTAGCTTATTTATTTGAGGGGTTGATCAAGTGTTAGATTCATTCATTCACATTCACGAACACACACATTCCCTCTCGCAAACCAGAGCTCTCTACACTCTTAGTTATCAGTTGTAACACACTTGATCAACATCCAAGTTGTAATCTTTCTTGTTCAATATAGTTGGTGATCAGTAGTTTCCATCACCCGAGGTTTTTTATGTCGGAGATCTTCTAAAGATCAAGGGCTTTTTCCTCGTATAAATCTCGGTGTTCATCGTTGATTTCATTTGCTACTTGTTCACACATTTGTTCAATTATTCAAGCATCACACCTCACAAAATCTTATTTGGTTGCATTATCCTTGTGTGATTTTTGACCAAAACAGTTTGGCGCCCACCGTGGGGCAATTGGTGCTTCATTTCTGAGAAATTTCGTTCATTTCATTCATTTCTTTTCATTGTCTTCAAACACATGCCTTCCCAGGGAAAAAAAATACTTCAAGTTCCATGTCGGCGGTTACCTCATCACAGGGCATTCCACCGTTGCATCATCTTCCCCATGCATTCCAGAAGAATACTGAGAATGCTCTGAAGAAGACAACCCCTGTTTTCACAAAACCAACTGTTGTTTCTTCCTCTACACCTACTAACAGTGATCTTTATACTTTGATTTGGCAGATGAGAGGATACATGCAACAGCAGGACGAAACTAATGGCAGGATCCTTCGCGAAATTGATGAAATCAAGAAATTGAAAAAAATCAACAGAGGATCACTCCCCATTGATGCCTAGGTCGTTGGATTTTGCTACTCCATCATCAACAATCCAGTTCTCCAAAGGATCCAGTGTCCAGATTCAAGGATCCTCTATCCTTCGGCTAGGATCACTGGAGTCAGCGCAGTCTCAAGGATCCTCCTTCCAACATCAAGGATCCTTCACTAGTCCAGGAGGATACATGGGGATGCAGACGGTTCAAGGATCCTACTCTCAGCATCCAGGATCCTCATTTCAGGTTCAAGGATCCTCGTCTCAGGATCAAGGATCCTCATCTCAGGCTCATGGATCCATGGATTATCCTCCAAGACCCCCAACTTCGGTGCCTCAAGGATCCAACATCTTTCAGGATCAGGGATCCTTAAGAAGTGCAGAACCCAGAAGTTCAGAGATTCATTTGGGAGACTTCATACCTATGCAAACTATTGCTTCATCTGGATACAGGTATCAACCAAGCTATGGCCAGAGAGTTACAAAAGCTCAAGGATATGATATCCAGCGTTCCAGGAGTGGTTAAGCCCATTCCTGAAATTCCAGATGGGAGTCACAAGATGTCTCGTTTTGCACCACCTATTTGTGATGCAGAAATACCGAAGAGGTTTCAAATACCAACCATGAAGCTATATGATGGCTAAACGGACCCAGAAGAGCATATAGCTCAATAAAGAGAAAGGATGGAGATCAATCCCATACTTGAGAGGTTAAAAGAAGCATGTCTATGCAAGGGTTTCGGATCCACACTGACAGGATCAGCTCTTAAATGGCTGCTAAGTCTTCCCCCTTACTCTATTACTTCATTTGCTAATCTAGTTAACTTGTTTAATAGCCAATTCTCATGTAGTAGGAGATTCGAACGTTTAACTAGTGACTTATATAGGATCACCCAAGGTCATAATGAATCATTAAGGGATTATATAACTAAATTTAGTAGAGAATCCTTAGAAATCCCTAACTTAGATATTGCTACTGCTGTTGAAGCTTTTAAAATGGGTTTACTTAAGGATTCTCTGTTCTATGATGATCTTGTTATGACACCTTGCAGGAACCTGGACGAGGTAAGGAACAGGGCCCTTAGGTTCATCCGGTTAGAGGATGACAAAAGGATCCAGGAGAGATTGTCAGGATCCTCAAAGCAAGACAAACAAGGATCCTATTTCAAGAATAATTGATCCAAGCAATACTCCAAGCATGACAGCCAGAATGTGACAAGGCTAGGTGGCCAAGGAAGAATGACAAACCGCCTGCTACCAAAGACAAAAGGAAATGGTGTGCTTACCATGAGGATTTTGGTCATCTCACAGATGAATGCATAGCACTCAGGAAAGAGGTTGGTTACCTCTTAAGCAAAGGATACTTGAAGGAGCTATTCGGAGGAAAGAAATCGAGGATCCAGGATCCTGAAAAAGCTCCTCCTCCACCAGCTGATGCTCAAATCATCCATTTCATCTCTGGAGGTTCTCAGCAGCTAAAAGACATGCAAAGGAAACAAAGATGGAGAATGGGGACAGACCTGTTCGAACTTCCATTCTTACCCAGGAAAAAGTCATATCTTTTGATGGGGATGACCATGTGGACATACAGGATCCTCATCATGACGGTTTGGTTATTACATTATTTATATTTAACCATTTTGTTCGCATGATTCTCATTGATGGGAGAAGCTCAGTGAACATAATCCAGTTGGATGTCCTCAAAATAATGAACATCCTTGAATCTGATATTGTCCCATGATCATCTGTCCTTGTGGGATTCAGTGGAGAGACAAAGATTATATAGGAGGACATCAAACTTCCTATTTATATAGAGGGAGTGAATTTTGTTCAAAAATTCTATGTTATTGATTGCTTTTCTTGCTGTAATGTTGTCCTTGGCAGGCCATGGATACATGATATGAAGGCAGTCCCCTCAACATATCATCAATGTGTCAAGCTCCCAACTCTATGGGGTGTGGTGAAGATAGATATGATCAGCAGGAGGCAAAGAACTGTTACACTTCTTCAATAAAGCCAGCTTCCAAGGAGCAAGACGTCATGGAGGCAAGAGAGCAAGACGTCAAGGATATTCTATTGAAACCAGAGGATCCTGAATCCAAAAATTTTACAGGATCCAGGATCCTAGACAGTATTGAGCAGGATTTAATATCTTTCTTGAAAAGAAGAAAGTCTACCTTTGCTTGGGAACATGAAGACACGATAGGTATATCTAAGGATGTTACTACTCACAAACTTGGTATTGACAGGTCTTTCAAGCCAATACACCAAAAAAGGAGAAAGTTTGCACTTGAAAGGAATGTCATTATCCAAGAAGAGGTAGACAAATTGCTCAAGGCAGATAAGACATATTGAGGAAGAATAAAAAGTTTGAGTGGACTGATAAGCATGAAGCTGCACTCAAGGCTCTTAAGGATTATCTATCCTCAGCACCAGCCCCGATGAAACCAGAAAACGGAGAATCATTATCCTTATACTTAGCTGTTTCAGCTAAAACAGTAAGTGCGATCCTAGTTAAGGATCATGAAGGCTCTCAACATCCGGTATACTATGTAAGTAAAAGTCTACTTGATGCTGAATCCAGGTATTCTCATTTAGAGAAACTTATTCTTGCTTTAATCATGGCATCTACTAAATTACGTCATTATTTTGAGACTCATCCTATTATTTTCAAGACTAACTTTCCTATCAAGAAGGTTCTTAGGAAACCTGAAATGTCAGGAAGGATGGCAAATGGGGCAGTCAAGCTTAGTGCATATGCCATTAAGTATTAACCCAAGACTGCCATCAAGTCCCAAGCTTTAGCTGACTTTGTGGCTGATTTCAGTAGTGATCTACAAAGGGAAGCTGAATTAGAAGTTCAACAACTTGAGAAGACCAAGGATCCTTGGACACTCTTCACAGATGGAGCTTCAAATGTTGAAGGAACTGGATAAACCACGTTACTAAAATCGCCATAGGGGGACATTATACCCCAATCTATTGCATGTCAATTCCAAACCACCAGTAATGAGGCAGAGTATGAGCCCTTGATAGCAGGTTTGCGATTAGCTAAGAATATGAGGATCAGGTATCTTCAAGTATTCGTAGATTCCCTATTAATTACTAATCATTATAATGATTCCTATGCTGTCAAAGGTGAAAAGTAAATTAAGTACTTAGAAATAGTTAAGAAATTGGCAGATTCTTTTGCTTTTTTTAGTCTAACACAGGTATCCAGGGAAGAAAATGCAGAAGATGATGCTCTAGCTAATCTTGGATTATCACTGAAAATTCAAGAGGATGTGAAAATACTCATTATCCATGTTTTAACTCATGCAATTGAGGATTACATAGCCATGGAGATAGTGGAAGATTCTGCAATTGTACCCAATGATGGTGCACAGTCAAATTCAGGATCCTGGATCCTTCCAATCATGAGATATATACAACATGGAGAGATCCCTACAGGAGAAAATCCTAGAGCTTTCAAAGTCAAGGTATCTCAATTTACAATATTAAATAACATGTTATATAAACGATCTCTTGCAGGTCCATATCTAAGGTGCATCGAGGATCCTGAAATTCGCGAAGTCCTAAAGGATTTTCATGAAGGAGATTGTGGAAAACACACTGGGGGCAGAGTACTGTTCTCAAGGATCCTTAGAACAGGATACTATTGTCCAACTATGAAGAAGGATGCTGTGGATTATGCAAAGAAATGTGATGCTCGTCAAAGGCATAGAAACATTCTGCATCAACCAGTAGAGCCTTTGCATCCTATAACCTCTTCTTGGCCATTCATGAGATAGGGAATGGACATAGTTATCAAACTTCCAAAGGCACTAGGAGGGAAAGAGTTTATGCTAGCCATGATAAATGGATAGAAGTAGAAGCTTTTGCTCAAATCGAAGAAAAGGAAGTTACATCCTTCATTAAGCGAAACATTATTACTATATTTGGAATTTCTTCTAAAATTGTTTGTGATAATGGATCCCAATTCATTGGGAGTAGAACTACTAACTTTTGTAACAGATGGCCGATTATCAACAAAGAATGGCTGGAGCATACAACAAGAATGTCACGATCAGAAGATTTCAAATTGGTGATTTTGTGCTAAGGAAAGCATTCCAGAACACTACGAATCCAGCTGATGGCAAATTAGCACCAAAATGGAAGGTCCCTACTTAATTGAAGCTGAAGCAGGAAATGGGGTATATCGTTTGTTAACAATGGATGGTGACCTCCTACCAACAGCTTGGAATGCTGTTCATCTAAAGAAGTACTCTAAGTAAGAACGATCAGGGATCCTCAGTGATACCAGTATTCTGATTAAGGATCCGGGATCCTCAAAGGATATATGATTCTATCTTTGGTAACACATTACTTTAATTTTCATTCATTTTATATTTATTACTTATCATAAGTCAAAGATGTTAAACATTTAACATCTATTTTCATAAAGTTTAAGCTTTTGCAAAGTTGTTATCATTTTACAGAAGATCAAAGTGGTTGGCCAACTCCCCAAAGTTTATGGGCTTGTCCCCAGTTTGTTGGGCTTGTCCCCAGTTTGTTGGGCTTGTCCCCAGTTATTTGGACTTGTCCCCAGTTTTTGGGCCTGTCCCCAGTTTCGCCAATAGCGCACGATGATCCTGGTGTAGTTCAAGGCAATGGGACCAGCACCCGCTTTAGGGGCTGACAATTTCATTGTTCTGGCTGTATTCAGGATCCTACGTATAATGGTACACGTACCATACATCCGTTCCTAAGGTTTCTAACGTTTTCACGTTAGCTAAGGTTTCGGCATTTTCATGTCGCTCACATTTGGATAGTCACCAGTTTGGGCCATACTCCAGTTTACACAAGTTATTTGGGCTTGTCCCCAGTTATTTGAGCTTGTCCCCAGTTTGTTGGGCTTGTCCACAGTTTATTTGAGCTTGTCCCTAGTTTGTTGGGCTTGTCCCCAGTTTATTTGGGCTTGTCCCCAGTTATTATGGGTTCATTCCCAATTATTTGGCTTGGTCCCAAGTTTGTTATTCTTACAGGATCTTGGAGCTCTAAAGTTATACAAGTTCTGACAATAAGGATCCTGGATCCTCGAAACTTTACTTTTCACAGTTTGTTTATTCAGTATTAATTTACAAGGATATAGAATCCTAACTTGGATTCTCTGGTATGTTATTCTAACTTTTTCTAAGCTGCAAGTTGTCTCTTATCCTTTTTGGTTAAGGATCATTGATCCACATTTGTTCGAACACTTCAAGTTTTCTGTTAAAAGTTTAACATTATCATCAGAATTCCAATAACTTTCCAGTTGTTTGGCGATGATATCTTTGAAAATAGAAAGCATACATGAAACATAAAGAGGAAAGAAACAACAACAGATGTAGCTAAAAAAGGTTTAATGTTATTACCCATTCATTATGTATCAAAATCATCTGGCCTGGATTTCACCAGCAAAACCATGGACCATCCACCCAGGCCGGATAGGGCTATCTAACAGTTAAAGTGTCTATGAAGAAATTAAAGTGCATGAAGGTTAATAGTGAACGGTGTAGAAGGATTCATTCTCCATAAATAGAAGGATCTTCTTGTCTGTAAAGGCATTTGAGGAGTTATCTCTAACTCTATATTTTGCAATGATGATTATAGCAGGTCTTATCAGTGACGACAGGCAATGTAACGACTAGTTACCAGCAACAATGGCTAGTCCACTTCTAACGGAAATATGACAGCTGTGAATCCTTATCACAACTGCCATATTGGGGGCAATTGTTAGGGCATGTATTTTATGCTAAGGATCATCTATCCTGAGACTGGGCATGGATCACGGATCCTTAACGGATTATGCAGGGAGTCTAAGGATCCAGGATCCTTAACAGAACTTATGATTTCTATCAATTGTCACGTTTTTAATGTTTATATGCAGGTAATGGACGAAGTGGACTAATTCTTAGCTGGAATTTCGGGGAATATTCGTTCTATATGCTGCATGTGCCAACGGTTATGGAGTAGACATGATCTTCCTTGAAAATAGGACTTTTTGTTAGCTTATTTATTTGAGGGGTTGATCAAGTGTTAGATTCATTCATTCACATTCACGAACACACACATTCCCTCTCGCAAACCAGAGCTCTCTACACTCTTAGTTATCAGTTGTAACACACTTGATCAACATCCAAGTTGTAATCTTTCTTGTTCAATATAGTTGGTGATCGGTAGTTTCCATCACCCGAGGTTTTTTATGCCGGAGATCTTCTAAAGATCAATGGCTTTTTCCTCGTATAAATCTTGGTGTTCATCGTTGATTTCATTTTCTACTTGTTCACACATTTGTTCAATTATTCAAGCATAACACCTCACAAAATCGGATTTGGTTGCATTATCCTTGTGTGATTTTTGACCAAAACATTATATATAATATGACGAATTAGAATAAAATTTAATGTGATTAAGCTTACTTTGATAAGCAATAATAAATATAATCTTGATTTAACCCAAAAGTATATCAGTTATAATATAGGTTATTCAAGGAGATTAAAGAGAAGAATAAAACAAGTCTCTAACACAACCAAAATTGTATGAATTACAATATGGATCATGTATAAGAGAATAATAAATAATGATAAACTAATTAGACAATATGATATACCTTACGATGATGTGATCCAAAGCAGTCGTGCTGATAACGTGTTATAAACAAGCCTAATAGCAAGAAGATGAGAAGAGATATTAGGAGAGAAAGAGATGTTTATTATTAATGGTGGATCTTTTTACTTTAGAATACATGGAGTATTTATAAGGGGAAAAGTCTTGGAGAACAAGTTGGACTATATTAGTGTTTTGGTCAAAAATCACACAAGAATAATGTAACCAAATCTGATTTTTGTGAGGTTAGATGTTTGGTTAATTGAACAGATGTATGAACGAATAGCAAATGAAATCAACGATGAACACCGAGATTTATACGAGGAAAAAGCCCTTGATCTTTAGAAGATCTCTGGCATAAAAAACCTCGGGTGATGGAAACTAACGATCACCAACTATACTGCATAAAAAAGATTACAACTTTGGATGATAACAAGCTCAATACAACGATTTCTAGTGTGTTTTTGTGTGTGTTCGCCAATGTTGATCAGAGAAATCGAATACAGGGTGTTGTGTAACTAAAAATGAGCTTATTACCCCTTAAAAGATAAAAAAAAATATCAAGTAACAAACTTTCCGAAAAATGTGCAAGTCACCCATGTTCTCCAAAACGGTTATGTTTCATCAAGCACGTGCCTATATGAAGCATATTCTACGAGATTCCAGCAAAGACTAATTCCATGTCGTCCATTTCCTGTGTTAAACATTAAAAACGTGACAATTGTTAAAAACATAAACAATAGTAAGGATCCTGGATCCTCAGACTCCCAGCATGATCCGTTAAGGATCCGTGATCCATGCCCAGTCTCAGTATAGATGATCCGTAGCATAAAATTCATGCCCTAACAATTTCCCCCAATATGGCAGTTGTGATAAGGATTCACAGCTGTCATATTTCCGTTAGAAGCGGACTAGCCATTGCTGCTGGTAACTAGTCGTTACACTGCCTGTCGTCTCTGATAAGACCTGCTATAATCATCATTGCAAAATATAGAGTTAGAGATAACTCCTCAAGTGCCTTTACAGATCAGAAGATCCTTCTGTTTGTGGAGAATGAATCCTTCTACACCGTTCGCTATTAACCTTCCTGCACTTTAAAATATGCATAGACACTTTAACTGTTAGATAGCCCTATCCGGCCTGGGTGGATGGTCCACGGTTTTGCTGGTGAAATCCAGGCCACATGATTTGGATACATAATGAATGGGTAATAACATTAAACTTTTTTAACTACATCTGTTGTTGTTTCTTCCCTCTTTATTTTTCATGTACGCTTTCTATTTTCAAATATATCATCGCCAAACAACTAGAAAGTTATTGGAAATCTGATGATAATGTTAAACTTTTTACATAAAACTTGAAGTGTTCGGACAAATGTGGATCAATGATCCTTAACCAAAAACGATAAGAGACAACTTGCAGCTTAGAAAAGGTTAGAATACAACATACCAGAGAATCCAAGTTAGGATTCTATATCCTTGTAAATTATTACTGAATAAACAAACTATGAAAAGTAAAGTTTCAATGATCCAGGATCCTTATTGTCAGAACTTGTATAACTTTAAAGCTCCAAGATCCTGTAAGAAAAACAAACTTGGGGCCAAGCCAAATAATTGGGAATGAACCCATAATAACTGGGGACAAGCCCACATAAACTGGGGACAAGCCCAAATAAACTGGGGACAAGCCCAACAAACTGGGGACAAGCCCAAATAAATGGGGTCAAGCCCAAATAAACGAGTGTAAACTGGGGTCAAGCCCAAATAAACGAGTGTAAAATGGAGTATGGCCCAAACTGGCGACTATCCAAACGTGAGCGACATGAAAATGCCAAAACCTTAGCTAACGTGAAAACATTAGAAACCTTAGGAATGGATGTATGGTTCATCTACCATTATACTCAGGATCCTAAATACATCCAGTACAATGAAATTGTCAGCCCCTAAAGCGGGTACTGGTCCCATTGCCTTTAACTGCACTAGGATAATCCTGCGCAACTGGCGAAGGTGTAAGAACATGATTCGTAGAAGGTAATAGATACCTTACCTAGGGACAAGCCCAAAAACTAGGGACAAGCCCAAAAACTTTAGAGAGTTGGCCAACCACTTTGATCTTCTGTAAAATGATAACAACTCTGCAAAAGCTTAAACTTTATGAAAATAGATGTTAAATGTTTAACATCTTTGACTTATGATAAGTAATAAGTATAAAATGAATGAAAATGAAAGTAATGTGTTACCAAAGATAGAATCATATATCCTTTGAGGCTCCCGGATCCTTAATCAGAATACTGGTATCGCTAAGGATCCCTGATCCTTCTTACTTAAAGTATTTTTTTGAGATGAACAACATTCCAAGCTCTTGGTAGGAGATCACCACCCATTGTTAACAAACGATATGCCCCCTTTCCTGCTTCAGCTTCAATTAGATAGGGGACTTCCCACTTTGGTGCTAGCTTGCCATCAGAAGGATTTGTGGTATTTTGGAATGCTTTCCTTAATACCAAGTTAACAACTTGAAACTTTCTGACCCTGACATTTTTGTTGTATGCACCAGCTATTCTTTGTTGATAACTGGCCATCTGTCACAAAAGTTAGTAGTTCTACTCCCAATAAATTGGGATCCATTATCACAAATAATTTCAGAAAGTATTCCAAATCTAGTAATAATGTTTCGCTTAATGAAGGATATAACTTCCTTTTCTCTGAAGTTTGCCATGGCTAGCATAAACACTTTTCTTCTTGGTGCCTTAGGAAGTTTACCAACTATGTCCATCCCCCATCTCATAAATGGCCAAGAAGAAGATATAAGATGCAGAGGCTTCGCTGGTTGATGAAGGATGTTACTATGTCTCTGACAAACATCACACTTCTTTGCATATTCCACAGTGTCACACCCCAAACGATGGCGGAAACATCGGGGCGCGACACTGAGCGAAACAGATTGTTCAAAGAAATTCCATAACGACTAAATTACCAAATAGTTTAAATATTATGTCCCATACCATAACCCATAAGATAATCTAGTTATTACAGACAGAGATATTCTTCAAACAAATAAACATGTTCCGACAACTCAGATTTTTAAATTGAATAAATTGTCTTTGTTTCTAGACTCTTTCCTAGCCTCGATTTCACAGCAAGCCAAGCATTTAAACATCTTAAGCACCTGCCACATACGTTAAAGTAAAAGTCAATACACATAGTGTAAAGGTGAGCATACAAGTTTGATAATAGCATAATAGAGTTCGAAATCGTTTACGCATAACCAGCACGTACACAGTGTGAAATGAAGCACGTAAGTTATTGACATGATCCTATCAACACTAATGACTGTGGGTTAACTGCGCAAGGCAGTTCGTAATACACACTCACCACTGTGAGCCATGTAAATAATTGTCCTTAACAACCCCTGAGTGAACAGGTGCTGAGTCCAAACTATAGTACTATCGTTGCTAAGGCAGGTAGACAGCAATCCATGTGTAAACATAACAAACAAGCATTCATTAAGTCACGTATAACACGCAGTAGCGGTTAGCGTTAAAGTATTGCGTAGTGTGGTCGATGTGATTTAGAATAAGTAACGTATGTAACACCCAAAAGTGCGTAAAGCAAAAAGGGTTTGAGTATACTCACAGCGATTGGGTTAATGGATTGAAGGGAGTGCTAGAGCAGAAATTAGCCTGAACAGTTAATGATAGCATAAGCGAAAGTCGGCGCGTAAAACGGTGTAGATGAGACATGGATCGGATGGTAATCCGATCGGGTGGCAATCCGATCGGATGGCCAGTCGATCGGGTGGCAATCCATTCGGATGGTCACCCGATCGGGTGGCCATTCGATTGGATTGTCACCTCTGTGGTTGAGTGATGTGTTTGTGTATGATGGTTTGTACTTTGAAGTCTTCGTTGTAGCATTTTAAAAATAGAGAAGTATCTCTACCTTTCAGGTCGGTCGGTCGAACGGCCATTCGATCGGACAGCAATCCGATTGGCGAGACTTCTCAGTTTGAGAACAAGTTCACAGTAGGATGGTCACTCGATCGGATGGCTATCTGATCGGGTGGCAATCCGTTTGTATTGAACATGTTGAAAATTGTTTAAGTATTCAAGTCCCAAGCGTCACACGATCGGATGGTCACTCGATCAGGTGGCAACCCGATCGGGTGGCAATCCGTTTCAACGTTCGGATCTTTGAATAGGTTGAAAAATAGTTTAAGTGTGGGACCAAAGTGCAAGCCGATCGGGTGGCGGCCCGATCGGGTGGTAATCCGATCGGATGGCTATCCGATCGGACAGCAATCCATCCTGGTGGCCTGATCGTCTTGACACTTGGTTGTTGTTGGTAGTTTGTAGCTTTTGATCGATATGATGTGGTACGTGCTAAGCAACAGAGCCTCGTCAATTCCCAAGTGATCCGATCGGACAGGAATCACCCTAGTCCGGTTAGTCAGTGGTTCGAGCTGGTGGTTCATGCTTAACCTGAAATCCGGTTGTCTCTTCGATAGAACCAGATCTAGGACCAACACTTCACTAAGAATGAGTAGAAGATCGGAACGAGTCCTTATTCTATCGGTTTTGAGTGCATTGAGTGTAAAAGAGTTGAAAGAAAGTTAGAAAACCATCTTTTAATCCTTTTCACCATGAATATGTTCAGATCTATGAAAGATCTTTGTTTATTCATGTGGAAATCATTCAAATCTAAGTTGTTCTTGGTGGATTGAAGCCAAAACATGAAGTTCATAAGAACCCCATGATGACATCATCCTAGAACACCTCAAATCTAATGATTTCACAGTTAAAAGTTAAGATTCAAGAGATAGAAAGGTGTAGGAGTGCGTGTAGATTAATAAAGTACAAGATTTAGGTTGAAAACTTACAAGATTTGAGAGAAATCGGAAGAAATGCGGGCTGAAGCGAGTTGGTCGAACAAAGGAGCTGTCACCATCAAAGAGGTGATAAATGGGGGTATTTATAGGGTTTCCATAAAAGGAAAGTGGGGGAAAAGGCTGGTCGATCGGGTGGCAAACGCGGTCGGGTGGCAACCCGATCGGATGGCCACTCGATCCACTTGACCGGCGCGATGAGTTTTGGCATTTTGATTCGAGTGTTGAGCGTTGCGATGCGATTCGAGAGAGCGATGCGATGGAATTACTCATCAAATTACTTTTAATCCCAACTACTATATCTAACATACAATCATTCTAAATAACTTGCATTAGCGTTCATGATTCGATTTGCGATGCGATAGATTGCGATTTCGATTATAAAACCTCAACGTAAACATAACATGCACAAGTAACACATAAATGGCACACACACGTAATGAATATCCATAACACATAAGTCGAGTTGCGATTGCGATAGCGATAAGCGATAAATCGATTAGATATGCGATTAATTTGCGATTAAACCTCGATTATTAACAAGTACTCCACATAATACAACTAATGCGATAACATAAATAGATTATCTACAAGTCAAAGAAGTCAAAACAGGAGTTGAGCAAGGAGTGACAGATCGCATTTAGTAATCTTATCTTCCTTTGACTTCAATCTTGACTTTGACTTTGACTTTCGAAACACGGGGTGTTACAGCCTCCCCTTCTTAAGGGAATTTTGTCCCGAAATTAGGCTGAAGCCGTAACAAACAATTGCGGGTACTTCGCCTTCATGTCGCTTTCTAGTTCCCAAATGAACTCTGCGCCTCGTTTGCCTTCCCATCAGACTTTCACAATGGGAATGCGTGAGTGTCGGAGTTGCTTGGTTTGGCGGTCCATGATTTCGACAGGCTTCTCCATGAAGTGTAGTGTTTCATTTACTTGGAGATCCTCGAGTGGTACACGTAAATCATCATCAGCCAGCTACTTTCTGAGGTTCGAAACGTGGAAAGTCGGGTGGACGTTGTTAAGTTCCTTCGGTAGTTCGAGTCTGTAAGCCACCTTTCCAATTCTTTCCAGAATCTTAAAGGGTCCAACATATCGAGGCGCGAGCTTTCCTCTCTTGCCGAATCTGACCACACCCTTCCAAGGTGATACCTTTAGGAGTACATGTTTGCCAATGTCAAATTCGAGGGGCTTGCGTCGTCTATTGGTGTAACTTTTCTGACGACTCCGAGCTTTCAGCAGATTGTCTTGAATCTGGAGGGTTTTGTCAGTCGTTTCTTGCAATAGCTCAGGACCGGTTAGTTGCGAGTGCCCGATCTCGTGCCATACAATAGGCGATCGACATCTTCTTCCATACAACGCCTCAAATGGTGCCATTTGAATGCTGGAATGATAACTGTTGTTGTACGAGAATTCAACCAAAGGTAAGTATGCGTCCCAATTACCACCGAAATCTATAACACACGAACGGAGCATGTCTTCAAGGGTACGAACCGTTATTTCAGTCTGACCATTGGTTTGAGGATGGAAAGCGGTACTTAGATTAAGCGTAGTACCAGGGGCTGATTGAAACGTTTCCCAACAGCGCGAGGTAAATCGAGCATCGCGGTCAGAAATGATGTCGCGAGGCGTCCCATGTCAACAATAATCTCCTTAGTGTAGATTCGGGCTAATTTTTATACCTTGTAGTCTTCCCGTATTGGCAAAAAGTGAGCGGATTTAGTTAGATGATCAACGACAACCCAGATGTTGTCGTGACCTGAGGGCGTGCGCGGAAGTTTCGTTAAGAAGTCCATAGCTATACTCTCCCACTTCCACACAGGGATCTCGGGTTGAATGAGTAAGCCAAAGGGTCTTTGGTGTTCAGCCTTGACTTTTGAGCAAGTTAGGCACTTTGAAACATAGAGAGCATTCTCCCTCTTCATGCCCGGCCACCAGTACTTGTAGCGCAAGTCCTGGTACATCTTGTCGGCACCGGGATGAATAGAGTATCGAGATTTGTGGGCTTCGTCCATCAAAATCTGTCGTAAATTGATTCGCTTAGGGATCCAAATTCGGTCCAGATAAAGGAATATCCCATTCGACTTATTTACTAGCTGGGCTCCATCGTTGAGAATCCTTTCCTTCTTCAAAGTATGTTCATTAAAACAGGCATGTTGGGCTTCGCGGATGAGGGTTTCGAGATCATACTTGGCTTGAACATTACGAGCGCTGTGCAAATAACTCCGTCTGCTGAGAGCGTCGGCAACGACATTTGCTTTGCCAGGATGATAACGAATCTCACAGTCATAATCGTTGAGAAGTTCTACCCATCGGCGTTGACGCATATTAAGCTCCTTCTGGTCAAAGATATGTTGTAGGCTCCTATAATCGGTGAAGATCGTACACTTGGTACCATAAAGGTAGTGTCGCCAGATCTTTAACGCAAAAACAACTGTGCCTAGCTCGAGGTCATAAGTTGTATAGTTCTTCTCGTGGATCTTGAGCTGACGAGATACGTAAGAAATGACCTTGTCTCGTTGCATGAGAACACAACCAAGACCAAGGTTCGAGGCATCACAATAGACAATAAAGTCATCGTTTCCGTTGGGTAAAGTGAGAACAGGAGCATTTCAAAGCATGTACTTGAGGGTTTGAAATGCAGTCTCATGTTCAGTTCCCCAAACAAAAGGCTTGTCTTTTTGCGTGAGAGAGGTTAGCGGCACAACGATTTTTGAGAATCCTTCGATAAACCGGCGGTAATAGCCCGCTAGTCCGACAAAAGAGCGGACTTTAGACGGGGTTTTAGGTGTAACCCAACTCTTGACAACTTCGATCTTCGCGGGGTCGACATAAATACCCTGACTATTGACAATATGACCGAGGAATTGAACCTCCTCCAGCCAGAATTCACACTTGGAGAACTTGGCATAGAGTCGATTCCCTCGAAGTAGCTCGAGAATCAAACGTAGATGCTGCACGTGTTCGACTTTCGACTTGGAATAGATCAGGATATCATCGATGAACATGATAAAGAAGCAGTCGAGAAAAGGTTTACACACGTGATTCATCAGATCCATAAAAACCGCGGGTGCGTTGGTTAAACCAAAAGGCATAACAATGAACTCATAGTTGCCGTATCGAGTAGGAAAAGCGGTTTTGGGTATATCCTCCTCTTGTATGCGTAACTGGTGGTAGCCTGAGCGTAGATCAATCTTGGAGAAACACGTAGCACCTTGCAGTTGGTCAAACAAATCATCGATGCGAGGCAGGGGGTAACGGTTCTTGCTCGCCAGCTTATTCAATTCCCGATAGTCGATGCACATCCGGAACGACCCATCCTTCTTTTTGACGAAAAGCACTGGTGCGCCCCAAGGAGAGGTGCTAGGGCGAATAAAGCCTTTGTCAAGAAATTCCTGGAGCTGACTCGAGAGTTAGCGCATTTCGGACGGAGCGAGTCGATAAGGAGCTATGGCAACAGGATTTACTCCAGGAATGAGGTCGATGCGGAAGTCGATACCACAACTTGGCGGTAAGCCTGGGAGATCTTCAGGGAAAACGTTGGGAAATTCACAAACAATGGGGACGTCTTTCACCTCTTTAACTTCCTTTTTCTTCGCTACTACAATGTGTACCAGAAAAGCTTGGTATTCCTTGCGGAGATAATCGCTAGCCTGAACACACGACATGAGTTGGAGTTTCTTCGATGCGACTTCACCATTGACACATAATTGATCACCATTAGCGAGCGAGAATCGAATCATCTTGTCAAATCAAACAACTTCAGCATGATTTTCACGAAGAAAGTCCATGCCTACTATGACATCAAAACTACCGAGCTGCATCGGAATAAGGTCGATAGGAAAGATGTGATTGTCGAGTTCTAGAGTACAATCACGGAGAACAGAGTTGACTGCGACAGTTCTTCCGGTAGCAACTTCAACATCGAACGTCGAGGGGAGATGGGCGCGCTTACGATCTAGAAGCTTTTCGGACTCAAACGATACAAAGCAGTTATCGGCTCCAGTATCAAACAAACACGAAGCATAAATACCATTCACAACGAACGTACCATTGACCACGTTGTTGTTAGCCTGAGCCTGGCGCACGTTAATGTTGAAAGTTCGAGCACGAGTGGCTTGTTGTTGTTGCTGCTGAGGCTGCTGCTGCTGCTGTTGAGGCTCTTGTTTCACAACCCTATTGGGGCACATGTTTGCGAAGTGGTTGGGATCACCACACACAAAGCAGACTCTGGCGTTGACCGCGGTTTCCTGAGCTGCTTGTTGGTCTTCAGGGGCAGGGAGCAGAGCTTGATGAGCAGTGGCTGGTGCTGGCGCTTGTCGAGGACCTGTATGGTAGTTGACGGTAAAGTGGTCGTACATGTTGCAATGTACACAGAATCTGCAGGCAATCCCCACTAGGTGATGATAGGTGCATGTCGGGTAGGCAGGATGAGGACCAGTGTAAGCACGCTTTACCGGCGGTGCTTGAGTTATCGGTACCGCAACCTGGCGGTGCTGATTTTGCTGCTGAGCTGGTACAACCTGGAGTGGGGCAGCGGTAGTGACAGCACAATTCTTGTTGTTGGAGTTGCTGTTGATCTTCCTCTTGCGATGTGAGGCTTTCGAAGACTATGGAGCGGTGGTGGTTTCAGCAGTTGGTGCGGTGGTAGCTTGATGTAGATTCTTGGTGGTTTTATCCCAGAAGCCAGACTTGACTCGCTTGTCGTTTATTTCAGCGGCAAGCAGGTAAGTCTCTTCGATTGTTGCTGGCTTTGAAGCTTGCACAAAATCTGTGACGCAGTCGGGTAGAGCTCGAATATACTTCTTGATCGCCATATCAGAAGTCTTGACTTGATCGGGGCAAATAATGCTGAGCTGCTTGAAGCGAGCGGTTAAAGATGCATTGTCACCCTCCTTCTGTTTGATGTGCCAGAATTTGTCCTCCAACTTTTGGCGCTCATGGGGAGGGCAGAACTCTTCCAACATGACGTTCTTCAACTCATCCCACGACAAACCATAAGCTGCGTCGTTTCCGCGTTTGTTTCTCTCGGCCGTCCACCAGTCTAAAGCGCGGGACTGGAAGACGCCGGTAGCATTCAGAGTGCGGAGATCGTCAGGACAGCCACTCTGACGTAGGGTGACCTCGATCGAATCGAACCATTGGAATAAGGCCGTAGGACCTTCTTCACCAGTGAATTCCTTCGGTCCGCAAGCTTTAAACTGCTTGAAGCTAAAGGCAGTTTTGGGAGTTTCGGTCCTGGATTCTTTGGACGATTTGCTCACATTCTCATACAGTTCACTGACGATTTGAGGAACAACCTTCGCCATTTGCTTCATGATCATAGCGGCGAGGCGTTTGTCAGCCTACTTTCGGCGAGCAGATTGAGTAGCGCGAGATCCAGAAGACGACATTGTCTGCAACAGACATAGCCACAGGACTCAACACAAATTTCGATTATTCCTAGTATAGTCTAGAGATTCACCATAAAGCCTAGGAACATGCATACACATAGCCACCAAATCACATAGGCACATAAACACATAAGCACATAGGCATGTAAAGCACAGAAACACATAAGCACATAAGGCACAAAAGCACATGAGGCAGTCAGAATACAGAAACCTAGCTATATGTTGCACGTATTCCCTATTCTTCACGGCGCATATAGCGAACATATATAGCGATTGCGAGTATCGAGTAGCGATTGCGGATAATGACCAGCGATTTACTAGCGTCTTAAGATAGTTGTGCGGTGCGAGTTGTGTGTGTTGATCGAAATGAACAGCGAAAGAGAATAAACCACCAAAATCAAAACATGTAATCACTTTAAAGCAAATAAATTTCACATAAAATCGATAAATTTCAGAGTCAGCAGTTGCGGGCTCAGAATCGAAACACATAGAAATCGAGAATAGATTGTCCTTGGCTAGATAGACTTCGACTACCCAAAGTGATTCAACTATTCACAAGAACTTTAAGTGCACACCTTGGCCTTCGGGACTGTGCACTCGCTTCAATTCGAGCGATCGACACGCATCCTTCAAGCTATGTAGTGATTTCAAGTCGTTGGAGTCCGTCGAAACTTTGGTGAGAGTGTTGAAAATCAAAATAAGAGAGCAGAACGAGTCGTCAAGGTTCGAGTTTCACCCCTGACTTAGCGACTTTGTTTCGGTCTTGATAAAATAAGGAAGAATTTGGCGTCAAGGTATGGATTTCACTCCTAATTCGATGCAAATTCCCCTGTTTATAGATAAAAATGCGGGTCGAAGAAACAATTCGGTCGAGAGTTTGCGGTTTTCACACCTAATCTCGACCTGATCACTCGTTCATTTTCGAAAATTAGCGCGCAGTGGTAGTATAGTGCAAGCGAGAACAGCGAGCTATAGCATGTAAGCTCGTACAAAACCCCAACAGGGTAAGCACAAGTCGGTCTGTTGGTACTTAAACTATAGACTAGGTCATTTCTAAGACATCGACCCGGACTAGGTCGAGTCTTGCCTAATTCTCTATAGTTATGGCTCTGATACCAATCCGTTACACCCCAACCGATGGCGGAAACATCGGGGCGCGACACTGAGCGAAACAGATTGTTCAAAGAAATTCCATAACGACTAAATTACCAAATAGTTTAAATATTATGTCCCATACCATAACCCATAAGATAATCTAGTTATTACAGACAAAGATATTCTTCAAACAAATAAACATGTTCCGACAACTCAGATTTTTAAATAGAAAAAATTGTCTTTGTTTCTAGACTCTTTCCTAGCCTCGATTTCACAGCAAGCCAAGCATTTAAACATCTTAAGCACCTGCCACATACGTTAAAGTAAAAGTCAATACACATAGTGTAAAGGTGAGCATACAAGTTTGATAATAGCATAATAGAGTTTGAAATCGTTAACGCATAACCAGCACGTACACAGTGTGAAATGAAGCACGTAAGTTATCGACATGATCCTATCAATACCAATGACTGCGTGTTGACTGCGCAAGGCAGTTCGTAATACACACTCACCACTGTGAGCCATGTAAATAATTGTCCTTAACAACCCCTGAGTGAACAGGTGCTGAGTCCAAACTATAGTACTATCGTTGCTAAGGCAGGTAGACAGCAATCCATGTGTAAACATAACAAACAAGCATTCATTAAGTCACGTATAACATGCAGTAGCAGTTAGCGTTAAAGTATTGCATAGTGTAGTCGATGTGATTTAGAATAAGTAACGTATGTAACACCCAAAAGTGCGTAAAGCAAAAAGGGTTCGAGTATACTCACAGCGATTGGGTTAATGGATTGAAGGGAGCGCTAGAGCGGAAATTAGCCTGAACAGTTAATGATAGCATAAGCGAAAGTCGGCGCGTAAAACGGTGTAGATGAGTGTCACAACCCCCGATCCCTTATCTGTCCGGGGAACGGGCGGACGCGAATTCAGAATTTTGGTGGTATCAGTTGGTTAATTTGGCAGCGGAAATTTCATCAGGACCGTAGTTAGGAAATGTTTATCAGAGTAAAACCACCACATTTGATATTAATAATCACATGGGTAAAACCCAAGTTTCTTATTACAATATATTTATAGGGATAAACCCTATTTTATTGAATTTAAAACATCGTCTTTTAGGTAACTTTTATAGCCACATTTTTCCCAAGCCTTCAGTGCTCTCCAGCTGGCTTTTTACTAATTGGCTGTCACATTGTGTTACTGAAACGCGTTTGAAAAACATTTGTCAGTGGGAAATACTGGTGAGTGAATCCCAGTTTAATCAAGAAACATTTTATCAATTAACATAGTATTGAGAACGATCACATTGTTTATTTCTACACAATTACTCATTCAATGCAGTCAATCCTGACTGGTGGGTCATATTACACATTGGCTAACTCGTTGTTGATGTGTGTAAAATGCAACATATAAATTACATCAAATGAGGCATAAAACTAACCCTTTTTAAGTACTAATGTTGGAAAAAGAGTGTTTTTGTCTTCCTTTTGTATTTTCAGGATTAAATGAGCTCAAATTCACAAAAGAAGCAAAAAGACAGCTAAATCTAACATAAATACAAGAAAAGGAACATGAGTGGACTGCCCGACTCCTCAACGGCATCTTCCCAAGCAAAATAGAGAAGGCAGAAGACTGAACACGCCCCGTGCTCAGCCAGCACGGGGCCGTGCCCAAGAAGCAGCAGAAAAGACAAACCTATAGAAGCTTCTATTGCCCACCACTGGGCCGTGTCCAGTGAACACGGGGGCGTGGCGAAAGTACAGCAGGCGCATTAATTGTAATTGCGAATTACAATAAATGAAGAGAGAGAATGTCAGACAGGCACGGGGGCGTGTCCAGCGGACACGGGCCCGTGCCCAGCCTTCTGTTCAGCCTATAAATAGGAGTGCTTGGTTTCATTTCAACTCATCCCTTGGCACACCACCTCTCTCACACTTCACCCACCACCCACCACCACCATAACACCATCATCCACCACCATCATCCATTGTCCATCGTAGAGTGTGTGAGTCGTCTCGGGATCCAAGATTGATCGTAAGAGTTCTTGACAATCAAGGCCATGTTTGCCTAAGTCTCTTACATCACTTGGTGAAGACTAAGTGTCTAGTGTAATACTTTTTATTTCTAATCTTTTGCACTTTTTACTTGGTTTTGTATTAATGACTTTAATAACTAGTTGCTTATGTTGAAGGTGATCTTTCCTTATCGTTTGTCCGTGGTGTCTTGGCATTATTTTACTGTCTATATAAAATAAAAGATTTTCACCATTCATATCTCCACGGTCTATATGGAGGTATGTTGGCTACCTGGTCGGGGGTTAAGGGAACGGTTTGGTAAAGGTCTTGCCATTGTTCAGCGTTTAGAGGTCCTGCAATGGACCTGGGTCGAATTTAGTAGGACCTCCTTCAATGCTTCACGGTATTGGATGGCGGGGGTCCAAACTCTTTGATCCCCTCATAAGTTAACTACTATTAATACTATAACCCGGCTATTTAGGACTGTATCCCTGCTGACTCAGACTACTTAGCCGAGGGTAACGTCACCGCCAAAAGCGGGGCCTACCATAATTTGCATTAATAACTTAATTAATTATCTTCCAATAATCCACCCTTTTAGGATTGTATCCTTGCTGACTTAAACTACTGGGGTGAGGGTAACGTCACCTTCAAAAGAGGGGCCTACTACAATAACTAAGATAATCTCTTAATTATGTGCAAAAGTGCAGAAATAATCAAAGGTTATACTAGATACGAGTCGGAACCAAGTGATTCATCTTGTCTATCTGTTTTTCTTTTATTTTTATTTTCAGCATTTTAGTTAGTTTTTATTTATTTCTTAGTTTAAAACATTTTTCTAAACTTTTTATTTTGATTAGACGTTGAGGATAAACCGGTACTAAAAGCTCTGGTGTCCTTGGACGACCTCGGTATCTTACCAACGCTATACTACGCCCACGATGGGTGCACTTGCCCATATGTGTGTTTAGTGTTAGTAAAATATCGTGTTTTATAAATTTAAAACTTGGCTAAAAAAGTGTTAAATGGGCTTAAAATATACACCTAATATATATAACACTTCACACGCATCAAGTTTTTGGCGCCGTTGCCGTGGACACAAGGATTTTAAGAAAGTTAGGAATCAACGGCCTAATCATTTTTTTATTTTTCTTTTTAATTTTTTTTAGGATTTTATTAGTTTTTCAGCTTCTGCAGAGCTCAGCACGGGCCGTGCCCGCTGAACACGCCCCCGTGCTAAATCATTGGAACTGGCAATCCTGTTTTAAGTCAGACAGTAAGCTGAACACGGGGCCGTGCTCACTCAACACGCCCCCGTGCCCAAGATTCACTTACTGAAAACAGAACCGTTAGATCCCGGCGGTTGGTAATTTCTGACATAAACATGAGTGATAGTAATTGTTTTTACTTTCGGCACTCTTATGGTACGCGGTGTCAATTATGTGGAGGCGAACATAAAGAATTAGAATGTTACTTTCTAAATTATAGGCCCCACTACATGGACCCACCCATTCCTTATAACCTTAAGAGGGGCGAAAGTAAAAATAAGCCCTATCTCTCCCTCGAATGCGCCCAGCCAGATATTCTAGGGGAAATGCTCCTTGACGAGTTATTTCAACTAGAAAAGCTAATTCTAAATTGGTCAAAAGAGCTTAGGAAGGACTTTATTGATCCATCCCAAGACAATGACCATGACGAAATGTTGGAACCGCATTCCGACAACCTCGTTGCTCCCAAAAATACCTTCATACCTAGCAAAGACTTGGACGATAGTCGTCCCTGTGCCGATTGTGTCGTGAAGGACTCTCCATCGACTTCGTTCGGTGCATACATAGACCTGAGCGATTCGGCATACACCTTCTTTAACGAGAGCCCGGGAAAGGGTTGGACTTGTCCACCTAGAATAAAAATAGGAATTACCCTCACCGACAACCTCTTGCGTTCTCGCCTTAGTTTAGGACAACTAAGGTATCTTAGGCACTTTGGGGTTGTTCCAACCAATCAGGAGCCACCCGATACTAGTGAGTTCCTTAAAAAACTAGACAACTTCATAAAACAGTCCCTCGACACGGGGCCGTGTCGAGCCAACACGCCCCCGTGCTCACCTAAAAAGATTCCCTTCTGACCAGTACGTCAGAATACGGACAAACTGTGTCAGAACTCCACCTGCACACGAGGCCGTGTCCAATGGACACGGGGCCGTGTCCAGGAGGCTGTCGTTTTCTATAAATGCCGCCAAGAATTATGCACAGTTGGACCAACTTGGGACAGAAATTTGAAGGAATCTTCTCTCAACTATCCTAGGTAAGTCTATAAGAAGGTTCCAACAACCCATCTTGTCCTTTCTTCTTTTAGCCATTTCCTTCTTCTCCATCTTTCTCCAAGAACTACCATTAAAAGTTTGAATTCTTCCAACTTTGTGGTAGGAATTAATGAGTTTTGTTCAAGGAATCTTGGTAAAAATATGTTATGTAACATTGTTTTAAGTTATTAATGTCTAAAAAGACCCCACAAGTTCAGAAAATAACTTAAAATTTCAAGTTTCCTTGCTCCAAAATTCTGCAGAAAGATGAACACGGGGCCGTGCTCAATGAGCACGGGGCCGTGTCCGGTCACTGTTTCATCAAATAAACTATTTTTCAGTTTATTTTTCGTAGAATGACGAGTGAAAACAGCGAAACATCTTCCGTGCATTCATCAAACAGCCGAAGAGGAAGGAGGCCCTCCGTTGAAGCTACACTTGTGCACTATGTGATAGCATTAAGGGAGGCTCTCGACGAAATGACATCAGTAGAGGAGGTCCTAATCGACCGTATTAACGATCTTACGGTGGGACTCGAAAGCAGCTTTCAGGAAATTAACCTCTTGCACCAGAGGTTAAATATTCTTGTAGCACCCCCGATGGAACCAGTCCTCCCTCAACAGGATTGGAACCTGGCACTCGGAATTAACAACCCTACCGGGTGGGAAGACGTTCCGGCGGAACCTCCCGTGGAACACCAACAAGAGATCCCGGTGGAAATCGAAACTCCTCAAACTAATGCCAATGAGCCTTCTTTTCTCCTTCCAAGGGAGGTGGAGGAGTGGCTCGCCGAACTGTGAGGAAAGCCGCACCCGGAAGAAGGAGTTCTAAAAGGCCTTGTCTAACCAAGATTAGTAGCTTCTTGGAAATTTTGCTAATTAAAATAAAGTAGAGGCTAGAACTCCATGGTTTAATATTTCTTTGTTTTCATATCTAGTTTAATATAAATTTAGGACTATGTAAGGTCTCTCTATGAGTATAATGAAATGATGGTTTTTAAAGTTTGGATGGTTCATAATAAATAAAACACACTCATGGTGGTAAGGGATGAAAAGGGGAACGAGAAAAATGACCCCATGCACAAGAACAAGGCAACCCGGCATCAATCTCTCCATTACAGAAGGTTCAACACGGGCCGTGTCCAACCAACACGACCCCGTGCTGAACCCCCTGCAGAATAATGCCCAATTCAGGTAACTGGACACGGGCCGTGTTCACCAGACACGCCCCCGTGTCCAGGCTTCTGTTTCTTTTCTTTAATTTTTGTTACTGGCACCTGAACACGGGGCCGTGTCCGGTCCCCACGGGGCCGTGTCCAGACTGCCAGTAACATAAATCTTTGCTTTTAACACCATTTTACACATCTAATCAACCTAAAAATTTATTTTTGGGACACATTGAGGACAATGTGTAATTTAAGTGTGGGGGATGCTAAAACCTTGAAAGTTTGCAAGTCCTAAATACAAGCCTTACACAAAACTCTATTGGAACCGCTAATCACCCCAAATTTTTTTCAAAAATTTCATTTTTTTACTTGTCTAGGTTTAACTCAGGAAATTCAAGTTCTCAAAAAGATTATATTTTTACGAATTTACAACCGATAGTGTCATGATAAAAAGAACCAACATAAGAAAATTATGAAAAGGCATGGCAAACTTAGTTAAAATTTGATTATATATACTTGATCACATAAAAACCCATTCCCACAAAAGTGAGTTTTGAGCCTTTATTGAGCATACAATTACATATCATTAAACTAAATGCTCATTTTTCGTTTCTTGTGTGAATAGCCGTTTGGTTCTTACGACTCTAGAACTTGCCATGACGATACATTCCCGGTCCTTATCAACTTAAACCCGAGTAAGTAAATGATAGAGGCATTAGGACTAACCCTTTTTTCTTCTACACCATTTTTTTTCTTTTTCTTTTACCACCTACCCAAAAATCCCCCTAGTTAGCCCCTTTGAGCCTAAACCTTTTGATTTCATAACCCAAACCAAACACCCTTTCACCCACCAAAACCTTTTTCATTTTTAACCCTTTGTTTTAGTAACAAGTTCGGTTTTTCGTATGATCGTTCAAAAAAAAATGTGTTGATGATGAAGCAAAAGAAAATAAACAAACAAGTTCATCAAAAATAACTTTGTTTGAATAATAGCTTCATCAAAATAAAAGTTACAAAAATAGAAAGTCCTACGAAAACCGACACTTGTTACGCTTTTTCACCCTTTTTCTACTAACCACTAACCACTAACCCAACCACCTACCTTTAACCCAAGCCTAACCCTTCACCCACGAAGTCCTCTTGATATCTACAAAGGTATAAAAGTTAAAAAGGAGGAGGATTGATTGCTTGGCAAGCTTATGGTAGGAATAAGTTCCATGCCGCTCTCGAGTGATTCACTAAAAATACACCTTCGGCCGAGTGTGAGGAATTTCTCCCGTGAGGTATGTGAACTTGTATATAAATGGAATTTTAAAAAAGGCATGTTATGCCCAAATAAGTAATTTCTCCTATGAAACGTTCTAAACAAATCATAACGAATAGGATTGTAAATAGATAAAAATAAAACCCAAAAAGATCTTGGATTCCCAACACTCTACGACAAGCCCAAAACCTTCTCTTCTACCCATTCCATTTGGGAGTGTAAAGCCACATATTAAAGAGTTTTGCTTGAGGACAAGCAAAAGTTCAAGTGTGGGGGTATTTGATGTGTGTAAAATGCAACATATAAATTACATCAAATGAGGCATAAAACTAACCCTTTTTAAGTACTAATGTTGGAAAAAGAGTGTTTTTTGTCTTCCTTTTGTATTTTCAGGATTAAATGAGCTCAAATTCACAAAAGAAGCAAAAAGACAACTAAATCTAACATAAATACAAGAAAAGGAACATGAGTGGACTGCCCGACCCCTCAACGGCATCTTCCCAAGCAAAATAGAGAAGGCAGAAGACTGAATACGCCCCGTGCTCAGCCAGCACGGGGCCGTGCCCAAGAAGCAGCAGAAAAGACAAACCTATAGAAGCTTCTATTGCCCACCACTGGGCCGTGTCCAGTGAACACGGGGGCGTGGCGAAAGTACAGCAGGCGCATTAATTGTAATTGCGAATTACAATTAATGAAGAGAGAGAATGTCAGACAGGCACGGGGGCGTGTCCAGCGGACACGGGGCCGTGCCCAGCCTTCTGTTCAGCCTATAAATAGGAGTGCTTGGTTTCATTTCAACTCATCCCTTGGCACACCACCTCTCTCACACTTCACCCACCACCCACCACCACCATAACACCATCATCCACCACCATCATCCATTGTCCATCGTAGAGTGTGTGAGTCGTCTCGGGATCCAAGATTGATCGTAAGAGTTCTTGACAATCAAGGCCATGTTTGCCTAAGTCTCTTATATCACTTGGTGAAGACTAAGTGTCTAGTGTAATACTTTTTATTTCTAATCTTTTGCACTTTTTACTTGGTTTTGTATTAATGACTTTAATAACTAGTTGCTTATGTTGAAGGTGATCTTTCCTTATCGTTTGTCCGTGGTGTCTTGGCATTATTTTACTGTCTATATAAAATAAAAGATTTTCACCATTCATATCTCCACGGTCTATATGGAGGTATGTTGGCTACCTGGTCGGGGGTTAAGGGAACGGTTTGGTAAAGGTCTTGCCATTGTTCAGCGTTTAGAGGTCCTGCAATGGACCTGGGTCAAATTTAGTAGGACCTCCTTCAATGCTTCACGGTATTGGATGGCGGGGGTCCAAACTCTTTGATCCCCTCATAAGTTAACTACTATTAATACTATAACCCGGCTATTTAGGACTGTATCCCTGCTGACTCAGACTACTTAGCCGAGGGTAATGTCACCGCCAAAAGCGGGGCCTACCATAATTTGCATTAATAACTTAATTAATTATCTTCCAATAATCCACCCTTTTAGGATTGTATCCTTGCTGACTCAAACTACTGGGGTGAGGGTAACGTCACCTTCAAAAGAGGGGCCTACTACAATAACTAAGATAATCTCTTAATTATGTGCAAAAGTGCGGAAATAATCAAAGGTTATACTAGATACGAGTCGGAACCAAGTGATTCATCTTGTCTATCTGTTTTTCTTTTATTTTTATTTTCAGCATTTTAGTTAGTTTTTATTTATTTCTTAGTTTAAAACATTTTTCTAAACTTTTTATTTTGATTAGACGTTGAGGATAAACCGGTACTAAAAGCTCTTGTGTCCTTGGACGACCTCGGTATCTTACCAACGCTATACTACGCCCACGATGGGTGCACTTGCCCATATGTGTGTTTAGTGTTAGTAAAATATCGTGTTTTATAAATTTAAAACTTGACTAAAAAAGTGTTAAAGGGGCTTAAAATATACACCTAATATATATAACACTTCACACGCATCATTGTCCAATGGTAACGTACTGTCGTCCCGACTTACTACTCACAGTGTAGTAAATTTTGTATACAAAACCCCAACATACCGGAAGTAATTGAAGAACTACAAAGACTCAATCACCGTTTAATCACATTGTAAAACATTTAAGGTTTTGTAAAATATTACAAAAAGGTTAACAAAAAGAGGATAAACTCACATTCCTATCTTAGACTTCGCGTAAGGGTTTCCTGGGATTAATCTATAATTTTCACAAATGTACATAGGTTAGTATAATAACCCTTTGAAAATATTAATGATACCCTCCCCGAGACGGTATTCCAACAACTACGTCGGGCAGAACCACGACAGTTGTTACGGAACCCTAAATCAATCGGGCAGCGTATCCGTTACGAAACTGGGGTTATAATACTTACAACGGAGCAGAACCTCGCTAATTAGGGGGGTATATTACCAGATTTATAAAGCCTATATTCAGAAATTGTGATTGAGAACGAAAGAAATGAACGACGGAAAACGAAAACCCGTTGCTTTCTTATATAGGTGCTGAACCTGGGTCTCTCGCGGCCCGCGTAAGAGTAGACGAAGGTCTACGTGGCCCACGTTAAAGCTAGTCAATGGACTAGCTTGTCCGGCTCATCAGGTATGTCCGCCACGATGTCGACACGTGTCGGCCTAGGGTGTCTCTGCGTTCTTGATCTCACACGGCCCGCGTAAGAGTTAAGGTTAGCTTACGCAGCCCGCCTTAACTTAAAGGTCAACGAAATCAGCTTTTAATCCTTGATACCGCCCGCGTAAGGTTGGGGTGGGTCCTATGCGGCCCGCCTCAACTTAAAATTTATTGGTTTTAATTTATTTTAAATACTATAAGGTATTTCGGGCTCGGTTTTCACATACGGGGTGTATTCAAAGACATATTGGGATATTTTAAAATATACTGGGGTGTCGGAAAAATTATGAGGGTGTCGGTTTTATTGAGGATTGTTACATTCTCCCCACCTTGTTTTAGAGCTCGTCCTCGAGGTCTACTGGAACAAGTGCGGATATTTCTTTTGCATTTCAGATTCAAGCTCCCATGTGTATTCAGGTCCTCTTTTGGAGTCCCACTTCACTTTGACCAGAACTAGCCTCTTATGCTTGAGGTTCTTGACTTTCTTGTCTTCAATCTTTAGAGGCCTTTCTACAAACTTGAGTTGTTCATTTACCTCTATATCCTTAAGAGGTACTATCAGTGATTTATCAGCTAAACACTTTTTGAGATTAGATACATGAAATATATCATGGATTCCTGCCATTTCCTCTGGCAGTTGTAGCTGATAGGCTACAAGTCCTATTCTTCTAATAATCTCAAAAGGTCCAACATACCTGGGACTTAGCTTTCCCCTTTTTATGAATCTTACCACTCCTTTCCAAGGAGAGACTTTCA
Source organism: Helianthus tuberosus (assembly GCA_030545235.1). Classification (NCBI taxonomy): domain Eukaryota; kingdom Viridiplantae; phylum Streptophyta; class Magnoliopsida; order Asterales; family Asteraceae; genus Helianthus; species Helianthus tuberosus. Next base: position 72,592,553 of record CM060446.1, on the reverse strand, counting down.
ACAATATTTTATCTCCTACTTGAAACTCCAATGGCTTGCGTCGGTTATCGGCATAGCTCTTTTGTCGATCACATGCTACTTTCAGTCGTTCCTTGACTTGAATGATCTTGTCAGTTGTTTCTTGCACTATCTCAGGTCCAAATAGTTGTTTTTCCCCAATTTCTGCCCAACAGACTGGGGTTCGGCACTTTCGTCCATAAAGTGCTTCGAATGGTGCAGCATTTATACTTGTGTGATAACTGTTATTATAAGAAAATTCTATTAAAGGTAAGTGATCGTCCCAATTACCTCCGAAATCAATTACACAAGCTCTAAGCATGTCCTCCATTGTCTGAATTGTTCTTTCGCTTTGTCCATCCGTTTGAGGATGATAAGCTGTGCTTAGATTTAACTTGGTTCCCATGGCTTTTTGGAAACTTGACAAAAAATGAGAGGTAAATCGGCTATCCCTATCAGAAACAATTGATAAAGGAATTCCATGTAATGAAACAATTTCATTTACATACAATTTAGCTAACTGTTCCATACTGAAAGTTTCCTTCATTGGTAGGAAATGAGCTGACTTGGTTAGCCTATTTATAATCACCCAGATTGTATTATTTCCTTTCTTTGTCTTGGGTAATTTGGTAACAAAATCCATTGTTATAAATTCCCAATTCCACACTGGCATTTCTAACTGTTGTAGAAATCCTGAGGTTTTCTGGTGTTCAGCTTTGACTTGTGAACAAGTTAAACATTTAGAAACATAGGCTGCTATGTCCTTTTTCATTCCTATCCACCAGAAATTCTTTCTTAAATCTTGATACATCTTATCATTTCCTGGATGCATCGTATATTTGGACTTATGGGCTTCTTCTAGTATACGATGTCGTAGGTTTCCTAATTTAGGTATCCACATTCTCCTTTCATAGAATCTCCAAATTCCATCTGTTCCTTGTTCCAATTCTTTTAGCATACCTTTTAATTTTTCAGTATCATCATTGATTACTGATTCTTGTGCTTCTCTTATCTGATCATTTAAATCTACTTGCAGATTTAATTTAAGAAAAAGTACCCTTTTTGGCTTTTCATGATACTTTCGACTTAAAGCATCTGCCACTACATTTGATTTTCCTTCATGATACTGGATATCACAATCATAGTCACTAAGCATCTCCATCCAGCGTCTTTGTCTCATATTCAACTCTTTTTGCTTGAAAACATACCTTAAACTCTTATGATCGGTGAATATGGTAAACTTACTACCATATAAGTAATGTCTCCAAATCTTAAGAGCAAAAATTATAGCTCCTAATTCTAAATCATGTGTTGAATAATTCTCTTCATGATTCTTAAGTTGTCTAGATGCGTAAGCTATAACCTTTTGACGTTGCATTAATACACATCCATAACCTAATTTGGAAGCGTCACAATAGACTACAAAGTCTCCAGTTCCTTCTGGTAATGCTAGTATGGGTGTATGGGTTAATCTTTGCTTAAGGATTCTAAATGCTTCTTCTTGTTTTAATCCCCATTCAAATTTAACAGATTTACTGGTTAGTTTGGTTAAAGGAATGGCTATTCTAGAAAAATCTTGAATAAATCTTCTATAATAACCGGCCAATCCTAAGAAACTTCTAACCTCGGTTGGTGATTCAGGGGTTTTCCATTTAGTAATCGCCTTGATTTTTGTTGGATCCACATGAATTCCTTCATGATTGACTAGGTGTCCAAGAAATTGTACCTGTTCTAACCAAAATTCGCACTTAGAAAACTTAGCATAAAGCTTTTCCTTTCTTAATAAACTTAAAATTGCGTACAAATGCTTTGCATGATCCTCTTTATTCTTAGAGTAAATGAGAATATCATCTATAAAAACAATTATGAATTTATCCAAATATGGCTTACATATTCGGTCCATCATGTCCATAAATGCAGCTGGGGCATTGGTTAAACCAAATGGCATGACAGTAAATTCATAATGGCCATACCTTGTTCTGAATGCGGTCTTAGGAATATCCTATTCCTGTACCTTTAATTGATGATATCCTGATCTTAAATCGATTTTAGAGAAAAATCGAGCTCCTTGTAGTTGATCAAACAGATCATCGATTCTTGGTAATGGGTACCGATTCTTAATCGTGACCTTGTTTAATTCACGGTAGTCAATGCACATACGCATTGATCCGTCCTTCTTTTTAACAAACGGTATCGGCTCCCCATGGTGACGAACTTGGTTGTATAAATCCTTTTTCCAATAATTCGTCTAATTGTTTCTTTAATTCTTGCATTTCTGCAGGTGCCAAACGGTAAGGTGCTTTGGCAATCGGTGCTGTTCCTGGTATTAAATTAATTCTGAATTAAACTTCTCTATCTGGAGGTTGCCCTGGCAATTCTTCTGGAAATACATCTGAAAACTGAGATACTACTGGAATATCTTTTAGTTCTTTTCCTTTAGTGTTAGTGATTATGGAAATCAAATACACTATAGAACCTTTCCTTATATAACTTGCAGTTTTCATTATAGAGATAAATTTTGTGGATCTAGATGGTTTATCTCCTTTAATTATGATCGTTTTACCTTTTGGTGAATTTACTTGAATTAACTTTTGATCACATAAAATACTGGCTTTATTGGCTATTAACCAATCCATTCCTAGAACAATATCGAATCCTTCCAGATTCATGGGATAAAGGTTTGCAATAAATTTCTGATTTAAAATTTCTATGCTTGCTCCCTGCAAGAATTCAGAAATCTTAACGGTTTCTCCATTAGCTGTCTCTACTAAGCATTCTTGTGGTAGTTTAGTTAATGAATGATTTAGAAATTTGCAAAATGATGTATTAATAAAACTTTGGTTTGCACCAGAGTTAAATAATACTTTAGCAAAAACATCATTAACTAAAAACGTACCAGCTATGACATCTGGAATCATCTTGGCTTCATCTGCAGTCAGAACAAATGCTCTAGCATTTTTAGTATTCTTGCTGTTTGTAGCTAGAGCCAATTTTGGGCAATTAGGCTTGATATGACCTTGTTCTCCACAGTTGTAACATATCCTGTTGTTAGCTTTCTTCCTGCAGTCTTCTTCCTTGTGTCCCGATATTTTGCAAAAGTTACAGTATATGGAGCATCTTCCTGAATGCTTTCTTTTGCAATTCTTACAGTAAGGTGTAGAGGTAGAACCTATATTTTTCCCACGATTAAAATTTCCAGAACGAAATTCTTGTGTGAGCTTTTGGGTTAGGTTCCTCCTTTGATCCTCTTCTCGGGTACGAACTAATTCATCTGTCAAGGTATTTGCTAGTTCTACAGCTTCTTCTATAGTTTGAGGTCTAGCTGCCTTGACTACATGTCTTATTTCCCCAATTAATCCCCAGATATAACGGGAGATCAATACTAGTTCAGGTGAAGCAAGGGTTGGCACTATTCTAGCATATTCAAAGAATAATTTAGTATATCCCTTACTATCCACACCAGTCATCCTAAGGTTTAAGAATTTGTTTGCTATCTGTTCCTTTTCATTGGGTGGGTAGAATTTCCTTTCTACCTTGTCCTTAAATTCTTCCTATTCTATATTGTAGGTTTTATCACTTCCTCTTGATTGGAGGATAGTGTTCCACCATTCTAGTGCTGAATTCTTAAACAGATTAGAAGCAAACATTATCTTATCTTCTTCAGCACACTTGCTTATTCTTAAGATTGCCTCAGTCTTCTCTATCCAGCGTAAGGTTGCAATGGCCCCTTCGTTGGCCGAGAATTCCATTGGTTTACAAGACCAGAATTCTTTATAAGAACAGCCGTAAGACACGGTTCTTCTCCTTTTTGGGAATGGGCATTTGAAGTACGGGTCCATTGTTCACGCTGTGTTCTGGTTCAATTGGTCGCTTACTGCTATGCTTACTTTTATTATTCGCTTCTTGAATCGTTTGAATAATAAATGGCATTGCATCTATGATTCCTTGTGCCACTATATGTTGAACGGCACTATTATCCATTTGGTTTCCATTGTTATTGATGCTTGGATTCTCATTAACCACGTTAATGTTACTCTGGTTATCATTATTCAGATTTCCTTGATTTCCTTCGTCGGCCATCTGAATTTTAAACATTTACCAGTCATTAATAAAATACTTAAATAGTTTAAGTAACAACCACATAATACACATATTGGTCAAAAACGTCGTGTATTGCGACTTTAATCTTTTTGCTATAGTAGGCATCAAATACACACTAAAACAGAAATTAAAAATTACAATACTAATATGCCTCGTTAACCACAGAGTGGTCTATACTACGATAGATTTATTATTATACATATTTTATTTATTATTATTACCAACTTTACCATCTCCTTCACGGATATGGATTTCCCCTGAAATCCATTTGGCGCTCATCGTATTTCCATACGAGTTGCTCTCCTACATACCTCATCCTCTCGCTACTTTCTATGATATCTTCTCCAAAATTTCGGAGTTCTTGCAAATTCTCTGCACTCATTGGGGGTGCAGGTACTGGTATTGGCTCTGGGTACTGAGGTACTGGATTCTCCTGAGGGTATGGATTCTCCAAAATCTCCCTAATATATTCATCATTGTCAAAATAGGGATCTAGTGGGTCCAAACCTGGATATGCTGCTATGTTCGGCAAGGTTTCTTCATTTAAGTGATAGCGTGGCACATAATCCCTAAGATCATCAAACCATGGATCATAATTTGGATCTAGAGGATTAGGGGCTGGTATCCTAGGTATCTCCTCAGGGTTAAATTCATGCATTTCTACCTCCATTGGCTGAGTCAAAGGTAAGGGTTGTGGGGCTACTAGTTGTTCCAGATTTGGGTCAGCAACAGTTGTAGCTAGGATATGGAAATTGGCTAGGCTTCTATTAAGCATATCTTGTGTATGGGCATCTGTCTTTCGCTTAACGGCTGCTAAGGCTCTTTGCTGTTGCAACTTTCGCATTCTTTTCCTACGCGCAAATGCTTCCTTACTGAACCATCCTCGTTTCTTATGAGGGAATGGCTCTTCTGACTGAGCTTTAAAGGCAAGCATTCCTTCTTCCTGATCAGCAGAATACCCAGAAAGGGCAGGCTGTGAAGAGGTACCTTCACTCCTAGGTGAATCAGACAACTGACGACACATGTCTGAGGGTCCTTGATCACTCATACTGTAAACTAACAAATAGTCAAATAACACAAAACACATAATCACATAAATTATTTCTTAACACAAAATTTAGAATTTAAGTGTCAGCAGAACACTTCTTTGGCTTAGACCAGTGGCTAGGCTCTGATACCACCTTCTGTCGCAACCCCCGATCCCTTATCTGTCCCTGGAACGGGCGGACGCGAACTCAGAATTTTGGTGGTATCAGTTGGTTAATTTGGCAGCGGAAATTTCATCAGGACCGTAGTTAGGAAATGTTTATCAGAGTAAAACCACCACATTTAATATTAATAATCACATGGGTAAAACCCAAGTTTCTTATTACAATATATTTATAGGGATAAACCCTATTTTATTGAATTTAAAACATCGTCTTTTAGGTAACTTTTATAGCCACGTTTTTCCCAAGCCTTCAGTGCTCTGCAGCTGGCTTTTTACTAATTGGCTGTCACATTGTGTTACCTGAAACGCGTTTTAAAAACATTTGTCAGTGGGAAATACTGATGAGTGAATCCCAGTTTAATCAAGAAACATTTTATCAATTAAAACAGTATTGAGAGCGATCACATTGTTTATTTCTACACAATTACTCATTCAGTACAGTCAATCCTGAATAGTGGGTCATATTACACATTGGCTAACTCGTTGTCCAATGGTAATGTACTGTCGTCCCGACTTACTACTCACAGTGTAGTAAATTTTGTATACAAAACCCCAACATACCGGTAGTAATTGAAGAACTACAAAGACTCAATCACCGCTTAATCACATTGTAAAACATTTAAGGTTTTGTAAAATATTACAAAAAGGTTAACAAAAAGAGGATAAACTCACATTGCTATCTTAGACTTCGCGTAAGGGTTTCCTGGGATTAATCTATAATTTTCACAAATTTACATAGGTTAGTATAATAACCCTTTGAAAATATTAATGATACCCTCCCCGAGATGGTATTTCAACAACTACGTCGGGCAGAACCACGACAGTTGTTACGGAACCCTAAATCAATCGGGCAGCGTATCTGTTACGAAACTGGGGTTATAATACTTACAACAGAGCAGAACCTCGCTAATTAGGGGGTATATTACCAGATTTATAAAGCCTATATTCAGAAATTGTGATTGAGAACGAAAGAAATGAACGACGGAAAACGAAAACCCGTTGCTTTCTTATATAGGTTCTGAACCTGGGTGTCTCGCGACCCGCGTAAGAGTAGACGAAGGTCTACGCGGCCCGCGTTAAAGCTAGTCAACGGACTAGCTTGTCTGGCTCATCAGGTAGGTCCGCCACGATGTCGACACGTGTCGGCCTAGGGTGTCTCTGCGTTCTTGATCTCACACGGCCCGCGTAAGAGTTAAGGTTAGCTTACGCGGCCCGCCTTAACTTAAAGGTCAACGAAATCAGCTTTTAATCCTTGATACCACCCGCGTAAGGTTTGGGGTGGGTCCTATGCGGCCAGCCTCAACTTAAAATTTATTGTTTTTAATTTATTTTAAATACAATAACGTATTTCGGGCTCGGTTTTCACATACTGGGATATTTTAAAATATACTGGGATATTGGGATACAATAACGTATTTCGGGGTGTATTCAAAGACATATTGGGATATTTTAAAATATACTGGGGTGTCATAAAAATTACGAGGGTGTCGGTTTTATTGAGGATTGTTATAATGAGACATGGATCAGATGGTAATCCGATCGGGTGGCAATCCGATCGGATAGCCAGTCGATCGGGTGGCAATCCGTTCGGATGGTCACCCGATCGGGTGGCCATTCGATTGGATTGTCACCTCTGTGGTTAAGTGATGTGTTTGTGTATGATGGTTTGTACTTTGAAGTCTTCGTTGTAGCATTTTAAAAATAGAAAAGTATCTCTACCTTTCAGGTCGGTCGGTCGAACGGCCGTTCGATCGGACAGCAATCTGATTGGTGAGACTTCTTAGTTTGAGAACAAGTTCACAGTAGGATGGTCACTCGATCGGATGGCTATCCGATCGGGTGGCAATCCGTTTGTATTGAACATGTTGAAAATTGTTTAAGTATTCAAGTCCCAAGCATCACACGATCGGACGATCACTCGATCGGGTGGCAACCCGATCGGGTGGCTATCTGTTTCAACGTTCGGATCTTTGAATAGGTTGAAAAATAGTTTAAGTGTGGGACCAAAGTGCAAGCCGATCGGATGGCTGCCCGATCGGATGGCAATCCGTCCTAGTGGCCTAATCGTCTTGACACTTGGTTGTTGTTGGTAGTTTGTAGCTTTTGATCGAGACGATGTGGTACGTGCTAAGCAACAGAGCCTCGTCAATTCCCAAGTGATCCGATCGGACATGAATCACCCTAGTCCGGTCAGTAAGTGGTTCGAGCTGGTGGTTCATGCTTAACCCGAAAACCGGTTGTCTTTTCGATAGAACCAGATCTAGGATCAACACTTCACTAAGAATGAGTAGAAGATCGAAACTTGTCCTTATTCTATCGGTTTTGAGTGCATTGAGTGTAAAAGAGTTGAAAGAAAGTTAGAAAACCATCTTTCAATCCTTTTCACCATGAATACGTTCAGATCTATGAAAGCTCTTTGTTTATTCATATGGAAATCATTCAGATCTAAGTTGTTCTTGGTGTATTGAAGCCAAAACATGAAGTTCATAAGAACCCCATGATGACATCATCCTAGAACACCTCAAATCTAGTGATTTCACGGTTAAAAGTTAAGATTCAAAAGATAGAAAGGTGTAGGAGTGCGTGTAGATTAAGAAAGTACAAGATTTAGGTTGAAAACTTACAAGATTTGAGAGAAATCGGAAGAAATGCGGGCTGATGCGAGTTGGTCGAACAAAGGAGCTGTCACTATCAAAGAGGTGACAAATGGGGGTATTTATAGGGTTTCCATAAAAGGAAAGTGGGGGAAAAGGCTGGTCGATCGGGTGGCAGTCCGATTGGGTGGCAACCCGATCGGGTGGCAACTCGGTCGGGTGGCAACCCGATCGGATGGCCACTTGATCGGTTGGCCACTCGATCCACTTGACCGGCGCGATGAGTTTTGGTGTTTCGATTCGAGTGTTGAGCGTTGCGATGCGATTCGAGAGAGCGATGCGATGGAATTACTCATCAAATTACTTTTAATCCCAACTACTATATCTAACATACAATCATTCTAAATAACTTGCGTTTAGCGTTCTTAATTCGATTTGCGATGCGATAGATTGCGATTTCGATTATAAAACCTCAACATAAACATAACATGCACAAGTAACACATAAATGGCACACACACGTAATGAATATCTAGAACACATAATTCGAGTTGCGATTGCGATAGCGATAAGCGATAAATCGATTAAATATGCGATTAATTTGCGATTAAACCTCGATTATTAACAAGTACTCCACATAATACAACTAATGCGATAACATAAATAGATTATCTACAAGTCAAAGAAGTCAAAACAGGAGTTGAGCAAGGAGTGACAGATCGCATTTAGCAATCTTGTCTTCCTCTGACTTCAATCTTGACTTTGACTTTGACTTTCGAAACACGAGGTGTTACACACAGCGTCCTTCTTCATTGTCGGCCAATAATATCCTGTTCTAAGGATCCTTGAGAATAGTGCTCTGCCCCCAGTGTGGTTCCCACAATCTACTGCATGAAAATCCTTCAAGACTTCATGAATTTTTGTATCCTCAATGCATCTTAAATATGGACCTGCAAGAGACCATTTATATAAGATGTTATTTAGTAATGTAAATTGAGATACCTTAATTTTAAAAGCTCTAGGATTTTCTCCAGCACGAATCTCTCCATTCTGTATATATCTTAGGATTGGAAGGATCCAGGATCCTGAATTCGATTGTGCACCATCCCTAGGTACAATTGTAGAAATCATCCACTATCTCCATGGTTATGTTATCCTCAATAGCAAGGGTTAAGATGCGGATGATGGGTATCTTAGCATTCTCTGGAATCTTCAATGATGATCCAAGGTTAGCTAGGGCATCAACTGCTGCATTTTCTTCCCTGGGTACCTGTGTTAAACTAAAAGAAGCAAAAGAATCTGCCAATTTCTTGACTATTTCTAAGTACTTGATTAACTTTTCACCTTTGACATCATAAGAACCGTTATAATGGTTAGTAATTAATAGAGAATCTACGTGTACTTCAAGATACCTGATCCTCATATGCTTGGCTAATTGCAAACCTGCTATCAAGGCCTCATACTCAGCCTCATTATTGGTGGTTTGGAATTCCTAAGTAATTGATTGGGGTATAATGTCCCCCTGTGGCGATTTTAGTAGTATGCCTAGTTCGGTTCCCTTGACATTTGAAGCCCCATCTGTGAAGAGTGTCCAAGGATCCTTGGTCTTCTCAAGTTGTTGAACTTTTAATTCAGCTTCCCTTTGTAGATCACTACTGAAATCAGCCACAAAATCAGCTAAAACTTGGGACTTGATGGCATTCCTGGGTTCATACTTAATGTCATGTGCACTAAGCTTGACTATCCACCTTGCCATTCTACCTGACATTTCAGATTTCCTGAGAACATTCTTAATAGGAAAGTTCGTTTTCACAATAATAGTGTAAGTTTTGAAATAATGTCTATGTTTAGTGGAAGCCATAATTAAATCAAAAATTAATTTCTCTAAATGAGAATACCTGGCCTTAGCATCAAGTAGACTTTTACTTACGTAGTATACCGGATGTTGAGAGCCTTCATGATCCTTAACTAGGACCGCACTTACTGCTTTAGCTGAAACAGCTAAGTACAATGATTCTCCATTTTCTGGTTTCATCAGGGCTGGTGCTGAGAATAGATAATCCTTAAGAGCCTTGAGTGCAGCTTCATGCTTATCAGTCTACTCAAACTTCTTATTCTTCCTCAATATATCTTACCTGCCTTGAGCAATTTGTCTACCTCTTCTTGGATAGTGGCATTTCTTTCGGGTGCAAATTTCCTTCTTTTTTGGTGTATTGGCTTGAAAGACCTGTCAATACCAAGTTTATAAGTAATAACATCCTTAGATATACCTGTCATGTCTTCATGTTTCCAAGCAAAGGTAGACTTTCTTCTTTTCAAGAAGGATATTAAATCCTGCTCAAGACTGTCTAGGATCCCGGATCCTATATAAATTTTGGATTCAGGATCCTCTGGGTTCAACAGAATATCCTTGACGTCTTGCTCTCTTGCCTCCATGACGTCTTGCTCCTTGGAGGCTGGTTTCATTGAAGAAGTGTAACAGTTCTTTGCCTCCTGCTGGTCACTCTCTATCTTCACCACACCCCATAGAGTTGAAAGCTTGACACATTGATGATATGTTGAGGGGGACTGCCTTCATATCGTGTATTCATGGCCTGCCAAGGATAACATTACAGCAAGATAAGCAATCAATAACACATAATTTTTTAACAGAATTCACTCCCTCTATATAGATAGGAAGTTTAATGTCCCCCAATGTATTCTTTGTCTCTCCACTGAATCCCATAAGGACAGATGATCTCAGGACAATGTCAGAGTCAGGAATATTCATTCTTCTGAGAACATCCAACTGGATTATGTTCACTGAGCTTCCCCCATCAATGAGAATTCTCCAAACAAAATGGTTAGAGATAAATAATGTAATAACTAGACCATCGTGATGAGGATCCTGTAAGTCCACACAGTCATCCTCATCAAAGGATATCACTTTCTGCTGGGTAAGGATGGAAGTCCGAACAGGTTTGTCCCCATTCTCCATCATTGTTTCCTTTGCATGCCTCTTAGCTGCCGAGAATGAAGTGCCACAAATATCAGAGCCACCGGATATGAAATGGATAATTTGAGCATCGGCTGGGGGAGGAGGAGCTTTTCAGGGATTTTCTCAGAACCTGGATCTTTGATTTTTTCCTTCCGAGTAACTCCTTCAAGTATCCTATGCTCAAAAGTTAACCTATCCGCTTCCTTAATGTTGTGCACTCATCTGTGAAATGACCGAAATCCTCATGATAAGCACACCATTTTGATTTATCCTTGCTAGCCGCATACTTCTCATTCTTTCTTGGCCACCTGGACTTGTCATCTAAATTCTGCAAAGCAATGAATAGTTCACTATTATCAGCAGAAAAACAATATTCAGAAATGTGAGGATAATCCTCATCGTCTTCCTCTTGTTCCACAACATGCACATTCTGGTTGTCATGCTTGGAGTATTGCTTGGATCAGTTATTCTTGAAATAGGATCCTTGTTTGTCTTGCTTTGAGGATCCTGACTATCTCTCCTGGATCCTTTTGTCATCCTCTAAACGGATGAACCTAAGGGCCCTGTTCCTTACCTCATCTAGGTTCCTGTAAGGTGTCATAACAAGATCATCATAGAACTGTGAATCCTTAAGTAAACCCATTTTAAAAGCTTCAACAGCTGTAGCAATGTCTAAGTTAGGAATTTCCAAGGATTCTCTACTGAATTTAGTTATGTAATCCCTTAATGATTCATTATGACCTTGGGTGACCCTATATAAATCACTAGTTAACCGTTCAAATCTCCTACTACATGAAAATTGACTATTGAACAAGTTAACCAAATTAGAAAATGAAGTAATTGAGTAAGGAGGAAGACTTAGCATCCATTTCAGAGCTGATCCAGTCAATGTGGATCCGAAACCCTTGCAAAGACAGGCTTCTTTTAACCTTTCTGGAATGGGATTAATCTCCATTCTTTCCATGTACTGTGCCACTTGTTCTTCTGGGTCAGTGGTACCATCATACAACTTCATATTAGGTGTTTGAAACCTCTTTGGTATCTTTGCATCACATATAGGTGGTGCAAAATGAGATATTCTGTGACTCCCATCAGGGATCTCAGGAATGGGCTTAACCACTCCTGGAACGCTGGATATCATATCCTTGAGTTTTTGCAATTCTCTTGCCATAGCTTGGTTGATTCCGGATTCCTGCACAAAGCCATGGTTAGTATTATAAGATGTATTTAAAGTGTTACCTCCTGATTGATTCGAGGCTGGGATTCTAGATGTGAATCCGAATTGATGTGATTCTGGTATGATCGAGGGACCAGATGAAGCAATAGTCTGCATGGGGATGAAGTCTCCCAAATGAATTTCTGAACTTCTTGGTTGTAGACTCCTTAAGGATCCTTGATCCTGAAAGATGTTAGATCTAGGATACACCGAAGCTGAAGGTCTTGGAGGATATTCCATGGATCTGTGAACCTGGGATGAGGATCCTTGAACCTGAGATGAGAATCCAGGGTACTGAGAGTAGGATCCTTGAAGTGACTGCGTCCCCATGTATCCTCCTGAACTAGAGAAGGATCCTTGATGCTGGAAGGAGGATCCTGAAAGCTGGAAATAGGATCCTTGAGATTGCGTCATTGTCGATGATCCATAATGCATACTCGATGATCCACCCTGGTACTGGACACCTGACGCCGTGGAATGCTGGCTAGTTGTGGCTGGAGTTAGAGGTGTACAAAAAAAATGGTTTTAGAATCGAAACCAGGAAAAAAACCGAAACCGGATTTTTTTAACCGGTTTTTTTATAACCGAACCGGTTTTATAACCGAACCGCCGGTTATAGACCGGTTAGGATTCTTGGTATGAAAAACCGGTTAATAACCGAAACCGGTTTTAAAAAAAAACCGGTTAAACCGGCTAAAAACCGTTTTTTTTTTTGCAAAAACCGGTTAAAAACCGATCCCAACCGGTTACACCGGTTATTGTTTTGGACTTGAAAAACCGGTTAGTAACCGAAACCGGTTATTAAAAAAACTGGTTTTCATTTTGGATGAAAAAAACCGGTTCGGTTAATAACCGAAACCGGTTTTTGAAAAAAACCGATTTGTACACCTCTAGCCGGAGTATCAAAATTCAGTGATCTAGGCAGCAATGGAGAATGATCCTCCGCTGATCTCTTCAATTTCTTGATTTCATCAATTTCTCGAAGGACCCTGTCATTAGTTTTGTCCTGCTGCTGCATGTAATCCTTCATCTGCAAAATCAAAGAATAAAGATCATTGTTAGTAGGACCAGAAGAAACATCAGTAGTTGCTTTTGTGAAAACGGGGGTATGTTTCTTCGCAGCATTCTCAACATTCTTCTGGGATCCAGAAGGAACATGAGGTAAAGGTGGAATGCTCTGTGAAGAGGTGATCGCTGGCATGGAGCTCGAAGTGTTCTTCGCATGAGAAGCCATGTGGTTGAAGGTAATGAACAGAAATGAATGAAATGAACAAGATTTTTCAAGAATGAAGCACCGATTGCCCTACGGTGGGCGCCAAACTGTTTTGGTCAAAACTCACACAAGGATAATGTAACAAAATCTGATTTTTGTGAGGTTAGATGCTTGGTTAATTGAACAAATGTATGAACGAATAGCAAATGAAATCAACGATGAACACCGAGATTTATACGAGGAAAAAGTCCTTGATCTTTAGAAGATCTCCGGCATAAAAAACCTCGGGTGATGGAAACTACCGATCACCAACTATATTGCATAAAAAAGATTACAAATTTGGATGATACAAGCTCAATACAACGATTTCTAGTGTGTTTGTGTGTGTGTTCGGCAATGTTGATCAGAGAAATCGAATACAGGGTGTTGTGTCACTAAAAATGAGCTTATTACCCCTTAAAAGATAAAAAATATCAAGTAACAAACTTTCCGAAAAATGTGCAAGTCACCCATGTTCTCCAAAACAGTTATTTTTCATCAAGCACGTGCCTATATGAAGCATATTCTACGAGATTCCAGCAAAGACTAAGTCCATGTCGTCCATTACATGTGTTAAACGTTAAAAACGTGACAATTGTTAAAAACATAAACAATAGTAAGGATCCTGGATCCTCAGACTCCCTGCATTATCCGTTAAGGATCCGTGATCCATGCCCAGTCTCAGGATAGATGATCCTTAGCATAAAATTCATGCCCTAACAATTAGGAATTGATAATCATAATATAATTAATTATTTATAACAATATGTAGCTTTTATGATGTTATATATATTTCTATTTTACCATGCTACTCTCTTACCACTTCGTTTGTTATTGGTAGTTCTTTATTCCTGTATTTCTAGTTCGTTTTTGTTAGTGTATTGTTTGATTTCAAGCAGAAGGTCTTCAACCTCTCTATCCTCAGGGATAGAGGTAAGATTTGTGAGACATCTCACACAAGGGATGAGCATTTGGTACCTGTACCGGTACCCACTTTCTGCGTTTTTTGATACCGGTATTTACGGGTAAAATACCGGTACCGAACGATACATTCGGTACCGGTACCCACTTTTTCCGTTTTTCGGTACCAGTTCGGTAATAGTACCGGTTCGATACCGAATGAGTACCGTGCTCATTTCTATCTCATACTCCCCAGATCCTATAATAGTTTTGCAATCTACGGGCTTCACTCGGTACGATTATTGTTGTTATTATACCATTATATCTCCTATGCATTTACAAAATTATAGTGATTTTCAACAAAATGTTCTCTTGTATCCAAGAATTTTGTTCAAACTTAACAAAAACTCTATTATGTTTCAAAGAAGGTAAGTTGAAACCTATAATCTACTCACCTTCAAATTTGTTATATACGTTAAACCCTAATTTCACATGAGAATCCTTCTATATCCCAATTCAACCTTTATGTTTTACAATATGATCACCACATTACCTTTTGTTCTTGGCAATTTTAATCCTTAACTTGAAATTTCTTTTCAGGTCATATATATTGGACATGACAATATGTTGGTACAACTCACAAAAAGATATATAACTCCAATGGATGGTAGCTAGGTAGCTATTGATATTCTACAAAAGCTTGGACAATAACCTGCACAGTCACGAGGTGTGGAGAGTGAAAGAAAGAAAGATTGATTGATGAGTGTAATCTATCCAAACACACGAGAGGAAACTTGTTAAAATATGCCAAAAATAGATACTTAATTTAATAAACAAATAAAAGGCATTCAATGTTTTTCCAACTAGTATTATTCTGCCATCCTACAAACCTACTAACCCAGTCAAATACGTAAACTACTTATCAGAATATTTATGATTTTTTAAGTTTTTGGGTATTGATTACAGAGAGATAGATAGAGAGCTCTCATGATAAGTTGTTATATTGGTTAGTCACTTGGTTTCTCTTCTTAAGGTTTTAAGTCTAACTCTCACTAGCATCACTTTGAAGGACGTTGGTGGTGGCAATGAAGTTTAGAACTAGGCCTCTCTAGAGGTCACCAATTCAAAACCGAGCCGAACCGGGTTTTACTTTAGTGGGCCTTTGGGCGGGCGACATTTCCCCGGAACTGGTGGCTTGGTGGCTCGGGTATGCATCAAACTATAACCATTACGGAGGAGGAAATGTATCTGCTCGATTAAAGAAATTTTAGAATACTTATCCGGTGATTTAGTTGACCATTCAAAAAAAGAAAAATAGAAAGAAGGTAGGAATAAATTTTTTGGGTATAAGAATAGAATGAATCTTTTTAAACTCCGAAACTTAAACCTGTATTTGTTATTTTAGTTTTCTAACATGATTAAGAATTAAATAAGGCAAATGTTTAACAATTGTTTATGTTTCTCAGAAAAAATAAAATAATTTTATATAACTTTTCTAATGATGGTTAAGTTTTTTACTTTGATTATATAAAATATTGATAATTCACATGTAAAGATAATTATTCAGATTTAATACTTACATGAATACGTATTTCTATTGTGTTTATTAATACTTACATTAAAAATCTTGACAGTGAAGTTAAAGTGGTCTTTAGGAGTAATTCCCATCCATTGAAACAACAGTTGGCAGCTTTCCTCAATGTCATTTTCAAAGAAAAAAGTTGTCCATCATGATCCCATAAAACCAGGAGCCAATCCCTTTTCATTTTCAGGATGGAAAACCATAATACATATCAACTTTCAACTCTGCTTTGGTCCGTGTACTTTTGCAACCAAGTTATCAATTTTTAATGTCACACCCTGACTTTTGCAGAAGCGTATGATGTGTGACTTGTTCAATACCATTGCATTCAATCATAATAAACAACTATATGATCAAAACGATGTTCATCCATTCATTAAGTTGTAAATATTACAAACACCAATTATTTAAATTTCAAACAACCCAACCTTCGACTAAGATACAAATCAACAAAAGTGGATGACATCTAAACTTGGAATTTACTTCTAGAAACAACACCAACGCCCAAGATCCAACTTGTTACCTGAAATACATGTAATTTTGAAAAATATCAACAAAAGTTGAGCGAGTTCATGCGTTTTGTATGAGTACTGATAAGCTTGGAAACATTTGAGAGATTCCTTTGAAAAACAGGTATGAAAAGAATTTATGAATAGATCAAATTAATGTTTTGCAAGGACACTAATGCATGTGGAGACATAGGGAGTACTCAATATGAGTAGGCTTATACCCTCGTTGATTTCCTCGACCGTGTCGAATTTCCCCATCGACTGTGTCAATTTACCGTGAACGTGTCAATTTACCTTGACTGTGTCAATTTTACCCTTGACCGTTGTCGATCCACCTCGACTGGGACACCGAAGCACTCAAGTGGTCACATAAGGACCATGAGTGGGGCTCGGCCGTACCCGTTAGATCTAACCTTCGTCCATAATTAAGAGTTAATGGCATTTCAATTTCAATCTATGCTCACATGATCTATAATTCATTTCATAGCCAATTCATACCATTTAAACGTATGCAACATGTATTCCACCCCCGAGAGTTTTAAATCCGAAAACAGTTAAGAGAAAAGGGGGACATGAACTCACGGTTGTGCGTTCTTCAATCCGACGTAACTCAAGCTGCTACTAGTGTGCACGACTTCCTACAACGTACTACGGTCTATTAGACGAGCGGGTCGTGCCTTGACTTAGTATTAATTAGTGTCTTTGAGTTACGTTTCTTTGTGTCCTGAATATTATTCCAAGTTATATAATTATTTGTTAAAATAATAAATATTTTAACTTAAATTATATTTATGAATTTTGGAATACTAGTTAAAATAATACATTTTAACTTGCCAAGTTTATGTATTTGTACTTGTATAACTCCCCAAGGATGGGTGTATTTGTATTCTTATCCTTCTATATTTTTGCCAAGTATCGATGACGTATTCCGGTGTGTAATTATACGTACGAGAATACATATTTCTATTGTGTTTATTAAGTATCTCATACTTAATTTTTGTATTAACCTTTCCGGAATATTATTTCTAATAAAAATACCTCAATATATATTTCCAAAATATATATTCTAAGAAATATTACATAGAAAAATTATTTAGAATTTTTCCTCGGCAAAAATATTTATACTTTTCATATAAGTGTCAAAAATAATATATTTCCAAGTCTAACTTATAAAATATATATGAATCTATTTTTCACCCAAAAATAATATGTCCAAAGTTTGTTTAAGAAAATATATATTTTCTCCCAAAAATAATATATCTTCTAATAATTCCAAGAAAATATATATCTTTACTTACACAAAAATAATATATTTTCTTCTTGTAAAAAAATATGATATATTTTGTAATTATTGTAAGAATCATACTTTTGTTTTCTTGGTGTCCAAAATACTAATTACCAAAACATACTAATGAATTTATTTCCGGAATATTTTTGTGAGTTATATTCCTTGTTCGGTTTCTCCAATATTTTGGGTATCTTTTGTACATTCATTCTCTTGGAATTTTGGTAATATTTTGGATTGTAATTTCCTGATATTTTGGTGAGTTATATTATTTCAAGCCCTAAAATAATATGACTAATACACATAATATACAAATAATCACACACATGGTGACATCTAAATATATATTTCCTAAATACTTATTTAGTCATTTTTATTTACAAAAACCAACTCCAATACTTATTATCTTGTGACAAAAATTATGGCAAACTTTATATAAAATTTCATGGTTTAAAATATACTTGCAATTATTTGTTTAAAAATAATTTTTCTAAGTGTTATATTTTTAGAAAAATTTTGCCATAGTTTCCTCTTAAAAGCTTTATGCTAAGTTTTCTAAGTGCGAGTTTTGGTTAGAACAGGTACAGTTTCTTGGACATTTAGTCAATCATGAAGGAATTCATGTGGACCCCACCAAGATCGAAGCGATTACTAAATGGAAAACCCCTGAGTCACCAACCGAGGTTAGAAGTTTCTTAGGATTGGCCGGTTATTATAGAAGATTTATTCAAAATATTTCAGGAATAGCCATTCCCTTAACCAAGTTAACCTGTAAATCCATTAAGTTTGAATGGGGACCAAAACAAGAAGAAGCCTATAGAATTCTTAAGCAAAGACTAACCAATGCACCCATACTAGCGTTACTAGAAGGAACTGAAGATTTTATTGTTTATTTTGACACTTCTAAGTTAGGTTATGGATGTGTATTAATGCAACGTCAAAAGGTTATAGCTTACGCATCTAGACAACTTAAGAATCATGAAGAGAACTATTCAACCCATGATTTGGAATTAGGAGCCATAATTTTTGCCCTTAAGATTTGGAGACATTACCTTTATGGTAGTAAGTTTACCATTTTTACCGACCATAAGAGTTTAAGGTATGTTTTTGGGCAAAATGAACTAAATATGAGACAAAGGCGCTGGATAGAAATTCTTAGTGATTATGATTGTGATATCCAGTATCATGCAGGAAAGGCAAATGTAGTGGCTGACGCTTTAAGCCGAAAGTATCATGAAAAGCCAAAAAGGGTACGTTCTCTTAAGTTAAATCTACAAGTAGATTTAAATGATTAGATTAGAAAAGCACAAGAATCAGTAATCAAGGATGATACTGAAAAGTTAAAAGGAATGATTAAAGAATTAGAACAAGGAACCGATGGAATTTGGAGATTCCATAAGAAAAGAATATGGATACCTAAATTAGGAAACCTACGTCCCCGTATATTAGAAGAAGCCCATAAGTCTAAGTATACGATGCATCCTGGAAGTGATAAGATGTATCAGGATTTAAGAAAGAATTTTTGGTGGATAGGAATGAAAAAGGATATAGCAGCTTATGTTTCTAAGTGTTTGACCTGTTCACAAGTCAAAGCTGAACATCAGAAACCCTCAGGATTGCTGCATCAGTTAGAAATGCCCGTATGGAAATGGGAATTGATAACAATGGATTTTGTTACCAAATTACCCAAAACAAGAAAATGTAATGATACAATCTGGGTGATTGTAGATAGGCTAACTAAGTCAGCTCATTTCCTACCAATGAAGGAAACTTTCAGTATGGAACAATTAGCTAAGTTATATGTAAATGAAATAGTTTCATTACATGGGATTCCTTTATCAATTGTTTCTGACAGAGATAGTCGTTTTACCTCTCATTTTTTGACAAGTTTCCAAAAAGCCATGGGAACCAAGTTGAATCTAAGCACAGTTTATCATCCTCAAACAGACGGACAAAGCGAAATGACAATTCAGACAATGGAAGATATGCTTAGAGCTTGTGTAATTGATTTCGGAGGTAATTGGGACGACCACTTACCATTAATAGAATTTTCTTATAATAACAGTTATCACACAAGTGCCGAACCCCAGTCTGTTGGGAAGAAATTGGGGAAAAGCAACAGTCTGGACCTGAGATAGTGCAGGAGACAACCGATAAGATCATTCAAGTCAAAGAACGACTGAAAGCAGCACCTGATCGACAAAAGAACTATGCTGATAACAGACGCAAGCCGTTAGAATTTCAGGTAGGTGACAAGGTATTATTGAAAGTCTCTCCTTGGAAAGGAGTTGTACGATTCATCAAGAGGGGAAAGCTAAGTCCCAGGTATGTTGGACCCTTTGAGATTATTAGAAAAATAGAACCTGTAGCATATCAGCTACAACTGCCAGAAGAAATGGCAAGAATACATGATGTATTTCATGTATATAATCTCAAGAAATGCTTAGCTGATGAATCACTGGTAGTATCTATTAAGGATATAGAGGTAAATGAACAACTTAAATTTGTAGAAAGACCTCTACAGATTGAAGATAGGAAAGTCAAGAACCTCAAGCACAAGAGATTAGTTCTGGTCAAAGTGAAATAGGACTCCAAAAGAGGACCAGAGTACCCATGGGAACTTGAATCAGAAATGCAAAGGAAATATCCACACTTGTTCCAATAGATCTCGAGGACGAGCTCTAAAATTAGGTGGGGAGGATATAACAACCCTCGAAATATTTTCGACACCCTAAAAATAATTAAAATATCCCAATATGCCCTAAAATACACCCCATACGCGAAAATGGACCCCGAATACCTTAAATTTTATTAAAATTATTTAAAAACAAGAAAATAGGGGCCCTGGCGGGCCGCGACAGACTCCACTTGAGTTTACGCGGGCCGCGAGTGCCTGGGAAAGTGGCGCAGCCCTGAGCTGCCACGTGGCCTATCACCTGTCGAAGCTACCCAATGATCGGACAAAGCTAGAGCCGTAGACCCCTATGTCGCGGCCCGCGACAGCCCCTGCCTTCCTTCGTCGCGGGCCGCGACGGACCTGTCGACCAGCACTATAAAAGAAGGCCTCGGGCCTTCAGTCCAACTCGTCCCAAATCTTTCTTTCTCTCGCAAATTCTACGTGGTGTACGCTATACTTGGGTATAATACCCCCTAAATAACGAAGTTCTGCTCCGTTGTAAGTATCATAACCCCTGGATACGTATTAGATACGCTACCCGATTGATCTAGCGTTCCGTAACGGCTGTTGTGGTTATGCCCGACGTAGTCGTTGGAATGCTGTCTCGGGGAGAGTATTACTAATGTTAAAATGGGTTATTATACTAACACGTGTGCATTTGTGTAATTTATAGATTATCACCAGGAAACCCTTATAGAAAACCTAAAACAACAAAGTGAGTAATCTCCTTTTTGTAAACAGTTTTTACAAAACCTTAAATATTTTACAATGCAATTTAGCAATGATTGAGTCTTTGTAATTCTACAATTACTGCCGGTATGTTGCGGTTTTGTATACAAAATGTGAGACACGTTGCCATTGGACAAAGAGTTAGCCAATGTGTAATATGACCCACCAGTCAGGATTGACAGTACTGAATGAGTAATTGGGTAGATGTAAACATTGTAATCGCTCTCAATACTGTTTAAATTAATAAATTTTTTCTTGATTAAACTGGGATTCACTCACCAGTATTTCCCACTGACAAAATGTTTTTAAACGCGTTTCAGGTAACACAATGTGAAAGCCAACTAGAAGCCAGCTAGACAGCACTGAAGGCTTGGAAAAGTGGCTATAAAAGTTACCTAAATAAAGAAGGCATTTTATTTCAATAAAATGGGATTTATCCCTATAAATCAGTTTGTAATAAAAACTTGGGTTTATCCGAATGTGTTTATTTATATAAAATATGGTGTTTTACTCTGATAAAATATTTCCTAACTATGGTCCTGATGAAATTTCCGCTGCCAAATTAATAAACACCGATACCACCGACACTGAGTTCGCGGCTGCCAGTTCCCGGGACAGATAGGGGGCGGGGGTTGCGACAGAATTTAATGGTTCTAGTTAGGTATTTTATGTGTTTAGTGTTTATGATATGTAATATGATGTTCGGTGACCATAACTAGCTTTGTAACACTAAAACAATGCTTCTAGTAATAATTTTATGTTTCGGGTAGTGTCCGTTTGTTTGGTTCGTTACTGTTCGTTAAAGTGCTAAATTGCGCAGTTTAGTGTGCTTTACGTTGTCTTTCATGACAGTTTAGATTCCCGACACCCAGGAAGGTATCCAGGACCATTAAATTATAATTCTGCATTATATTTAGATGTTAAAAGCTGAATTTTTGCTGAATTTATTTATTTTCTGCAGAATTCTGCAGTTTTAGTGTGTTTCTGGCACTTTCCGGTACCTTTGTCATCACTAGGAAGGCAGTTTTGTAATCCCTACTTTCCTACACACTATACTAGTGTGACACTTGGTCCTGGGGCTTATTTTGTATCTTAACATCTTGTCTGTCAAAGTACTGAACTCCCGTCAGTACTTCTAGTTTGTCTGGTAACTGTGCCAATTCTTTTCTGTGCATTAGTAGAACTATATTGTGTTGTATGTAGTAATGATAAAAGTCTTGCAACAAGAAATGCCATTGTATGTATATAACAAAAATCAGAATTTCATTCGTCTTGTAAACTAGATCATGCACAATTATTAAAGCACATATTTCTGTTTAATTATTGTACGGAATGCATGGAAAAGTGTCAGTTGTCACATTCTCCCCCCGTTAAAAGAATTTTGTCCCGAAATTCAAGCTATGCCATCGAGCGCAGTGGAGTTGTGAATCAAATGTGGTCACTTAGGCTTAATTTGGTCTTCAGGTTCCCAAGTAAACTCTGGGCCATGATATGAATTCCAACGAATTCTAACAAATCAATTACGACTTCTCCATGTTTTGTGGACTTCCGGTCTGCAACCTCAGCAGGTTCTTTAATAAATTGGAGTTTGTCATTGACGTGAATCCTATTTGCGGGAGTAATGTCTGTTCTTAGAGTCAGGCTCCCCTAAAGACTAGACACGTGAAACGTGTCGTGACCACTGCTGAATTTCTCTGGAAGTTTCAGCTTAAGAGCAATGGCCACGATCCTTTCCAGGATCTCGAAAGGTCTACTATACCGTGGGTCCAACCTCCCACGTTTTCCAAATCATACCACGCCTTCCCAAGGTGAGACTTTCAAAAATATCATCTCTCCAAACTCAAATTCCAACGGTTTCCGCCGCTCGCCGGCGTAGATTCTCTATATACCACATGCTTGACTTGATACGATCACGTATCCGATCGATCTTGTCTGTAGTATCCTGAACCAACTCGGGCCAGTAAATTGTTTATCTCCGGTCTCCATCCAACACAACGGGGACCGACACTTACGTTCCTATAAAGCTTTGCGCGAGACGGCCTAAACGGCGGTGTGATAAATATTATTGTAGGAAAACTCCACTAAGGGCTAGTGAGTAATCCATCTTTTCATCAAAGTCTATCACACAAGCACATAGCAGGTCTACCAAAGTCTGTATCGTTCGTTTGCTATGGTCGTCCGTCTGAGGGTGAAATGTAGTACTAAGGTCCAATCGTGACCTAAACGCCTATGAAACGTCTGCCATATTATTGGCACAAAACGACCATCTTGGTCGGACATGATAGAATCAGGCACTCCATGACGTGCCACAATCTTTTTAGGCTAAATCTCTGCTAATTCCCTTGTGCTGTCTTCCTCACTGTTTGGTAGGAAATGGGCAGGCTTGGTGAGTTGATCAATACTCATCCAAATCATACCGTGACCTCTTTGGGTTCTTGGTAGCTTTGTAATCGAAATTCTTTAAGATTCATTCCCTTTTCCACATGAGGACCTTAGGCTGTTGCCACAGCCCTGAGGGTTTCTGGTATTTGCCTTAACTTCGGCACAAGTAAGACAGTTACCCACATAGGTAGCTATATTTTTGCCAAGTATCGATGGCGTATTCCGGTGTGTAATTATACGTACGAGAATACGTATTTCTATTGTGTTTATTAAGTATCTCATACTTAATTTTTCTATTAACCTTTCCAGAATATTATTTCTAATAAAAATACATCAATATATATTTCCAAAATATATATTTTAAGAAATATTAAATAGAAAAATTATTTAGAATTTTTCCTTGGCAAAAATATTTATACTTTTCATATAAGTCTCAAAAATAATATATTTCCAAGTCTAACTTATAAAATATATATGAATCTATTTTTCACCCAAAAATAATATGTCCAAAGTTTGTTTAAGAAAATATGTATTTTCTCCCAAAAATAATATATCTTCTAATAATTCCAAGAAAATATA
This sequence comes from Helianthus tuberosus, assembly GCA_030545235.1. Classification (NCBI taxonomy): domain Eukaryota; kingdom Viridiplantae; phylum Streptophyta; class Magnoliopsida; order Asterales; family Asteraceae; genus Helianthus; species Helianthus tuberosus. The sequence continues at coordinate 72,568,564 of CM060446.1, read as the reverse complement.
TATCTTTACTTACCCAAAAATAATATATTTTCTTCTTGTCAAAAAGTATGATATATTTTGTAATTATTGTAAGAATCATACTTTTGTTTTCTTGGTGTCCAAAATACTAATTACCAAAACATACTTATGAATTTATTTCCGAAATATTTTTGTGAGTTATATTCCTTGTTCGGTTTCTCCAATATTTTGGGTATCTTTTGTACATTAATTCTCTTGGAATTTTGGTAATATTTTGGATTGTAATTTCCTGTATTTTGGTGAGTTATATTATTTCAAGCCCTAAAATAATATAACAAATACACATAATATACAAATAATCACACACATGGTGACATCTAAATATATATTTCCTAAATACTTATGTAGTCACTTTTATTTTCAAAAACCAACCTCCAATACTTATAATCTTGTGACAAAAATTATGGCAAACTTTATATAAAATTTCATGGTTTAAAATATACTTGTAATTATTTGTTTAAAAATAATTTTTCTACGTGTTATATTTTTAGAAAATTTTTTCCATAGTTTCCTCTTAAAAATGGAGGTTTCTATGCTTTCAAAGCATATCATTTTCTTTTAAAATTATCATCAATCATCAACAAATCATTCAACACTTACTATGTGTCAAAAATATGAAATTTACACTATGTCATGAACTTGAAACTTTGTAAAAATTTGTAGTAACTTACTAGTGTATTTAGTAAGCCTAGTTACCCTTTAAAGTGTGGTTGATTCTTTAAAAACATCATTTTTGAAGAATCTAGATCTTTACAACTTATAATCACATTTTTTAAAAATGTTTCTTCTTGGATTTTTCTTGTTACATGAGTGTTTCTACACTTGTTTAACCTCTAAAAACATGGTTGATTTCTTTTAGAACCAAGATTAAGTAGACTTTGTATTTTTAACTTGGTTTCTTGAAAAATCATTCTTGAAATCTTAGATTTACAAGACTTACAACTCACTTTAATCATCATTTTTCAAGAAAACAATATATTCTTTCAAGTTCATGATTTATGTAAGGATGATCTATGGATCTTTAACACTTTCATCCTCTCATCTTGCTAGATTATGTTTTTAATCATGATCTAGCAAGATCATATGATGATCCACATCATTTACATAAGTAAACAACAATCAACAAGTATAACAACACATAAACATCAAGATTTCTTTAAGATTTAAGCTTATGTTCATGTTTCATTCTCTTGATTCTTAGTGTTCTTCAAGCTTAACATCATGTAGCTTCTTTTAACCACTTAAATAAGATGTAAAATGAAGAGATTAGTGTTCTTACTACTAGCTCAAGGCTAGGGATGATCAAGAGAAGAAATGAGGTGGATAAAGGCACTAGAGAGAGCTCCTTCAAGTTCCGTTGCTTGCAACCTTCTTAACTATGCTTGTTACACCTTAGATAACCCTTAGAATACTTGGAAATGGCTTGGAAAATGGAGGTGATGATGATGGTGTTTGGGTCGTGAGCAAAGGGGAAGGGAGAGGTGGTTTGTGTTGTGAAAATGATGGAATGATGAAGTGATAATATTCTATGGTTTTTATAAAATTCTAGAAATCTTTTAAGGTAGCATATGGCATATTATGTTGGAATATACTCCAACAAAAGATCAAAAAATAATGAAATAAAATCACTTGTGGAACCCATGTCTCCTAACCGGCCATCAAAGGGGGGGGGGTAAAGTGTAACATTTAATCACTAGTTTCTTGATTTAGTTGGAATTTAATGGTGCTAGTTAGGTATTTTATGTGTTTAGTGTTTATGAGATGTAATATGATGTTCGGTGACCATAACTAGCTTTGTAACACTAAAACAAAGCTTCTAGTAAGAATTTGATGTTTTGGGTAGTGTCTGGTTGTTCGGTTCGTTACTGTTCGTTAAAGTGCTAAATTGCGCAGTTTAGTGTGCTTTACGTTGTCTTTCATGACAGTTTTGATTCCCGACACCCAGGAAGGTATCCAGGACCATTAAATCATAATTCTACATTATATTTAGATGTTAAAAGCTGATTTTTTACTGAATTTATTTATTTTCTGCAGAATTATGCAGTTTCAGTGTGTGTGTTTCTGGCACTTTCTGGTACCTATGTCATCACTAGGAAAGCAGTTTTGTAATCCCTACACACTATACTAGGGTGACACTTGGTCCTGGGGCTTATTTTGTGTCTTACCATCTTGTCTGTCTAAGTACTAAACTCCCGTCAGTACTTCTAGTTTGTCTGGTAACTGTGCCAATTCTGTTCTGTGCATTAGTAGAACTAAGTTGTGTTGCATGTAGTGATGATAAAAGTCTTGCAACAAGAAATGCCATTGTATGTATATAACAGAAATCAGAATTTCATTCGTCTTGTAAACTAGATCATGCACAGTTATTAAAGCACAGATTTCTGTTTAATTATTGTACGGAATGCATGGAAAAGTGACAGTTGTCACATTTAACCTCCTCTCTGACAACAGCCACAGCAAATCGTGCGATAAATCCTATAATTTTCATACATTTAAGAAATGTCATATTAGACTTTATACAAAATACAAAATATAAATTAGAAGTTTTTCTAACAGCCTAAAAGAAACACTGACAATATATAAAAACAAGGTAGCAATTTTTAACCTGCTTATAGTATGTTTCTTTTTCAGCCTGTATCAAGCAACCATGAACATAATCTCTGCCTGAGGCATCCTTTCTAACCTCCAAACCCTCATTGTTCAAAACTTTTATCTCAAATTTTACTTCTATCATTTTTTTAAACACAACTTCTCTGAATTCTTATTTTTGTAAGTTTCAACGAACCGAATCCATTCTGACCCGTTTATCCTTTTACTTTTACGACCGATGCTCTGTATCACAACCTTATACTTAAATCCCATATAATCAACAAGCTTTATTACTTGACACTCTCTTGGTAATTGGTTACTCAATATCCTTGGAAGTACCTATGTATATAAAATATTATTAACATTTAATTTTATATTTTCAATATAAACACACTTTTTAGCATACAACCGTGACTTGAGTTAAGTTGTTCTAAGAATATAGCTTACCAATCCCTCACTTAGCTCTGTCAATTCAGAGACATTGATAATTATCATAAACTCCATCTGAAAGTAAAAAATACAATGACAATTAAATACTTAAACATAAAATCAGTTGTATCTGAAAAGCATGCTATTTAAGGCATAAAAAAGTATCCAACACCCTGTAGGACCAAAGTTATATGTTGTGTACTTCAATTTGGTCCCTACAACCAACAATATGAGTCTGACACCCTGTAGGACCAAATTTATATTGTTGTATAATAAAAAAATATTATATGACATTAAACTTTCCAAAGATCCATGTTGATGTCAACTTCAAACTTCAATTTTTTTTCAGCAACCAACACTATATTCGCTTACAAATCAGACATATGAGTACTATAAACTGATTGCAGAATATTTACCAAAATTAAGTTTGATAGAAGAAATATATCAATACTACATCGCAGTTTATACAATAATTCTAAAACCATAAGGAAAATATACAACCAAATATTTATAAAACAACATTATCTTAGATTCTTATTTAGATGGAATATATCGAAATGTAACCAAATAAGTTCATATAAATCTTATTATAAAACAAAGAAAACAAGTTCATATAAGTTTATATATTTTAACATCAGCAGATTATGATTTTAATGTCTATATAATTTGAAATGAAGAAACCGAAACGAACATGTCAAAACGTAACTGTAAAATAGACAAGAAAACAAAAAAAATACCTAATCCAAAACTTTAAACTTCTGATCGTCAAGTCTGAAGAAGAAGAAGAAGAATAAACTGAATAGTTTTTTCGTCAGAGGAGAAGTAGAGAAAAGGTTGTATTGGGACTGTTGAAAGTAAGATTCTTATCCATTATGTAATTGTTTATTTATTTGATTTATAATAATCTTTAATATCATGATTTTAAAAACCTATTTTAATTATGTAAATACATGAATTAATACATAAGCTTTTCTTATTTAACATTAAATTTATATTGAAGTAGTGGTAAATGTGCTAAAATTACATTATTTTAAAGAAAAGGGGGGTAAAGTATAAATTTTACAAAACTTAAATGCACCCAACCAGTGTAAATAGAGCATCTGTATTAACTCCATTTAATATTCTTTTCAGCTCCATTATTGAACATAAGCATCACAAAACACCTTCGGAAGTTTTCTCACATAAGCTTCTTATCAAAATCGGAAAGGGTCTATTGCATAATATAGATTAGACACTATAAAACAAAGTATTGTTTCATTGATTTTATTGTTTGTATTATAAACGTTAGATTATCATTGTTTGATGTTATGAGTATGTATTTCTCATAAATGGTGTTTCATATTCTTTGTTTCGCTCATAATAGTTGCTGTAATCTGGTGTACTTTTATTGATTAAGTATTGCATTAACTTAAATGAAGTTACTGATAGCATTCTCTGTGACAATTTGTGCATGCATCTTCTTGATGTCGTCTTCTACATTACGTTTGATAAATCAACCATATAATTTTTTTGTTTTTGTTGATTTGCTTAACTGTTGTGAGAGATGATGATTTTTGTTTTGTTCTTTATTTTTATAAAACCCTAAGTGTGTGATTATTGATGCGTGTGTAGTGTGATAGGTTTTTATGTATATTTTAAGCCCTTTTTACACTTTAGTCAAGTTTTAAATTTATAAAACACGATATTTTACTAACACTAAACACACATATGGGCAAGTGCACCCATCGTGAGCGTAGTATAGCGTTTGTTAGATACCGAGGTCGTCCAAGGACATAAGAGCTTTTAGTACCGGTTTATCCTCAACGTCTAATCAAATCAAAATTTTAGAAAAAGGTTTAAACATGAAAATAAAAACTAAAAATGCTGAAAATAAAAATAAAAAATAAAAACAGATAGACAAGATGAATCACTTGGATCTGACTCGCCTTTAGTGTAACTTTGATTATTTCCTCACTTTTGCACTTTTTAAGAGATTATCTTAGTTATAGTAGTAGGCCCCTCTTTTGAAGGTGACGTTACCCTCAACCCAGTAGTTTGAGTCAGCAATGATACAATCCTAAAGGGTCGGATTATTGAAAGATAATTAATTAAGTTATTAATGCATAATGTGGTAGGCCCCTCTTTTGAAGGTGATGTTACCATCGGCTAAGTAGTTTGAGTCGGCAGGGATACAATCATAAATAGCCGGGTTAAAGTTTTAATAGTAGTTTATATATGAGGGGATCAAGAAATTCGAACCCCCGCCATCCAATACCAGTGGGTATTGAAGGAGGTCCTACTAAGCTTGACCCAGGTCCTTGCAGGATCTATACACTGAACAAGGCAAGACGCTTACCAAACCATTCCCTTAACCCCCGACCAGGTAGCCAACATATCTCCATATAGACCGTGGAGATATGAATGGTGAAAATCTTTTATTTTATATAGACAGTAAAATAACGCCAAGACACCACGGACAAATGATAAGGAAGTTTCACCTTCAAGATAAGAAACTAGTTATTAAAGTCATTAATACATAACCAAATAAAAATCGCAAAAAGATTAAAAATAAAAAGTATTACACTAAATGCTTGTCTTCACCAAGTGATGTAAGAGACTTAGGCAAACATGGCCTTTGATTGTCAAGAACTCTTACGATCAATCTTGGATCCCGAGACTACTACACGCACTCTATGATGGATGATGGTGGTGGATGTGGGTTGTGATGGTGGTGGTGGGTGGGTGAAGTGTGAGAGAGGTGGTTTGCCAAGGGATGATTTACAAGTGAGCCAAGCACCCCTATTTATAGCCTGCACTGAAGCCCGGACACGGCCCCGTGTCCATTGGGCACAGTCCCGTGTCCACCCATCTTCTCTTTCTTCATTAATTGCAGTTTGTCTGCATTAGTTGACCACGCTCCCGTGTCCGCTGGGCACGGCCCCGTGTGCAGAGGCGTATCTGTACTATCAAGATTTTCCTAGATTCTGCGAATCTTAGCGTTGACCACGACCCCGTGTCCGGTGGGCACGCCCCCTTGTTGGGAAATAGAAGCTTCTACAGCTTTGCCTTTTATACAGACACTTGAGCACGCCCCCGTGCTCAATGGGCACGGGGCGTGTTCAGCCTTCTGATCTCTTGTTTTTGCTTGGGAAGATGTTGTCGAGGGGTCGGACATGCCACGTTTATTCCTTTTCTTGAATTATTGTTAGATTTGGCTGCATTTTTGCTTCTTTTGTTCATTTAAGCTCTTTTAACCCTAAAAATAAAAAAGGAAGACAAAAGCACACTTTTTCCAACATTAGTACTAAAAAATGGTTAGTTTTATGCCTCATTTGATGTAATTTATATGTTGCATTTTACACACATCAATTATACAAATAGTCCCGTTAATATTTGGTACTTTTGTTTTTTAAGTGTTGATTTAGTTTAACTGAAGTTAGTGATGTTTTTTTATGATGTTGTTTGTCTATAAGTTTTCTTGGATGCCGTTCGTCTTTATAACTTGTAAGTTTAAATTCTTTATTGTAGATATGAATCCATCCAACCAAACATCATCTGTTATGGGTGGAATTTCTGACCTATATCCCGAATACATATCCTGATATTATATGTTTGATGCTGAGACCATGATACTAAACCAGGATATTGGTAACATCCTGAGGGGGTATCCTATTCGCTACTAACGTTTTTCTTTGGCTACAAGGTACCAACGGATACTTAGGCTTTGTTTTCCTGAAGACTCGCTCAAGACAGTTAGGAGACGGACGTTGGGAGCCGGAGAAGGAGTCCACAATGGTCAAGAGGGAATATTCGCAGCATCCCTAGAAAGTAGGATAGTTAGTTATTTTCTGTTACTATATAAGGGGTTGCCGGATCAGTGCTTAGACACAATTCCGTACACTTTCTCTCGTACACTTATCGAACACTTGCTATTTCTGCATTCAACACTCACTCACACTTTATGATCGTTGTAACATTTAGAAACTGATCCGAGCACTATCCCGAAGCTTTATCCTGTTATTTGAAGTAATAAGAAGAACAAGGCAGCCGACGATTGTCAGCTCCCAAGGTTTTATGCCGGAGATCTAGATTGATCAAGGGCTTTCCTCAAATATCCTGTGTCTATTTTTACTTTTACAGCTCATTGTTTGATTATTGATATAACTCAATATCCTGAAGCTATATCCTGAAACTGTTTTCTCAAACGACCAACTTAACATACATTTTTACAAACACAATTAGTACACTACCTCACAAACTAATTTGTTCACTAAATTGCTTCGTTAATTTTTTGACCAAAACAATTTGGCGCCCACCGTGGGGCAAGTGGTGCTATTTCTATTAAAAGCTTTGTTAAAATTATTACTTGGTTTTTTATTTTCAAAACTTTTTACACAACTATTTTCAATGGCTTCGAAATCAAACATGAGCTCTTCCTCCATGCTTGCTACAACCTCTGCTACAACTGGTTCGGTGCTTCCCCCGCCTCCACAAATTCAAGCCACTTAACAAGTTCAAGCTCCTCCAAGGAGAAGTGAAAGCCAAATACACCGAGAAACCTCTGCTGCTCAGAATGTCTACAGATCTGGTGTTCCAGGGAGAACTCCAGTTATGGCTTCTAATGATGAAATTTTAACTTTGTTTGGTAATATACAGGATCAGATGAAGCAACAACAGGAAACTAACCAGATAATAATGAGAGAAATACAACTCTTGAAGTCCAACTCCATGAGACCTGTTGAGGATGTTGTCACCCTTTTACAGCCCAGGAATCTAAATTGTAATTTAGCAATGTATAATGAGGATAATCAGGGCAATATCATACCGAGCCGTTCCCAGAGCAATGCTCCTGGGATACCCTCAACAGCCAGGATGACGACTGTGAGGGGCCCAGGATATGCTCCAAGATATGGCCATAATCATCAAGCTGGTAACTTGTCTAATAATGCTAATACTCTTGCTACTAACAATCTTGGATCTTCGCAGGATACAGATGTAACGTCGGCATTGTCTAGAGAGCTTCAGAAGCTGAAGGATATGATATCAAGTGTACCTAGGGTAGTGCAGCCCATACCGAAAGTATAAAAGGATAGTCACAGGATATCTCGGTTCGCTTATCCTATCTGTGATGCTGAAATTCTAAAAAGATTCCAAACTCCCATATGAAGCTTTATAACGGGACTACGGATCCTGAAGAGCATATTGCCCAGTATAGGGAGAAGATGGAGATTAACCCTATTCTGCCGGATCTTAAAGAAGCATGTTTGTGCAAGGGCTTTGGCTCTACTTTAATAGGATCAGCCTTGAAATGGCTTCTAAATGTTCCACCTCATTCAATTACATCATTTGCTCATTTGGTTAATTTGTTTAACAGTCAGTTTTCTTGCAGTAGAAGCTTTGAAAAACTAACAAGTGACCTCTACAGGATAATACAAGGACCTCAAGAATCCCTAAGGGATTATGTGAACAAATTCGGCAGGGAATCCTTGGATATCCTACACCTTGATGTTGCTACAGCTGTACAAGTATTCAAGATGGGATTGCAAAAGATTCATCAGGCTTGAAGATGACAACAAAATGCTAGAGAGGATGAATGCATCCTCAACATATGAGTCAATAAACAGGAAATCAGAATCCTTGTATAAACCATACCGTTTAACAGAAAAAAGAGGCATGCCAAGGAGGCTAAGGCAGAAAAAAGAGGCATGCCAAGGAGGCTAAGGCAGAAAAAAGGGACAAACCAACGAGGATGACAACACTTACAAATGACAAAATGATAACGTTTGACAGTGACGACCGGGATAACATATAGGATCCTCACCATGATGGTCTGGTAATCACTTTATATATTGCTAATCATTTTGTACGTAGGATATTGCTGGACAATGGCAGCTCGGTCAACATTATCCAATTGGAAACCTTGAAGAGAATGAACATCCTAGAAATGGAAATTACCTCAAAGTCTATTGTGCTTGTAGGGTTCAGTGGAGAAGCAAAGAACACAGTTGGAGAGATAAAGCTATCTGTATACGTAAAAGGAGTGAATTCAATGCAATGGTTTTGTGTCATGGATTCATTATCCTACTATGATATTATATTAGGCATGCCATGTATTCATGATATGAAAGCTGTACCATCCACCTATCATCAGTGCGTCAAGATTCCTACTCCTTAGGGGGTAGCCAAAGTGGAAAGTGATCAACAAGAAGCGAAGGAATGCTACTCTTCTTCGATGAAAGCCTCGACAAAATCCCGGGCAGGATAGCAATTAAGGATACAAGCCCAGGATATCGTGGAAGCTTCGGAGCAGGATGTTAAGTATAACAACCCTCCTAAAATTTTTTTCTGACACCCTAAAATATATTAAAATATTCCCATATGTCTTAAAATACACCCCGTATGTGAAAACCGAGCCCAAAATACTATTTAGCATTAAAAATAAAATAAAAACAAAATTTTAAAGGCTGTCAAGGGGCGCGTAGCCTATGACTCCTTCTTACGCGGGCCGCGACCAGGTAGATACGAGGACGCACCGGAGCACGCCACGTGTCCGACGCGTGTGGGGTCTAGGGCCGACTCGACAAGCCTATGCTCGGACATGTAGTCCCTGGCGGGCCGCGTAGGCCTTGGCCTAATGCTACGTGGGGCGCGACAAACTACCTGAAGAGCCCTATATATAGAATTCGTTGGCCTTCAGTTTCAAATTGCACCGAAACACTTTCTTTCTCGAATTTCTGAAATAGTAAGCATAACTTTCAAGTATAATATCCCCTAATTAACGAGGTTCTGCCCCGATGTAAGTATTATAACCCCGGTTACGTATTAGATATGCTGCCCGATTGATCCAGGGTTCCGTAACGGCTGTCAGGGTTCTGCCTGACGTAGTCATTGGAATGCCATCTTGGGGAGGGTATAACTAATATAAATATAAAGGGTTATTATACTAATGCATGTGCATTGTGTAAATTATAGATAATCTCCAGGAAACCTTAGAAGAAACCTAAGTCAGCAATGTGAGTAGTCCTTCTTTTTGTGTAAACCTTTTTGTGAGTAATCTCATTTTTGTAAATTTTTTTTACAAAACCTTAAATGTTTTACAATGTGATTAAGCAGTGATTGAGTCTTTGTAGTTCTTCAATTACTGCTGGTATGTTGGGGTTTTGTATACAAAATGTGGAACACGTTACCATTGGACAACAAGTTAGGCAATGTGTAATATGACCCACCAGTCAGTATTGACAATACTGAATGAGTAATTGTGTAGAAATAAACAATATGACTGCTCTCAATACTGTTCAGAATAAAATGTTTCTTGATTAAACTGGGATTCACTCACCAATATTTCCCACTGACAAATGTTTTTAAAACGCGTTTCAGGTAACAAAATGTAAAAGCCAATTAGAAGAAAGCCAGCTGGAGAGCACTGACGGCTTGGAAAAATGTGGCTATAAATGTTACCTAAAAGACGATGTTTTAAATTCAATAAAATAGGGTTTATCCCTATAAACATGTTGTAATAAGAAACTTGGGTTTTACCCATGTATTTATTAATATAAAATATGGTGTTTTTACTCTGATAAATATTTTCTAACTACGGTATTGATGAAATTTCCGCTGCCAATTTGAAAAAGGATAAACAAAAATTAATACCACCACAACTGGTCTTGCCCGCCCGTTCCCGGGACAGATAGGGGACGGGGGTTGCGACAGAAGGTGGTATCAGAGCTAAGCCGCTGATTCAGCCACAGAAGTGTTCTGCTGACACCAATATTATTCAAATTGTTAGGAAATTAATTATGAAAATACGTGCATATCTGTATTTTACTGTTGTGTGTTATTTGACTATTTGGTAGTTTTCAGTATGAGTGATCAAGGACCCTCAGACGTGTATCGTCAATTGTCCGATTCACCTAGGAGTGAAGGTACCTCTTCACAGCCTGCCCTCTCTGGGTATGCTGCTGATAGTGAAGAATGGATGTTTGTCTTTAAGGCTCAGTCTGAAGAGCCATTCCGTCAGAAAAAGAGAGGATGGTTCAGTAAGGGAGCATTCGAGCGTAGGAAAAGAATGCGAAAGTTGCAACAGCAAAAAGTCCTAGCAGCCGCTAAGCGAGAGTCAGATGCCCATACACAGGATATGCTTAATAGAAGCCTAGCTAATTTCCATATCCTAGCAACAACTACTGCCGACCCAAACCTGGAACAACTAGTAGCCCCATAACCCTTACCTTTATTCCCTACTCAGCCGATGCAGATAGAAGAAAACCCTGAAAATCAAGTAGAAATGCATGATTTCAACCCTGAGGAGATACCTAAGATACCATCCCCTAATCCCTTAGACCCGGACTATGATCCATGGTTCGATGATCATAGCGATTATGTGCCACGCTACCACTTAAACGACGAACCCATACCGAACTTAGCAGCCTATCCAGGTCTGGACCCTTGAGATCCCTACTACTATGACAATGATGAATACATTAGGTAGATCTTAGAGAATCCGTACCCTCAGGAGAATCCCATGCCCCAGTACCCGGACCCAGTACCAGCACCTGCACCCCCAATGAGTGCAGAAAATGTGCACGAGCTCCGAACTTTCGGAGAAGAAATTTTAGAGAGTAGTGAGAGGATGAGACAGGTAGGAGAGCGACTCGTCTGGAAGTACGATGAGCGCAATATGGATTACTGGATGAATCCAGACCAGTAAAGGAGATGGTGGAGTTGGTAATAATATATATATATATATTATGTTTGTATGAAATTTTTTTATATATAATATATAATAATAATAATAATAATATATGTTGTAGTATAGACCACTTCATGGTTAGCGATGCATAGTAGTATTGTATTGTAATTTTTAATTTCTAGTATTGGTTTGTATTAGAAGCATACTATAATAGAAAAGAGTAAAAGTAGCAATGTTCGACGCTTTTGGTTAATATGTGTGTTGTGTGGTTGTTACCTAAATTATTAATTATTTTGTGATGTTAATAATTGGTAAATGTTTAAAATCCAGATAGACGACGAGGTATGTAAGGACCTTTAAAAATGTCCCAAAACTGACCATTACGTTTTGATTTTTTTTCAACATACATAGTATGAGTGTTTCAAAAACAACCTTCATGATTTCAAAAAAACATTTTATATATAGTTCGAAAACGTTCTTAATATAGTGTATTTACCTAAGATATCAAATGCATGATTTCAAAAGCATTGTCTATGTTTTCAAAAACAACCTTCACCCCAAAATGTTTGGAAAACAGTAAAAGAGGGGTCTATGTACTCACTTGAGATTGCTTAGTAGTCCTTGAGTAACAACCTAACAATGCTAGAGATCACGGATATCAAACGACACCTAATATAGGTAACTATGTTAATATACCGGACCTAAATCGGAGGATTGGATAGAATGAGGGTTCGTAAACCAAACGAGTATGGAGACTCGTGTAATATGTTAATGAGAACCCGGACCCCTGAAACCCTAATCTATATCAAAAATCATGAAAATAAGATTTTTGGTCCTCAGGCGGGCCGCGTAAAGGATAAGCAAACCCTTACGTGGGCCGTGTCAAATTGGAGTTTGACCGGATAAGCATCCGGGCCACGTGTTGCACGCGTGGCAAGTCTACTGATGACACCGTAGCCCTAGTCTACGTCTAGCTGGCTCTCGCGGGCCGCGTAAAGTTTAAGTGTGTCTTACGCGGGCCTCGTAAGACTCAAATTTCACCTATAAATAGCTTGGATCAGGAGCAGTTCAATGGTGTCGAAAACTTTTCATAAAAATGAATTCTCACTGCTCAATTTCGAAATTAAAGATATCGGGGCACTGCTACGATACAGGGTATTAACTCGATCGCTGCTACGATTCAATGTCCGATTGATTGAAACTATCTGATGGATGTTTAAGTGCTGCCCACATTAGGGCCATACTTTGTCATTAGTCGTGAATTCGACGGATGTTTAAGTATAGCACTTTGTCATTCGTTGTGAGGGTTTTAATCTCGTGAGTTATCGTAAATGCTGTATTAGTTACTGACCTAGTTCGTGTGCATTGTTATTTAAATTAGGTTTCAAGGCTAAACAGTAGGCTAAACTCTGCCCGTTTAAATCTGCAATGTGAGTCATTCTCTTTTTATCAACAGTATTTTACAATACTCCAATCATTTTCAAAAGTTATAATTACAGGGATTAAGTCATGGTTATCTTGAATCACTGGCTAATTGGGGTATTGTGCACATTACTAATTTCTCATGGTTAGGCTAATAAATCCTAACAGTGATAATCATCACTACTTGGGGAAAAAGACCCAATAGTGGTATGACCATCGTCACCAGGTGACACGGCGCCAGATAAAAATAATATAGAAGCCATTGTAATAGCTCTTATGCTGTAATTGATAACTAATGTGTCGTTTTACATACTTGAATGACTCGCCAATATTTCCCCGCTGATAAAATATTTTTAAAACATGTTTCAGGCGACCTGCTGTAAATCAAGGAAAACGTGCTACGAAGCACTAACAAGCTTGAAGAGGTGGCTCAATAAAATAAATAAACATGTTTTGGAAACCAGGGAATTTCCTAGTTAAATTCCTCTATTGTAAATTACGGGGCTTGTCCCACATTATCAAATAAAATAATCGGGCATTTTCCAGTTTAAAAGATCCTATAAAATCTTCCGCTGTCAACTCAATTAATAAATACCACAGGTTCTTGTCCCGCGGCTCCTGACCGGGTCAAACCGGGGCTGGGGCCGTGACAGGAAAAGGTGGTATCAGAGCCACTGATTTAAGCCAATTAAGTATTGGAATTACTTAATTTTCTTGATTGTCATCATGTGATTATGTGTTTCTATCTTTACTATCTGTTAAATTATAGTATGGGTAAGCAAAGAATTTCGGACATCTATCATAAATTAGATAGTTCACCGAAAGATATTGGAACTTCATTCCAATCAAATTCCTTAAGACACTCAGCAGATACTGAGGAAGGAATATTTGTTCGTAAGGCACAGTTTGAGAAACCACTTACCCCTAATAAAAGAAGTTGGATTATTAGAAAAAGTCAAGAGAAAATAAAGAAGTCACAACCAAAAGGAGTGATGATTAATGAGGAAACTCAGGAAATAGGCACAAACCCACCATGGGAAGATGAATTAGACAAACAATGGGCAAATCTCTATATGTTAGCCACTACAGCAGTAAATGCTAACTTATAGTTAAATCACCAAACCAGTATCAGCACCTATGACACCTACAAGCGCGAAACTTTAAATATAATAAATAACCACAAGTATATTTCGAATTTTAGTTGTACTAAATATACATATTTTGTTTCAATAAAATGATTTATTAGATATTTAATATTAAATTCTCCGATTTCCATTCTGTGATTCTGTGAAAATTCAATTTACAAAATTTTAACCTAAAATTTTGTGTGTTTCTTCATAACTGCTCAACAGCATGAATGAATTGTCTGAAGCTCTTGAGAATCTCAATCTCTATCCTGTTAATATAGAAGTTTCCAGAGACTTTACTGGTTATTGTGCCAACATGGAGGAACCTATGGAATTTCAAACTAAGCCACCAGAGAAACCCAAGCCAAAGAAGAGAAGAAGAATTGTGGGCTGGAGGCGTGTGCGCAGGAAGAAACCAGCGACACGGAAAGTTACCAAGGCGGACGATCCCAAAGGTAAAGGCAAGGAAATAGAGATTGGGGAAAGTTCTAGGCAAGACCAAGAAATGCCACCCTGGGAGGAGCTGGATCATAAACTAGCTCTTAGTAACCTCATCGGACCTGCCGATGAAAACCACTTTAGTTACCCAGTGGAAGCACAACTTCCAGTTGACCTAGAGCCTGAAATCCCAGATCCTATTATCCACACCCAACCTCTACCAGCAGAACTAGAAGAATGGTGGACCACCGACTGGCAATTCCAGAATCTCCTAAACAACCCTGATACCTTTTTCCCTTAGTTTGACCCAGAACCTCCACTACACCCACCTATGAGCTCTGAAAATTTGGCTGAACTCCGTCATTATGGAGAGGAGCTGATTGATGCAGGGAACCGAATCCGGGAAGTAGGAGAGAGGATATATTGGAAGTACGACGAGAGGGAACGTCGTTTCTAAAATGCCAGCCAACAGGGAACATGTGTGGCGGTGTGGTGTGTTTGTTTAATAATAATATAATCATAAAAATATAATTATGTGTAATACTTAAAAATAAAAACTTTTGTAAGATAACTAGTTTTTACGGATGCCTTTTATAGGATATAAAATATCGAACATCGAAAGGACGACAATTTTGGCTATACGTGTTAATTTGATTATGTGCAACTATTTTGTTATGTTTAGTTATTAATTATTTTATGCTAATCACTTATATAAATTAATTATCAGATGGCAAACACTGGTAATGAACCCGTTAATGAAATGAATCAATCTGAGCAAAATCATGAGGATCAATTTCTGAATAGGCAAGATATTGAAAATATCGTTGCTCAGGGAATAGCCAATGCTATTCCAGCAATCCTTGCTGCTGCTCGAAATCCAGTTGAACCTCAAATTATTCCTAGCAAACGTACTCATGAGGACAATTTCAGGAATAGTGTAAACGAAGGCGGCAACAACCATAATAACAATAACGATGATGTACTGCAAGCCCCAATTCTCAAAAGAATGAAAGCTGCAACGCCTGGTTGCACTAACAGGGAATTTCTTGCCTGTAAACCAGCTGAATTTGCAGGCAATGAAGGGGAAACTGCGGCACTGCGTTGGTTGGAGAAAACCGAAGCAGTAATTATGATAAGTAAATGTGTCGAGGAAGATAAGGTCATGTATGCGTCACATCTTTTTAAAGAAGGGGCGCTAGAATGGTGGAATACGGTACTTCAAGCCAAAGGAAGAAATATGGCCTATGCCATGAGTTGGGAAGAATTTAAGCAATTAGTGGAAAGAAAATTATGTCCCGAATATGAAAAGGAACAAATGACAAATAAGTTCCTGAACCACCGGATGGTGGATGCAGACTGTCGAGGATATACTTCGACATTCTTCGAGTATGCGAGAGTAGTACCAACCCTGGCTTCGCCAGAACCGGTGCTTATTTCCCGCTATATTTGGGGATTGATTGGCGAGATTCGAGATATCGTCAAAGCTGCGAGACCCCGCACTATTGACGATGCTGTAGAATTAGCTAACACCCTAACTGACGGACTGGTACGCACAAGAGAAGAAACCCGGAAAAAGGAAGTGGCCCAAAAGATTACCCAGGGATTCCGTATGGGTAACCGTAGCAATTTTAAGAGAAAGGGAACTGGGCAATCTTCCACTGTTCCATTTTGCAATACCTGCAAAAGAAAGCATTTTGGAAGATGCAAAGGGTATTGCAATTTCTGCAAAATTCCGGGGCATCAAGAAGAAGATTGCAGGAAGAAGAAAGCAACAGTCTGCTACAACTGTGGAGAAGCTGGACACTTTAGGCCAAACTGCCCAAAACTGGTCAAACCAGCTGATAACAAAGCCAAACCTGTAGAAGGAACTACCAAAAAGAACGCAAGAGCCTTCCAGTTGACTACTCAGGAAGCAGAGCTAATCCCTGATGTGATAGCTGGTACGTTCCTAGTTCACGACGTTTATGCCAAAGTATTATTTGACTCCGGTGCAAACCAAAGTTTTATAAATACTTCATTCTGCCAAGCTCTTAACTTACCTTTAACCAACCTTAGGCAGATTTTCACAGTCGAAACGGCAGATGGGAATTCTGTTAACATAGATCAGGTTTTGTAAGAAGGAAAGATAGAACTTTTAGGTCATAAATTTTCTGCAAACCTGTTACCTATGAATTTAGCCGGATTCGATATTGTGTTAGGAATGGATTGGTTAGTAGCCAACCATGTTCGAATTCTTTGTGATAAGAATTCCATAGAAATTCATACACCCACAGGAGAATTAGTGGTGATTACAGGAGATAAGCCACGTAAGCCAATGAAATTCATTTCAGTAATGAAGTTGGCCAGTTATTCAAGAAAACAAGAAATGGTGTATATGATTTCAGTAATCATTAACACGAAAGGTAAGGAACTTAAGGAAATTCCAGTAGTATCAGAATACCCAGAGGTATTCCCAGAAGAACTACCTGGATTACCATCTAATAGGGAAGTAGAATTTAAAATTCATCTAATTCCTGGAACTACACCAATAGCCAAGGCACCTTATCGGCTAGCACCCACCGAAATGCTAGAATTGAAAAAGCAGATAGATGAATTACTGAGCAAAGGATTTATACAACCTAGTTCATCCCCGTGGGGAGCGCCAGTGTTGTTTGTGAAGAAGAAAGATGGTTCAATGCGAATGTGTATCGATTATAGGGAATTAAATAAAGTTACAATTAAGAATCGATACCCATTACCTAAGATTGATGATCTTTTTGATCAACTTCAGGGAGCTAGATATTATTCTAAGATAGATTTACGCTCTGGATATCATCAATTGAAGGTACAAGAAGAAGACATACCTAAAACTGCTTTAAGAACTAGGTATGGTCACTACGAGTTTACAGTCATGCCCTTAGGATTAACAAATGCTCCTGCAACATTTATGGACATGATGAATAGAATCTGTAAACCGTACTTGGATAAATTTTTAATTGTCTTTATTGACGATATACTGATTTATTCCAAAAGTCAGGAGGAACATTGTGAGCA
Source organism: Helianthus tuberosus (assembly GCA_030545235.1). Lineage (NCBI taxonomy): Eukaryota > Viridiplantae > Streptophyta > Magnoliopsida > Asterales > Asteraceae > Helianthus > Helianthus tuberosus. Next base: position 72,550,843 of record CM060446.1, on the reverse strand, counting down.
CCTGCATGTACTCTTAACTTTGTTAAGAAAAGAGAAGCTTTATGCCAAATTCTCGAAATGTGAATTTTGGCTGCAAGAGGTACAATTTTTAGGACACATGGTGAATCACGAAGGCAGTCATGTAGATCCCTCTAAGATAGAAGCGATCACCAAATGGAAGGTTCCACAGTCAGCTATGGAAATTAGAAGTTTTATAAGGTTAGCCGGATACTATAGACGGTTTATTAAGGATTTTTCCAAGATAGCTGTACCATTAACTAAGCTAACCTGTAAATCAGTTAAGTTTGAATGTGGACCTAAACAAGAAGAAGCTTTTAAGATCTTAAAGCAGAAATTAACAAATGCTCCAATTTTAGCTTTACCAGAAGGAACAGAAGATTTTGAAGTATACTGTGATGCTTCAAAACTAGGATTAGGATGTGTGCTAATGCAACGCAAGAAGGTAATTGCGTATGCATCAAGGCAATTGTAAAAGCACGAAGAAAACTATACGACTCATGACTTAGAGTTAGGAGCCATAATTTTCGCCCATAAGATTTGGAGACACTATTTGTATGGAAGTAAGTTTACTGTCTATACAGATCATAAGAGCTTAAGATACATATTTGGGCAAAAAGAATTAAACATGAGGCAAAGGAGATAGATGGAAATCCTAAGTGACTACGACTGTGATATTCAATATCACGAAGGAAAAGCAAACGTGGTTGCTGATGCCTTAAGTCGTAAGTATCATGAGAAATAACGACGAGTTCATGCTCTTAGATTAAGTTTACAATTAGACTTAATGGAACAACTAAAAAGCATTCAAGAAACAGCAATCAAGGATGATGCTGAAGGAATGAAAGGACGAATAAAAGAATTAGAGCAAGGAAGTGATGGAATTTGGAGATTCCATAAGAAACGAATTTGGGTACCTAAACAGGGAGAATTAAGAAATAAGATTTTAGAGGAAGCCCATAAATCTAGATATACCATGCATCCTGGTAACAATAAAATGTACCAAGATTTAAGAAATAACTTCTAGTGGATAGGAATGAAAAAGGACATAGCTAGATATGTTTCTAAATGTCTTACTTATTCACAAGTTAAGGCAGAACACCAGAAACCTTCAGGTCTACTACAACAATTAGAGATGCCTGTATGGAAATGGGAACTTATAACAATGGATTTTGTTACTAAGTTACCCAAAACCAGAAAGGGTAATGATGCGATTTGGGCAATTGTGGATCGATTAACCAAATCAGCTCATTTTCTACCCATAAAAGAAACCATTAGCATGGAAAGGTTGGCAAAGCTGTATGTAGATGAAGTAGTATCCTTACATGGAGTCCCACTCTCCATTGTATCGGATAGGGATAGTCGTTTTACTTCCCATTTCTGGACTAGTTTCCATGAAGCAATGACTAAATTTAAGCACTGCATACCATCCTCAAACAGACGGACAGAGTGAAAGGACAATTCAAACCCTGGAAGACATGCTCAAGGCATGTGTGATAGATTTTGGTGGAAACTGGGATGACCACCTACCTTTGATTGAATTCTCCTATAACAATAGTTATCATTCAAGCATCGAAGCTGCCCCATTCGAAGCACTGTACGGACGTAAGTGTAGAACTCCAGTGTGTTGGGCAGAAATAGGAGAAAGTCAATTATCAGGTCCTGAAATAGTACAAGAAACTACCGACAAGATCACTCAAATCAAGGAAAGACTAAAGACGGCTCGAGATCGCCAGAAGAATTATGCCGACAATCGACGCAAACCACTAGAATTCCAGGTTGGAGACAAGGTACTATTGAAAGTTTCTCCATGGAAAGGAATAGTTCGATTTGGTAAGAAAGAAAAGCTAAGTCCAAGATACGTAGGACCATTTCCAGTAATCCAACGTATAGCCAGTTGCTTATCGCTTACAGCTACCAGAAGAGTTAGCTGGGGTACAAGACGTATTTCATGTATCCAACCTCAAGAAATGTCTATCTGACGAATCACTGGTAGTACCTCTTCAAGATGTAGAGGTAAATGAAAAGTTAAAATTTGTAGAGAAGCCACTGCAAATAGAAGACAGAAAGATTAAGTTTCTCAAACACAAAAGACTAGTACTGGTCAAAGTCAAATGGGATTCGAAAAGAGGAACCGAATACACCTGGGAGCTGGAATCGGAAATGAAGCGAAAGCATACTTACTTATTTCAGTAAATCTCGAGGACGAGATTTTAAATAAGGTGGGGAGGATGTAAGGACCTTCAAAAATGTCCCAAAATTGACCCATAAATGAGAACCCGGACCCCTGAAACCCTAATCTATATCAAAAATCAAGAAAATAAGATTTTTGGTCCTCAGGCGGGCCGCGTAAAGGATAAGCAAATCCTTACGCGGGCCGCGTCAACTTGGAGTTTGACCGGATAAGCATCCGGGCCACGTGTTGCACGCGTGGCAAGTCTACTGATGACACCGTAGCCCTAGTCAGCTGGCTCTCGCGGGCCGCGTAAAGTTTAAGTGTGTCTTATGCGGGCCGCGTAAGACTCAAATTTCACCTATAAATAGCTTGGATCAGGAGCAGTTCAATGGTGTCGAAAACTTTTCATAAAAACGAATTCTCACTGCTCAATTTCGAAATTAAAGATATCGGGGCACTGCTACGATACAGGGTATTAACTCGATCGCTGCTACGATTCAATGTCCGATCGATTAAAACTATCCGATGGATGTTTAAGTGCTGCCCACATTAGGGCCATACTTTGTCATTAGTCGTGAATTTGACGGATGTTTAAGTATAGCACTTTGTCATTCGTTGTGAGGGTTTTAATCTCGTGAGTTATCGTAAATGTTGTATTAGTTACTGTCCTAGTTTGTGTGCATTGTTATTTAAATTAGGTTACAAGGCTAAACAGTAGGCTAAACTCTGCCCGTTTAAATCTGCAATGTGAGTCATTCTCTTTTTATCAACATTATTTTACAATACTCCAATCATTTTCAAAAGTTATAATTACAGGGATTAAGTCATGGTTATCTTGAATCACTGGCTAATTGGGGTATTGTGCACATTACTAATTTCTCACGGTTAGGCTAATAAATCCTAACAGTGATAATCATCACTACTTGGGGAAAAAGACCCAATAGTGGTATGACCATCGTCACCAGGTGACACGGCGCCAGATAAAAATAAGATAGAAGCCATTGTAATCGCTCTTATGCTGTAATTGATAACTAATGTGTCGTTTTACATACTTGAATGACTCGCCAGTATTTCCCCGCTGATAAAATATTTTTAAAACATGTTTCAGGCGACCTGCTGTAAATCAAGGAAAACGTGCTAAGGAGCACTAAGAAGCTTGAAGAGGTGGCTCAATAAAATAAATAAACAGGTTTTGGAAACCAGGGAATTTCCTAGTTAAATTCCTCTACTGTAAATTACGGGGCTTGTCCCAGATTATCAAATAAAATAATCGGGCATTTTCCAGTTTAAAAGATCCTGTAAAATCTTCCGCTGTCAACTCAATTAATAAATACCACGGGTTCCTGTCCCGCGGCTCCTGACCCGGTCAAACCGGGGCTGGGGCCGTGACAAGGTATACCAAGAAAACCAGAACAACGATAACCAGAGTAACATTAACATGGATAATGAGAATCCGATCAACAACAACAATAACGGAAACCAAGTGGATAACAGTGCCATGCAACATATAGTGGCACAAGGGATAATAGATGCAATGCCATATATTATCAAAACAGTTAGAGAAGCTGAAAATAAAAGTAAACGTGATAGTAAGCGACACTCTGAACCTGAAAATAGCATAAACAATGGACCCGTACTTCAAACGCCCATTCCCAAAAGAAGAAGAACCGTGTCTTACGGTTGTTCTTATAAAGAATTCTGGTCTTGTAAACCAATGGAATTCTCGGGCAATGAAGGGGCCGTTGCATCTCTACGCTGGATAGAAAAGACTGAGGCAGTCTTAAGAATGAGTAAATGTGCGGAAGAGGATAAGATAATGTTTCCTTCAAATCTTTTTAAGAATTCAGCACTAGAATGGTGGAACACTATCTTCCACTCAAGGGGAAGTGATAGGACTTATAATATGGAATGGGAAGAGTTTAAAAACATGGTAGAAAGAAAATTTTGCCCTCCTAATGAAAAAGAACAGATAGCAAACAAATTCCTAAACCTTAGGATGATTGGAGTAGATAGTAAGGGTTATACCACATTATTCTTTGAATATGCTAGAATAGTACCAACCCTTGCTTCACCTGAACCAGTATTAATTTCCCGTTATATTTGGGGATTAATTAGAGAGATAAGGCATGTAGTCAAGGCAGCTAGACCCCAAACTATAGAAGAAGCTATAGAACTAGCCAATACCTTGACAAATGAATTAGTCTGTACTCGAGAAGAGGATCAAAGGAGGAACCTAACCCAGAAGCTTACTCTAGAATTCCGTTCTAGAAATTCTAACTGTGGGAGAAATGTAGGTTCTACCTCTGCACCCTACTGTAAGTATTGCAAAAGGAAGCATTCAGGAAGATGCTCCATATACTGTAACTTTTGCAAAATATCTGGACACAAGGAAGAAGACTGCAGGAAAAATCCTAATAACAGAATATGCTACAACTGCGGGGAACAAGGTCATATCAAGCCTAACTGTCCAAAGTTAGCTCCAGCTGCGAACACCAAGAATACTAAAAATGCTAGAGCATTTGTTCTAACTGCAGAAGAAGCAAAGATGATCCCGGATGTGATCACTGGTACGTTTCTAGTTAATGATGATTTTGCTAAAGTATTATTTGACTCTGGTGCGAACCAAAGTTTTATTAACACTTCATTTTGAAAACTTCTTAATCAATCATTAACTAAACTCCCACAAGAATGTCTAGTAGAGACAACCAATGGGGAAACCATTAAGATTTCTGAAATCTGGCAGCGAGCAAGAATAGAAATTTTAAATCAGAAATTTATTGCAAATCTTTACCCCATGAATCTGGCAGGATTTGATATTGTATTAGGAATGGATTAGTGAATAGCCAATAAAGCCAGTATTTTATGTGATCAAAAGTCAATTCAAGTAAATTCACCAAGGGGTGAAAAGATCACAATTAAAGGAAATAAATTCTCTAAATCCACGAAATTCATCTCTGTGATGAAAACTGCAAGTTATATAAGGAAGGGATCATTAGTGTATTTGATTTCTATAATCACTAACACTAAAGGAAAAGAATTAAAGGATATTCCCTTAGTATCCCAGTTTTCAGATGTATTTCCAGAAGAATTACCAGGACAACCTCTAGATAGGGAAGTAGAATTCAGAATCCACTTAATACCAGGAACCGCACCAATTGCCAAGGCACCTTACCGATTGGCACCCGCGGAAATGCAGCAACTGAAGAACCAGTTAGACGAATTATTGGAGAAGGGATTCATACAGCCAAGTTCATCCCCATGGGGAGCACCGATATTATTCGTTTATAAGAAGGAAGGATCAATGCGTATATGCATTGATTACCGTGAATTAAACAAGGTCACGATTAAGAATCGGTATCCATTACCAAGAATAGATGATCTGTTTGATCAATTGCAAGGAGCACGATTTTTCTCTAAAATCGATTTAAGGTCAGGATATCATCAATTAAAGGTACATGAAGAGGACATTCCTAAGACCGCTTTCAGAACAAGGTATGGCCACTATGAATTTACTGTCATGCCATTTGGTTTAACCAATGCCCTAGCTGCATTTATGGACATGATGAATCGAATATGTAAGCCATATTTGGATAAATTCATAATTGTCCTTATAGATGATATTCTTATTTATTCCAAAAGCAAAGATGAACATGCAGCCCATCTGCACGCTCTTCTAAGTTTATTGAGAAATGAAAAGCTTAATGCTAAGTTTTCGAAATGTGAGTTTTGGTTGGAACAGGTACAATTTCTTGGACACCTAGTCAATCATGAAGGAATTCATGTAGATCCCACCAAGATTGAAGCGATAACCAAGTGGAAAACCCCTGAATCACCAACTAAGATTAGAAGTTTCTTAGGATTGGCCGGTTATACTTATTATAGAAGGTTTATTCAAGATTTTTCTAGAATAGCCATTCCCTTAACTAAGTTAACTTGTAAATCCGTTAAGTTTGAATGGGGATCAAAACAAGAAGAAACCTTTAGAATTCTTAAGCAAATATTAACCCATGCACCCATACTAGCGTTACCAGAAGGAACTGAAGATTTTGTAATCTTTTGTGACGCTTCCAAGTTAGGTTATGGATGTGTATTAATGCAACGTCAAAAGGTTATAACTTACGCCTCTAGAAAACTTAAGAATCATGAAGAGAGCTATTCAACCCATGATTTAGAATTAGGAGCTATAATTTTTGCCCTTAAAATTTGGAGACATTACCTTTACGGTAGTAAGTTTACCATTTTCACCGACCATAAGAGTTTAAGGTATGTTTTTGGGCAAAAGGAATTAAATATGAGACAAAGACGCTGGATGGAGATACTTAGTGATTTTGATTGTGATATCCAATATCATGCAGGATAGGCAAATGTAGTTGCTGATGCTTTAAGTCAAAAGTATCATGAAAAGCCAAAAAGAGTACGTTCTCTTAAGTTAAATCTGCAAGTAGATTTAAATGATCAGATTAGAAAAGCACAAGAATCAGTAATCAAGGATGATACTGAAAAGTTAAAAGGAATGATTAAGGAATTAGAACAAGGAACAGATGGAATTTGGAGATTCCATAAGAAAAGAATGCGGATACCTAAATTAGGAAACCTACGTCACCGTATATTAGAAGAAGCCCATAAATCTAAGTATACGATGCATCCTGAAAATGATAAGATGTATCAGGACTTAAGAAAGAATTTCTGGTGGATAGGAATGAAAAAGGATATAGCAGCATATGTCGCAAAGTGTTTAACTTGTTCACAAGTTAAAGCTGAACATTAGAAACCCTCAGGTTTATTGCAACAATTAGAAATGCCTGTTTGGAAATGGGAATTAACAACAATGGATTTTGTTACTAAATTACCCAAAACAAGGAAAGGTACTGATACAATCTGGGTGATTGTAGACAGGCTAACCAAGTCAGCTCATTTCCTACCAATGAAGGAAACTTTCAGTATGGAACAGTTAGCTAAGTTATATGTAAATGAAATAGTTTCATTACATGGAATTCCTCTTTCAATTGTTTCTAACAGAGATAGTCGTTTTACCTCTCATTTTGGACAAGTTTCCAAAAAGCAATGGGAACCAAGTTGAATCTAAGCACCGCTTATCATCCGCAAATGGACGGACAAAGCGAAAGGACAATCCAGACAATGGAAGACATGCTTAGAGCTTGTGTAATTGATTTCGGAGGGAATTGGGAAGATCATTTACCGTTGATAGAATTTTCTTATAATAACAGTTATCACACAAGTATCAATGCCGCACCTGTCAAAGTGAAGTGGGACTCCAAAAGAGGACCAGAATACACATGGGAGCTTGAATTAGAAATGCAAAGGAAATACCCACACCTGTTCCAGTAGACCTCGAGGACGAGCTCTAAAACAATATGAGGAGGATACAACAACCCTCCTAAAAATTTTTCTGACACCCTAAAATATATTAAAATATTCCCATATGTCTTAAAATACAACCCGTATGTGAAAACCGAGCCCAAAATACTATTTAGCATTAAAAATAAAATAAAAACAAAATTTTAAAGGCTGTCGCGGGGCGCGTAGCCTATGACTCCTTCTTACGCTGGCCACGACCTGGTAGATATGAGGACGCACCGGAGCACGCCACGTGTCCGACGCGTGTGGGGTATAGGGCTGACTCGACAAGCCTATGCCCGGACATGTAGTCCCTGGCGGGTCGCGTAGGCCTTGGCCTAATGCTACGCGGGGCGCGACAAACTCCCTGAAGAGCCCTATATATAGAATTCGTTGGCCTTCAGTTTCAAATTGCACCGAAACACTTTCTCTCTTGAATTTCTGAAATAGTAGGCATAATTTTCAAGTATAATACCCCCTAATTAACGAGGTTCTGCCCCGATGTAAGTATTATAACCCCGGTTACGTATTAGATACGCTGCCCGATTGATCCAGGGTTCCGTAACGGCTGTCAGGGTTCTGCCCGACGTAGTCGTTGGAATGCCGTCTCGGGGAGGGTATAACTAATATAAATATAAAGGGTTATTATACTAACGCATGTGCATTGTGTAAATTATAGATAATCTCCAGGAAACCTTAGAAGAAACCTAAGTCAGCAATGTGAGTAATCCTTCTTTTTGTGTAAACCTTTTTGTGAGTAATCACCTTTTTGTAAATTATTTTTACAAAACCTTAAATGTTTTACAATGTGATTAAGCAGTGATTGAGTCTTTGTAGTTCTTCAATTACTGCTGGTATGTTGGGGTTTTGTATACAAAATGTGGAACACGTTACCATTGGAAAACGAGTTAGCCAATGTGTAATATGACCCACCAGTCAGGATTGACAATACTGAATGAGTAATTGTGTAGAAATAAACAATGTGATTGCTCTCAATAATGTTCAGAATAAAATGTTTCTTGATTAAACTGGGATTCACTCGCCAGTATTTACCACTGACAAATGTTTTTAAAATGCGTTTCAGGTAACAAAATGTAAAAGCTAATTAGAAGAAAGCCAGCTGGAGAGCACTGACGGCTTGGAAAAATGTGGCTATAAAAGTTACCTAAAAGACGATGTTTTAAATTCAATAAAATAGGGTTTATCCCTATAAACATGTTGTAATAAGAAACTTGGGTTTTACCCATGTATTTATTAATATAAAATATGGTGGTTTTACTCTGATAAATATTTCCTAACTACGGTTCTGATGAAATTTCCGCTACCAAATTGAAAAAAGGATAAACAAAAATTGATACCACCACTACTGGTCTCGCGTCCGCCCGTTCCCGGGACAGATAGGGGACGGGGGTTGCGACATTAAGAAAGTTATCCTTGATCAGGATAATCCAGATATCTCGGTGCTTGTAACGGTCGATATCACTCAGGATATTGAAAATCAGCTAACTAACTTTTTGAAATGCAGGATGTCCACGTTTACATTGAAACATGAAGACATGACAGGTATATCAAAAGATATCATAAGTCACAAACTTGGAATTAACAAGTCTTTTAGGCCTGTTCAACAAAAGAGAAGGAAAATTGCTCCTAAAAGAAATGCAATTATACAAGAGGAGGTTGAAAGGATGTTGAAGTCCAAGATGATTAGGGAAGTCAAGTTCCCTAAGTGGCTAGCAAACATGGTGGTGGTCCAAAAGATAAATGGGAAGTGGAGAGTTTGTGTAGACTACACAGACGTCAATAAAGCTTGTCCTAAAGACCCATTCCCATTACCTCATATAGATTCAATGGTAGATGCAACCGCCAGGCGTGAAATGCTGACTTTCATGCATGCATCCTCGGGATTTCAGCAAATCCAAATGAAGCCATCTGAGCAGGCAGACACAACATTCATGAAACCCATAGGTATATACTGTTATTCTGCCATGTTGTTTGGTTTAAAAATGCAGGTGCAACATACCAGAGGCTGGTCAATATGATGTTTAAAGACAAACTGGGGGACACAATGGAGGCATATATTGATGATATGGTGGTGAAATCCAAGAAAGCGGAGGATCACCTCCAGGATCTAGAGTGTACCTTCAATATCATGGACCAGTATAATATGAAGCTAAATCCTGCTAAGTGCCATTTCGGAGTGGGGGCAGGAATTTTTTTTTGGATATATGGTGACCAAGAGAGGGATAGAAGCAAGCCCAGAATAGATTAAAGCTATCCTGGATCTTAAATCACCATCCAACATGAAGGATGTGCAAAGGTTAACTGGAAGAGTAGCAGCGTTGAACAGGTTCATATCAAGATCCTCAGAAAAATGCAAGGAATTTTATGATATCCTGAAGAAGAACAAAAAGTTCGAATGGGGAGAAAGACATGAAGCTGTTCTACAGGAATTGAAGCAATATGTGTCAAGTGCACCTCTGCTCATGAAGCCTGAGGATGGTGAACCTCTGTCACTATATCTTGTAGTATCAGGGAATGCAGTAAGTGCTGTCTTGGTAAAGGATCATGAAGGTCAGCAGTATCCTATTTATTATGTCAGTAAAAGTTTGTTAGATGCTGAAACTAGATACTCACACTTAGAAAAATTAATATTAGCTCTAGTCATGGCATCAACTAAGCTTAGGCATTATTTTGAAACCCATAGGATTCATATAAAATCTAATTATCCTATTAAAAATGTGCTTAGGAAACCCTGAAATGTCTGGTAGGATGGCTAAGTGGTCCGTAAAACTAAGTGCATATGATTGAGTATATGAACCTAGAAATGCTATAAAGTCTCAGGCTTTAGCTGACTTTGTGGCTGATTTTAGTAGTGATATTCAAGATGAAGTTGACCTAGAAGTACAACAACTAGGTGAAAGTTCAGAATTTTGGATATTGTATACTGACGGTGCATCCAACATTAGAGGTGTAGGATTAGGGATACTACTAAAATCTCCACAGGGGGACATATTACCCTAAGCTATTAGATGTGAATTTCCTGCTACTAATAATGAAGCTGAGTATGAAGCTCTAATAGCAGGATTTGATTTGGCTAAGAATATGAATATTAGATGTTTATAAGTGTATGTTGATTACTAACCATTTAAATGGATCTTATGCAGTCAAAGGTGAAAAGTTAGCTGAATATCTTGAAATTGCTAAAACATTAGCAGGATACTTCGAAGTTTTTACACTTGAACAGGTACCAAGGGAAGAAAATGCTAAAGCAGATGCTCTAGCAAATTTAGGATCTACTGTTAGGATACCAGAAGGAACTCATATACCAATACTACACATCATGTATCCTACGATGGAACACCCCAAATCTCAGGATAAGGAAGTAGCAAGTATCCAGGATCCTGGTGATGGACATCCTGAGAAGAATCCTGAATTCTAGATGGCTCCAATTGTGAAGTATCTTAAAGAAAAAGATATCCTTAAGGATGAAAATCCTAAGGCTTTCAGAATGAAGGTATCCCGTTTTACTATTATAAATAATATTTTGTATAAGAAATCCCTTGCAGGTCCGTGTTACCGGTGGTTTTCTGCTCATATATCCTGGATTATATTCTGACTGTGTTATTTTTTATTGTGATCAGGATACCGGATCAGGATATTGGTAACATCCTGATGCTGTATCCTGATAATAACTAATTAGTTCATGTGCAGATTAACAAGGCAAGCTTATAACGTTCGAGTAACGTTCGAGTGGACCAGTTCTCCTAAAGACTCGGACTAATCAGTTGAAAAGGGGACGTTGAAGCCGGAAGAAGTGGTCTACAACGCTCAAAAAGGGAATATTCGCTGTATCCTGGTTGTATAGGCTAGTTTGTTATTTCCTTTGCTATATATAGGAATGATCGGATCAGATAGAACACACACAATCTTTTCACACACTCTCGCTTTCTGCTAGCTGCAACCATTCTCAAACACTTACACTTGTACTCACATCGCATTGTAACACTTAGTTGATATGTATCATATCCTGCACTGTATCCTGATATTTGAAGTAATAAGAAGAACAAGGCAGCTGCGATTGTCAGCTCCTGAGGTTTTGTGCCGGCGATCTAGATTGATCAAGGGCTTTCCTCGTACATCTCGTGTCACCCTTTACTTTTTTGCTCATTGTTTGATTGTAGATATAGCTCGATATCCTGAGCTATATCCTGCAAACTGTTAACAACTTGGTCAGCATATTTTTTCACGAATACTTCTAGCACACTACCTCACTTAACTAATTTGATCACTTAATTACTTAGGTAATTTTTGACCAAAACAATTTGGCGCCCACCGTGGGGCAAGTGGTGTTATTTTTACTAAAAGCTTTCGTAAAATCATTACTTGGTTTTCTGTTTTCAAAAATTTTTGCTACACTATTTTCAATGGCCTCAAAATCAAACATGAGCTCTTCTACCATGTCCGCTACGACCTCTGCAATAATCGGTTCGGTGCTTCCACCACCTCCAAGGACGCAACCCTCTTCACAGCCTCAGGATCTTCCAAGGAGGACTGAAACTCATGTGGCTCGGGATATTATCCCCACTCAGAATGTTCAAGGATCTGCTACCTCAGGGAGAACTCCTATTATGGCTTCTAATGATGAAATTCTAACTTTGTTTGGTAGCATACAGGATCAGATGAAGCAACAGCAGGAGACCAACCAAATGCTGATAAGAGAGATACAACTCTTGAAATCCAGCTCAAGCAGGCCTGCTGAGGATACCGTCACTCCCTTGCAGCCCAGAGCTTTGAACTTCAGTTTGGCAGTATATACTGAGGACCACAGGGGCAATATTGTGCCTAGCCATTCCCAGAGCCATACTCCTGAGATACCCTCTTCGGTTAGGGTATCAACTGTGAGAAGTTTAGGATATGCTCCAGGATATGGCCAGAATCCTCAGACTTCTAACGTGTCTAATAATACTAATACTATGGCTACTAATGGTATTGAATCTTTGCAGGATGCAGGTATGACATCATCATTTTCTAGGGAGCTTCAGAAATTAAAGGATATGATATCCAGTGTATGATGTGTGCAAAAACTAACCCTTTTTTAGTACTAATGTTGGAAAAAGTGTGTTTTTGTCTTCCTTTTGTATTTTCAGGGTTAAATGAGCTTAAAGGAACAAAAGAAGCAAAAATGCAGCCAAATCTAACAATAATACAAGAAAAGGAATAAACGTGGCATGCCCGACCCCTCGATAGCATCTTCCCAAGCAAAAACAAGACATCAGAAGGATGAACACACCCCGTGCTCAATGAACACGGGGGCGTGCTCAAGTGTCTGCAGAAAAGACAAAGCTGTAGAAGCTTCTATTTCCCAACACGGGGGCGTGGCCAGCGGACACGGGGCCGTGGTCAACGCTAAGATTCACAGAATCTAGGCAAATCTTGATAGTACAGATACGCTTCTGCACACGGGGTCGTGCCCAGCGGACACGGGGGCGTGGTCAACTAATGCAGACAAACTGCAATTAATGAAGAAAGAGAAGATGGGTGGACACGGGGCCTTGCCCAATGGGCACGGGGCCGTGTCCTGCCTTCTGTGCAGGCTATAAATAGGGGTGCTTGGCTCACTTGCAAACCATCCCTTGGCAAACCACCTCTCTCACACTTCACCCACCCACCACCACCATCACAACCCACATCCACCACCATCATCCATCATCTATCATAGAGTGTGTGAGTAGTCTCGGGATCCAAGATTGATCGTAAGAGTTCTTGACAATCAAAGTCGATGTTTTCCTAAGTCTCTTACATCACTTGGTGAAGACAAGCATTTAGTGTAATACTTTTTATTTTAATCTTTTCGCACTTTTTATTTGGTTATGTATTAATGACTTTAATAACTAGTTTCTTATGTTGAAGGTGAATCTTCCTTATCATTTGTCTGTGGTGTCTTGCATTATTTTACTGTCTATATAAAATAAAAGATTTTCACCATTCATGTCTCCATGGTCTATATGGAGATATTTTGGCTACCTGGTCGGGGGTTAAGGGAATGGTTTGGTAAGCGTCTTGTCTTGTTCAGTGTATAGATCCTGCAAGGACCTGGGTCAAGTTTAGTAGGGCCTCCTTCAATACCCACTAGTATTGGATGGCGGGGGTCCTAACTCCTTGACCCCCTCATATGTAAACCACTATTAAAACATTAACCCGGCTACTTAGGATTGTATCCCTAATGACTCAAACTACTTAGCCAAGGGTAACGTCACCTTCAAAAGAGGGGCCTACCACATTACGCATTAATAACTTAATTAATTATCTTTCAATAATCCAACCCTTTAGGATTGTATCCTTGCTGACTCAAACTACTGGGTTGAGGGTAACGTCACCTTCAAAAGAGGGGCCTACTACTATAACTAAGATAATCTCTTAAAAAGTGCAAAAGTGTGAAAATAATCAAAGGTTACACTAAAGGCGAGTCGGATCCAAGTGATTCATCTTGTCTATCTGTTTTTATTTTTATTTTTATTTTCAGCATTTGTAGTTAGTTTTATTTTCTTGTTTTAAAACCTTTTTCTAATTTTTTGATTTGATTAGACGTTGAGGATAAACCGGTACTAAAAGCTCTTGTGTCCTTGGACGACCTCGATATCTTACCAACACTATACTACGCTCACGATGGGTGTACTTGTCCATATGTGTGTTTAGTGTTAGTAAATATCATGTTTTATAAATTTAAAACTTGACTAAAGTGTTAAAAAGGGCTTAAAATATACATTAAAAACTATACAATACTCACGCACATCATGTTTTTGGCGCCGTTGCCGGGGACACAAGGATTTTAATAAAGCTTAAAATCGACGGCCTAATCAGTTTTTCAAAACCTTTTTAAAACGCGCGCATTTTTTCTGCATTTTAGTTAGTTTTTGCATTTACAGTAGCCTGAACACGGGGCCGTGCTGCATTTTTTTTTTTATAAAAACACCCAGTTACAGAGTCCGAACACGGGGCCGTGCTCATTGAACATGCCCCGTGCTCCAAGAAACCAGTCACTTTTATTAAAATGCCCAGATACAGATTTGGAACACGGGTCGTGCTCACTGAACACGGGGCCATGTCCAGCCTCTGTTTCCGTTTTTGTTTTTGTTTTCTGGTCTCGAGACTCTGTTGTGATATGCAGAGTGATTCTTATGGATCAATACTCAGGAGATTACAACTACACCTATGAGGAGGGTGATTATAGGGAAGATTATTGCACCAATTTTGGTAACACTCACTCGATACAATATTGTGACTTATTTCAACCATCCACTTGATACACCTACTATGAGGAGCCCAGGTATGAGCCATCAACTTCATACACATCCTATGAAGACCCAAGGTATGAACCTCCTCCCTCATACTCATATTTTGAAGAACCAAGGTATGAGCCTTCATACTCATACTTTGAGGAATCATGATATGAGCCACCACCTTCATATGGTTATTATGAGGAACCATGGCGTGAACAACCCACCTCATATGAGTATTATGAAGAACAAAATTACGACCCTTATCGATCATATACTTATAATGAAGAACAATGGTGTGAACCATCTACTTCTTATGAGTATTCAGGGGAACAAAGGATCGAACATCCGGATTCAAGCTTTGAGGATCCCGATCCTTACTCTATCACCGACATAGCCGATAGGATAATAGAAAAAACTAAAACTATCGAACGATGCATAAAAGAATCTCGCGCAAGGGAAGAGGAGTCCGCGTAAGAGAAGAATTAAATAGAAAAGAGATAGTTGAAAATGTAAAAATGGAAGAACAAGTAAGCGAAAAACCGACACATGAGTTAAACAACGAGAAAGGTGAGTCCGACAACGTTAAAATTCAAGAAGAGTATAATTTTAAAAAAAATAATCTCTTGTCACCTTCTTTCGAAAATCATTGTTTAGTTCCCACTCATGCTAAGTTTTAAAAGAGTTAAACACTAACACTAAAATTGACGAAATGGTAAGCATTAAGTTAACTAATGATCAAACTTCGCTAATAAAAG
Organism: Helianthus tuberosus; assembly: GCA_030545235.1. Classification (NCBI taxonomy): domain Eukaryota; kingdom Viridiplantae; phylum Streptophyta; class Magnoliopsida; order Asterales; family Asteraceae; genus Helianthus; species Helianthus tuberosus. Next base: position 72,535,277 of record CM060446.1, on the reverse strand, counting down.
AAGATCCATTTGAAATTAACATTACACCGGTTCCATGTTTTTTTCAAAATTCCTTTATTAGTAACATCACAATCGATAAAGATCTTTGTGTTAATATAATGCCAAACTATATTTTCGAAAAATTAAGTATTGGTGATTTTTCTCCACTTCAAATACCCATTTTTCTATTCAATCGGAAAGTAATAAAATCAAAAGGGATAGTTGAGGATGTCTTGGTCCAAACCAACCAAATGGTAATCCCAACCGACTTTGTCATCCTTGATGACCCTCCCCTAGTGTTGGGACGACCCTTTGTAAAAACCCACGAAGCTTTGAAAAACCAGAAGTACACCAATCTATCTATTCAGTTAGGGGCATTTAAAAAGAGTGTCGATCTTGAGCGTTCAATGAAATATCCATTCGGCAATAATAACCCCCTAATTGAAGATGTAGATGAGCCACCCGATATAAGAGAAGAAATTGACCACTTTGTTGAAGAAGAGGTCGCCATAGAACAAACTTTTGTAGTTCTTGATCGAAATGAGCAACCAAATAAGGAGTCTCCTAAAGACCCACCTCTTGAGCTCAAAGAACTCCCAAAAGGTTTGGAATATGCTTTTCTCGACAAAGGTGGTAAATCACCTGTAATTATTTCGTCTAAATTAACTAGTTTAGAAAAAGAAAAATTAATTTCGCTTTTGAAAAAACACAAAAATGAGATCGCTTGGAAGCTTGTAGATATTAAAGGCATAAGTCCTTCCATGTGCATGCACAAAATTTTAATGAACGATGACTATAAATCGGTAATACAACCACAACGTAGAGTAAATCCAAATGTCCAAGAAGTGGTTAAAAACGAAGTCATCAAATTACTTGACGTCGGACTTATCTACCCTATCTCCGATAGTCCTTGGGTAAGTCCCATCCAAGTAGTTCCAAAGAAAGAAGGTATGACGGTAATAACCAATGAAAAGAATGAATTAATTCCAACAAGAACCGTCACAGGATGGAGGGTATGTATAGATTATCGCCGATTAAATGAGGCAACAAGGAAAGATCAATTTCCTTTACCTTTTATTGATCAAATGTTAGAAAGATTATCCGGTCACAAATTTTATTGTTTCTTAAATGGTTTTTCAGGTTACTTTCAAATTCCGATAGCACCCGAAGACCAAGAGAAGACAACATTTACATGTTCCTACGGAACTTTTGCTTATCGACGCATGCCTTTTGGTCTCCCCGCAACCTTCCAACATTGCATGGTGGCCATCTTCCATGTCATGATAGAAAAGACAATGGAAGTCTTCATGGATGACTTTTCTATATTTGGAGATTCATACGACCAATGCCTCGATAACTTGAGCGAATGCTATCCCGATGTGAGGAAACTAACCTCGCCCTTAACTGGGAAAAATGTCATTTCATGGTAACAGAGGGAATAGTACTCGGTCACAAGATCTCAAGCGAGGGAATGGAGGTAGATCGAGCCAAAATAGACACTATCTCTCGATTACCACCCCCATCCTCCGTTAGAGCTATCAGAAGTTTCCTAGGGCATGCCGGATTTTATAGACGATTTATCAAGGACTTTTCTAAAATCTCAAGGCCTCTAACAAAATTACTTGAAAAAGATGCCCCTTTCATCTTTGACAAGGATTGCAATCAAGCATTTTTGACCCTAAAAGAAATGCTAGTCAATGCACCTATCATGATAGCACCTGATTGGAAATTACCTTTCGAAATCATGTGTGATGCAAGTGACTTTGCAGTTGGAGCAGTCTTGGGACAAAGAAAAGATAAGCATTTTCACCCGATTTATTATGCTAGTAAAACACTTAGCGATGCACAAGAAAATTACACAACAACAGAAAAGGAATTACTAGCTGTGGTATTTGCTTTTGATAAATTTCGCTCTTATCTTGTCCTTGACCCCCTCATATGTAAACTACTATTAAAACATTAACCCGACAATTAGGATTGTATCCCTACTGACTCAAACTACTTAGCCGAGGGTAACGTTACCTTCAAAAGAGGGGCCTACCACATTACGCATTAATAACTTAATTAATTATCTTTCAATAATCCAACCCTTTAGGATTGTATCATTGCTGACTCAAACTACTGGGTTGAGGGTAACATCACCTTCAAAAGAGGGGCCTACTACTATAACTAAGATAATCTCTTAAAAAGTGCAAAAGTGTGAAAATAATAAAAGGTTACACTAAAGGCGAGTCGGATCCAAGTGATTCATCTTGTCTATCTGTTTTTATTTTTATTTTTATTTTCAGCATTTTTAGTTAGTTTTATTTTCTTGTTTTAAAACCTTTTTCTAATTTTTTGATTTGATTAGAAGTTGAGGATAAACTGGTACTAAAAGTTCTTGTGTCTTTGGACGACCTCGGTATCTTACCAACACTATGCTACGTTCACGATGGGTGCACTTGCCCATATGAGTGTTTAGCGTTAGTAAATATCGTGTTTTATAAATTTAAAACTTGACTAAAGTGTTAAAAAGGGCTTAAAATATACATTAAAAACTATACAACACTCACGCACATCATGTTTTTGGCGCTGTTGCCGGGGACACAAGGATTTTAAGAAAGCTTAAAATCAACGGCCTAATCAGCTTTTCAAAGCCTTTTTAAAACGCGCACATTTTTTCTGCATTTTAGTTAGTTTTTGCATTTACTCTAGCCTGAACACGGGGCCGTGCTGCATTTTTTTTTATAAAACACCCAGTTACAGAGTCCGAGCACGGGGTCGTGCTCATTGAACACGCCCCGTGCTCCAAGAAACCAGTCACTTTTATTAAAACGCCCAGATACAGATTTTGAACACGGGTCGTGCTCACTGAACACGGGGCCATGTCCAGCCTCTGTTTCCGTTTTTATTTTTCTTTTCTGGTCTTGAGACTCTGTTGTGATCTGCTGAGTGATTCTTATGGATCAATACTCAGGAGATTACAACTACACCTATGAGGAGGATGATTATAGGGAAGATTATTGCACCAATTGCGGTAACACTCACTCGGTACAATATTGTGACTTATTTAAACCATCCACTTCATACACCTACTATGAGGAGCCCAGGTACGAGCCATCAACTTCATACACATCCTATGAAGACCCAAGGTATGAACCTCCTCCCTCATACTCATATTTTGAAGAACCAAGGTATGAGCCTTCATATTCATACTTTAAAGAATCAAGATATGAGCCACCACCTTCATATGCTTATTATGAGGAACCATGGCGTGAACAACCCACCTCATATGAGTATTATGAACAACAAAATTACGACCCTTATCCATCATATACTTACAATGAAGAACAATGGTGAGAACTATCTACTTCTTATGAGTATTATGGGGAAAAAAGGATCGAATATCCGGATTCTAGCTTTGAGGATCCCGATCCTTACTCTATCACCGACATAGCCGATAGGATAGTAGAAAAAATTAAAACTATCCAACGATGCATAAAAGAATCTCACGCAAGGGAAGAGGATTCCCACGCAAGAGAAGAATTAAAAAGAAAAGAGATAGTTGAAAATGTAAAAATGGAAGAACAAGTAAGCGAAAAACTGACACATGAGTTAAACAGCGAGAAAGGTGAGTCCGACAACGTTAAAATTCAAGAAGAGTCTAATTTTGAAAAAAATTAATCTCTTGTCACCTTCTTTCGAAAATCATTGTTTAGTTCCCACTCATGCTAAGTTTTTAAAATAGTTAAACACTAACACTAAAATTGACGAAACGGTAAGCATTAAGTTAACTAATGATCAAACTTTGCTAATAAAAGAATATCCATTTGAAATTAATATTACACCGGTTCCATGTTTTTTTCAAAATTCCTTTATTAGTAATATCACAATCGATAAAGATCTTTGTGTTAATATAATGCCAAACTATATTTTCGAAAAATTAAGTATTGGTGATTTTTCTCCACTTCAAATACCCATTTTTCTATCCAATCGGAAAGTAATAAAATCAAAAGGGATAGTTGAGGATGTCTTGGTCCAAACCAACCAAATGGTAATCCCAACCGACTTTGTCATCCTTGATGACGCTCCTCTAGTGTTGGGACGACCCTTTGTAAATACCCACGAAGCTTTGAAAAACTGGAAGTACAACAATATATCTATTCAATTAGGGGCATTTAAAAAGAGTGTCGATCTTGAGCGTTCAATGAAATATCCATTCGGCAATAATGACCCCCTAATTGAAGATGAAGATGAGCCACCCGATACAAGAGAAGAAATTGACCACTTTGTTGAAGAAGAGGTCGCCATAGAACAAACTTTTGTAGTTCTTGATCGAAATGAGCAACCAAATAAGGAGTCTCCTAAAGACCCACCTCTTGAGCTCAAAGAACTCCCAAAAGGTTTAGAATATGCTTTTCTCGACAAAGGTGGTAAATCACCTGTAATTATTTCGTATAAATTAACTTGTTTAGAGAAAGAAAAATTAATTTTGCTTTCGAAAAAACACAAAAATGCGATCGCTTGGAAGCTTGTAGATATTAAAGGCATAAGTCCTTCCATGTGCATGCACAAAATTTTAATGAACGATGACTGTAAATCGGAAATACAACCACAACGTAGAGTAAATCCAAATGTCCAAGAAGTGGTTAAAAACGAAGTCATCAAATTACTTGACGCCGAACTTATCTACCCTATCTCCGATAGTCCTTGGGTAAGTCCCGTCCAAGTAGTTCCAAAGAAAGGAGGTATGACGGTAATAACCAATGAAAAGAATGAATTAATTCCAACAAGAACCGTCACATGATGGAGGGTATGTATAGATTATCGCCGATTAAATGAGGCAACAAGGAAAGATCACTTTCCTTTACCTTTTATTGATCAAATGTTAGAAAGATTATCCGGTCATAAATTTTATTGTTTCTTAGATGGTTTTCAGGTTACTTTCAAATTCTGATAGCACCCGAAGACCAAGAGAAGACAACATTTACATGTCCCTACGGAACTTTTGCTTATCGACGCATACCTTTTGGTCTCCCCGCAACCTTCCAACGTTGCATGGTGGCCATCTTCCATGTCATGATAGAAAACACAATGGAAGTCTTCATGGATAACTCTTCTATATTTGGAGGTTCATACGACCAATGCCTCGATAATCTTGAGCGAATGCTATCCCGATGTGAGGAAACTAACCTCGCTCTTAACTGGGAAAAATGTCATTTCATGGTAACAGAGGGAATAGTACTCGGTCACATGATCTCAAGCGAGGGAATGGAGGTAGATCGAGCAAAAATAGACACTATCTCTCGATTACCACCCCCATCCTCCGTTAGAGCTATCAGAAGTTTCCTAGGGCATGCCGGATTTTATAGACGATTTATCAAGGACTTTTCTAAAATCTCAAGGCCTCTAACAAAATTACTTGAAAAAGATGCCCCTTTCATCTTTGACAAGGATTGCAATCAAGCATTTTTGACCCTAAAAGAAATGCTAGTCAATGCACCTATCATGATGGCACCTGATTGGAAATTACCTTTCGAAATCATGTGTGATGCAAGTGACTTTGCAGTTGGAGCAGTCTTGGGACAAAGAAAAGATAAGCATTTTCACCCGATTTATTATGCTAGTAAAACACTTAGCGATGCACAAGAAAATTACACAACAACAGAAAAGGAATTACTAGCTGTGGTATTTGCTTTTGATAAATTTCACTCTTATCTTGTTCTTTCTAAAACAATAGTCTATACAGATCATGCAGCCATTCGATATCTCTTCAAGAAGCAGGATGCTAAACTGAGTTTGATTCGGTGGATTCTACTCCTCCAAGAATTTGACATTGAAATAAAAGACAAAAGAGGAGCAGAAAACACCGCAGCAGATCATCTTTCGCGCTTAGAAGACCCAGCTTTGGAGGCAACCAGGGACGAGCAAATCAATGAAAAATTTCCAACAGAGTCCCTGGAAATGGTGGAATACCGAGAAGAGCCATGGTACGCCGACTATGCTAACTACCTAACTAGCGGTATAGTCGCAAAAGGTTGGCCACATCATCAAAGAAAGAAATTCTTTGCTGATGTAAAGCATTACTTTTGGGAAGATCCTTATCTTTTCAAAATGTGTGCCGACGAACTCATCCGGCGATGCGTACACGGTGGTGATGCAAGGAGAATTCTCCGCCATTGTCATGAAGATCCATAAGGAGGACATCATGGTGCCGCGAGTACCGCACGAAAGGTATTTGATTCAGGATTTTACTGGCCAACCATTTACAAAGACGCTCAAAGTCTTGTCAAGACATGTGATGGTTGCCAAAGAACAGGTAATATTTCTTCCAAAAACGAAATGCCACAAAACGTCATTCTTGTTTGTGAAATCTTTAATGTGTGGGGGCTCGACTTCATGGGACCTTTCCCACCGTCAAAAGGAAACAAATATACACTTGTGGCAGTAGATTACTTGTCTAAATGGGCCGAGGCCGAGGCACTTCCAACCAACGATGGAAGAGTCATGGTAAGATTTATGAAAAGATTATTCTCTCGTTTTGGAACACCAAAGGCTTTAATAAGTGATACAGGTACCCATTTTTGTAACCATCAACTTGAAAAAATCTTAACAAGGTATGGGGTCTATCACCGGGTTTCAACGGCATATCACCCTCAAACAAACGGACAAGCCGAAGTGACTAATAGAGGTTTAAAAAGAATACTCGAAAAAACCGTAGGGTTAAATAAAAAAGAATGGGCCGATAAGTTAGACGATGCTTTATGGGCTTTTCGAACTGCTTATAAAACAACAATAGGTACAACCCCATATAAGCTCGTCTATGGAAAAAGCTGTCACTTGCCTGTAGAAATAGCTCACAAGGCCTACTAGGCAATCAAAAATATAAACTTAGATTTAGAGATTGCAGGTAAAAATCTATTTTTCCAATTAAATGAATTAGACGAATTAAGGAATTATGCATACTCTAACTTCGAAATTTATAAGGAAAGAATGAAAAATTTACATGATAAACATATTAAACCTAATGAATTTCGAGTAGGAGATCAGGTTCTATTGTTTAATTCACGACTTTGATTATTTCCTGGTAAATTAAAGTCTAGGTGGTCAGGACCTTTTTCCATCACCCATATTTTCCCACACGGTGCAGTCGAAATTAAATCTCGGAATGGAATTCCATTTAAAGTCAATGGCCAATGGCTGAAGCTTTATCAAGGATTCATTGAGGATGAGGAGGAAGAAATCTCGCTTCAAACGGTCGAAGAATGACACAAAGGTTCAAGCATCAACATTATACCTGGTAAGTTACGAACAATCGGGAAAACATCTGAATCGGTAAGATCTCTAAACCAAGTTTTGGGAAACAGGGCACTCACACGAGCACTTAAAAAAAATTTCAAACTTGCCCGCCCACGTGGCCGTGCTCAACGAGCACGGGGCCGTGTCCGCGCATCTGTCGGGATAAAACTCCCATTTTCATTCAGTTTCTTCATTCCACACGCCCCTTTTCCCCCAAAACTCTCTGATTCCGGTGATTTTTCTGCAAGATTTCAACGTCTCCCCTACTTCTAACTACAACAAGGTATGATTCTATCATCATTAGTAGTTAGATTAAGCACTTGCATGTAGTTTAAACACCAAAAATTTGGGGGAAAATCTAGGGTTCTTCAACTTGAACAGGATCGAACCTCAAATTTTTGCATAAATCTGATAGCATTAGTTTAGATTCATGTTACAGGAAGTAAACCCACTTGTATTGTTTGTAGATTTGGCCGATTTCTCACAAAAACCCCAAACCCTTGTTTTTGAACCGAAAAAGATAAAATTGAACGGGTAAACGGTTTGTTTTGGGAAAAACGGCACTTGGGGTTTCATTTTCGGGGAAAACCGCCCCTACTGGACCAAAATTTTTCAAGTTTTCGGGACCGGGTCGAAAAATGGGATTTTTGGGAAACAGACGCCTGGACACGGGGTTGTGCTCGCTGAGCACGGGGGCGTGTCCAGCCAAATCAGATGAACTCGGGGCGTGTCCGCTGAACACGAGGGCGTGTTCAGTCGACTGTTTTCAGTTTTCTTAAAAAATTTTCACTATTTCGCACTAATTGTTTGCTGTTTTCTTTCAAATGGCCAAGAAATTCACTCGGTTCAATGCTAATGAGTTGGCGGCTCAAGCTCGTTATGATGTGTTAAGGACTAGGCCCGAGGAGAACCCCAGACAAGTGTTCATAAACACTCTTGAGGCAGTGAACCAATTGGACCGATTCAACAACATTGTCACTGGCCCACTACGAGCTGCCCTTTGCACTCGGCTTCAATCTGTGCATGAATACAACATGGAATTCTACAGCACGCTCGTTTTCAACACAAGTGCTGAACCATTTGACAACGAAGGGGTGGAGTTTCGTTGTGGAGGAACCACATACCGGATCTCAATTGCTCAATTTGGGGCTCTGGTGGGGTTATACTCGGAAGAAAATGTTGGGGATGAGGAAAACACCGGCGGTCTCCGCGAGATCAGGGAAAGTGACAGCCAAGCTGCTTGGGCTCAAATAGGAGAAGGCAACTACAACCCAAGCCGTACTAAGAACACTCAGTTGAGAGACCCTCTTTACCGCTACATCCACAGGGTCCTCACTTACTCTCTTAGTCAATGGCACGACAGCAGCGGTGTTGTAGGTTTGCGGGATCTACTAGTCCTTCATTGCATCCACAACCGGGTCAACCTTGATGTTCCATACCTCCTGCTCCGAAACATGCACTGGAACCAACTTGCTACTCCCCTGACTCCTATCTTCTTTGGAGGATGGATATACCGCCTCTTCAAACACTTCGTGAACATGCCGAGGTCCTTGCACAAGGGGCCATGGTCGGGGAGAGTGGACATGGTCATTTGCCGCTCTATGAAGTTGATTTATGAAGCGGAAGACGGGACGATCAGTTTTCAAAGAGTTCAAGGGCATGCATGGAACCCGCATGAAGCACTCGTCTTACACGCTCCACATATCCGTCCTCCTCCTCAGTACCACTACCAGCACCAGGGTGATCCTGGTCAATCCTCCTCTCAAGGAGGCGGTTTTCCTACTTTCAAAGCTTACATGATTTATTGCAGGAAAACCTTATGTGCACCAGGAACACCTATAACATGGCCAGCAACACATATGCCCGGGTCAGAGCGATAGAGAGAAACATCTTTGACATGCAGGATGACATTGGAAACATCCGGGAGTAGATGGCGGGCCAAGGAGGAGGTGATGATGATGAAGACGAGGATATGGATTGAGCGGGAGGAATGGAGGTAGCGGTTCATGGTTGAAGGTCTCACAGGTTAATCCCCCTTATCTCACAAACAATTGCATGGCCTGCGTGCCATTTGTTGAACAATTTACTTTCTCTAACACTTTTTTATTTCTGGATTTCTTTTTCTTTTTAACTTGTGGTATGGATGATTAACGTTGGTAAATTAGGATGTTTGCTATTGTTTGGTGTGGTATTTATTAGTTAAACAGGTACATACGAGGCTTAGAGCACTAAATATTAGTGCTACTAAAGCTGGGACAGCAAAACCGAGGCCAGAAACCTGTTTTTCACTTTTGAAGTTTTTCCACACGGGGTCGTGCTCAGCCGACACGCCCCCATGTCCATCGCCCAGACCTGCTGTTTGTTTAAATTTTGCAGATTTTCGCCCGACACGGGGTCGTGTCCACCCAACACGCCCCCGTGTCCACCTTCTGGAAGTTCTTGTTACTGGCAATCTGACCAAGGGGTCGTGTTCATCCGACACGGGGCCGTGTCCAGACGACCAGTAACATACATTTTTGTTTTTAACACACTTTTTACACATTCAATCAACCTAAAAACATATTTTTGGGACACATTGAGGACGATGTGTAATTTAAGTGGGGGGGGGGGATGCTAAAACCTTGAATTTTGCAAGTCCTAATTACAAGGCTTACACAAAACTCTATTGGAATCGCTTAGCACCCCAATTTTTTTTTAAAAAAACTTTTCATTTTTTTTACTTGTCTTGGTTTAATTTGAGAATAACAAGTTCTAAAAGGGTTATATTTTTTACAAATTTACATCCGATAAAAAGAACCAACATAAAAAAATTATGAAACGGCATGATAAATCTAGTTAAAATTTGATTATATATACTTGATCACATAAAAAACCCATTCCCAGCCTCAGGATCTTCCAAGGAGGACTGAAACTCATGTGGCTTGGGATATTATCCCCACTCAGAATGTTCAAGGATCTGCTGCCTCAGGGAGAACTCCTATTATGGCTTCTAATGATGAAATTCTAACTTTGTTTGGTAGTATACAGGATCAGATGAAGCAACAGTAGGAGACCAACCAAATGCTAATAAGAGAGATACAACTCTTGAAATCCAGCTCAAGCAGGCCTGCTAAGGATACCGTCACTCCCTTGCAGCCCAGAGCTTTGAACTTCAGTTTGGCAGTATATACTGAGGATCACAGGGGCAATATTGTGCCTAGCCATTCCTAGAGCCATACTCCTAAGATACCCTCTTCGGTTAGGGTGTCAACTGTGAGAAGTTCAAGATATGCTCCAGGATATGGCCAGAATCCTTAGACTGGTAACGTGTCTAATAATACTAATACTCTGGCTACTAATGGTATTGGATCTTTGCAGGATGCAGGTATGACATCAGTATTTTCTAGGGAGCTGCAGAAATTAAAGGATATTATATCCAGTGTATGATGTGTGCAAAATGCAACATATAAATTACATCAAATGTGGCATAAAACTAACTATTTTTTAGTACTAATGTTGGAAAAAGTGTGTTTTTGTCTTCCTTTTGTATTTTTAGGGTTAAATGATCTTAAAGGAACAAAAGAAGCAAAAATGCAGCCAAATCTAACGATAATACAAGAAAAGGAATAAACGTGGCATGCCCGACCCCTTGACAGCATCTTCCCAAGCAAAAACAAGACATCAGAAGGCTGAACACGCCTCATGCTCAATGAACACAGGGGCGTGCACAAGTGTCTGCAGAAAAGACAAAGATATAGAAGCTTCTATTTCCCAACACGGGGGCGTGGCCAGCGGACACGGGGCCGTGGTCAACGCTAAGATTCGCAGAATCTAGGTAAATCTTGATAGTACAGTTACGCTTCTGCACACGGGGTCGTGCCCAGCGGACACGGGGGCGTGGTCAACTAATGCAGACAAACTGCAATTAATGAAGAAAGAGAAGATGGGTGGACATGAGGCTGTGCCCAACGGGCATGGGGTCGTGTCCGGCCTTCTGTGCAGGCTATAAATAGGGGTGATTGGCTCACTTGCAAACCATCCCGTGGCAAACCACCTCTCTCACACTTCACCCACCCACCACCACCATCACAACCCACATCCACCACCATCATCCATCATCCATCATAGAGTGTGTGAGTAGTCTCGGGATCCAAGATTGATCGTAAGAGTTGTTGACAATCAAAGGCCATGGTTTCCTAAGTCTCTTACATCACTTGGTGAAGACAAACATTTAGTGTAATACTTTTTATTTTTAATCTTTTCGCACTTTTTATTTGGTTATGTGTGTTAGGGATAGATTTTCCATACCTAAGGATCACGGGTCCACAAGTGCATCCAGGATCACGGATCCTTAATTCTGTTTGAATTAAGGATCCTCAGAAGATGTTGCGGGTTTAAGGATCCGGGATCCTCAGTGTTATCCTAACACTAACGGATGTATCCATTATATTTAAATTTTTTTTTGCAGGAATGAACGAGTGGGACTTAGTCTTGCCGATATTCCTGGGGAATATGCTCTAATATTCTGCACGTGCATAGCTAGAATGACCGTTATGGAATTCGTGGGTAGCTTGCACATTTAGCGGATTGTTTGTTATTTAGTTTATTTCTATTTTTAAAGGGGATAACGAGCTTGATAGTGGGAACAAGTTAGCAAACACACACACTCGCAAACTCTCTGCAACTCATTGGCATTTACATACACTCTACACACTAGTGATCCTTGCAACAAGCTTGTTATCATCCCGAGTTCTAACTTTTACTTGTTTAATTATACTTGGTGATCGGTAGTTTCCATCACCCGAGGTTTTTTATGCTGGAGATCATACATTGATCAAGGGCTTTTTCCTCGTATAAATCCTTGTGTCACTTATTCATTTCATTTACAAGTTGTTCATACATTTGTTCATTGATTCAAGCATCATACCTCACAAAAGAAGATTTGGTTACATTATCCTAGTCTGCTTTTTGAGCAAAACAGTTTAGCGCCCACCGTGGGCCAATTGGTGCTTCATTTCTGAGAAATTTTGTTCATTGTGATCATTTAGGTTCACCACTTTCAACTACATGGCTTCTTCAGTGAAGAACACATCAAGTTCTATACCGGCAGTCACCTCCTCACAGGGCATCCCACCTTTGCCTCCGGCACCTCTCGGATCCCAGAAGAGTGCTGAAAATGCTGCGAAGAAACAAAGCCCCATTTTCCCAAAACCACCAACTTCTGCTATTTCTTCTAGCCCTTCTAACAGTGGTCTTTATTCTTTGATTTTGTAGATGAGGGATTACATGCAGCAGCAGGACAAAACTAATGACAGGATCCTTCGAGAGATTGATGACATTAAAAAATTGAAGAGATCAGCGGAGGATCACTCTCCATTGGTACCTAGATCCCTGGATTTTGACACCCCAGCTATAACCGCCCTGCAATCTACAGCTCCGGATATCCAGTACCATAGTGGACTATTGGGAAGGCGTTATGGATCAACAACTATGAGTCAGGATTTAGGGTCCTACTTCCAGCCTTCAAAATCCTCTTTTCAACCTTTAGGATCCTCCTTCCAGCATCAGGGATCCTTCATTAGCTCAGGAGGATATATAGGGACCCACACAGTTCAAGGATCCTCCTCTTAGGTTCAGGGTTCCTCTCAGGTTCAAGGATCCTCCTCTCAGGTTCAGGGATCCTCTCAGGTTCAAGGATCCTCCTTTCAGGTTCAAGGATCCTCATCTCAGGTTTACGGATCCATGGATTATCCTGCAAGACCCCCAGTCACAGCACATCAAGGATCCAACATCTTTCAGGATCAAGGATTCTTAAGGAATGTGCAACCCGGAAGTTCAGATGTTCATCTAGGAGACTTCATTCCTATCCAAACTAATGCTTCATCTGGTCCCTCAATTGTACCAGAATCCCATCCATATGGATTCACATCCAGAATTCCAAACTTGAATCCCCCAGGAGGTAACGCTTTAAATAATTCTCATAATACTAACCATGGCTTTGTACAGGATACATGTATCAATCAAGCTATGGCTAGGGAATTTCAGAAACTGAAGGATATGATATCCATCATTCCAGGAGTGGTCAAGCCCATTCCTGAAATCGCAGATGGAAGCCATAGGATATCTCGTTTTGCACCACCTATTTGTGATGCAGAAATTTCAAAGAGGTTCCAAATACCAACCATGAAGCTATATGATGGCTCGACGGATCCAGAAGAATATGTAGCTCAGTATAGAGAAAGGATGGAGATCAATCCCATCCCGGAGAGGTTAAAAGAAGCATGTTTATGCAAGGGTTTTGGATCCACATTCACAGGATCAGCTCTTAAATGGCTGCTAAGTCTTCCCCCTTACTCTATTACTTCATTTGCTAATCTAGTTAATCTGTTTAATAGCCAATTCTCATGTAGTAGAAAATTTAAACGTTTAACTAGTGATCTATATAGGGTAACACAAGGTCAAAATGAATCACTTAGAGATTATATCACTAAGTTTAGTAAAGAATCCTTAGATATTGCTAATCTGGATATAGCTACGGCTGTAGAAGCCTTTAAAATGGGTTTACTTAGGGATTCATTGTTCTATGATGATCATGTCATGACCCCTTGCAGGAATCTTGATGAAGTAAGAACCAGGGCCCTTAGATTCATCCTATTAGAGGATGATAAAAGGATACAAGAAAGACTGGCAGGATCCTCGAAACAGGAAAAACAAGGATCCTACTTCAGGAACAACAAGTCCAAGTCTGATAACCAGAATGTGCATGCAGTGGAACAGGAAGAGGATGATGAAGATTATCCTCCAATTTCTAAATATTGATTTTCTGTTGATAACAATAAACTAGTCCTTGCGATGCAGAACCTAGGTGAAAAAGCAAGATGGCCCAGAAAAAGTGATAAGCCAGCTGCAACGAAAGACAAATCCAAATGGTGTGCATAGCATGAAGATTTCGGTCATCTCACTGAAGAACGTATTGCACTTAGAAAAGAGATTGGTTACCTGTTAAGCAAAGGACACTTGAAGGAGATGTTGGGAAGAAAAAAGTCAAGGATCCAGGATCCTGAAAAGGTTCCAGAAAGAGCTCCTGCTCCTCTGGCTGATGCATAAATTATAAACTTCATATCCGGTGGATCAGACATTTGTGGCACTTCCTTTTCAGCAGCCAAAAGGCATGCTAAGGAGACCAAGATGGATAATGGGGATAGACCCATCCGAACCTCTACTGTTACACAGGAAAAAATTATAACTTTTGATGAGGATGATCGTGTTGATGTCCAGGATCCTCATCATGATGGTCTTGTTATTACTTTGTTTATATCTAATCATTTTGTTCGCAGGATCCTGATAGATGGAGGAAGCTCAGTAAACATCATTCAGCTTGATGTCCTAAAGAAGATGAACATCCCTGAATCGGACATTGTCCCAAGATCCTCAGTACTTGTCGGATTCAGTGGAGAAACCAAGAACACATTGGGGGACATTAAACTTCCAATTTACATAGAGGGACTTCATTCTTATAAAAAATTTTGGGTTATAGATTGCTTATCCTGTTGCAATGTTATCCTTGGCAGGCCATGGATACATGACACGAAGGCAGTCACATCTACATATCATCAATGTGTAAAGCTTCCTAGCCCATGGGGGATGGTGAAGATTGAGAGTGACCAACAAGAAGCAAAGAATTGCTACACCTCATCAATGAAGCCAGCCTCAAGGCCAAGGGAGCAATAGCAATTAAAGCATCCTCCAAGAGATGTCCTGGAGACAAGAGAACAAGATGTGAAAGATATCCTTATGGATCCTCAGGATCCTGAATCCAAGATTTTCATAGGGTCAGGGATCCTCAATAACATTGAACAGGATCTAGTATCCTTCATCAAGAAGAGAAAAACTACCTTTTCCTGGAAGCATGAAGACATGACAGGTATCTCTAAAGATATAATTACTCATAAGCTTGGCATTGACAGGTCATTCAAGCCCATACATCAAAAAAGGAGAAAGTTTGCACCTGAGAGGAATGCCATTATCCAGGAGGAGGTAGATAAGCTACTCCGAGCAGGTATGATAAGAGAGGTCAAGTATCCAAGGTGGTTAGCCAATGTGGTTGTTGTTCAAAAGAAAAATGGAAAGTGGAGGGTATGTGTCAATTTTACTGATTTAAACAAGGCATGTCCCAAGGATCCTTTCCCATTACCCCACATTGACTCCATGGTGGATGCTACCGTGGGTCATGAGTTGTTGACTTTTATGGATGCTTCATCTGGATTTCAACAAATTCAGATGGAACCATCTGATCAAGAGGATATAGCCTTTATGACCCAACTGGTATATATTGTTATATTGCTATGCCATTTGAACTAAGAAATGCAGGTGCTACTTATCAAAGGCTAGTCAATATGATGTTTAAGGAACAAATTGGACACACTATGGAGGTCTATATAGATGACATGGTGGTTAAGTCCAAGAAAGCTGAGGATTACCTTAGAGATTTGGGGGAAGCATTCGATATCCTTGATAAATTCAATATGAAGTTGAATCCCTCCAAGTGTCACTTTGGTGTTAAAGCAGGCAAGTTCCTAGGCTACATGGTAACAAAAAGAGGCATTGAGGCAAGTCCAGAACAAATCAAGGCAATTGTGAATATAAAATCTCCTGCCAATGCCAAGGATGTGCAAAGATTGACAGGGAGGATTGCATCCTTGAACAGGTTCATATCTAAGTCATCAGAAAAGTACAAGGAATTCTATGACATTCTGAGAAAGAACAAGAAATTTGAGTGGACTGAAAAGCATGAAAATGCTCTCAAAGCCCTTAAGGATTACCTATCCTCAGCTCCTGCCTTGATGAAACCAGAAAAAGGGGATATATTATCCTTGTACCTAGCGGTATATTCTAAAGCAGTAAGTGCAGTCCTTGTTAAGGATCATGAAGGTACACAACATCCTGTTTATTATGTAAGTAAGAGTTTGCTTGATGCTGAATCCAGGTATTCACATCTAGAGAAACTTATCCTTGCTTTGATTATGGCATCTACTAAAGTAAGACATTATTTTGAGACTCATGCCATTATTGTTAGAACTAACTTTCCAATTAAGAATGTTTTCAGGAAACCTGAAATGTCAGGAAGGATGGCCAAATGGGCAGTGAAGCTTAGTGCCTATGATATAAGATATGAGCCAAGAACTGCCATTAAAATCTCAAGCCTTAGCTGACTTTGTGGCGGATTTCAGTAGTGATCTACAAAGGGAAGCTGAGTTAGAAGTTCAGCAGTTGGAAGAGACTAAGGATCCTTGGATACTCTTCACTGATGGAGCCTCTAACATCAAAGGAACTGGACTTGGAATACTACTAAAATCGCCACAGGGGGACATAACACCCCACTCAATAGCTTGTGAG
This sequence comes from Helianthus tuberosus, assembly GCA_030545235.1. Classification (NCBI taxonomy): domain Eukaryota; kingdom Viridiplantae; phylum Streptophyta; class Magnoliopsida; order Asterales; family Asteraceae; genus Helianthus; species Helianthus tuberosus. Next base: position 72,518,645 of record CM060446.1, on the reverse strand, counting down.
TTTCGAACTACTAATAATGAGACTGAATATGAAGCCTTGATAGCTGGTTTGCAAATTGCCAAGCATATGAGGATCAGTTTGACACAGGTACCCAGATAAGAAAATGCAGAAGCTGATGCATTGGCCAACCTTGGATCATCCTTGAAGATTCCAGAGGATATTAAAATTCCCATTATTCATATCCTAACTCCTGCTATCGAGGATCATATAGCTATGGAGATAGGAGAGGATTCTGCAATCATCCCTAGTGATGACACACAATCTCGTTCAGGATCATGGATCCTTCCAATCATGAGATATATACATGGAGAGATCCCTACAGGACAAAATCCTAGAGCTTTCAAAGTCAAGGTATCTCAATTCACAATATTAAATAACACGCCATATAAACGCTCTCTTGCAGGTCCATATCTAAGATGCATTGAGGATCCTGAAGTTCAAGAAGTCCTAAAGGATTTTCATGAAGGAGATTGTGGAAACCATACTGGGGGCAGAGCACTGTTCTCAAGGATCCTTATGACAGGATACTATTGGCCTACCATGAAAAAGGATGCTGTGGATTATGCCAAGAAATGTGATGCTTGTCAGTGACATAGCAATATCCTTCATCAACCAGCAGAGCTCCTGCATCCTATATCCTCTTCTTGGCCATTCATGAGATGGGGAATGGATATAGTTGGTAAACTTCCTAAGGCACCTGGAGGAAAAGTATTCATGCTTGCCATGACTGATTACTTCTCCAAGTGGATAAAGCTGAAGCCTTTGCTCAAGTCAGAGAAAAAGAAGTGATATCTTTTATTAAAAGAAACATTATTACCAGATTTGGTATCCCTTCTGAAATTTTTTGTGATAATGGATCCCAATTTATTGGGAGTAGAACTACTAACTTTTGTGACAGCTGGGGGATTAAGATGATAACATCAACACCAGTCCACCCACAAGCTAATGGTCAAGCAGAATCATCCAACAAGATCATCATCAACAATTTGAAGAAGAAACTTGGATCCAAGAAAGGAAAATGGGCAGAAGAGTTACCTTATGTGTTAGGGGCTGATAAAACAACTCCCAAGAATGCTACTGGTCAAACTCCATTTTCTTTAGTGTTCGGAGCAGAATCAGTGATCTCTACAGAGATGGTGGTTCCTACTGCAAGAACAAGCATCCGTGATCCTGAGGGAAATGCTGAAAACTTGGTTCAAGACTTGGATACCATAGAAGAACTCAGGAATTTGGTAAGGATAAGAATGGCTAGTTATCAACAAAGGATGGCTGGAGCCTACAATAAGAATGTCAGGGTCAGAAAGTTCCAAGTTGGTGATATGGTATTAAGGAAAGCATTTCAGAATACCACAAATCCTGCTGATGGAAAGTTGGCACCAAAGTGGGAAGGCCCCTATCTTATTGAAGCTGAAGCAGGAAAGGGGGCATATCGATTACTAATAATGGAAGGTGATTTACTACCAAGAGCTTGGAATGCTGTCCACTTGAAGAGATACTTCATGTAATAAGGATCCGGGATCCTTAGCTACTTTCGTGCCCAATATCCATGAAGGATCCTTAGAGGATAGATGATCCTCATTCTGGTAATGATCTAACCTCAATTTATCTAATTCTTTAATTAATTTGTTTACAAGGAGAAGGATCCTGGATCCTTTATCCCTCTTTCACTTAGTTCTGAGTTTTGCAGAAGATTAATGTATCCTTGGCAAAGGATCAAGTATCCACAGAAGTCTCCTAAGTTTTCTTTGGGCTTGTCCCCAGTTTTTTGGGTTTATCCCTAGTTTTTGGGCCTGTCCCCAGTTTCGCCAGTAGCGCACGATGATCCTGATGCAGTTCAAGGCAATGGGACCAGTACCCGCTTTAAGGGCTGACAATTTCATTGTATTGGCTGTATTTAGGATCCTACGTATAATGGTAGACGTACCATACATCCGTTCCTAAGGTTTCTAATGTTTTCACGTTAGCTAAGGTTTTGGCATTTTCATGTCACTAAGTTTGGATAGTCGCCAGTGAGGGCCATACTCCAGTTTACACAAGATTCTTTGGGCTTGTCCCCAGTTTTTTAGGCTTGTCCCCAGTTTTTTGGGCTTGTCCCCAGGATTGTTGGGCTTGTCCCCAGTTACTAACTCTTCTCTTATACTTGCTTAGTCCCAAGTTATGTTCCATTTCAGGTTTCTGAATCTAAACAACCAAGGATCCTTGATCCTAACATTTTACTAAGGTTTGTCTTTTGGTTATCCTGATTGTAATATTAAGGGTTTAGGATCCTAACTTGGATTCTCAGGTATGATCCTTATTTACCTTCCCTTTATCCTTAATTTATTTAAATTACCCTTATTCTTTGACAACAGGATATATGATCTTAAATATACATCACTTTTTGAATTTTATGATTAAAGGATATTTGATTCTTGATCATATCCTAAGCTTTTTTAATGAAATCTAATATACTTTTGTCCTAAACTTGCAAATTCAAAGAAATAAACAATAACAACTAAAAAGACATAACATATACAACATGAGATAGCCAAAAGATTAAGGTTTTATTTATCAAAAGTTAAACCCTTTAAAGGTTGTCAAAATTGCCAACCCAAGTTTCTACCAGCAAAACGTGGCCAGTCCACTTGGGTTGGAAAAGGGTGTCCATACTAAGTGTTCAATAAGTGCAGGAAATAGAAGAAAGGGGCACCAAAGGCTTCATCCTCCACAAACAGAAGGACCCATCCACCTTTGTTACCCCCTATTGTTCGAAGGATCAGTGATCCTTAAACCTAGATACTATTGTTCACCATTACAAACCAACCATTGTTCTAAAAATATCAACAGACAAAAAAACTACCAAACCATAAAAAATGGGCTCCGGTCACGTCTAGAAATTTCCATCATCGCCCATTATTGCAGCCTACACCTTCGCTACATCACCATCACCCGCTGCATCCTCAGCCTGATCCTTCACCCCGCTGCCACTGGCTTCAATCATCAGGACCTCTCCAGCCTCCTCTTCATCATCTAGCTCAGCCAGCTTTGCCTTCCAACCTTCCTGGTCCCAGGCAGTCCGGTCAAAGTTAGGATCCTCAGCTTCCTTTGCCATCTGCAGTTTAATCTTGAGCATAGCAATTGTGGCAGAAAGCTTAGCACCCTCCATCACTTCAGCCTTCTCTTGATCAGCTGTGATGTGGGCCAAGACCAGTTCCCTCTTCGCCAGGTTGACTTCATTCTCAAGGGAGGCGATCTTTTGATCCTTTGCCAGGAACAGCTTTTGAAAGTCCAGCTCCTTTTGCTCAGCCTCTTCAGTATAGGAATCCATGAGCATATGGATCTCAGCAAATTTCTACAAAGGAATGATACACGTCAGGATCCGTTATCCTCACTATGAGCAAAACAGGCTTAAGGATCAGGGATCCTTACCTCAGAGAAATACTCTTCAAATTGGTGCTGGATGAGAGGCAGGCCTTCAAGAGTGTCAGCATTTTTCCTCTTCTTTCCACCCTTGCCCTTGGTGCTGATAGCCTTAGGAGCTGGGATGCTGGGACTAGCAGCAAGTCGTTTCTTGCCGGACCTGGAGGAAGCAAATGCATCAAGATCACTGACGCTGAAGCGAGAGTCTGATTTTGAAGACTTTCCAGCACCTACAAATGGCAAATAACAGATAAGTATCCTTATTCTACATCTATTTAAATCTTTAATCATACATAACTGTAAATACTTACTTGACATGGTGATTAAACCAGAGGATACTTCTTGTGAATCCTTTGTTTTGGCCTGGAATGTTCTAACAGCAGGATCAAGGTTCCAAAAGGCAGCGATTCTTTCTTTTGTTGCAGGGGACTCAATGAGATGAGAAACTGAAATAGTTGCACAATAAAAACAGAAAAGGATCAGTTATCCTCAACAAAAACAAAGTCATCCTATGATCCTTCTATAAGGACCCTATATCCTACCATGGGTGGCCCACTTTTTGGGGAGATCTTTCCCGTCTGGGATAGAGTCTCTCCTAACAAAGAAAAATCGGTTTTTCCTGTGGGTATCGTTTTTTGTGGTCTTGAGGATTGGGTGAGGATCACCAGGTTTGTGCTTAAACAAGAAATGATGTGAACCATGGCTAACAAGATTATACAACTTGGCCAACTCAGACATTCCTATCTCTATACCCTCTTGCTTGATGATATTATCTATGGTGTACAGAACCCTCCACATCATCGGCATGGCCTGGATATAGCACATGCCAGTGAGTGCAAAGAAAGATTGAGTGAAGGCATGGAAAGGATAGGAGAATCCTATCAAGAATGGAGTGGCCGGAAAAGCAATCCAGGTGTCGGAGACAGAATCACTTTTCGTAGAAGGGTCGAAAGGTTTGAAGACGGTATCCGCCGGGAAACAATGTTGAATCCGGTTGATCTCCGGGTCGGTGAAGCGGCAGAGTTCTGATGAAGGATTTTTTATGATGCCTTGGCTTTTTAGGGGGCTATCCTTCTTAGGATCCTTGGCTGGTGAGGATCGGAGAACCATTTTTTGCCATGGATGTTAGGAGAAAAGAAATCAGAATAAGCAAGTGAAGAGAGAAGGAGAAGAGAGATACCTGATCGGTCTCCGGATGAGGATTTAAAGAGAAGTAACGCACGAATTTAAATGCCCCTTGATCCTTATCTCTTATTTCGAATTTATAATGATGATTTGCAGGTTGTCACGTCACTGACGTATGATTTGCAACGGCTAGTTCCATTTTAACGGCTATATTTACGTTAGTTGATTTGCAACGGCTAGTTCCCTGGATATCCCACATCTTGATGTTGCAACAACTGTGCAGGCATTCAAAATGGGGTTGCAAAAGGATTCCCAATTTTATCAGGATCTTGTAATGAATCCTTGCAGGAACCTGGATGAGGCTCGAAACACGGCCTTGAGATACATTCGACTGGAAGATGATAAAAAGATGCAAGAGAGGATGAATTCATCATCAACTAATGAATCAACTAACAGGATGTCAGAATCCTCATAGAAACCATATCGCTCTAAGCCATATGGTAGAAATGACAGCAAGAAAGTGAATGCTGTTGAAGACGAGGATCCTGAGGAGTATCCTGAATTGTGAGAATATTGTTTTTCTGTTAGTATACCTGAACTAATGTATGCTATGCAGGGTTTAGGAGACAAAGCAAGGTGGCCTAGGAAGAACCAACAAAAAACTGATTGGAAGGATAAATCCAAGTGGTGTGCCTTCCATGAGGATTTTGGACATGTTATGGAAGATTGCATAGCCCTGAGAAAGGAAATAAGTTATCTGCTAAGCAAAGGATATCTGAAGGATCTTCTAGGAAGAAAGAAGAATAAGGTTCAGGATACTGAGAAGGACCCTGAACGAGCAGCATCACCTCCTGCGGATGCCAAGATAATTAACTTTACTTCAGGAGGATCCGACATCTGTGGAACCTCTTATTCTGCAGCAAAAAGACATGCAAAGGAGGCTAAGCCAGAAAGGGGAGATAAGCCAACCAGGATGACAACCCTCATAACTGATAAAGTGATAACGTTTGACAGTGATGACAGGGATACTGTCCAGGATCCCCATCACGATGGTTTGGTAATAAATTTATATGTTGCTAATCACTTTGTGTGCAGGATATTGGTGGATAATGGTAGCTCTGTCAACATTATTCAGCTAGAAACACTGAAAAGGATGAATGTTTCCCCGATGGACATCACTTCAAAATCCACTGTACTTGCCGGTTTCAGTGGAGAGGCCAAGAATACTGTGGGAGAAATAATGCTGCCAGTATATGTAGAAGGAGTCAACTCAATGCAATGCTTCTGTGTCATGGACTCCTTATCCTGCTATAATATTATATTGGGTAGGCCATGGATCCATGATATGAAAGCTGTGCCATCAACCTATCATCAGTGTATCAAGATCCCTACCCCTTGGGGGTTGTCAAGATGGAAAGAGATCAACAAGAAGCGAAGGAGTGTTATTCTTCTTCGATGAAATCCTCAACAAAGCCCAAAGCAGGATAGCAATTAAAGATGCGAGCCAAGGATATCGTGGAGGATTCGGAGCAGGATGTTAAGAAAATTATCCTGGATCAGGATAATCCAAATATCTCGGTGCTCGTAGGAACCAATATCCCTCAGGATATTGAAAATCAATTGACTAACTTTTTGAAATGCAGGATGTCAACATTTGCATGGAAGCATGAGGATATGGTAGGTATTTCCAAGGATATTATAACTCACAAGCTTGGAATTGACAGGACTTTCAAGCCGATCCAGCAAAAACGAAGGAAGTTTGCTCCTGAACGAAACACAATTATTCAGGAAGAGGTGGAAAGATTATTGAAGTCCTAGATGATTAGGGAAGTCAAATTTCCCAAATGGCTAGCAAATGTAGTTGTGGTTTAAAAGAAGAATAGGAAATGGAGAGTTTTTGTAGATTACACAGACTTGAACAAAGTGTTTTGGTTAAAAATCAGGCTAAAATAATGTAACCAAATCTTTGTTGTGAGGAATGATGCTTAAACCAATGAACAATGTTAAGGATAACTCAGAAATGTAATGAACAAATGACACGAGGATTTATACGAGGAAAAAGCCCTTGATCAAGAGTTGATCTCCGACACAAAAAACCTCGGGTGATGGAAACTACCGATCACCAACTAAGATTAATCAAAAGAATTTTACAACTCGGGATGATAACAAGCTTGTTACAAGGATCACTAATGTGCAATGTGCAAAAAATGTATGAAATCGCCAAGTAGTGTTCGAGAGCTGATTGAGAGCTGTTACGAGAGTGTGTGAATGCCAAAATTAGCTAAGTGTTCTACTCAAGCTTGTTATCCCCATTTTAAATTAGAAATAACCAAACTAACTAACTATCCGCAAATAATGCAAGCTCCCCACGATCTCCATTGCGGAATATTGAGGGAATGTGCTCCAGGAATTTCGGTGAGACTTGGTCCATGCATTTGCTCCTGCAAAACAAGCTTACGTACAAGGTAGACAATTGTTAGTACAAGGATAACAATAAGGATCCTGAATCCTGATCCTGCAACACCTGCTGAGGATCCTTAATTCAAACAGAATTGAGGATCCATGATCCTGGCAGCACTTGAGGATCCTTATCCTTAGGATTGGAAAATCCTCCCCTAACAATTGCCCCCAAAATATAAGGAGTAAAGTGTAAATTAACGAGTTATATTTTCTTGGTCTTATTTGCAACAAACTAACGGATATATAGCCGTTAGGATCTAACTATCCGTTGCAAATCTTACGTCACTGAAGCGACATCCCTGCAAAATCATCATTATAAATTCAAGTTAGAGATAAGGATCCGGAGGCATTTAAATTCGTGCGTAACACCCTTTAAATCCTCATTCGAAGATCAAGCAGGTACTCCTCTCCCCTTTCTCTCTTCACATTCTTGCTCTGTTCTTTCTTTCTTGAAATCTCTGAATCACAATGAAGTTACGATCATCCCCTGCTAAGGATCATCAGAGAGACAGTCCTTTGAAGAGCCAAGGGATCATCAAAGATTCTCCAAAGGAACATTGCTGCTTCACTGATCCGGATATAGACAGGATTCGTCATTGCTTTCCGGCGAACCCTGTCTTCAAGCCTTTTGACCCTATCGCCTTGAGCGATTTCGTTTCTGAAACCTGGGTTGCCTTTCCAGTCACCCCATTTCTGATAGGATACTCTTATCCTTTTCCTGCTTTTACCTAGTCTTTCTTCTCTCTTACCGGCATATCCTATATCCAGGCTATGCCAATGATGTGGAGGGTTTTATTTACCCTTGAGAGGATCATTGAGCAGGAGGATATAGATTTGGGAATGTCGGAGTTGTCTGAACTATATAACCTCGTTAGCCACGGTTCACATCGCTTTCTATTCAAACACAAACCTGGTGAGGCACACCCGATCCTGAAGACCACCAAAAACGACACTAAGTGGAAGAAACGATTCTTCTTCGTTAGGAGGGATTCTATCCCGGATGGGAAGGATCTCCCTAGAAAATGGGCCACTCATGGTAGGATAGAGGATCCTTATAGAAGGATCATAGGATACCCTGTTTCTACTAAGGATCACTAACCCCTTTGTTTCTATTTTGTAGCTATTTCTGTTTCACACATCATTCCTTCACCTGCAACCAAAGAAAGGATCGACGCCTTCCGGAATCTTGATCCTGCAGTAAGAACATTTCAAGAAAACACCAAGGATTCTCAAGAAGTATCCTCAGGCTCAGTCACAATGTCAAGTAAGTATCCGAGTTTATATATGATTAAATGTTGAAATGCAAATAAAACAAGAATACTTATCTGTTGTTTTGGATTGATAGGTGCTGGAAAATCCTCAAGGTCAGCTTCTCGCTTTAGTGTCAGTGATCTCAGCACTGTGGCTCCCCGTTCCGGAAAAAAGAAAACTGCTGCTAGCCCAAGCACCATAGTCCCCAAGCCTGTCACATCCAAGGGGGGAAAGAAGAGGAAGGCCACTGAAGCTGAAAATCTTGAAGGCTTGCCTCTTATCCGCCACCAGTTCCAAGAATACTTTGCTGATGTAGGGATCACTGACTCCGCTTGATTATCCTGCCCACTTGAGGATCACGGATCCTAAACTTTACCTTGTCTTTTTTGCAGAAATTCGCTGAGGTCGAAATGCTGTTTGATGCATATGTTGAGGAGGTGGAGCAAAAGCATCTGGAGTATCAAAAATTCTTCCTGGCTAAGGATGAGACTATCTCTCGCCTTGAGAAGGATCTTGCTCTGGCAAAGCAGCAGGTGGTCATGGCCCAGATAAATGTTGATCATGAGAAGCACGACCTGCTCGAGGATGCTAAAGTCTCTGCTGCCATCACCATGTATAAGATCAAGCTGCAAATGGCTCAGGAGGCTGAGGATCCTGACTTCGACAGGACCACTTGGGACAAGGAGGGCTGGAAGGCGAAGCTGGCTGAGCTAGACGATGAGGAGGAGGCTACCGAGGTCTTGGCGATTGAGGCAAGTGGCAACGGGAAGGATCAAGCTGGTGGTGATGCAGCCAAGGTGTGAGCTCAGAAATGGGTGATGATGGACATTTCTAGACGCGGCCAGAGCCCATTTTTTAGGATTTGAAAGTTTTTTGGTTGTTATGTTTTGAAACAATGTTGGGTTGTACTTTGAACAATAGGTTTTAGGTTTGTGGATCAAGGATCCTTAGACAATAGGTAGGATAATAGGTGGTGGAGGATCCTCTGTTTGGGGGATGAAACCACTTGTTATCCTGCCATCTTTTATTTCCTGCACTTTTAAGACCTGTTAACAATGGACACCCTTTGCCAACCCCAGTGGACGGGCCACGTATTGCTGGTAGAAATTTGGGTTGGCAATTTTGACAACCTTAAAAGGGTTTAACTTTTGTGAATAAATAAAACTTCAACTTTTTGGCTATTTCCCGTGTTGTTATCCTTGTGAATTCTTTATTTTTCTATCGTTGTTATTCATTTTCTTTGAATTTGTAAGTAAAGAATAAAGGTTTAGTAAATCATGTTTAAAAGTTTTAGGATATGACCGAGGATCAAATATCCTGTAGTTGATAAATTCAGAAAAGTTATGCAACTTAAGGATCATTAGTTCTGTTGTCAAAGGATAAGGGTCACTTATATGAATAATGAATAAAACCAAATTGATTAAGGATTATACCTGAGAATCCAAGTTAGGATCCTAACCCTTTAACATTTATAATCAGGATAACCAAAAGATAAACCTTAGTAGAAGGTAAGGATTAAGGATCCTTAGCTGGTTAATTTCAAAAACCTGAAACAGAACATAACTTGGGACTAAGCCAATATAAGAGAAGAGTTAGTAACTAGGGACAAGCCCAACAATTATGGGGACAAGCCCAATATACTGGGGATAAGCCCAAAGGATAACTGGGGACAAGCCCATAGGATAACTGGGGACAAGCCCAAAGGATCTTGTGTAAACTGGAGTATGGCCCTCACTGGCGACTATCCAAACTTAGTCACATGAAAATGCCAAAACCTTAGCTAACGTGAAAATGTTAGAAACCTTAGGAACGGATGTATGGTACGTCTACCATTATACATAGGATCCAGGATACAGCCAGTACAATGAAATTGTCAGCCCCTAAAGCGAGTACTGGTCCCATTGCCATGAACTGTACCAGGATCATCGTACGCTACTGGCGATTCTGGGGACAGGCCCAAATAACTGGGGTCAAGCCCAAACAACTGGGGTCAAGCCCAAATAACTGGGGTCAAGCCCAAACAACTGGGGTCAAGCCCAAATAACCGGATACCTCTGTGGATACTCAATCCTTTGTTAAGGATACCTAAACCTTCTGCAAAACTCAGAATCAAGTGAAAGAAGGATAAAGGATCCAGGATCCTTATCCTTGTATATAAGATAATTAAAGAATGAAATAGTTTGAGATTAGATCATTACCAAAATGAGGATCATCCATCCTCTAAGGATCCTTCAAGGATGTGGATCATGAATATTGCTAAGGATCACAAATCCTTATCACATGAAGTATCTCTTCAGGTGGACAGCATTCCAAGCTCTTGGTAGCAAATCACCTTCCATTGTTAGCAATCGATATGCCCCCTTTCCAGCCTCAGCTTCAATCAGGTAGGGGCCTTCCCATTTTGGTGCCAATTTTCCATCAGCAGGATTTGTGGTATTCTGAAAGGCTTTCCTTAATACCATATCACCAACTTGGAACTTCCTGATCCTGACATTCTTATTGTGGGCTCTGATGTGTGCCCGAGCTTCTGTTCAGCCTATAAATAGGAGTACTTGGCTCAAGCTCAAACCATCCCTTGGCACACCATCTCTCTCACACTTCACCCACCACCCACCACCACCATAACACCATCATCCACCACCATCATCCATTGTCCATCATAGAGTGTGTGAGTCGTCTCAGGATCCAAGATTGATTGTAAGAGTTCTTGACAATCAAGGCCATGTTTGCCTAAGTCTCTTACATCACTTGGTTAAGACAAAGTGTCTAGTGTAATACTTTTTTATTTTTAATCTTTTCGCACTTTTTACTTGGTTATGTATTAATGACTTTAATAACTAGTTTCTTATGTTGAAGGTGATTTTTCCTAATCGTTTGTCCGTGGTGTCTTGGCATTATTTTACTGTCTATATAAAATAAAAGATTTTCACCCTTCATATCTCCACGGTCTATATGGAGGTATGTTGGCTACCTGGTCGGGGGTTAAGGGAACGGTTTGGTAAAAGTCTTGCCTTGTTCAGTGTATACATCCTGCAAGGACCTGGGTCAAATTTAGTAGGACCTCCTTCAATACTTAACGGTATTGGATGGCGGGGGTCCAAACTCTTTGATCCCCTCATATGTAAGCTACTATTAATACTTTAACCCGGCTACTTAGGACTGTATCCCTGCTGACTCAGACTACTTAGCCGAGGGTAACATCACCTTCAAAAGATGGGCCTACCATAATATGCATTAATAACTTAATTAATTATCTTTCAATAATCCGACCCTTTAGGATTGTATCCTTGTTGACTCAAACTACTGGGTTGAGGGTAACGTCACCTTCAAAAGAGGGGCCTACTACAATAACTAAGATAATCTCTTAAATAGTGCAAAAGTGCGGAAATAATCAAAGGTTACCCTAAAGGCGAGTCGGAGCCAAGTGATTCATCTTGTCTATCTGTTTTATTTTTATTTTTATTTTCAGCATTTTAGTTAGTTTTTATTTTTCTTAGTTTAAAACCTTTTTCTAAACTTTTTGATTTGATTAGACGTTGAGGATAAACCGGTACTAAAAGCTCTTGTGTCCTTGGACGACCTCGGTATCTTACCAACACTATACTACGCTCACGATGGGTGCACTTGCCCATATGTGTGTTTAGTGTTAGTAAATATCGTGTTTTATAAATTTAAAACTTGGCTAAAGAAAGTGTAAAAGGGCTTAAAATATACTTAAACTTATATACACACTTCACACGCATCAAGTTTTTGGTGCCGTTGCCGGGGACACAAGGATTTTAAGAAAGCTTAAAATCAACGGCCTAATCAGTTTTTCAAAACCTTTTTTTAAACGCGCGCACATTTTTCTATATTTTAGTTTAGTTTTGCATTTACAGAAACCTGAACACGGGCCGTGCTCACTGAACACGGGGCCGTTCTGCACATTTTTCATAAAACACCCAGTAACAGTAGCTTGAACACGGGCCGTGCTCACTGAACACGCCCCGTGCTCAACGAAATCAGTAAATTTAATTAAAACGCCCAGATACAGATTCTGTACACGGGGCCGTGTCCAGCCTCTGTTTCTGTTTTTATTTTTGTTTTCTGATCTCGAGACTTGGTTGTGGTCTGCTGAGTGATTCTTATGGATCAATACTCAGGAGGTTACAACTACACCTTTGAGGAGGATGATTATATTAATAACTATTGCACTAATTGTGGTGACCCGCACTCGGTTCAATATTGTAACTTATATCAACCATCCACTTCATACACCTACTATGAGGAATCCAGGTACGAGCCATCAACTTCATACACATCCTATGAAGACCAAAGGTATGAACCTCCTCTCCCATACTCATATTTTGATGAACCAAGGTATGAGCCCTCTTACTCATACTTTGAGGAACCAAGATATGAACCACCACCTTCATATGCTTACAATGAGGAACCATGGCGTGAACAACCCACCTCATATGAGTATTATGAAGAACAAAATTACGACCCTTATCCATCATATGCTTACAATGAAGAACAATGGTGTGAACCATCTACTTCATATGGGTATTATGAGGAACAAAGGACCGAACAACCGGATTCAAGCTTTGAAAATCCCGATCCTTTTTCTATAACCGAAGTGACCGATAGGATATTAGAACACCTTAGAGTTATCGATCACTATATAAAAGAATCTCGCGCAAGGGAAGAGGAGTCCCGCGCAAGAGAACAATTAAATAAAGAAGAGATAACTGAAAGTGTGGAAATGGAAGAACAAATAAGTGAAAAACCGACACATGAGTTAAACAACGAAAAAGGTGAGTCCGACAACGTTAAAATTCAAGAAGAGTCTAATTTTGAAGAAATTAATCTCTTGTCACCTTCTTTTGAAAATCATTGTTTAGTTCCAACTCATGCTAAGTTTTTAAAAGAGTTAAACATTAACACCAAAATTGACGAAACGGTAAGTGTTAAGTTAACTATTGATCAAACCTCGCTAATAAAAGAAGACCCATTTGAAATTAACATTACACCGGTTCCATGTTTCTTTCAAAATTCATTTATTAGTAATGTCACAATTGATAAAGATCTTTGTGTTAACATAATGCCTAACTACATTTTCAAAAAATTAAGTATTAGTGATTTTTCTCCACTTCAAATACCCATTTTCTTATCCAATCGGAAGGTAATAAAATCAATCGGTGTAGTTGAGGATGTCTTGGTTCAAACAAATCGAATGGTAGTCCCCACCGACTTTGTCATCTTCGATGACGCTCCTCTAGTGTTAGGACGACCATTTGTAAAAACTCACGAAGCTTTGAAAAACCGGAAGTACAACAATCTACCTCTTCAATTAGGGGCATTTAAAACGAGTGTCGATCTTGAGCGGTCAATGAAATATCCATTCGGCAATAATGACCCCCTAATTGAAGATGAGGATGAACCACCGGATACAAGTGAAAACTTTGACCACTTTGTTGAAGAAGAGGTCGCCAAAGAACAAACTTTTAAGGTTCTTGATCAAAATGAGCAACCAAATAAGGAGTCTCCTAAAGACCCACCTCTTGAGCTCAAAGAACTTCCAAAAGGTTTGGAATATGCTTTTCTAGATAAAGATGGTAAATTACCTGTAATTATTTCGTCTAAATTAGATAGTTTAGAAAAAGAAAAATTAATTAGTCTTTTGAAAAAACATAAGAATGCGATCGCTTGGAAACTTGTAGGCATTAAAGGAATAAGTCCTTCCATGTGCACACACAAAATTTTAATGAATGATGACTACAAATCGGTAATACAACCACAACGTCGAGTAAATCCAAATGTTCAAGAAGTGGTTAAAAACGAAGTCATCAAATTATTTGACGCCGGACTTATTTATCCTATCTCCGATAGTCCTTGGGTAAGTCCAGTCCAAGTAGTTCCAAAGAAAGGAGGTATGATGGTAATAACTAACGAAAAGAATGAACTAATACCAACAAGAACCGTCACAGGATGGAGAGTATGTATAGATTATAGACGATTAAATGAAGTGACAAGGAAAGCTCACTTTCCTTTACCCTTCATTGATAAAATGTTAGAAAGATTATGCGGTCATAAATTTTACTGTTCCTTGGATGGTTTTTCAGGTTACTTTCAAATCCCGATAGCACCCGAAGACCAAGAAAAGACAACCTTCACATGCCCCTATGGAACTTTTGCTTATCGACGCATGCCGTTTGGTCTATGTAATGCCCCCGCAACATTCCAACGTTGCATGGTAGCCATCTTCCACGACATGATAGAAAAGACAATGGAAGTCTTCATGGACGACTTTTCTATCTTTGGGGATTCATACGACCAATGCCTCGATAACCTTGAACGAATGCTATCCCGATGTGAGGAAACTAACCTCGCCCTTAACTGGAAAAAATGCCATTTCATGGTATCGGAGGGAATAGTACTCGGACACAAAATCTCAAGCGTAGGAATGGAGGTGGATCGAGCCAAAATAGACACCATTTCTCGACTACCACCCCCATCCTCCGTTAGAGCTATCAGGAGTTTCCTAGGACATGCCGGATTTTATAGGCGGTTTATCAAAGACTTTTCTAAAATCTCAAGGCCTCTAACAAAATTACTTGAAAAAGATGCCCCTTTCATCTTTGACAAGGATTGCAATCAAGCATTTCTAACCCTAAAGGAAATGCTAGTCAATGCACCTATCATGATAGCACCTGATTGGAAAATTCCTTTCGAAATCATGTGTGATGCAAGTGACTTTGCAGTTGGAGCTGTCTTGGGACAAAGAAAAGAAAAGCATTTCCACCCAATTTATTATGCTAGTAAAACACTAAACGATGCACAGGAAAATTACACAACAACTGAAAAAGAATTACTAGCTGTGGTATTTGCTTTTGATAAATTTCGTTCTTATCTTGTTCTTTCTAAAACTATAGTCTATACAAATCATGCAGCCATTTGATATCTCTTCAAAAAGCAGGACGCAAAACCACGTTTGATTCGGTGGATTCTACTCCTCCAAGAATTTGATATTGAAATCAAAGATAAAAGAGGAGCAGAAAACACCGCGGCGGATCATCTTTCATGCTTAGAAGACCCAGCTTTGGAGGCAACCAGGGACGAGCAAATCAACGAAAAATTTCCAATGGAGTCCCTAGAAATGGTGGAATAAAAGGAAGAACCATGGTACGCCGACTATGCTAACTACCTAGCTAGCGGTATAGTCGCAAAAGGTTGGCCACATCATCAAAGAAAAAAATTCTTTGCCAATGTGAAACATTACTTTTGGGAAGATCCATATCTTTTCAAAATGTGTGCCGACCAACTCATCCGACGACGCGTACATGGTAGCGAAGCACGAAGAATTCTCCGCCATTGTCATGAAGGTCCATACGGAGGACACCATGGTGCCGCTAGTACCGCATGAAAGGTATTTGATTCAGGATTTTATTGGCCGACCATTTACAAGGACGCCCAAAGTCTTGTCAAGACTTGCGATGCTTGCCAAAGAACAGGTAATATTTCTTCCAAGAACGAAATGCCACAAAATGGCATTCTTGTTTGTGAAATTTTTGATGTGTGGGGACTCGACTTTATGGGACCTTTCCCACCGTCGAAAGGAAACAAATATATACTTGTGGCAGTAGATTACTTGTCTAAATGGGCCGAGGCCGAGGCACTTCCAACAAATGATGGAAGAGTAGTGGTAAGATTTCTGAAAAAACTTTTCTCTCGTTTTGGCACACCTAAAGCATTAATAAGTGATAGAGGTACCCATTTTTGCAACCATCAGCTTGAAATTTTTTTAACAAGATATGGGGTCTATCACCGGGTCCCAACAGCATATCACCCTCAAACAAACGGACAAGCCGAAGTGACTAATAGAGGTTTAAAACGAATACTTGAAAAAACCGTAGGGTTAAATAAAAAGGAATGGGCAGATAAATTAGATGATGCTTTATGGGCTTTTCGAACTGCTTATAAAACAACAATAGGTACAACCCCATATAAGCTAGTCTATAGAAAAAGTTGTCACTTCACAGTAGAAATTGCACACAAAGCCTACTGGGCAATTAAAAATGTAAACTTAGATTTAGAATTTGCTGGTAAAAATCGATTTTGTCAATTAAATGAATTAGACGAACTTAGGAATTATGCATACTCAAACTCAGAAATTTACAAGGAAAGAATGAAAAACTTGCATGACAAACATATTAAGCCTAATTGTCACACCCCGATATTTCCACGTATTACCGGTGGGCCCGGTGGGGGAGTATCGTGACGTGGTTGGTAACATTACAGTCAAACAACACAATATTTAAATGCACAGCGGAAGCAAAAGATAGATATATTTCAACCGAATATAATTGTAATATCAAGTATCACAAACAGTTGAAAACAATCCTCAGGTGGATCAAAATAAAATGGAAACATTGTTCAACAGTTTTGACATCCAAGCTTGCGAGACTTATTGTGGACGCTAGGAGAAAGCCAGCCTATTACGAGTAGTACCTGCACTTAACCTTTTGAGAAAATACGTCAGTTTACACTGGTAAATACAATCAACTGACTCATTTTGAAAAGTTTAATAAAATTGATTTGAATGCACGTGGCACAAACTTTTTATAACTTGGGATAATTATTTGAATATAATCTTGTAAAAGAATTACATGTTCCTTATGCGTTCAGTAGCCCGATCGAAACATTACAGTCAAATAACACAATATTTAAATGCACAGCGGAAGCAAAAGATAGATATATTTCAACCGAATATAATTGTAATATCAAGTATCACAAACAGTTGAAAACAATCCACAGGTGGATCAAAATAAAATGGAAACATTGTTCAACAGTTTTGACATCCAAGCTTGCGAGACTTATTGTGGACGCTAGGAGAAAGCCAGCCTATTACGAGTAGTACCTGCACTTAACCTTTTGAGAAAATACGTCAGTTTACACTGGTAAATACAATCAACTGACTCATTTTGAAAAGTTTAATAAAATTGATTTGAATGCACGTGGCACAAACTTTTTATAACTTGGGATAATTATTTGAATATAATCTTGTAAAAGAATTACATGTTCCTTATGCGTTCAGTAGCCCGATTCGTAGACCGGGTTAAAGATCAATAGACACACCACATTATGTATTTTGGCACTAACGGGTGTACGCCTACACCCCGTGCTTAGGTCGTGGCCATCTCGTAAGATGATGCCAAGGATATCCGGGACATGGTCATTAACCCCCCAAAGGCTTTAAGTAAACAAAACATTTCAAAACGGAGCATATCAATGATTTAACCTCTAATCGATTAAAGATTCAATGTCCGACCAAGCGGTATTTTATATACCATACCCCAAGCCCATATAGGGAAAATAAGTTAAAAGTATTTACCTTTGCAAGTATCAATCACAATTAGCAAGTGCGTGTAGCTTTTACCGGGTCTCCTATTCTGGAACGAAGGTTTATAATAACCTATTAGAATCCTAACGGTCTTTAGTTAAGCTTAAGCTTAGACCGGTTAGTTTTAAAGGAAGATACGGTTCGAATCGCGTGATTAAGCGAAGACCGGAATAGAATGTGATTTAGACCTGACAAGCTTGAAGACTTGTATAATATGGGTAATCTAAACACATTCTAGATTTTGAGAGAAAAAAAGGTTTCGGCTAATTTATGCAAACTAGTTACATAAACCGAACCGAACGCGTAAGAAGCGTAACGGGTAAACGTAAGAGTCATACACAGGTTTCCTAAGTCAATATGCTTTAAATATGTGGTGATATTAGTAGGATATCTTCCATTATGCCCAAAACGAGTTTAATCGCGAACTAAGCCCCGTAGGGGTATTTTGGTCATTTTAAAAATTATAAAAGAGATTAAATGAAATTCTGAGATTCGGATCCGAATACATCAGTAAAATAACTTATGTTAATAGGTCATATCAGTTGTGATAAGTCTTATATGCCAAAAATGGTTTTAAACCTAAACTATGTGTTTAATACGCTTAAAAGCCATTTTAAGCGATTTCCGGGTTAAACAGGAAATCTGAGTTTTCTGATTAGGTTATAAAGTTCAAAATACTTCATTTATTATTTAAAATCAGTAGCAATTGGATTGGTGTCAAAATATTATGTAGAACTCATTTTATAGTCAAAAAGGGTATATTCGGTATTTACCGAATCAACGCCATAACCTTAGGTTATGAGCAGGTTAAAAATAATTAAAAATCTTTAAAAATCCTAAAATATTATATTACATCAGTGGGTAAAAGTTTTGGTGTCAAAAATTGGGTTTAGATAGGCTTTATGCTAATGACGCCGTTTAATTACTAAAAGGCGTTCTGATTACGCTAATGAGCATAACTCCTAATCTAGACCTCCAACTGATGTGAAAATTTAGGGACATGTTTATAAATCAGTAACAAAGATTATTGTCCTCTCACATATCAAAAATTCTCGTTTTATGGTCAAAAGGGCATTACGGTCAACATTAAGCAATTTAACGGAAACATGTAAACGAATCGGGTAATCAATGAACCGACCACAGAGGGTTATACTAACATGTAGCCTGGTCCAAAGGAAGCTCTAAGGCATTTCTAAATCATACTAAATCGGGTCAGAACTGAGGTCAAAGCAAAAGTCAAAGTTTTGCGACTTTCGGTTCCGAACCGGGTCTAAACAGAAAATTGTCGGATCAAACAAGCTTAGACCAGTTATTATACTTATTACCAAGTTATATGAGTGATAAAATAGGTTCCATGCCTTCTACATTGCTAATTACATGTTAATTTGCAAATTAAGTTTCTGTTGACTTTTTCTAAACAACTTTGACCCGACAAATGGTCTAGTTAGAGTGGGAATCAGAGGGTGCGCTTTTAAGGTTTTAATGCCCACATAATTACCAACTTATAACTACCTTCAATTCGACTAATCACTGGACCATTAATGATTAATCGCTAAGTCAAACGGTAATTACGACGGTTTGACTTTTATGCTAAAACTAAGTAAAAACTCATTTAAGGAAGGTCAAGGGTACTTACCAAAGTCCTATGCACGACTAAGGATGACTTGGGTCTGCTTTGGAGCTCCAGAAGTCTTCAAGAATGCAGATGGAAGGTGTGATCAAAGTTGTAACTAATGGCCCTTTATATAGTGCTTTAATCTCACTACATTATTGACAACTAAGTCTACAATTGGTCATGGATCATCCACAGATGTTCCCTAAGGTCTAAAAAGCACGTAGGGGTCGCCCATGGAGTGGAAATATCTGTTTTAAGTCGGTTATTGCGTATAAACAGGCTGCTGTCTCACTTTTCTACATCTGGGGATCAGACGCGGCCCTCGTAAGCTTCTGTTAAGGCTTACGCGGCCCGCTTGAGACCTACTGTCAGGTAAAAACTTTTTCTAGTTTTTGCTTCTTGGCTCTTGGTCCTTCGAAAGGTCATCCAACCTTATTTCTTGCATTATGAGTCCTTCACATTTACTTATAAGGGCTTCAAGACTTATACCCACTTTGTTAAGTCCTTGGTCACTTTGTTATTACCCGAAAAGTCATAATTTTCAACGTTGACGCTTTAACCCATTGTATACGAATTTGATCATAACTTTCTCATACGATAACGAAACTTTATGAAATTTTTATCGTGCATTCTAGTGAGCATAATTAACCGTTACAAAGCTTCGGGTTTGCTATAAAGTCACTCAGAGGTATACTTTAAACATGTTGACACATTTAGCCCCCCGTAGTTTGTAATCTCTCACTTTCTTTCATATTTAGCTTCGTATGATCCATGATTTATTCATTTGAAGGTATAAACATTATGTAGGGTTATTGTAAAGTATATTTATCCATCGTTGACATTTTGAACCCTTATATTCACACACTTTCCATGTTTGTTAACTTTAGTCCCTCTAGAGTATTCTTTCACACGTTCAAGCTTATGACACGTGTCAATACATTATAGGACGTGAATTTTTGAGGTGTTACATCCTCACCCCCTTAAAAGAAATCTCAACCTCAAGATTTATTGAAACAAATGAGGGTACTTTTCTTTCATTGTGGACTCTACCTCCCACGTGTACTCTGGACCTCTACGGGCATCCCATTTAACCTTTACAATCGGTACATGCTTCCTTCGAAGCTTCTTAACCTGTCGATCCTCGATCGACACAGGTTTTTCAACAAACTTCAAGCTCTCTTCTATGTGCACATCTGTATGTGGTATGACTAGTGATTCATCAGCGAAACACTTCTTCAGATTTCAGATGTGGAATACATTGTGAATACCACTAAGCTCTTCGGTACCTTCAGGCAATGTCAGTTCAGGCGCATTGCTTAGCTTTTGCTTCAAAATATTGAAAGATTCTTGTTTCTTGGGTCTCCAGTTGAACTTAATATCCTTCCTAGTCAAGGAAGTTAGGGGTGCATCAATCCTTGAAAAATTTTCAATAAAGCGCCTGTAGTATCCTGCCAATCCCAAGAAACTGCGAATTTCTGTGGGCGTCTTTGGCTCTTGCCAATTCATGACAGCTTCAACCTTAGCGGGATCTACTTGAATTCCGCGTTCACTAACTACATGTCCAAGAAATTGGACTTCACGAAGCCAAAATTCACACTTAGAGAATTTGGCGTAGAATTTCCTGCTGAAGTAGTGAAAGAATACATCGAAGATGTTTCTCATGGTCGGCCTGATTCTTTGAATAAATCAGAATGTCGTCAATGAAGACGATAACAAATTTGTCCAAGTATGGTTTGAAGACACGGTTCATGAGATCCATGAATGCCGCTGGTGCATTGGTGAGCCCAAAAAGCATCACTAGGAACTCGTAATGACCATAACGAGTCCTAAATGCAGTCTTATGAATGTCTTCATCTCTAACCTTCAGTTGGTGATAGCCCGACCTTAAGTCAATCTTAGAGAAGTAACTTGCCCCGTGAAGCTGATCGAACAGATCGTCGATCCTGGGCAATGGATACCTATTCTTGATAGTGACCTTATTAAGCTCACGGTAATCGATGCACAGACGCATCGACCCATCATTCTTCTTGACAAATAAGATTGGTGCTCCCCAAGGAGACGAACTAGGTCTGATGAAACCTTTGGCTAGCAATTCATCTAGTTGTGTTCTCAATTCCTTCATCTTTGTTGGTGCCAACCTATAAGGCGCCCTTGCTACTTGTGCTGCTCCAGGGATAATGTCAATTCTGAATTCCACTTGCCTATCTGGTGGTAAACCAGGTAGTTCTTCAGGGAAAACATCGGGATATTCAGAAATGACGGGGATATCCTCAATCTTGGGTTTCGGCTCATCTATAGTCACTTGTGCCATGTAGATGACACAACCCTTCTTTAAACACCTAGAGGCCTTGAGCATAGTCACTTGCTCAGGCAGTCCATACTGGGTATCTCCCTGAATGGTAAGTGATTCGCCAGACGGA
This sequence comes from Helianthus tuberosus, assembly GCA_030545235.1. Taxonomy (NCBI): domain Eukaryota; kingdom Viridiplantae; phylum Streptophyta; class Magnoliopsida; order Asterales; family Asteraceae; genus Helianthus; species Helianthus tuberosus. The sequence continues at coordinate 72,496,993 of CM060446.1, read as the reverse complement.
GTCTTGACCACCACTTGCTTCTTATTGCAGACAATCTGGGCCTGGTTATGGGATAACCAGTCCATACCCAAGATGATGTCGAAACCGGCTAACTTCAAAGGAAGTAGGGACAAAGGAAAAGAGTGGTTCTTAATGGATATAAAACATCCATCTAATATGGTTGAGGCGGTTTCTAAGGTGCCATCTGCTAATTCCACCTCATATTTCACACTTAGGGTTTTAACAGGCAAATTCAGTAACTTGCAAAACTTATTATCTACAAATGATTTATCAGCTCCTGAATCAAAAAGTACTCTTGCATAGACATCATTTATAAGGAAGGTACCTGTGATCACATTGTCGTCCTGCACAACTTCCTTTGCATCCATCCTAAAGACCCTAGCATTGGTCTTCTTTCCTTCATCAGCTTTCTTTGCATTTTTAGGGCAATTTGTCTTAATGTGCCCTTTTTCGTTGCAACTGTAGCACGTTGTGTCCTTCAGTTTCTTGCACTCCAGGGTTTTATGTTCCAAAGATTTGCAAATCCCACAAGGCCTCGTCTGAGATTGGGATTTTATGTCAAGTCTGCACCTCCCAAAGTGGTGCTTCTGAAAAATCTTACACTTGGGCTTATCTCCAGATTGATGCCCATCCTTCTTAGAACCAGACCCCTTCTTGTGGTCATTGTTTCCCCGGTGCTTCTTATCTGACCGTCACGAATTGTCATCTTCACGCTTCCTCTTCTCGGTATCCGTGTTCCTCAGCGATCTCTGTCTGACCGCGTCCAGTGTGAGGGACAAAGATATATCAGCTACAGATCTGAAAGTAGCTGGCCGAGAGGCCTTCACGCTTGCCTTAATTTCTGGGGCTAAACCCCCAATGAAACGAGCTATTCTTTTGGGTTCCGGGGTTACCAGATACGAAACCAATCTTGACATTGTATTAAAGCTCGTAAGGTAAGCTTGGCAATCCAGATTTTTCATTACCAATGACAGAAAGTCCGACTCAATCTTTTCCACCTCATGTTGAGGACAGTAATTCTCCCTGATGAGGGTAACAAATTGTTCCCATGTCATATTGTACAGTGGAATCTTCCCAGTAGCTTGAATCAACGATCTCCACCAGGCTAAGGCCTCACCTTTGAACGATTGAGACACAAACTGTACCACATCCTTCTCAGCGCACCCGCTGATATCAACCACGGTGTCCATCTCATCCAACCATGTCATGCAGTCTATAGCTCCTTTCTCCCTAGTGAAATCTCGGGGCTTGCATGAAACAAAGTACTTGTAGGAGCAACCCTTATCACGGGGCCCTTGATTCAACATGATCTTTTGAGATGGAACACTTTGTTGATTTGAGGACTGACGATCGTCATCAACTTTCTTGGGTTCTTCCTTCTTGGAGGGAGGCTTGCTATGAGCCTCAGAATGAGTCTTAGGCTTAGAATGCGGTGCGGATAGGGTCCTACTCCAAGTCCCACTAGATTCCTGATACTGCCGCTCTATAGCCTTCGTAACTGCGTTGTCTATTAACGCTTGGAGTTCAGCACCCGCTATATTAATCCGAGCATCATTCTGATTCTCCCTTGGGTGACTATTAATTTCATCTGAGTTAGCCATTGTATCTTGAACTGCTACATAAGATATTAACAATGGTTTATTACGGAATTGTCTTTTATAGCAATTCATTAACCATGGTAAGCATAGACCATAATTGGTTAATTTGTTAATCAAAATTATTTAGGATTTTTATTATAATTTATCATAATTATAAAACAAATAACTGTTTTATTAGTGGCTCTAAAGGCCTAGTCACAGGGACATCCTAAATTATAAGCCATGATTTTAGAGAATCAATACATGAAGGTTTGAACATAGTTCCTTACCTTTTCTTGACAGGGAGTCATAGACTACTACTGTCTTTTGTCTTATATGACAATGAGTATGGCCCGTAGGCACTACATCACCAATGGATGTTTAATATATGATCATCTTACTTGATGATTTAAACCCATAATTTATAGATCATAAGGTTAGAATAGGAATTCTTTTGAAGAATCCTTATATAAGAATGACGTGTGTGATTTTTAACGAATCACATCTGCCAGGAGCGTTAACATGTTTACAGATGTTAAGAGGGATCCGAATCTTTTAAACAGGTCTTACCATCTTGGCCAAGTCTTATAATGACATGCAGGCTAGGTCATACCTTTAAGATTCTCATTTAATATATGATAGGCAGATTATTTTTAAAAGGAATGGTTTTGATTTATTTATTTCATGTATAATTTATTTATGCATATAATGGCAAAAATGAAATTTATAAACTTAACATTCCATTAATTATAAAGAGGATTACACACTGCCCTAAACGGGTCTTTTAACAGAAACAATTTACCCACGCAGGGGCTAAACCGAAATACATGTCCACGCAGGGACCAATCAATAAAATAGATGTCCACGCAGGGACTAAAAAGGCAAGTCCACGCAGGGACTAAATACACAGATAAATGTCCATGCAGGGACTTGATTGAAATAGTAAATACATCAATACACTTAGGGATCTAATGATCCCTCTTCTTCTTCCCCTTTAGCAAGCTCGCTAGGCCCTTGAGGAAACCCCTGTTGTTCCTACGTTCCTCTTGGAACTCATGTTCCACCCGACAAAGTCTTTGGAGGATTTCCTCCTGTTCTGGTGGGGAAAATTGTGGAGGCTGCGACTGTTGCCGAATCGGTGGTCGAGCAGGTACTTGATATCCATGAGTTAGATATCCCACTCCCCAAGGAGCTGCATACGGTCCTTCCGGATGTAAGGCGTTGTAGTTTGCTGTGACTAGGTACGGGTCGGTCTCAGCATAGTTATAATGAGTATGAGCCGGCAGCTCAAACGGGTTGTACGCCATTGAACCGACGTATGCAGGAATCGGGTTATCAAAACCCATCGGTGGTGGCTGTGGTGCAACTGGTGCAGAACTCACCCCTGGTACTGGGTTTGAAGGCCCACCCATCTGTGGGTCTTCATGCAGTGGCGGGTAGTGACTGCCACTTGAGTGATGGGGAGTGCTGAAGTGAAAATCCCCTGCTCGCGCAGATATACGTGCGCCCGTTCTCCTACTCCTTGGTGGTTCTGGAGGTGCTTGATGAACTGGCGGCGGTGGCGTGACTGCCACGAATCGTGAATCCACAGAGGGATCCTGCTGCTGCTGGTGAGGTGATGAATGGTGAGAAGGTGTGAAGTACCATTCATGCTGGTTAAACCTTGCCTGGAAACTGTCTGGACCACCATAGGGTGATCCATGAAAGGAAGATCCATCCGAGACCTCAATAGGGTGTGTGGGGGTTCCAGTCGGTGGTTCCATAGGGTCGGTGTCCTCATCCATATCCATGGCGTTATCGCCGGAAAATTGATCCTCTGGTCCCAATGGGTTAAAACCCACTGGTTCTTGAATATAATTTGCCGGGTTAAACCGTCCCTGAAAAACAGGTGTGGGGTTGCCAAAGGAATTGTGCGAAAGAGATCGCTGGAGAGGTATATAGGAAGGCTGAGGGTTATCGGGCTCGTTTTCTGACTGTGACCCATAGGAGTTACGATAGGGAGGCGTTGAACTGTGTGAAACAGACCGTCTAGCGGGCTCCGTATAGGTCCTCCAGGCTCCTTGCGGATCGGCACTCATTGTAGTGGAAGGAGTTCGCCTGTGAGAAGGCCCGGCCTCGTGATCGTTGGGGGCGGTGATCGGCCCCTTGCCTCTTCCTCCTCTTCTAAATCTTGGCGGCATATTTCCTGTTAACAATAAAAGATACAACTAGAAATATAAAGGACAAAGTTAAAATTAAAAACAAAATTTGGATTTGTCCTAAGTTCTTTGTCTAGACTCGAAAATTTAGGAATGTGCAATTGTGTCATTGAGATTAAACACAAAAGGCTAGTGTTTAATTCACTCAATGTTGGCTCTGATACCAACCTGTCACACCCCGATATTTCCACGTATTACCGGTGGGCCCGGTGGGGGAGTATCGTGACGTGGTTGGTAACATTACAGTCAAATAACACAATATTTAAATGCACAGCGAAAGCAAAAGATAGATATATTTCAACCGAATATAATTGTAATATCAAGTATCACAAACAGTTGAAAACAATCCACAGGTGGATCAAAATAAAATGGAAACATTGTTCAACAGTTTTGACATCCAAGCTTGCGAGACTTATTGTGGACGCTAGGAGAAAGCCAGCCTATTACGAGTAGTACCTGCACTTAACCTTTTGAGAAAATACGTCAGTTTACACTGGTAAATACAATCAACTGACTCATTTTGAAAAGTTTAATAAAATTGATTTGAATGCACGTGGTACAAACTTTTTATAACTTGGGATAATTATTTGAATATAATCTTGTAAAAGAATTACATGTTCCTTATGCGTTCAGTTGCCCGATCCGTAGACCGGGTTAAAGATCAATAGACACACCACATTATGTATTTTGGCACTGACAGGTGTACGCCTACACCCCGTGCTTAGGTCGTGGCCATCTCGTAAGATGATGCCAAGGATATCCGGGACATGGTCATTAACCCCCCCAAAGGCTTTAAGTAAACAAAACATTTCAAAACGGAGCATATCAATGATTTAACCTCTAATCGATTAAAGATTCAATGTCCGACCAAGCGGTATTTTATATACCATACCCCAAGCCCGTATAGGGAAAATAAGTTAAAAGTATTTACCTTTGCAAGTATCAATCACAATTAGCAAGTGCGTGTAGCTTTTACCGGGTCTCCTATTCTGGAACGAAGGTTTATAATAACCTATTAGAATCCTAACGGTCTTTAGTTAAGCTTAAGCTTAGACCGGTTAGTTTTAAAGGAAGATACGGTTCGAATCGCGTGATTAGGCGAAGACCGGAATAGAATGTGATTTAGACCCGACAAGTTTGAAGACTTGTATAATATGGGTAATCTAAACACATTCTGGATTTTGAGATAAAAACGGTTTCAGCTAATTTATGCAAACTAGTTACATAAATCGAACCGAACGCGTAAGAAGCGTAACGGGTAACCGTAAGAGTCATATACAGGTTTCCTAAGTCAATATGCTTTAAATATGTTGTGATATCAGTAGGATATCTTCCATTATGCCCAAAACAAATTTAATCACGAATTAAGCCCCGTAGGGGTATTTTGGTCATTTTAAAAATTATAAAAGAGGTTAAATGAAATTCTGAGATTCGGGTCCGAATACATCAGTAAAATAACTTATGTTAATAGGTCATATCAGTTGTGATAAGTATTATATGCCAAAAATGGTTTTAAACCTAAACTATGTGTTTAATACGCTTAAAAGCCATTTTAAGCGATTTCCGGGTTAAACAGGAAATCTGAGTTTTCTGATCAGGTTATAAAGTTCAAAATACCTCATTTATTATTTAAAATCAGTAGCAATTGGATTGGTGTCAAAATATTATGTAGAACTCATTTTATAGCCAAAAAGGGTATATTCGGTATTTACCGAATCAACGCCATAACCTTAGGTTATGAGCAGGTTAAAAATAATTAAAAATCTTTAAAAATCCTAAAATATTATATTACATCAGTGGGTAAAAGGTTTGGTGTCAAAAATTGGGTTTAGATAGGCTTTATGCTAATGACGCCGTTTAATTACTAAAAGGCGTTCTAATTACGCTAATGAGCATAACTCCTAATCTAGACCTCCAACTGATGTGAAAATTTAGGGACATGTTTATAAATCAGTAACAAAGATTATTGTCCTCTCACATATCCAAAATTCTCGTTTTATGGTCAAAAGGGCATTACGGTCAACATTAAGCAATTTAACGGAAACATGTAAACGAATCGGGTAATCAATGAACCAACCACAGAGGGTTATACTAACATGTAGCCTGGTCCTAAGGAAGCTCTAAGGAATTCCCAAATCATACTAAATCGGGTCAGAACTGAGGTCAAAGCAAAAGTCAAAGTTTTGCGACTTTCGGTTCCGAACCGGGTCTAAACAGAAAATTGTCGGATCAAACAAGCTTAGACCAGTTATTATACTTATTACCAAGTTATATGAGTGATAAAATAAGTTACTTGCCTTCTACATTGCTAATTACATGTTAATTTGCTAATTAAGTTTCTGTTGACTTTTTCTAAACAACTTTGACCCGACAAATTGTCTAGTTAGAGTGGGAATCAGAGGGTCCCTTTTAAGGGTTTAATGCCTACATAATTACCAACTTATAACTACCTTCAATTCGACTAATCGCTGGACCATTAATGATTAATCGCTAAGTCAAACGGTAATTACGACGGTTTGATTTTTAAGCTAAAACTAAGTAAAAACTCATTTAAGGAAGGTCAAGGGTACTTACCAAAGTCCTATGCACGACTAAGGATGACTTGGGTCTGCTTTGGAGCTCCAGAAGTCTTCAAGAATGCAGATGGAAGGTGTGATCAAAGTTGTAACTAATGGCCCTTTATATAGTGCTTTAATCTCACTAGATTATTGACAACTAAGTCTACCATTGGTCATGGATCATCCACAGATGTTCCCTAAGGTCTAAAAGGCATGTAGGGGTCGCCCATGGAGTGGAAATATCTGTTTTAAGTCGGTTATTGCGTATAAACAGGCTGCTGTCTCACTTTTCTGCATCTGGGGATCGGACGCGGCCCGCGTAAGCTTCTGTTAAGGCTTACGCGGCCCGCTTGAGACCTACTGTCAGGTAAAACTTTTTCTAGTTTTTGCATCTTGGCTCTTGGTCCTTCGAAAGGTCATCCAACCTTATTTCTTGCATTATGAGCCCTTCACATTTACTTATAAGGGCTTCAAGACTTATACCCACTTTGTTAAGTCCTTGGTCACTTTGTTATTACCCGAAAAGTCATAATTTTCAACGTTGACGCTTTAACCCCTTGTATACGAATTTGATCATAACTTTCTCATACGATAACGAAACTTTATGAAATTTTTATCGTGCATTCTAGTGAGCATAATTAACCGTTACAAAGCTTCGGGTTTGCTAAAAAGTCACTCAGGGGTATACTTTAAACATATTGACACATTTAGCCCCCCGTAGTTTGTAATCTCTCACTTTCTTTCATATTTAGCTTCGTATGTGTTAGTGCAGTATGTCTATCGCCTCCGTCATCTCAAGACCGTAGCAGAATCTGTTAAATTCTAGAATATATTGTAATATCTAGTTACTAAAAGGCAAGGTGGCATAATTGTAAATAAGGAGAGACTCCTTATAACCTTGGCCTATAAATAGAACCATTAGGGTTCTCATTTTAGACTTTTTGCCATTTTGGAGATTTGAAGCTTAGAGGATAGAGAGAGAAAGTAGAGAGAGAAAGGCAAAAGGTGATTCGAGGTGCTTGTATCTTTCATACATTTTATAGAATCACAGATTGATTACGTCTCGTGTGTTCGGTCTCTCACGTTCACGGATTCCGCACGTCGAACGTGTCATACGCAATCGAAACGGATTCAAACCGGGACCTAACAGTATGATCCATGATTTATTCGTTTGAAGGTATAAACATTATGTAGGGTTATTGTAAAGTATATTTATCCATCGTTGACATTTTGAACCCTTATATACACTTTCCATGTTTGTCAACTTTAGTCCTTCTAGAGTATTCTTTCACACGCTCAAGCTTATGACACGTGTCAATACATTATAGGACGTGAATTTTCGAGGTGTTACACTAATGAATTTCGAGTAGGAGACCAAGTTCTTTTATTTAATTCACGACTTCGATTGTTTCCTGGTAAATTAAAGTCTAGGTGGTCAGGACCTTTTTCCATCACCCATATTTTCCCACACGGTGCAGTAGAAATCAAATCTCGGAATGGAATTCCATTCAAAGTCAATGGCCAACGGCTGAAACTCTATCAAGGATTCATTGAGGATAAAGAAGAAGAAATCTCGCTTCAAACGGTCGAAGAATGAAAGCATCAACATCATACCTGGTAAGTTACGAACAATTGGGACGACAACTAAATCGGTAAGTCTTCTAACCAAAATTTTTGCGAAACAAGGGCATTCACACGAGCACAAAAAAAAAATCAAAACTTTGCTCGGCACGAGGCCATGTCCGCTGGACACGGGGCCGTGTCCGCGCTACTGTCGGGATATATTCCCCTTTTCATAACAGTTACACCATTCCACACGCCCCGTTTCCCCAAAAAACGCTCTGGTTCGAGGCGATTTTCCACAGATTTTTAACGTCTCCTCTAGTTCTAACAACATCAAGGTATGATTCTATCATCATTAGTAGTTAGATTTAGCACTTGCATGTAGTTAAAACTTCAAAAATTTGGGGAAAAATCTAGGGTTCATGAACTCCATCCGGATTGAACTTAAAATTTTTGCCTAAATCTGTTAGCATTTAGTTAGATTAATGTTTTAGGAAGTAAATCGACTTGTATTGTTCATAGATTCGCCTGATTTCTCACAAAAACCCCAAACCCTTGTTTTTGAACCGAAAAAGATTAAATTGAATGGGTAAACGGGTTGTTTTGGGAAAAACGGCACTTGGGGTTTCATTTTCGGGGGAAACCGCACCTATTGGAGCAAAAATTTTCAAGTTTTCGAAACCGGGTCGAGAAATGGAATTTTGGTATAACAGACGCCTGGACACGGGGCCGTGTCCGCTGAACACGGGGTCATGTCCAGCACGCTGTTTGCAGTTTTGTCCGAAAATTCTACTGTTTCGTGCTAACTTTTGGTGTATTCTTTCAGATGTCAAGGAAGTTCACGAGGTTTAATGCAAATGAGCTCGATGCTAGGGCTAGATACAAAGTGCTTCAAACAAGACCGGAAGAATACCCAAGACAAGCATGCATGGATTTGTTAGCATTGGTGAACCAACTTGACCGCTTCAACAACCTTGTAACTGGCCCACTAAGAGTCGCCTTAACAACTCGACTTCGTTCCGTCCACGAGTGCACTTTGGAATTCTATAGTACCTTCACGTTCAATGCAAGGTGTGACCCATTTGACAATGATGGGGTAGCATTCCGATGTGGTGGAACTAGGTACTCGATTTCAATGGCACAATTTGGGTCGATCATCGAGCCGTATGCGGAGGAAGATGCGGGTAACGAGGAGAATACCAGAGGGATGCGAGAGATAGATGAAAACGATCGCCAAGCTGCGTGGGCTCAGATTGGTGAAGGGCACTACAATCCGAGCAGTACTAAGAGCACTAAGTTGAGGGACCCGCTCTACCGATACATCCATAGGCTCCTCGGCTACTCTCTTAGCCAAAGGCATGATAGCGGTGGCGTCGTTGGGTTGAGAGATTTGGTTGTCCTCCACTGCATCCATAACCGCCGACACCTTGATGTTCCGTTCCTCCTGCTCCGAAACATGCATTTGAACCGACTTGCTACTTCACCAACTCCTATCTTCTTTGGAGGATGGGTATACCGTCTCTTCAAACACTTCGCCAACATACCTAGTTCATTCGAAAGGAGCCCATGGTCGGGAAGGGTAGACATACACATTTGCCGCTCAATGAACCTAATTTATGAGGCTGAAAACGGGACGGTTAGCTTCCAAAGGATGCAGGGGCATGCATGGAACCCGCAAGAGGCACTTGTCCTTCACGCTCCACAACATCATCAGTACCAGTACCAGCCCCACGGTGATCCGGGCCAATCCTCCTCAGGAGGCGGTTTTCCTAACTTCCAAAGTTTACATGATTTATTGCAGGAAAACCTCATGGGCACCAAGAACACCTATAATATGGCGAGCAACACGTACAACCGGGTTGGAGCAATCGAGAGAAACATATCCGATATCCAAGATGATATTGGAAATATCCGGGAGTACATTACAGGGCACGGTGGAGATGATGATGAAGAGGACGAGGACATGGATTAGGCGGGAGGAGCTGAGGCAGAAGTGGTTGGTTGGTGATCCCCCAGGTTAACCTTTTTATCTTGAACAATTTCCGGCCTGCGTGCCGTGTTTCGAACAATTTACTTTCCTTTAACTCTTTTTATTTTCTGCATTTGTTTTTCTTTCTAACTTTGTGATGGATGGGATGATTGAACGTTGGTAATTTAGGATGTCTGCTATGTTTTGGTGTAGTGTTTATTGCTAAAACAGGTACATACGAGGCTTAGAGCACTAAACCTTAGTGCTACTAAAGCCGGGATAGGAAAACCAGAACCAGAAACCTGTTTTTCAACCTTGCAGATTGTCTACACGGGGTCGTGTCCAGCCGACACGCCCCCGTGCCCACTACCCCAGTCCTGCTGTTTGTCTAAATCTGCAGATTTATGATAGACACGGGGTCGTGCCCATTGGACACGCCCCCGTGTCCACCTTCTGTAAGTTTTCATTACTGGCACCTGAACACGGGGTCGTGTCCATCAGACACGGGGCCGTGTCCAGCGACCAGTAACACAATTTTTTTTCTTTTTCACACCTTTTTACACATTCAATCAACCTAAAAACTTATTTTTGGGACACATTGAGGACAATGTGTAATTTAAGTGTGGGGGGGATGCTAAAACCTTGAATCTTGCAAGTCCTAATTACAAGCCTTACAGTTCTATTGAAACCGCTAATCACCCCAATTTTTTTCAAAAAAAATTTCATTTTTTTTACTTGTCTAGGTTTAACTCGGGAAATTCAAGTTCTTAAAAGGTTATATTTTTACAAATTTACAACCGAAAGCGTCGTGATAAAAAGAACCAACATAAGAAAATTATGAAACGGCATGACAAGCTTAGTTAAAATTTGATTATATATACTTGATCACATAAAAAAACCCATTCCCACAAAAGTGAGTTTTGAGACTTTATTGAGCATACAAATACATATCATTAAACTAAATGCTCATTTTTCGTTTCTTGTGTGAATAGCCGTTTGGTTCTTACGACTCTAGAACTTGCCACGACGATACATTCCCGGTCCTTACCAACTTAAACCCGAGTAAGTAAATGATGGAGGCATTAGGACTAACCCCTTTTTATTTCTACACCATTATTTTTCTTTTTTTTACCACCTACCCAAAATCCCCCTAGTTAGCCCCTTTGAGCCTAAACATTTTCATTTCATAACCCAAACCAAACACCCTTTCACCCACCAAAACCTTTTTTATTTCTAACCCTTTTTTTAGTAACAAGCTCGGTTTCTCGTATGACTTTAAAAAAAAAATGTTGATGATGAAGCAAAAGAGAAATAAACAAACAAGTTTATCAAAAATAACTTTGTTCGAATAAAAGCTTCATCAAAATAAAAAGTTGCAAAAATAGAAAGCCTTACGAAAACCGACGCTTGTTACGCTTTTCGCCCTTTCACTAACCACTAACCCAACCACCTACCTTTAACCCTAGCCTAACCCTTCACCCAAAAGTCCTCTTGATAATTACAAAGGTATATAGTTAAAAAGGAGGAGGATTGATTGCTTGGCAAGCCTATGGTAGGAGTAAGTTCCATGCTGCTCTCGAGTGAGTCACTAAAAATACATCTTCGGCCGAGTGTTGAGTGATCCCCCGTGAGGTATGTGAACTTGTATATAAATAGAATTTAAAGAGGCATGTTATGCCCTAATAAGTAATTTATCTTATGAAAAGTTTTAAATAAATCATGACGAATAGGATTGTAAATAAATAAAAACAAAACTTGATAAAGAATCTTGGAAATCCCGACATTCTATGAAAAGCACAAAAACCTTCTCTTCTACCCATTCCATTTGGGAGTGTATAGCCACATTATAAAGAGTTTTGCTTGAGGACAAGCAAAGATTCAAGTGTGGGGGTATTTGATGTGTGCAAAATGCAACATATAAATTACATCAATTGTGGCATAAAACTAACATTTTTTTAGTACTAATGTTGGAAAAAGTGTGCTTTTGTCTTCCTTTTGTATTTTCAGGATTAAATGAGCTCAAATTAACAAAAGAAGCAAAAAGGCAGCTAAATCTAACATAAATACAAGAAAAGGAACAAACGTGACATGCCCGACCCCACGACAGCATCTTCCCAAGCAAAACAAGAGAACAGAAGGCTGAACACGCCCCGTGCTCAATGAGCACGGGGGCGTGCCCAAGTGTCAGCATAAAAGACAAAGTTGTAGAAGCTTCCATCGCCCACCACGGGGCCGTGCTCAGTGAACACGGGGCCGTGGTCAACTATAAGATTCGCAGAATCCAGGCAAATCTTGATAGTACAGATATGCTTCTGCACACGGGGTCGTGCCCAGTGGACACGGGGCCGTGGTTAACTAATACTGACAAGAGCAATTAATGAAGACAGAGAAGGATGTGGACACGGGGCCGTGCCCGAGCTTCTGTTCAGCCTATAAATACGAGTGCTTGGCTCAAGCTCAAACCATCCCTTGGCACACCACCTCTCTCACACTTCACCCACCACCCACCACCACCATAACACCATCATCCACCACTATCATCCATTGTCCATCATAGAGTGTGTGAGTCATCTCGGGATCCAAGATTGATCGTAAGAGTTCTTGACAATCAAGGCCATGTTTGCCTAAGTCTCTTACATCACTTGGTGAAGACAAAGTGTCTAGTGTAATACTTTTTATTTTTAATCTTTTCGCACTTTTTACTTGGTTATGTATTAATGACTTTAACAACTAGTTTCTTATGTTGAAGGTGATTTTTCCTTATCGTTTGTCCGTGGTGTCTTGGCATTATTTTACTGTCTATATAAAATAAAAGATTTTCACCATTCATATCTCCACGGTCTATATGGAGGTATGTTGGCTACTTGGTCGGGGGTTAAGGGAATGGTTTGGTAAAAGTCTTGCCTTGTTCAGTGTATAGATCCTGCAAGGACCTGGGTCAAATTTAGTAGGACCTCCTTCAATACTTAACGGTATTGGATGGCGGGGGTCCAAACTCTTTGATCCCCTCATATGTAAGCTACTATTAATACTTTAACCAGGCTACTTAGGACTGTATCCCTGCTGACTCAGACTACTTAGCCGAGGGTAACGTCACCTTCAAAAGAGGGGCCTACCATAATATGCATTAATAACTTAATTAATTATCTTTCAATAATCCGACCCTTTAGGATTGTATCCTTGCTGACTCAAACTACTGGGTTGAGGGTAACGTCACCTTCAAAAGAGGGGCCTACTACAATAACTAAGATAATCTCTTAAATAGTGCAAAAGTGCGGAAATAATCAAAGGTTACACTATACACGAGTCGGAGCCAAGTGATTCATCTTGTCTATCTGTTTTATTTTTATTTTTATTTTCAGCATTTTAGTTAGTTTTTATTTTTCTTAGTTTAAAACCTTTTTCTAAACTTTTTGATTTGATTAGACGTTGAGGATAAACCGGTACTAAAAGCTCTTGTGTCTTTGGACGACCTCGGTATCTTACCAACACTATACTACGCTCACGATGGGTGCACTTGCCCATATGTGTGTTTAGTGTTGGTAAATATCGTGTTTTATAAATTTAAAACTTGGCTAAAGAAAGTGTAAAAGGGCTTAAAATATACTTAAACTTATATACACACTTCACACGCATCAGCTCCAGCCATCCTTTGTTGATAACTAGCCATCCTTATCCTTGCCAAATCCCTGAGTTCTTCTATAGTATCCAAGTCTTGAACCAAGTTTTTAGCATTTTGTTCAGGATCACGTATGCTTGTTCTTGCAGTAGGAACCACCATCTCTGTAGGGATCACTGATTCTGCCTCAAATACCAAAGAAAATGGAGTTTGGCCAGTAGCATTCTTGGGAGTTGTTCTGTCAGCCCATAATAGATAGGGTAGTTCTTCTGCCCATTTTCCTTTCTTGGATCCAAGCTTCTTCTTCAAGTTGTTGATGATGATCTTGTTGGATGATTCTGCCTGACCATTAGCTTGTGGGTGGACTGGTGTTGATGTTATCATCTTAATCCCCCAACTATCACAAAATTTAGTAGTTCTACTCCCAATAAATTGGGATCCATTATCACAAATAATTTCAGAAGGGATACCAAATCTAGTAATAATATTTCTTTTGATAAAGGATATCACTTCTTTTTCTCTGACTTGAGCAAAGGCTTCAACCTCTATCCACTTGGAGAAGTAATCAGTCATAGCAAGCATGAACACTTTTCCACCAGGTGCCTTGGGAAGTTTACCAACTATATCCATTCCCCATCTCATAAATGGCCAAGAAGAGGATATAGGATGCAAAAGCTCTGCTGGTTGATGAAGGATATTACTATGTCTCTGACAAGGATCACACTTCTTGGCATATTCCACAGCATCCTTCTTCATAGTAGGCCAATAGTATCCTGTTCTCAGGATCCTTGAGAATAGTGCCCTGCCCCCAGTGTGATTTCCACAATCTCCTTCATGAAAATCCTTTAGGACTTCTTGGATTTCAGGATCCTCAATGCATCTTAGATATGGTCCTGCAAGAGATCGTTTATATAACATGTTATTCAATATTGTAAATTGAGATACCTTAATTTTGAAAGCCCTGGGGTTTTCTCCTGTAGGAATCTCTCCATATTGTATGTATCTCGTGATTGGAAGGATCCATGATCCTGAATGAGATTGTGTATCATCACTAGGGATGATTGCAGAATCTTCTCCTATCTCCATGGCTACATGATCCTTAATAGCGGGGGTTAGGATGTGGATAATAGGGATCCTGATATCCTCTGGAATCTTCAAGGATGATCCTAGATTGGCCAATGCATCAGCTTCTGCATTCTCTTCTCTGGGTACCTGTGTCAAACTAAAGGAAACAAAAGAGAGTGCCAATTCTTTGACTATCTCTAAATATTTGATTAGCTTTTCACCTTTAACAGCATAGGATCCATTAAAGTGATTAGTAATTAACAATGAATCTACATGTACCTCAAGATACCTGATCCTCATATGCTTGGCAATTTGCAAACCAGCTATCAAGGCTTCATATTCAGCCTCATTATTAGTAGTTTGGAACTCACAAGCTATGGAGTGGGGTATTATGTCCCCCTGTGGTGATTTTAGTAGTATTCCAAGTCTAGTTCCTTTGACATTAGAAGCTCCATCAGTGAAGAGTATCCAAGGATCCTTAGTTTCTTCTAACTGTTGGACTTCTAATTCAGCTTCCTTTTGCAAGTCACTACTGAAATCTGCCACAAAGTCAGCTAAGGCTTGGGATTTGATGGCAGTCATTGGTTCATATCTTATATCATAAGCACTAAGCTTCACTGCCCACTTAGCCATCCTTCCTGACATTTCAGGTTTCCTGAGAACATTCTTAATTGGAAAATTAGTCTTAACAATAATGGCATGAGTTTCAAAATAATGTCTTAATTTAGTAGATGCCATAATTAGTGCAAGGATAAGTTTTTCTAAATGTGAATACCTGGATTCAGCATCAAGCAAACTCTTACTTACATAATAACCAGGATGTTGTGTACCTTCGTGATCCTTAACAAGGACCACACTTACTGCTTTAGAGGATACCGCCAAATACAAGGATAATATATCCCCTTTTTCTGGTTTCATCAAGGCAGGGGCTGAGGATAGGTAATCCTTAAGAGCTTTGAGAGCATTTTCATGCTTTTCAGTCCATTCAAATTTCTTGTTCTTTCTCAAAATGTCATAGAATTCCTTTCATTTTTCTAAAGATTTGGATATGAACCTGTTCAAGGCTGCGATCCTGCCTGCCAATCTTTGCACATCCTTGGTATTGGCAGGAGATTTGATATTCACAATAGCCTTAATTTGCTCTGGACTTGCTTCAATGCCTCTTTTTGTCACCATATAGCCTAGGAATTTACCTGCTTTAACACCAAAGTGACACTTGGAAGGATTTAGTTTCGTATTAAATTTATCAAGGATATTGAATGCTTCCTCCAAGTCTCTAAGGTGATCCTCAGCTTTCTTGGACTTAACCACCATGTCATCTATATAGACTTCCATAGTGTGTCCAATTTGTTCCTTGAACATCATATTGACTAGCCTTTGATAAGTAGCACTTGCATTCCTTAGTCCAAATGGCATAGCAATATAACAATATATACCAGTTGGGGTCATAAAGGCTGTATCCTCTTGATCAGATGATTCCATCTGAATTTGTTGAAATCCAGACGAAGCATCCATAAAAGTCAACTACTCATGACCCGCGGTAGCATCCACCATGGAGTCAATGTGGGGTAATGTAAGGACTCTCAAAATTATCCTAAAAATACCCGTAAGTAAAAACCCAGACCCCTGAAACCTTAAACCATATTAAAAATCAAGAAAAACAAAATACTGGGTTTAAGGCGGGCCGCGTAAAAGACAAGACATGTCTTACGCGGGCCGTGTCAAGACGTGGTTGACCGGATAAGTGTTCCGAATCCACGTTGTGTCCAGATGGCTAACCTACTCGTGACTGGTCAAGGCTACTCGTAGACTAGGCGGCCTCGCGGGCCGCGTAAGTGTTAACCTTGGGTTTACGCGGGCCGCGTGAGCCCTATTTTTCAGCTATAAATAGCTCGTTGCATGCACAGTCTGTTGGTGTCGAAACAAAGTTTTAAAAATGAAGTTTTAGTACTCTGAAGATGAAAATAGCAATTATATTAGCGAGGCACTGCTCCGATACCGGGTATTAACTCGATCGCTGGTACGATTCAATGTCCGATCGATTAAACTATCCGATGGATGTTTAAGTGCTGCCCACATTAGGGTTTATGCTTTGTCATTCGTCGTTAATTCGATGGATGTTTAAGTACCGCACTTTGTCATTCGATGTGAGGGTCTAATCTCGTGAGATATCGTAAATGCTGTATTAGTTACTAACCGAGTTCGTGTGCATGTTATTAAATTTAGGTTAAAAGGCTAATCAGTAGGCTAGGCTCTGCTCAAATAAATCTGCAATGTGAGTCATTCTCTTTTTATCAAAATGCTTTATAAATTCTTAAATGTTTTCAAGGTTATAATTACAGGGATTAAGTCTTTGTAATCACCAAATTACAGCCGGTATGTGGGGTATTGTGCATATTACTGCTGTTTTTATCACTTTAGGTAGGCGAGCCTAATTAGTGATATACGTCACTATTGGGTGACAGGACCCAATAGTGATATGACCATAGTCACAGAAACGAGTCGAGTGACAAATACCGTGGGTAGTTGGTTGATATCAGGAAACATTGTAATCGCTCTTAATACTGTAAATTATAACAAACGTGTCATTTTAGTAAATAGAATGATTCACCAGTATTTCCCGCTGACAAAACCTTTTTCAAACATGTTTTAGGTGATCTGTTGTGATCCAGGAAAAGTGCAGTAAAGCACTACAAGCTTAAGGAAGTGGCTCAATATAAAATAAAGAAATCTGTTTTGTAAAATAAATATTTCTCAGTGAAATCATATTATTGTAAAACTATCGGGGTTTATCCCGAATTGTGAAATGAAATAATCAGGAAAATTCATCTTTGAAAAGATCCTGATGAAATCTTCCGCTGTTAAACTCAATTAAATAAATACCATGGGATTTTTCTGTCCCGCGGTTCCTGAAACGGGTCAAACCGGGTCGGGGGCCGTGACAGAAAAAGGTGGTATCAGAGCCACTGATTTAAGCCTATTAAGTATTTAGAAATACTTAATTTTATTGATTTTTCATTTTGTGATTATGTGTTTTATTAACTGATTAATTATTAATTACAGTATGGGTAAGAAAAAGCTTTCGAATATCTATCTTAAATTAGATAGGTCATCAAAAGAGAAGGGAAGTTCATCCCAAACAAAATCCTCAAAATACCCAACAGATATTGATGAAGGAATATTTGTTCGAAAGGCACACTACGAGGAACCACTTTCTCCTAATAAAAGAAGTATGATTATTAGGAAAAGTCAGGAGAAATTAAAGAAATCACAAGAAAAGAAAGTTAATCAGAAAACCCAAGAACTAGGCTATAACCCACCATGGGAAGATAAGTTAGATGAAAAATGGGCAGATCTTTATATGCTAGCCACCGTAGCAATAAATGCAAATCTTTAAATACCTGTTTCGGTTTTAATACTCTTATCACCTATAAGCCAGAAACCTTATTCAGTAAAATAAATAAGTTTACCGTAAACCCTAATATGTTTTAATTATTAGTTGTCTTTTGTATTAAATTAGTCACATGGTATGCAATAATATTTAAAGGTTATCCATAAAATTTTGTTATAAAATTTTAACTTAGCAATTTGTGTATTTTGCATATATGCTAAACAGCATGAATGACTTGTCTGAAGCCCTTCAAAATTTAAATCTCTATCCAGTGAAAATAGAGGTTTCCAGAGATTTCAATAGGTATATACCCGATATAGAAGAACCTATGGAATTCAACGCTCCACCTCTGGAAAAGCCAAAACCTAAGAAAAGAAAGAGATTTGTATGGGGGAGGCATGTACGTAGGAGAAAGCCAGCCAAGAGACTTCCTAAAATAGAAAATCCCTTAGATAAAGGAAAGGGGATTGAAGTCAGGGAAGATTCTAGGAAAATGGAAATGGAGTTCGGAGAAATTTCTAGGCAAATGGAAATGGAGTTTGGGGAAGATTCTAGGCAAACCCAGCTAGAAATTGGGGAAAGCTCTAGACAAATTGAGGAGTTACCATTTCAGGAAGAATTAGATCGCGCATTGGCAAGCTGTGATATAGTCAGGCCGGTCAATAATAAGTTTTACCCTTATCTTGCTGAAAATCAACTCCCAATAAACTTAGAACCAGTAATTCCAGAACCTATAATCCACACCCAATCTCTAGGAATGGACGAGTGGTGGACTAATGATTGGCAGTTCCAAAACCTGCTCAACAGTCCTTATTCCTTTCTTCCTCAGTTCGACCCGGAACCAATACCAAATCCGCCAATGAGCAATGAAAATCTAGCTGAACTCCACCACTATGGCGAGGAGCTGGTGGATACAGGAAATAGGATCGGGGAAGTAGGAGAACATATCACCTGGAAGTACGATGAGAGGGAACGCCGTTACTAAAATACTAACTGACGAGGGATAGTGTGGTGTGAGAATGTGAAACTGTGGTTGTAAAATAAATAAGTAGAATATAGTCTGTAAAATAACTATAAAATAAAACTTTGTAAGATAAAGGTGTGTAATGACGCATATTATAAAATATATATAAAAATGGAATCGAGAGATCGATAGTTTTGGCTATATGTGTGTTGTGAAATTTATATGATTATTTGTGTATGATTGTTATTTATTTGATACTAATAAATTATATAAATTAATTATCAGATGGCAAACATTGATAATGAACCAGTAAATGAAGTAAATCAATCTGAGCAACATCAGGAGGATCACTTTATGACTAGGCAAGATATAGAAAATATCGTTGCTCAAGGGATAGCCAATGCTATTCCAGCAATACTTGCTGCTGCACAAAAACCTGTTGAACCTCAACAAATAATTCCCAGCAAACGTATTTCTAAAGTTAACTTCAGTAATAGCGTAAACGGAGGCGGTAATCATACTAATCATGATAATGAACCACGGCAAGCTCCGCTCCCTAAGAAAATGAAAGCTGCAACGCCTGGTTGCACTTTCAAAGAATTTCTTGCTTGTAAACCCGCTGAATTTGCAGGCAATGAAGGAGCAACTGCGACACTGCATTGGTTAGAGAAAACCGAGGCAGTGATTACAATAAGTAAATGTGCCAAGGACGAACAGGTCATGTACGCGTCAAATCTTTTCAAAGAAGGGGCGCTAGAATGGTGGAATACAGTACTTCAAGCTAAAGGAAGAACTATGGCCTATGCCATGAAGTGGGAAGAATTTAAGCATTTAGTAGAAAGAAAATTCTGTCCCGAATATGAAAAAGATCAAATGGCAAATAAATTCCTAAACCACCGAATGGTAAATGTAGACTATCGAGGGTATACTTCGACATTCTTTGAATATGCGAGAGTAGTACCAACCCTGGCTTCGCCAGAGCCGGTACTTATTTCTCGCTGTATTTGGGGATTAATTAGCGAAATTCATAATATCGTTAAAGCTGGGAGACCTCGCACTATTGACGATGCGGTAGAATTAGCTAATACCCTAACTGACGAACTGGTACGCACAAGAGATGAAAACAGGAAAAAGGAACTGGCTCAGAAAATTACCCAAGGATTTCGTACGGGTAAGAATAACAGCTTCAAGAAAAGAGGAACAGGGCAATCTTCAACTCCTCAGTTCTGCAGGAATTGCAAAAAGAAACATTATGGAAGATGAAATATAACCTGCAACTTTTGTAAAGCTATAGGACATCATGAAGAAAACTGCAGAAAGAAAACCATAATCTGCTTTAACTGTGGAGAAGCTGGGCATTTTAAAACTGAATGTCCTAAATTGGCCAGACCAGCAGATAACAAAACCAAGACGGCCGATGGAGCTACTAAGAAGAATGTTCGTGCATTCCAGCTGACCACTCAAGAAGCAGAACTCATTCCAGATGTAATAGCTGGTACGTTCTTAGTTCACAATGTTTACGCAAAAGTATTATTTGACTCTGGTGCAAACCAAAGTTTTATAAATACTTCATTCTGCCAAGCTCTTAATTTACCCTTAGATAACCTTAGGCAGATTTTTACAGTCGAAACAGCAGATGGGAATTCTGTTAAAATAGATAAGGTTTTGCGGGAAGGAAATATAGAACTTTTAGGTCATAAATTCTTTGCAAAACTGTTACCTATGAAATTAGCTGAATTCGATGTAGTGTTAGGAATGGATTGGTTAGTAGCCAACCATGCTCGAATCCTTTGTGATAGAAATTCTATAGAAATTCAGGCACCTACTGGAGAAGTAATCATGATTATAGGAGATAAGCCACGTAAAACCATGAAGTTCATTTCAGTAATGAAAATTGCTAGTTATGAACGAAAGCAAGGAATAGTATATATGATTTCAGTAATCATAAGTACTAAGGGTAAAGAAATTAAGGAGATTCCTGTAGTCTCAGAATACCCAGATGTATTCCCAGAAGAGTTACCAGGATTACCTCCAGATAGGGAAGTAGAATTTAGAATTCATCTAATTCCAAGAACTACACTGATAGCTAAGGCACCTTATCGGTTAGCACCTACAGAAATGTTAGAACTGGAAAAGCAATTAGATGAATTACTAAGCAAAGGTTTCATACAACCTAGTTCATCCCCTTGGGGAGCACCAGTGTTGTTTGTAAAGAAAAAGGATGGTTCGATGAGAATGTGTATTGATTATAGAGAATTGAATAAGATTACAATTAAGAATCGATACCCATTACCTAGGATTGATGATCTTTTCGATCAACTGCAAGGAGCTAGATACTTTTCTAAGATCGACTTATGCTCCGGATACCATCAATTGAAGGTACAAGAAGAAGACATACCTAAAACTGCTTTCAGAACTAGGTATGGTCATTACGAGTTTACAGTCATGCCTTTCGGATTAACGAATGCACCTGCGGCATTCATGGACATGATGAATAGAATCTGTAAACCGTACTTGGATAAATTTGTAATTGTTTTTATAGACGATATACTTATTTATTCAAAAAGTCAGGACGAACACTGTCAGCACCTGCATGCACTCTTAACTTTGTTAAGAAAAGAAAAGCTTTACGCCAAATTCTCAAAGTGTGAATTTTGGCTGCAAGAAGTACAATTCCTAGGACACATGGTGAATCACGAAGGTATTCATGTAGACCCTGCTAAGATAGAGGCAATTACCAAATGGAAGGTTCCACAATCAGCAATGGAAATTAGAAGTTTTATAGGTTTAGCTGGATATTATAGACGGTTTATTAAGGATTTTTCCAAGATAGCTGTACCATTAACTAAGCTAACCTGTAAAGAAGTTAAGTTTGAGTGGGGACCTAAACAAGAAGAAGCCTTTAGGATATTAAAGCAGAAATTAACCAATGCTCCAATCCTAGCCTTACCAGAAGGAACAGAAGATTTTGAATATATTGTGATGCTTCAAAACTAGGATTAGGATGTGTGCTTATGCAACGCAAGAAGGTAATTGTGTATGCTTCAAGGCAATTGAAAAAGCATGAGGAAAATTATACAACTCATGACTTAGAATTAGGAGCCATAATTTTTGCCCTTAAAATTTGGAGACATTATCTTTACGGATGTAAATTTACTGTCTATACGGATCACAAAAGTTTAAGATATATATTTGGGCAAAAAGAATTAAATATGAGGCAAAGAAGATGGATGGAAATCCTAAGTGACTACGACTGTGATATTCAATATCTCGAAGGAAAGGCAAATGTAGTTGCAGATGCATTAAGTCGTAAATACCAAGAGAAACAACGAAGGGTTCGTGCTCTTAGATTAAATCTACAGTTAGATTTAAAGGAACAACTGAAGAATGCTCAAAAGACAGCAATAGTGGATGCTACTGAAGGAATGAAGGGACGAATAAAAGAATTAGAACAAGGATCTGATGGAATTTGGAGATTCCACCAAAGAAGAATTTGGGTACCTAAACAGGGAGAATTAAGAAATAAGATTCTAGAGGAAGCTCATAAATCTAGGTATACCATACATCCTGGAAACAATAAAATGTACCAAAATTTAAGAAATAACTTTTGGTGGATAGGAATGAAAAAGGACATAGCCCGATATGTTTCTAAGTGTCTTACGTGTTCACAAGTTAAGGCAGAACATCAGAAACCCTCAGGTCTACTACAACAATTAGAAATGCCTGTATGGAAATGGGAACTCATAACAATGGATTTTGTTACTAAGTTACCCAAAACCAGAAATGGTAATGATGCGATTTGGATAATTGTGGATTGATTAACCAAGTCAGCTCATTTTCTACCTATGAAAGAAACCTTTAGCATGGAAAGATTGGCAAAGTTGTATGTAGACGTAGTAGTATCTTTACATGGAGTTCCACTCTCCATTGTATCAGATAGGGATAGTCGTTTCACTTCCCATTTCTGGACAACTTTCCAAGAAGCAATGGGAACTCGACTAAATTTAAGTACGGCATATCATCCTCAGACAGACGGACAAAGTGAAAGAACAATCCAAACTCTGGAAGACATGCTCAGAGCATGTGTGATAGATTTTGGTGGAAATTGGGACGATCATTTATCTTTAATTGAATTCTCCTATAACAATAGTTATCATTCAAGCATTGAAGCTGCCCCATTTGAAGCTCTGTACGGACGAAAGTGCAGAACTCCAGTTTGTTGGGCAGAAATAGGAGAAAGTCAATTATCAGGTCCCGAGATAGTGCAAGAAACCACCGACAAAATTTCTCAAATCAAAGAAAGACTAAAGATTGCTCGAGATCGTCAAAAGAGTTATGCAGATAATCGACTCAAGCCACTTGAATTTCAAATTGGAGACAAAGTACTATTGAAAGTTTCACCCTGGAAAGGAGTAGTTCGATTTGGTAAGAAAGGAAAGCTAAGTCCAAGATACGTAGGACCGTTCCCAGTGATCCAACGTATAGGACCAGTTGCTTATCGTTTACAACTACCAGAAGAGTTAGCTGGAGTACATGACGTATTTCATGTATCCAACCTCAAGAAATGCCT
Source organism: Helianthus tuberosus (assembly GCA_030545235.1). NCBI lineage: Eukaryota > Viridiplantae > Streptophyta > Magnoliopsida > Asterales > Asteraceae > Helianthus > Helianthus tuberosus. Next base: position 72,473,519 of record CM060446.1, on the reverse strand, counting down.
ATCAGACAAATCTTTGGTAGTACCTCTCCAAGATATAGAGGTAAACGAAAAGTTAAAATTTGTTGAGAAACCTCTTCAAATCGAAGATAGAAAAGTGAAATTTCTCAAACACAAACGGTTAGTACTTGTCAAAGTCAAGTGGGATTCAAAGAGAGGAGCTGAATACACTTGGGTGCTGGAATCAGAGATGAAACGAAAGTATCCTCACTTATTTCAATGAATCTCGAGGACGAGATTTTAAATAAGGTGGGGAGAATGTAAGGACTCTCAAAATTATCCTAAAAATACCCGTAAGTAAAAACCAAGACCCCTGAAACCTTAAACCATATTAAAAATCAAGAAAAACAAAATACTGGGTTTAAGGCGGGCCGCGTAAAAGACAAGACATGTCTTACGCGGGCCGCGTCAAGACGTGGTTGACCGGATAAGTGTTCCGAATCCACGTTGTGTCCAGATGGCTAACCTACTCGTGACTGGTCAAGGCTACTCGTAGACTAGGCGGCCTCGCGGGCTGCGTAAGTGTTAACCTTGGGTTTACGCGGGCCGCGTGAGCCCTATTTTTAAGCTATAAATAGCTCGTTGCATGCACAGTCTGTTGGTGTCGAAACAAAGTTTTAAAAACGAAGTTTTAGTACTCTGAAGACGAAAATAGCAATTATATTAGCGAGACACTGCTCCGATACCGGGTATTAACTCGATCGCTGCTACGATTCAATGTCCGATCGATTAAACTATCCGATGGATGTTTAAGTGCTGCCCACATTAGGGTTTATGCTTTGTCATTCGTCGTTAATTCGATGGATGTTTAAGTATCGCACTTTGTCATTCGATGTGAGGGTTTAATCTCGTGAGATATCGTAAATGTTGTATTAGTTACTAACCGAGTTCGTGTGCATGTTATTAACTTTAGGTTAAAAGGCTAATCAGTAGGCTAGGCTCTGCTCAAATAAATCTGCAATGTGAGTCATTCTCTTTTTATCAAAATGCTTTATAAATTCTTAAATATTTTCAAGGTTATAATTACAGGGATTAAGTCTTTGTAATCACCAAATTACAGCCGGTATGTGGGGTATTGTGCACATTACTGCTGTTTTTATCACTTTAGGTGGGCGAGCCTAATTAGTGATATACGTCACTATTGGGTGACAGGACACAATAGTGATATGACCATAGTCACAGAAACGAGTCGAGTGACAAATACCGTGGGTAGTTGGTTGATATCAGGAAACATTGTAATCGCTCTTAATACTGTAAATTATAACAAACGTGTCATTTTAGTAAATAGAATGATTCACCAGTATTTCCCGCTGACAAAACCTTTTTCAAACATGTTTTAGGTGATCTGTTGTGATCCAGGAAAAGTGCAGTAAAGCACTACAAGCTTAAGGAAGTGGCTCAATATAAAATAAAGAAATCTGTTTTGTAAAATAAATATTTCTCAGTGAAATCATGTTATTGTAAAACTATCGGGGTTTATCCCGAATTGTGAAATGAAATAATCAGGAAAATTCATCTTTAAAAAGATCCTGATGAAATCTTCCGCTGTTAAACTCAATTAAATAAATACCACACGATTTTTCTGTCCCGCGGCTCCGGAAACGGGTCAAACCGGGTCGGGGGCCGTGACAGGTAATGGGAAAGGATCCTTGGGACATGCCTTGTTTAAATCGGTAAAATCGACACATTCCCTCCACTTTCCATTTTTCTTTTGAACAACAACCACATTGGCTAACCACCTTGGATACTTAACCTCTCTTATCATACATGCCCGAAGTAGTATATCTACCTCTTCCTGGATAATAGCATTCGTTTCAGATGCAAACTTCCTCCTCTTTTGATGAATTGGCTTGAATGACCTATCAATGCTAAGCTTATGAGTAATTATATCTTTAGATATACCTGTCATATCCTCATGCTTCCATGCAAAGGTAGTTTTCCTCCTCTTAAGGAAGGATACTAGATCCTGTTCAATGTTGCTAAGGATCCCTGATCCTATGAAGACTATGGATTCAGGATCATGAGGATCCATAAGGATTTCTTTCACATCCTGTTCTCTTGCCTCCAAGACATCTCTTGAAGGATGCTTTAATTGCTATTGCTCCCTTGGTCTTGAGGCTGGCTTCATTGATGACATGTAACAATTCTTAGCTTCTTGTTAATCACTCTCAATTTTCACCACTCCCCATGGACTAGGAAGCTTTACACATTGATGATAGGTAGATGGGACTGCCTTCATGTCATGTATCCATGGCCTGCCAAGGATAACATTACAACAGGATAATCAATCTATAACACAAAATTTTTGATAAGAATGAAGTCCTTCAATATAGATGGGGTGTTTGATGTCCCCCAATGTATTCTTGGTCTCTCCGCTGAATCCCACAAGAACTGAGGATCTAGGGACAATGTCTGATTCAGGGATGTTCATCTTTTTGAGGACATCAAGCTGAATGATGTTCACTGAGCTTCCTCCATCTATCAGGATCCTGCGAACAAAATGGTTAGAAATAAACAGAGTAATAACAAGACCATCATGATGAGGATCCTGAACATCAACACGATCATCCTCATCAAAAGTTATAATTTTATCCTTGGTAACAGTGGAGGTCCGGATGGGTCTGTCTCCATTATCCATCTTGGTTTCCTTGGCATGTCTTTTGGCTGCTGAAAAGGAAGTACCACCAATGTCTGATCCACCGGATATGAAGTTTATAACTTGTGCATCTGCTGGAGGAGCAGGAGCCTTTTCTGGGATCCTTTCAGGATCCTGGATCCTTGACTTCTTTCTTCCTAAAAGCTCCTTCAAATGCCCCTTGCTTAACAAGTAACCAATTTCTTTTCTTAGTACAATACACTCTTCGGTGAGATGCCCGAAATCCTCATGATATGCACACCATTTGGACTTGTCCTTTGTTGCGGCTGGTTTATCACTTTTCCTTGGCCATCTTGCTTTCTCACCTAGATTCTGCATTGCAAGAATTAGTTCATTGTTATCAACAGAAAAACAGTATTCAGAAATTGGAGGATAATCCTCATCATCCTCTTCTTGTTCTACTGCATGCACATTCTGGTTATCAGACTTGTTGTAGGATTTAAACTTGTTATTCTTGAAGTAGGATCCTTGCTTCTCCTGTTTTGAGGATCCTGCTAATCTCTCCTGGATCCTTTTATCATCCTCTAATCGGATGAATCTAAGGGCCCTGGTTCTTACTTCATCAAGATTCCTGCATGTGGTCATAACAAGATCATCATAGAACAATGAATCCCTAAGAAAACCCATTTTAAAGGCTTCCACAGCCGTGGCTATATCTAGATTAGGGATATCTAAGGATTCTTTACTAAACTTAGTGATATAATCTCTAAGTGATTCATTTTGACCTTGTGTTACCCTATATAGATCACTAGTTAAACGTTCAAATTTTCTACTACATGAGAACTGACTATTAAACAGATTAACTAGATTAGCAAATGAAGTAATAGAGTAAGGGGGAAGACTTAGCAGCCATTTAAGAGCTGATCCTGTGAGTGTGGATCCGAAACCCTTGCATAGACATGCTTCTTTTAACCTCTCTGGGATGGGGTTGATCTCCATCCTCACTCTATATTGAGCTACATGTTCCTCTGGATCCGTTGAACCATCATACAGCTTCATAGTTGGTATTTGGAACCTTTTGGGTATCTCAGCATCACAAATGGGTGGTGCAAAACGAGATATCCTATGGCTTCCATCTGCAATTTCAGGAATGGGCTTAACCACTCCTGGAACGCTGGATATCATATCCTTCAGCTTCTGTAATTCCCTAGCCGTAGCTTGATTGATACCTGTATCCTGCATAGAGCCATGGTTAGTGTTATAAGAATTATTGAAAGTATTACCTCCCATAGGATTTGAGTTAGGAATTGCATATGTGAATCCATATTGACGGGATTCTAGTATGACTGAAGGACCAGAAGAGGCAATGGTCTGCATTGGAATGAAGTCTCCTTGATGAACATCTGTGCTTGGGGGTTGTATACTTCTCAAGAATCCTTGATCCTGAAAGATGTTGGATCCTTGAACCTGAGAGGATCCCTGAGGCTGAGAGGATCCTTGGACCTGAAATGAGGATCCTTGAACCATGGAGGATCCTTGGACCCCTGAGGATCCTTGAACCTGAGAGGATCCTTGGACTATGTGCATTCCCAAATATCCTCCTGAGCTGACGAAGGATCCCTGATGCTGAAAAGAGGATCCCGAAGGCTGAAAATAGGATCCTTGAGGCTGGAAGTGAGACCCAAAAGCCTGACTCATAGTTGTTGCTCCATAACGCCTTCCCAATGGTTCAGTTTGGTACTGGATGTCTAAGGCTGCAGATTACTGGGCAGTTATAGCCGGAGTGTCGAAATCCAGTGACCTTGGTATCAGAGGAGAGTGATCCTCCCCTGATCTCTTCTGTTTCTTGATGTCACCGATCTCCCGGAGGATCCTTTCGTTGGTTTTGTCCTGCTCTTGTATGTGATCCCTCATCTGCAAAATCAAAGTAAAAAGATCACTAGTAGTAGTATTAGAAGAAACAGAAGAATTTGGTGGTTTTGGAAAGATGGGGCTTTCTCTCTTTGCAGCATTTTCAACATTCTTCTGGGATCCAGAAGGTGGTGGAGGCAAAGGAGGAACGCCCTGTGAAGAACTCATTGCCGGCATTGAACTTGAAGTGCTCTTTGCTGAAGAAGCCATCTTCTAGGTTGTAATGAACCGAAATGATCACAAAAACGAGAGTTTCTTTGGAATGAAGCACCAATTGCCCCACGGTGGGCGCCAAACTGTTTTGGTCAAAAATTAGGCTAAGATAATCTAACCAAATCTTTGTTGTGAGGAATGATGCTTAAATCAATGAACAATGTTAAGGATAACTCAGAATGTAATGAACAAATGACACGAGGATTTATACGAGGAAAAAGCCCTTGATCAAGAGTTGATCTCCGGCACAAAAAACCTCGGGTGATGGAAACTACTGATCACCAACTAAGATTAATCAAAAGAATTTTACAACTCGGGATGATAACAAGCTTGTTACAAGGATCACTAATGTGCAATGTGCAAAAAATGTATGAAATCGCCAAGTAGTGTTCGAGAGCTGATTGAGAGTTGTTACGAGAGTGTGTGAATGCCAAAATTAGCTAAGTGTTCTACTCAATCTTGTTATCCCCATTTTAAATTAGAAATAACCAAACTAACTAACTATCCGCAAATAATGCAAGCTCCCCACGATCTCTATAACGTCCAAAAGAGCCAAGCACGTGCGGAATATTGTGGGAATATGCTCCAGGAATTTCGGTGAGACTTGGTCCATGCATTTGCTCCTGCAAAACAAGCTTACGTACAAGGTAGACAATTGTTAGTACAAGGATAACAATAAGGATCCTGAATCCTGATCCTGCAACACCTGCTGAGGATCGTTAATTCAAACAGAATTGAGGATCCATGATCCTGGCAGCACTTGAGGATCCTTATCCTTAGGATTGTAAAATCCTCCCCTAACACAAAGCATATCCTAAAGACCCATTCCCTCTGCCTCATATCGACTCAATGGTGGATGCTACTGCCGGTCATGAAATGTTAACCTTCATGGATGCATCCTCAGGATTCCAGCAGATACAAATGGAACCTTCGAACCAGGAGGATACTGCTTTTATGACACCAACAGGTATTTATTGTTATACTGATATGCCTTTTGGTCTGAAGAATGCAGGTGCAACATATCAAAGATTGGTGAACATGATGTTTAAAGACAAACTGGGGGACACCATGGAGGTATACATCGATGATATGGTGGTAACATCCAAGAAGGTTGAGGATCATCTCCGGAATATTGAAGGAACATTTGATATCCTGGACAAGTACAACATGAAACTAAATCCTGCTAAATGCCATTTTGGAGTGGGGGCATGCAAGTTTTTGGGATATATGGTGACTAAAAGGGGGATCGAAGCAAGCCAGGAATAGATCAAAGCTATCTTGGATATCAAGTCACCTTCTAACATGAAAGATGTACAAAGATTAACAGGGCGAGTAGCAGCATTAAACAGGTTTATATCGAAATCCTCGGAAAAATGCAAGGAATTCTACGATATCCTAAAGAAGAATAAGAAATTCGAATGGGGAGAGAAGCATGAAGCAGCCTTGCAGGAATTGAAGCAATATCTTTCAACTGCACCTCTATTGATGAAGCCCGACGAAGGTGAACCATTATCCCTGTATCTAGCAGTATCAGGGAATGCAGTAAGTGTTGTTCTGGTAAAGGATCACGAAGGTCAGCAGTATCCTGTCTATTATGTTAGTAAAAGTCTATTAGATGCTGAAACTAGGTATTCTCATTTAGAAAAATTGATATTGGCCCTAGTTATGGCATCGACAAAGCTTAGACATTATTTTGAGACACATAGGATTCATGTTAAAACTAATTATCCTGTTAAAAATGTGCTTAGGAAACCCGAGATGTCAGGTAGGATGGCTAAGTGGTCAGTAAAATTAAGTGCCTATGATCTAGTATATGAACCTAGAAATGCCATAAAGTCTCAAGCTCTAGCTGACTTTGTGGCTGATTTCAGTAGTGATATTCAAAATGAAGTAGACTTAGAAGTACAACAGCTAGGAGAAAACTTAGAATCCTGGACATTATATACTGATGGTGCATCTAATGTAAGAGGTGTAGGATTGGGTATACTACTAAAATCGCCACAGGGGGACATATTACCCCAGGCTATTAGGTGTGAATTTCCTGCCACTAATAATGAAGCAGAATATGAAGCTTTAATTGTAGGATTAGAGTTGGCCAGGAATATGAATATTAAAAGTTTGCAAGTATTTGTTGATTCCTTGTTAATTACTAACCATTTCAATGGATCTTATGAAGTAAAAGGTGAAAAGTTAGCTGAATATCTTGAAATTGTTAAAAAATTAGCAGGATATTTCGATGTTTTTACACTTGAACAGGTACCGAGAGAGGATAATGTTGAAGCAGATGCCTTGGCAAACTTGGGATCATCAGTCATGTTTTGGTCAAAAATCACACATGGATAATGCAACCAAATCTTTTGTTGTGAGGTGTGATGCTTGAATCAATGAACAATATTAAGGATCACTTAGAAATGTAATGAACAAGTGACACAATGATTTATACGAGGAAAAAGCCCTTGATCAAGACTTGATCTCCGGCATAAAAAACCTCGGGTGATGGAAACTACCGATCACCAACTCAGATTAAACAGAAAATGTATTACAACTTTGGACGATAGCGAGCTTGTTACAAGGATCACTAGAGTGTAATGTGCAAAAAAGTGTGTAATCGCCGAGCAAACTGTCGAGAGCTGATGAGAGCAGTTACGAGTGTGTGCGTTTAGCCAAAAATAGCCAAGTGTTCTAATCTAGATCGCTATCCCCTTATAAATTTGGAAAATATCTAAGCTAACTAACTATCCGCATTTCGTGCAAGTCTTCCACGACCTCCATAACGTCCATATTAGTCAAGCACGTGCGGAATAAAAAGGGAATATGCTCCAGGAATATCGCCAAGACCAAGTCCAAGCATGTACTCCTGCAAAACAACATCATATATAAAGCAGACAATCGTTAGTGTAAGGATCACTATGATGATCCTGGATCCTGATCCTACAATACTCCCTGAGGATCACCAATCCAAACAGAATTGAGGATCCCTAAGCCCAACAGCAATTGAGGATCACTGATCTTTGGAAAATCCTCCCCTAACAATTGCCCCCAAAATATAAGGAGTAAAGTGTAAATAAACGAGTTATATTTTCTCGTTCTTATCCGTAACAAACCAACGGATATATAGCCGTTACATTCTGACTAGCCGTTGCCAATCTGACGTCATTGAAGTGACTATCCTGCAAAATCATGATTATAAATTGAAGTTAGAGATAAAGGTTAAGAAGCATTTAAATTCGTGCGTTTCATCCTTTAAATCCTCATTCGAAGATCTGATCAGGTACTTCTCTTTCCTTTCTCTCTTCATATTTTCATTCTGTTCCTTCTCCTTCACCATCATTATGACCAAGATGATGCTAAGATCTTCACCGGCTAAGGATCACAAAAAGGACAGTCCTTTGAAGGGCCAAGGGATCCTTGGTCGTTTAGCTTCAATAACCTGAAATAGGATACAACTTGGGACTAAGCCAATATAGGATAAAAGTTAGTAACTGGGGACAAGCCCAACAATTCTGGGGACAAGCCCAATATACTGGGGACAAGCCCAAAGGATAACTGGGGACAAGCCCAAAGGATAACTGGGGACAAGCCCAAAGGATAACTAGGGACAAGCCCAAAGGATAACTGGGGACAAGCCCAAAGGATCGTATGTAAACTGGAGTATGGCCCTTACTGGCGACTATCCAAACTTAGTGACATGAAAATGCCAAAACCTTAGCTAACGTGAAAACGTTAGAAACCTTAGGAACGGATGTATGGTACGTCTATCATTATATGTAGGATCCTGAATATAGCCAGTACAATGAAATTGTCAGCCCCTAAAGCGAGTACTGGTCCCATTGCCATGAACTGTAACAGGATCATCGTGCGCTACTGGCGATACTAGGGACAGGCCTAAACTGGGGTCAAGCCCAAATAACTGGGGTCAAGCCCAAATAACTGGATACTTTTGTGGATACTCAATCCTTTGTTAAGGATACCTGAACCTTCAAAACTCAGAATCAAGTGAAAGGAGGATAAAGGATGCAGGATCCTTATCCTTATATAAGATAATTAAAGAATGAAATAGTTTGAGATTAGAATATTACCAAAATGAGGATCCTCTATCCTGTAAGTATCCTTTAAGGATACTTGTCAGGTAAGGATCATAGATCCTTATTACATGAAGTATTTCTTCAAGTGGACAGCATTCCAAGCTCTTGGCAGCAAATTACCTTCCATTGTTAGCAATCGATATGCCCTCTTTCCTGCCTCAGCTTCGATCAAGTAAGGCCTTCCCACTTTGATGCCAACTTTCCATCAGCAGGATTGGTGGTATTCTGAAATGCTTTCCTTAACACCATATCACCAACTTGGAATTTCCTGATCCTGACATTTTTGTTGTAAGCTCCAGCCATTCTTTGTTGATAACTGGCCATCCTTATCCTTGCCAAATCCCTGAGTTCTTCTATAGTATCCAAGTCTTGAACCAATTTTTCAGCATTTTCTTCAGGATCACGCATGCTTGTTCTTGCAGTAGGAACCACCATCTCTGTAGGGATCACTGATTCTGCTCCAAATACTAAAGAGAATGGAGTTTGGCCAGTAGCATTCTTGGAAGTTGTCCTATCAACCCAAAGTACATAAGGTAGTTCTTCTGCCCATTTTCCTTTCTTGGATCCAAGCTTCTTCTTCAAATTGTTGATGATGATCTTGTTGGATGATTCTGCCTGGCCATTAGCTTGTGGGTGGACTGGTGTTGATGTTATCATCTTAATCCCCCATCTGTCACAAAAGTTAGTAGTTCTATTCCCAATAAATTGGGATCCATTATCACAAACAATTTCAGAAGGGATACCAAATCTAGTAATAATGTTTCTTTTAATAAAGGATATCACTTCCTTTTCTCTGACTTGAGCAAAGGCTTCACCCTCTATCCACTTGGAGAAGTAATCAGTCATAGCAAGCATGAATACTTTTCCACCAGGTGCCTTAGGAAGCTTACCAACTATATCCATTCCCCATCTCCTAAATGGCCAAGAAGAGGATATAGGATGCAAAAGTTCTGCTGGTTGGTGAAGGATATTACTATGTCTCTGACAAGGATCACACTTCTTAGCATAATCCACAACATCCTTCTTCATTGTAGGCCAATAGTATCCTGTCCTCGGGATCCTTGAGAATAATGCTCTGCCCCCAGTGTGGTTTCCACAATCTCCTTCATGGAAATCCTTTAGGACTTCTTGGATTTCAGGATCCTCAATGCATCTTAGATATGGTCCTGCAAGAGATCGTTTATACAACATATTATTCAATATTTTAAATTGAGATACCTTGATTTTGAAAGCCCTAGGGTTTTCTCCTGTAGGAATCTCTCCGTGTTGTATGTATCTTATGATTGGAAAGATCCATGATCCTGAATGAGATTGAGTATCATCACTAGGGATGATTGCAGAATCCTCTCCTATCTCCATGGCTACATGATCCTCGATAGTAGGGGTCAGGATGTGGATAATAGGGATCTTGATATCCCCCGGGATCTTCAAGGATGATCCTAGATTGGCTAATGCATCTGCCTCTGTATTCTCTTCCCTTGGTACCTGTGTCAAACTAAAGGAAACAAAAGAGAGTGCCAATTCTTTGACTATCTCTAAATATTTGATTATCTTTTCACCTTTAACAGCATAGGATCTATTAAAGTGATTAGTGATTAATAATGAATCTACATGTACCTCAAGATACCTGATCCTCATATGCTTAGCAATTTGCAAACCAGCTATTAAGGCTTCATACTCAGCCTCATTATTGGTAGTTTGAAATTCACAAGCTATGGAGTGGGGTATTATGTCCCCCTGTGGCGATTTTAGTAGTATTCCAAGCCCTGTTCCTTTGACATTAGAGGCTCCATCCGTGAAGAGTATCCAAGGATCCTTAGTTTCTTCAAGCTGTTGGACTTCTAACTCAGCTTCCTTTTGCAAGTCAATACTAAAATCTGCCACAAAGTCAGCTAAGGCTTGGGATTTGATGGCAGTCCTTGGTTCATATCTTATATCATATGCACTAAGCTTCACTGCCCACTTAGCCATCCTTCCTGACATTTCAGGTTTCCTGAGAACATTCTTAATTGGGAAATTAGTTTTAACAATAATGGCATGAGTCTCAAAATAATGTCTTAATTTAGTAGATGCCATAATTAATGCAAGGATAAGTTTTTCTAAATGTGAATACCTGGATTCGGCATCAAGCAAACTCTTACTTACATAATAGACAGGATGTTGTGTACCTTCGTGATCCTTAACAAGGACCGCACTTACTGCTTTAGAGGATACCGCTAAATACAAGGATAATATATCTCCTTTTTCTGGTTTCATCAAGGCGGGGGCTGAGGATAGGTAATCCTTAAGAGCTTTGAGGGCACTTTCATGCTTCTCAGTCCATTCAAATTTCTTGTTCTTCCTCAGGATGTCATAGTATTCCTTGCACTTTTATGAGGATTTGGATATGAACCTGTTCAAGGCTGCAATCCTGCCTGTCAATCTTTGCACATCCTTAGCATTGGCAGGAGATTTGATATTCACAATAGCCTTGATCTGCTCCAGACTTGCTTCAATGCCCCTCTTTGTCACCATATAGCCTAAGAATTTACCTGCTTTAACACCAAAATGACACTTGGAAGGATTTAGTTTCATATTGAATTTATCAAGGATATTGAATGCTTCCTCCAAGTCTTTAAGGTGATCCTCGGCTTTCTTGGACTTAACCACCATGTCATCTATATAGACTTCCATAGTGTGTCCAATTTATTCCTTGAACATCATATTGACTAGCCTTTGATAAGTAGCACCTGCATTCCTTAGTCCAAATGGCATAGCAATATAACAATATATACCAGTTGGGGTCATAAAGGCTGTATCCTCTTGATCAGATGGTTCCATCTGAATTTGTTGAAATCCAGATGAAGCATCCATAAAAGTCAACAACTCATGACCCGCGGTAGCATCCACCATGGAGTCAATGTGGGGTAATGGGAAAGGATCCTTGGGACATGCCTTGTTTAAATCAGTAAAATCGACACATACCTTCCACTTTCCATTTTTCTTTTGAACAACAACCACTTTGGCTAACCACCTTGGATACTTAACCTCTCTTATCATACCTGCCCGTAGTAGTTTGTCTACCTCTTCCTGGATAATAGCATTCCTTTCAGGTGCAAACTTCCTCCTCTTCTGATGTATAGGCTTGAATGACCTGTCAATGCCAAGCTTGTGAGTAATTATATCCTTAGATATACCTGTTATATCCTCATGCTTCCAGGCAAATGTGGGTTTCCTCCTCTTAAGGAAGGATACTAGATCCTGTTCAATGTTACTAAGGATCCCTGATCCTATAAAGACTATGGATTCAGGATCATGAGGATCCATAAGGATTTCCTTCACATCCTGCTCTCTTGTCTCCAAGACATCTCTTGGAGAACGCTCTAATTGCTATTGCTCCCTTGGTTTCGAGGCTGGTTTCATTGATGATGTGTAGCAATTCTTAGCTTCTTGCTGATCACTTTCAATTTTCACCACCCCCCATGGACTAGGAAGCTTCACGCACTGATGATAAGTAGATGGGACTGCCTTCATGTCATGTATCCATGGCAAGTACTGAGGATGTTGGGACAATGTCTGATTCAGGAATGTTCATCTTCTTGAGGACATCAAGCTGAATGATATTCACTGAGCTTCCTCCATCAATAAGGATCCTGCGAACAAAATGATTAGAAATAAACAGGGTAATAACAAGACCATCATGATGAGGATCCTGAACATCAAGACGATCATCCTCATCAAAAGTTATGATCTTATCCTTGGTGACAGTGGAGGTCCGGATGGGTCTGTCTCCATTATCCATCTTGGTTTCCTTGGCATGTCTTTTGGCTGCTGAAAAGGAAGTACCACAAATGTCTGATCCACCGAATATGAAGTTTATAACTTGTGCGTTTGCTGGGGGAGCAGGAGCCTTTTCTGGGATCCTTTCAGGATCCTGAGTCCTTGACTTCTTTCGTCCCAAAAGTTCCTTCAGGTGCCCATTGCTTAACAAGTAACCAATTTCTTTTCTAAGTGCAATACACTCTTCAGTGAGATGCCCAAAATCCTCATGATATGCACACCACTTGGACTTGTCCTTTGTAGCAACTGGTTTATCACTTTTCCTTGGCCACCTAGCTTTCTCACCTAGATTCAGCATTGCAAGAATTAGTTCATTGTTATCAACAGAAAAACAGTATTCAGAAATGGGAGGATAATCCTCATCATCCTCTTCCTGTTCCATTGCATGCACATTCTGGTTATCAAATTTGTTGTAAGACTTGAACTTGTTATTCTTAAAGTAGGATCCTTGCTTTTCCTGCTTTGAGGATCCTGTCAATCTCTCCTGGATCCTTTTGTCATCCTCTAGGCGGATGAACCTAAGGGCCCTGGTTCTTACTTCATCAAGATTCATGCATGGGGTCATAACAAGATCATCATAGAACAATTAATCCCTAAGCAAACCCATTTTAAAGGCTTCTACAGCCGTAGCTATATCCAGGTTAGGGATATCTAAGGATTCTTTACTAAACTTAGTGATGTAATCTCTAAGTGATTCATTTTGACCTTGTGTTACCCTATATAGATCACTAGTTAATCGTTCAAATTTTCTACTACAAGAGAATTGACTATTAAACAAATTAACTAGATTAGCAAATGAAGTAATAGAGTAAGGGGGAAGACTTAGCAGCCATTTAAGAGCAGATCCTGTGAGTGTGGATCCAAATCCCTTGCATAGACATGCTTCTTTTAACCTCTCAGGAATTGGATTGATCTCCATCCTCTCCCTGTATTGAGCTACATGCTCCTCTGGATCCGTTGAACCATCGTACAGCTTCATGGATGGTATCTGGAATCTTTTGGGTATCTCAGCATCACATAAGGGTGGTGCAAAATGACATATCCTATGGCTACCGTCTGCGATCTCAGGAATGGGCTTGACCACTCCTGGAACACTGGATAGCATATCCTTAAGCTTCTGCAATTCCCTAGCCATAGCCTGATTGATACCTGTATCCTGCATAGAACCATGGTTAGCGTTATATGAATTATTAAAAGTGTTATCTCCCATGGGATTCAAGTTTGGAATTGCCTATGTGAACCCATATTGACGGGGTTCCGGTATGATTGAAGGACCAGAGGAAGCAATGGTCTGCATTGGTATGAAGTCTCCTTGATGAACATCCGAGCTTAGAGGCTGCATACTTCTTAAGAATCCTTGATCCTGAAAGATGTTGGATCCTTGAAGCTGAGAGGATCCTTGAACCTGAAAGGATGCTTGGGGCTGAGAGGATCCTTGAACCTGAAAGGATCCTGGAACCATAGAGAATCCTTGGGCCTGGGAGGATCCTTGGACCTGGGAGAATCCTTAGACTGTGTTCATTCCCAAATATCCTCCTGAGCTGACGAAGGATCCTTGATGCTGAAAAGAGGATCCCGATGGCTGAGAACAGGATCCTTGAGGCTGGAAGTGGGAGCCAAATGCTTGACTTATAGTTGTTGTTCCATAACACCTTTCTGATGGACCACTTTGATACTGGATGCCCGGAACTGCCGATTGTAGGGTAGTTACAACCGGAGTGTCAAAATTCAATGACCTTGTATTAGAGGAGAGTGATCCTCCAGTGATTTCTTCTGTTTCTTGATATCACCAATCTCCTGGAGGATCCTTTCATTGGTTTTGTCCTGCTCTTGCATGCGATCCCTCATCTGCAAAATCAGAGTAAAAAGATCATTAGTAGTAGGATTAGAGGAAACAGAAGAAGTTGGTGGTTTTGGGAAAATGGGGGTTTGTCTCTTCGCAGCATTTTCAGCATTCTTCTGGGATCCAGAAGGTGGTGGAGGCAAAGGTGGAACGCCTTGTGAAGAACTGATTGCTGGCATTGAACTTGAAGTGTTCTTTGCTGAGGAAGCCATCTGCTTGGTTGTAACGAACCGAAATGACCACAAAAATATGAATCTTCTTAGGAATGAAGCACCAATTGCCCCACGGTGGGCGCCAAACTGTTTTGGTCAAAAATCACACAAGGATAATGCAACCAAATCTTTTGTTGAGAGGTGTAATGCTTGAATCGATTAACAATATTGAGGATCACTTAGAAATGTAATGAACAAGTGACACAATGATTTATACGAGGAAAAAGCCCTTGATCAAGAGTTGATCTCCGGCATAAAAAACCTCGGGTGATGGAAACTACCGATCACCAACTCAGATTAAACAGAAAATGTATTACAACTTTGGACGATAGCGAGCTTGTTACAAGGATCACTAGAGTGTAATGTGAAAAAAAGTGTGTAATCGCCGAGCAAACTGTCGAGAGCTGATGAGAGCAGTTACGAGTGTGTGCGTTTAGCCAAAAATAGCCAAGTGTTCTAATCTAGCTCACTATCCCCTTATAAATTTGGAAAATATCTAAGCTAACTAACTATCCGCATTTCATGCAAGTCTTCCACGACCTCCATAACGTCCATATTAGTCAAGCACGTGCGGAATAAAAAGGGAATATGCTCCAGGAATATCGCCAAGACCAAGTCCAAGCACGTACTCCTGCAAAACAACATCATATATAAAGCAGACAATCATTAGTGTAAGGATCACTATGATAATCCTGGATCTTGATCCTACAATACTCCCTGAGGATCACCAATCCAAACAGAATTGAGGATCCCTAAGCCCAACAGTAATTGAGGATCACTGATCTTTGGAAAATCCTCCCCTAACAAGTCAGAATACCAAAGGGAACTCAGATACCAATACTACATATCCTATATCCTGCAGTGGATCTTTTCAAATCTCAGGATAAAGAAGTAGTAAGTATTCAGGATCCTGATGATGAGTATCCTGAGGAGGATCCCAAGTCCTGGACGGACCCAATCATGAAATACCTCAGAGAAGGACACATCCCAGAGGATGAGAATCCTAAGGCTTTTAGGATGAAGGTATCCCGATTCACTATTATAAATATTATTCTATATAAGAAATCTCTTGCAGGACCATATCTGAGGTGCTTGGAGGATCCCGAAGCTAAAGAAGTATTTCAGCATATACACGAAGGGGATTGTGGTAACCATACTGGGGGCAGATCATTATTCTCGAAGGTGTTAAGAACAGGATACTATTGGCCGACGATGAGGAAAGATGCTGCAGAATATGCTCGAAGATGTGATGCATGTCAAAGGCACAACAATATACTGCATCAACCTGATGAACCACTATATCGTATTGCTTCCCCTTGGCCATTCATGAAGTGGGGTATGGACATAGTGGGAAAATTGCCAAAAGCTCCAGGAGGAAAAGTTTTTATGCTGGCAATGACGGATTATTTCTCTAAATGGGTTGAAGCTGAGGAGTTTGTTCAAGTCAGAGACCAATAAGTAGTATCCTTTATAAAAAGGAATATCCTGACTAGGTTTGGGGTACTAGCTGAGATAACATGCGACAATGGTTCTCAGTTTATCAGTAAGAGGACAACCGAATTTTGCAAGAGTTGGGGAATTAAAATGATCACAACCACATCGGTACATCCTCAAGCAAATGGACAAGCAGAATCCTCGAACAAGATAATTGTCAACAATTTGAAGAAGAGACTAGGAGTCAAGAAAGGAAGATGGGCAGAAGAGTTACCCTTTGTTTTATGGGCTGATAGGACAACAGTGAAAAGTGCAACTGGTCAAACCCCATTTTCCTCAGTATTTGGAGCAGAAGCAGTAATCCCAACAGAGATGGTGATACCTACAACAAGATCCAACCTCTGGGATCCTGAGAAGAATCCTAAAGCCCTATGCCAAGAATTGGATACTATCGATGAGACAAGGGATGCCGCAAAGTTGAGAATGACATCATACCAACAGAGGATATCCAGAGCATATAACAAGAACCTGAGGACTAGGATGTTTCAAGTTGGAGATTGGGTATTAAGAAAGGCTTTTCAGAACACTACTAATCCTGCTGATGGAAAATTAGCTCCAAAGTGGGAAGGACCTTATGAGATTAAATCGGAACCTGGGAAAGGAGCATACCGGCTTAAGAATATGGAGGGGGATATACTACCAAGATCCTGGAATGCTATACGCCTCAAAGCCTATTTCAAGTGAGTTTAGAATTTAATTTCTAACTCAGGATGGTATGAATTCTATCTCTTTTTAAGTTTAGTTTCATTTTATTCCTAACAAACCCAATACTGCCTTAGGCATCGGAGGGGTGTTAGCCAAGCTAACACCCACCTTAGTTTATGGTTGTTTTGCAGAATATGCTTCGAGATATAGCTCCAGGATATACACTCAGGATAATTCGAAAGATTAGAGGATTGGCCACCTCTATCACGTTTAAGGGATCCTGATCCCTTCACAGGTTTAAAGGTATTCACCTTTCTCTAGAATTGGGTTTAAACACCCCGCCTGGAGTGCAAGTTATCAAGGGATAGTTCAAAATAGCGGGACCAGTCCATGTAAAAGTGGCTGACAATTTCGTTATTGTTGGCTATATCCTGGATCCTAAAGGTATATGAGGATTGATCACCCTCTCTCACAAAAGGGTATTTTCATACTCTCTAAGGTTTAAAGGTTTTCACCTTTCTAAGTCTTGGAGTTTATACACTCCCGCCTATAGCGCACGAAAATTTAGGATTTTCCCCAGTATACTTAGGGTTTATCCCCAGAATGTTGAGGATCTATCTCCAGGATATTTAGGGTTTATCCCCTGTAATACTAAAGTTATACATAAGTATACAATCAGTTGCAGTTGATGCCCAAAAATTCCTAAGTGTTTAAAAACAATGTGCATAGGGGACATTCCTGCTAAGACATTGTGAACAGTTCAAAGGATCAAATGTGGACTTGGTTTACTAAGTCTCTCAGACTGGGGACATCTTCAATGGGATGGTTGCAAAAGAACTGAAGGTTAAGAATTGAGATATATTCTATCTCTGGTATGATCTCTCCTTTTTATTTAGAAGCCTTATCTAAATTTTTGAAACTATGTTTGACAAAAAGTTTTGATAGAATATTTATGAGTATCCTGGCCAGGATATATTCTCAGGATGTTTGGTCAGAATATTTGAAATATTACACTAGGATTGAAAATTTGAAATTGCATTCAAATCAAACAACACTTATCAAAATTTACAAAGTAAGAATGAACAACAATGGATAAGGCCAAAGGAAGTTAGTTTATTAACATAGCAAAAGATTGTGCTTTTGGTTTCATCTCAAACCGAGACCCATCCACCAAAAGCACAATTAGTTTTCAACCATATTTACTTAACAATTGAAGGCTTCGTCTTGAAACCCAAGATACCTCCACCTTCAATTGTTAAACTGTTCAAAATAAAGCATACTAATTGATGACCAAGGGCTTCGTCCTGAAACTCAGGATCCCTCCACCTTTGGCCATCATATTGTCTAAATGCAGGAAAGTAAATTGTTTAGCAGACAAGGAAAGAAATTGTTCAACAACTACAAACCATCAGAAATTAAAAAGTGGGCTCTGGCCTAGGCATGAATATCCATCATCGCCCACTTCGTTGTCTTCAAGGGGCAGCACCCACTTCAACCATAGCTTCATCAGCATCCGTACCAGCACCCGGTCTAGGATCAGCCCCAGCATCCTTCGTAGCATCGCCGCCAGCATCAGTCACCTTGTAAGGCTCCTCAACCATAGGTTTAGTAGGATATTCCACAGGATTACCACCGAGATCTCTTAGCTTAGCCTCACAAGCATCAACGTTCCAAGAAGGGCATTCAAAGCCCTTGGCTTTGGCCTCATAAGCCATTTTTAGCCTAGCCTGGAGGAGGGAGATGACGACAGAGCTTTTGAGGCCTTCCCTGTAAGAGGCCATATCATGCTCATCCAGGGTCTGAGCGGCGTCGAGCCTTGCCTGAGCTTCATGAGCAGCCTTCTTCATAGCATCTTGATGCTCATGGGTCATCGCCTTGAATTTATCCTCATAGTGCTGGGATTTCACAGCGGTAATCATTCCTTGATCGGTGATGGTGACTTCATCCTTCTTCAGCTTGACCTCCAGCATTTTGTTGAGCCCGCAGGATTTCTCACATAAATGCACCAGACGCTCAAGGCCCTACAACAAAAACACAGGTATTAGTCTATACAAACTGATCAGGATATTAGTTCAACGTGCGTGTGCAGGATATCGGTTGGAAGTTTTTACCTGGTTGAGGAACGAAGTCATGAACCCACTGGCTTCATTGAATCTGTGGTTCTCGCAAGGAAAGGTCTCAGAGCTAGCAGGAGAGTCCATTTCCTTCCTCTTTTGGGCACTGGAAGCACGTGTCTTGGTAGCTGGAGGAGGTTTCGGGGTGGTAACAGCTTTTGAACCGATGGGCTTAGATGACGTGGTTGCTTTAGGGCTTGGCTCCTTCTTCACCTGGATGGGAGTATGATAGCTGTCCAACTCATCGAGATCAAAAACTTCCGGGGTTTTGATTGGTGCTGAACAAAGGGAGAAACTCTAAACTCTTTTATCCTTTCATTATAATAAACTAATCAAATACATGCAATATTAGATAACCCTTACCAGACATATCGGATGAAGAGTATTGGCTGGAACTTGAAAGGTGTGTGGAGAAGCTTCTGTCACTTTCCGGCAACTGGTAGACCGCTTGGATTCTCCTTTCAGATTTTTCGGTAGGAGGAGCTAGCTCTCTGAAGTTCACTGCAGGATAAATAATAGAATGTCAGTACAGGATATAAGCTTAAGATATGTTTAGGGATATCCCTAGAACCCTGAACCCTACCGGTGGTTAACCATTCAACCGGAAGACTGTTACCCTCAGCGATGGAATCTCGCCTGACAAAGAAAAACTTTCTTTGCCATCCGTCCTCGTTTTTGGTCGCCTTGAGGACGAGAGGATTACTGGATGTGGAAAACAATAAAAATCGACTAGAACTGTGAGAACGAAGACGATAAGTGATTGGGATATCTTCAATGCAAAGGTCAGGAACATGAAGGGTCTTGATCTGATTAAGAACGATCAACACCCTCCAAACCATAGGCATTGTTTGAGAAAAGCTAAGGCCGGTTTTCCAAAAAAACTGCATCATAAATTCAGGAAAGGGGTAACGAAGGCCTATAGAAAAGGGGTATGCTGAAAAACAGATCCATTCACTGGACGATACGTCTGATCGGACCGATCGGTCGAATGACCTGATGATTGCCTTATCAGGAAAGGCACTTGAGAAAGAAACGAGGAAAATCACAAGAGAAAAAGAAGAGATGTATGATTACCTGGAAATTCTGAAGATGGTTGAATTTCAAACAAGAAGAGAGAAGATATAGCGGCCTCATAGATAGCCATCAAGTAATTATCGCATGGGAAGTTGCACACTGTCACCTCAAGTGTCCAATCAACTTAATTGCCTCGATTCAAGAGATAAAATTTAAAATATATCCGTTTGAATCCGGGATTCCAACAGATATATTTTGGGGACAATTGTTACGGGTGGTTTTCTGCACATATATCCTGGATTATATTCTGACTGTGTTATTTTTTATTGTGATCAGGATATTGGTAACATCCCGATGCTGTATCCTGATAATAACTAATTAGTTCACGTGCAGATTAACAAGGCAAGCTTATAACGTTCGAGTGGACCAGTTTTCCTAAAGACTCGGACTAATCAGTTGAAAAGGGGACGTTGAAGCCGGAAGAAGTGGTCTACAACGTTCAAAAAGGGAATATTCGCCGTATCCCGGTTTTATAGGCTAGTTTGTGTAACACCCCAAAAATATAAAACTTTATATTTTATTATAAAGTATTAATTAAACAAGAATCAACTAACTAGAAAATTATAACCCAGTTAGTTAAGAGTCTAGAAGTGACTTACAATAAGGTTAAAACACTTACATTCTAGGTTAGATAAAAGTTGAAGGACTGAATTGGTAAAAACTGAAACATGAATGCTTAAAACAACAATTAACACACCAAACACACTCATGTGTGTGTGTTTGGATCGTACAGAAGAAAGGGGCGACCAGGGGTTTCCTCCAAACCCTAGTTTTCACATAAAACTCGCAAATTGAAGCCCTTAATCTGCTCTAAATCAAGTTTCAAACACGAATTTGTGATCACCTCGCTACAGGGATCAAAAGGTATGCAAAATTTTGGTGTTCTGATTCTTGTTCAGTTTTAGGTTAATTGAGAAAATCAAATATTGAGCTTGAATATATGTTGCATGGATGAAATTATAAGTAACATGATGTCTAGGGATAAAACCCTAGATGAATTCTTGTTAAAATTTGGTATGTTAATTGTAGAGATTATAATCACCATTGTAGGTGATTATTGGGTTTGTAGAGACTAGATAAACACTAGGATTGTGATTACTATTCTAGTGAAAACTGAATTCAGGTGTTAAATTCGGTATTATTGATGTTGAAATTTTGTGCAAATTGCCTAATTGAAGTGAATGTAGATGGAAATAACATGTCAAGAACCTAGTAATGATTATGTAAGAATCTGACCCCCAAGGTGTTTGTTGAAACGCCTAAGTGAGGAGTGAAATGTTAAAATCGGACAAAAACGCAGATTTGAATATCATAATGAATTGTCCGTTATTGATTATAAAAGAGTTCTAAATTGGTTGTGAATGGAACTCTTTAGGTAAAGAATCCGGATCGTCAAGTGGACAAGCCGGATGTGATACACGCTTGAAGGGTGCACTTTAAAGGTACGCGACTTATGGTTTCGTTACATTATGTTTAATTGTTAGTTTTAGCTTGATATATTGAAATTTGGCAAACAAGGAAACCCGTTAAGTCACGGAAGTGACCAAGTGCAATAGACAAATAAAACGGGTCAAATCATGTGCTAGAAATAGAGTTTGGAATGTTTTGAAATGGTGATCTCCATTCGGCATCCAAACGGGTCAAAACAAGTTGAAATTTATGCTTGTCAAATAGTGTTAAAAAGCATGTTTAAATCCTCGAACCAAGCATGATGATTATTGCGTAAGCAACCCTCGGGAGGGAAGCGAAACGTCATAGACGGAAAAAACCGGGATTGGGTAAATCGGTCTTAGACAAGGGGTGATAACAAAAACAAGTTGTTGGACTTGTAAACAAATGGGTCGAATAAACAAAGAGCCGAATCATAGGCCAACTGTTCATAAACTGAATTTTGATGTGAATTGTATTGATAAACGAGTCCGTAATTAAATTACGGTCGTGTAGGAAAAAGAATTACGTAAAACGGACTTGTGTAGTGAAAGTTATGCAAGTTCTAAGTTAATATTGGTGAATTTTCGTAGCTGGGCAAAGTGCAGCAACAATAAAACAACTGTCAAAAAGGGGGCTAGGTGTAGCGCGACCCCCCTAGGTGTAGCGCCACGGCCCCCCTCCAAATTCTGAAATTATTTAGGGGGCTAGGTGTAGCGCGACCCCCCCCCCCGGTGTAGCGCCACGCCCCCTCCAATTTCTGAAATTATTAATTTTTGTTGTATTCACTCATGAAGCTTGTTATAGCCATTCTAACATTATCAAAACTAACATTTTATGTAGTTTTGACCTTAGGTGATGGTGGACCTAATCCGGATGGCGATCAAGCAATTATCAAGAACCGAACGCACTAAATAAAGCTTCCGCACTTGATCTATTTTGTTTTAAGTAATATGTAAACACTTGAAGTCATGCCTTGAATGTTTAATTAGTAGGGTTATAACTTGAATATTATGATCATGTATGGACTTAAAATCATGAAAGTTTTTGTGAACTTGAAATTTTTGTACTAAATGCATGTTATGTATCATTAATCCTGTTATTTTAAGTTGGGTCTTACAAGTTGGTACTCAAAGCTAAGGGCTGTCAATAAAGTGTGTTCGGTTCAAGCTTGATCAAGCATCTGTAAGAGTTAATTGTTTTAAGTAGATTTAGAGAATATAGAAATGAAACATGAACTGACATGCACGAAAAGAGTGTGTAAGCTCACTCAAACACGGGAAATGCATGAAACAAGAATGGTTGAATTAAGTTATGAACTTGATTAAATCAAAACAAGTAAATCATATGTTATAAATGAAATGTTTAACGGTTAATGTAAACATTTCAGTAAATGAGAGAAGTGATTTCCGAGGAGGTTGGAAAGGCAATCGAAAATAGTTTGTCTGGTTTTATTGATAAGATTCAAAACACGGTTCTATCCGTAGTGGGCGAGAGAATCAAGAAAGTGGAAGATAGTGCCAATTTAGCAAAGGAAAAGTCCGGAGGACGAAAGCCTTGTTCATAAAAAGAGATTATGGCGTGCAAACCGCCAGTCTATAATGGGGAGGTAGACCCAATAGTATGCCAGCGATGGCTAAGCGATATCGAGGGGGTATTCGAGAGGACCCATTGTGATGTAGATGACTACGTAGCCTATGGTACGGGTCAATTAAGGGGTCAAGCGAAAGACTGGTGGGATAACAAAAAGAAAGAAATTGGAAGTGAAGCGGCTAAGGCCATGACATGGGATGAATTTAAGACGCCGTTTCTTAAACATCACAGTCCCAAGGCGGTTATTAATCGGATCAAAGAAGAGTTCATGCAACTTAGACACAAGGGTGAGTCCATAGACAAAATCATGGGAATGTTTATAGATAAGATGAAGTTTTGTGACGAATTGGTGACAAATGAAGAACATAAGATATATTATTACTACAACATGTTGAGAGCCGAGTATAGGGAGTTTATGACTCCTTCAAAATACGAGACCCTTACCGAGATCATAAATGTTGCTCGGGAATGGGAAATTGAATTGAAAAAGCAGGTTAAACGGGGCGAATGGAGGGCACATGATGTTAATCCAAGCCCTTCTAAGAAAGCACGAACGAATGAAACGGGGAAGAAGTCAGATGCAGAAGGCAGGTCACCAAATTGCAAAATTTGTGGAAAAGGTCATAAGGGCGAGTGTCGCTTCAAGGATAAACCTTGCCCCATATGTCGGAAAACGGGACATATGGCTTCGTCATGCCTGGAAAAAGTGACGGTTTGCTACAATTGCTATCAACCGGGTCACAAGAAGTCGGAATGCTCGGAGCTAGTGGGAAAGAAAGACGGGCAAGACACGAAAGGTGAAGCCCCGAAGGCAAAGGCTATATATTTCCACTTGACTGTCGCAGAAGAAAAAGTTGAACCCGAAGTGGTTTCAGGTGTATTTGTTGTAAACTCGATTCTTGCACGTGTATTATTTGATACAGGTGTGAATAAATCCTTTATTTCATATGGGTTTATTCGACATCCTTCATTTCTTCTAACAAAATTACCTATGCCTTTAGAAGTAGAGATAGGTAATAACAAGAGTTTTATCGTTTATTATGTATGTGAAAATTGCAAATTGAGTATTGACGATGAAGAATACATAATAGACTTGATCCCGATGTCGATGAGAGAATTTCAAGTGATCATGGGTATGGATTGGTTATCCCGATACCACGCAAAGGTGGCATGTTTCCGAAAGGAGATAAAACTGACGTCTCCTAGCGGAAAGCACGTTACCATATACGGAGAAAAAGGAGGTAATCCTGTGGTATGTACAATGCTAGAAGCTCACAGACTTATGCAACATGGATGCAAGGCCATATAGTATATGCAAGTGAGTCGGAGAAAGAATCCCCAAACATCAGAGACGTACCGGTGGTACGTGATTACGAAGATGTGTTCCCGGAAGATTTACCGGGAATACCACCAGAACGGGAAGTAGAGTTCGGAATCGAATTGATTCCGGACGCAAAACCTGTGGCTAAGGCGCCGTATCAGCTCGCACCATCGGAGCTACAAGAATTGATGTCTCAGATCCAACAATTGCTCGACAAAGGGTTTATCCGACCGAGTGTATCCCCGTGGGGCGCACCAGTACTATTCGTGAAAAAGAAGGACGACAGTATGCGTATGTGTATCGACTACCGAGAGTTAAACAAACTCACGGTGAAAAATCGATACCTACTTCCAAGAATTGATGACTTATTTGACCAGCTACAAGGAGCGAGTTGGTTCTCAAAGATTGATCTCAGGTCGGGTTATCACCAGTTGAAGGTCAAGGAGGAAGACGTACCGAAGACGGCCTTTCGTACGCGGTACGGGCATTATGAGTTCCTCGTAATGCCCTTTGGGTTGACTAGTGCACCCGCGGCTTTCATGGACCTCATGAACCGGGTTTGCAAACCTATGCTGGATAAGTCGGTAATCGTATTTATCGATGACATTTTAGTGTATTCGAAGAATAAAGCGGAGCATGTTTACCATTTGCAAGAAGTATTAGAGACACTCAGACGAGAAAAGCTGTATGCAAAAATATCAAAGTGCGCCTTCTGGTTACGAGAGGTGCAGTTTCTCGGGCATACCATTAGTGCTGACGGGGTACTAGTGGATCCGTCAAAAGTAGAAGCCGTGTCAAAATGGAACACTCCAAGGAATCCCTCAGAAATCCGAATCTTTTTAGGGCTCACGGGATATTATCGGAAATTCATACAAGATTTCTCCAAAATTGCCTCACCGTCGACCAAATTGACTCGCAAGGAGGAAATATTTGTATGGGGCATCGAGCAAGAGAAAGCCTTCCAAATGCTCAAAGAAAAGTTAACTCACGCTCCGGTGTTAACGCTACCGGAAGGAGTTGACGACATGGTGGTTTACTCGGATGCGTCGCATTCGGGGCTCGGATGTGTTTTAATGCAACAAGGCAAGGTCATAGCCTATGCCTCGAGGCAACTGAAGATCCATGAAAAGAAATACCCGACTCATGACTTGGAGTTGGCAGCAGTGGTATTTGCCTTAAAAATATGGAGACATTACTTGTACGGGATAAAATGTACCATCTTTACCGACCATAAAAGTTTGAAATATTTCTTCGATCAGAAGAAATTAAACATGAGGCAGAGGCGATGG
Organism: Helianthus tuberosus; assembly: GCA_030545235.1. Taxonomy (NCBI): domain Eukaryota; kingdom Viridiplantae; phylum Streptophyta; class Magnoliopsida; order Asterales; family Asteraceae; genus Helianthus; species Helianthus tuberosus. The sequence continues at coordinate 72,447,885 of CM060446.1, read as the reverse complement.
TTGGAAACGGTCAAGGACTACGATTGTGAAATAAACTATCACCCCGAGAAAGCCAATGTAGTGGCAGATGCGTTAAGCCGAAAGGCAGAATACGCCCCAATACGAGTACAATCAATGCAGCTTATTGTAACCTCGGGCTTACTAGAACGAATCCGAGAAGCACAAGTTGAAGCAGTGAAGGTGGAAAACTGGAAAAAGGAAAGAATTGTTGGCCAATTCAAGGTTCTTGAAGAAGGCAATCACGGTTTGAAAACATGTTTCAATAGAATTTGGGTTCCTAACACATGTGGAGTTAAAAAGCTTCTACTCAATGAAGCTCACAAATCCCGTTATTCCATCCATCCGAGAGCGACCAAGATGTATAACGACTTGAAACAAAACTATTGGTGGCCCGGAATGAAAAGAGATGTAGTGAAATACGTGGAGAAATGCCTGACATGTCTTCAAGTCAAGGCGGAACACCAAAAACCATACGGTAAGCTCCAACCGTTGGAAATTCTGATTTGGAAATGTGAACATATTACAATGGACCTGTTAACCAAACTACCAAGGACGAACCACGAATTTGATGCAATATGGGTAGTTGTTGATAGACTGACAAAGAGTACTCACTTTATTCCGATACGTGAGACTTATACGTCAGAAAAGATGTCGGAGGTTTACACTAATGAGATAGTGGCACGCCACGGAATACCGGTATCCATCGTGTCCGATAGGGATACCAGATTCACTTCAAATTTTTGGCGAGATTTCCAAGAGCAAATGGGAACAAAATTGTTCATTAGCACTGCGTACCATCCTCAGACGGATGGACAGAGCGAAAGAACAATACAGACATTGGAAGACATGCTATGGGCATGTATAATCGACTTCGGAGGTAGTTGGGACGTTTATCTACCATTGGTTGAGTTTTCGTATAATAACAGTTACCATGCTAGTATCGGGATGGCACCATACGAAATGCTTTACGGTAGGAAATGACGGACCCCAGTGTGTTGGGGTGAGGTGGGTCCACGTGAACTCGCCCAAAAAGACATAGTTCGAGCCACTAATGAAAAGATTGACGTGGTTTGGGCACACTTGAAAGCGGCTCAAGATAGACAAAAGTCGTATGCGGACAAAAGGAGGAGACCGATCGAGTTTCACATCGGCGACAAGGTCATGCTTAAGGTATCCCCATGGAAGGGGGTTATCCGGTTTAGAAAGAGAGGAAAATTAAGCCCGAGATTTATTGGGCCGTTTACAATTGTCGAACGAGTAGGAAAGGTAGCATAACGCCTTGAACTACCGGAGGAATTAAGTTGAATTCATAGCACATTTCATGTGTCACATCTTCGAAAATGTCTAGCGGACGAAACGACTTATATCCACTACGATGACATCGAGGTGCATGATAGCCTTAACTATGTGGTGAAGCCCATTGCGATTTTGGATCGTAAGGTGAAAATATTAAGGAACAAAGAGATCAACCAAGTAAAGGTTAAATGGGAACACAAGAAGGGTTCGGATACCACATGGGAATCCGAAGAGAAGATGCTACGACTCTACCCTACATTATTTGGTACGTAATTCGGTTTCGGGGACGAAACCCTTTTTAAGGGGGGTGGACTTGTAACACCCCAAAAATATAAAACTTTATATTTTATTATAAAGTATTAATTAAACAAGAATCAACTAACTAGGAAATTATAACCCAGTTAGTTAACAGTCTAGAAGTGACTTACAATAAGGGTAAAACACTTACATTCTAAGTTAGATAAAAGTTAAAGGACTGAATTGGTAAAAACTGAAACATGAATGCTTAAAACAACAATTAACACACCAAACACACACATGTGTGTGTGTTTGGATCGTACAGAAGAAAGGGGCGACCCGGGGTTTCCTCCAAACCCTAGTTTTCACATAAAACTCGCAAATTGAAGCCCTTAATCTGCTCTAAATCAAGTTTCAAACACGAATTAGTGATCACCTCGCTGCAGGGATCAAAAGGTATGCAAAATTTTGGTGTTTTGATTCTTGTTCAGTTTTAGGTTAATTGAGAAAATCAAAAATTAAGCTTGAATATATGTTGCATGGATGAAATTAGAAGTAACATGATGTCTAGGGATAAAACCCTAGATGAATTCTTGATAAAATTTGGTATGTTAATTGTAGAGATTATAATCACCATTGTAGGTGATTATTGGGTTTGTAAAGACTAGATAAACACTAGGATTGTGATTACCATTCTAGTGAAAACTGAATTCAGGTGTTAAATTCAGTATTATTGATGTTGAAATTTTGTGCAAATTGCCTAATTGAAGTGAATGTAGATGGAAATAACATGTCAAGAACCTAGTAATGATTATGTAAGAATCTGACCCGCTAGGTGTTTGTTGAAACGCCTAAGTGAGGAGTGAAATGTTAAAATCGGACAAAAACGCAGATTTGAATATCATAATGAATTATCCGTTATTGATTATAAAAGAGTTCTAAATTGGTTGTGAATGGAACTCTTTAGGTAAAGAATCCGGATCGTCAAGTGGACAAGCCGGAGGTGATACACGCTTGGAGGGTGCACTTTAAAGGTACGCGACTTATGGTTTCGTTACATTATGTTTAATTGTTAGTTTTAGCTTGATATATTGAAATTTGGCAAACAAGGAAACCCGTTAAGTCACGGAAGTGACCAAGTGCAATAGACAAATAAAACGGGTCAAATCATGTGCTAGAAATAGAGTTTGGAATGTTTTGAAATGGTGATCTCCATTCGGCATCCAAACGGGTCTAAACAAGTTGAAATTTATGCTTGTCAAATAGTGTTAAAAAGCATGTTTAAATACTCGAACCAAGCATGATGATTATTGCGTAAGCAACCCTCGGGAGGGAAGCGAAACGTCATAGACGGAAAAACCCGGGATTGGGTAAATCGGTCTTAGACAAGGGGTGATAACAAAAACAAGTTGTAGGACTTGTAAATAAATGGGTCAAATAAACAAAGAGCCGAATCATAGGCCAACTGTTCGTAAACTGAATTTTGATGTGAAATGTATTGATAAACATGTCCGTAATTAAATTACGGTCGCGTAGGAAAAAGAATTACGTAAAACAGACTTGTGTAGTGAAAGTTATGCAAGTTCTAAGTTAATATTGGTGAATTTTCGTAGCTGGGCAAAGTGCAGCAACAATAAAACAACTTGCTGTCAAAAAAGGGGGCTAGGTGTAGCGCGACCTCCCTAGGTGTAGCGCCCCCCCCCCCCCCTCCAAATTCTGAAATTATTTAGGAGGTTAGGTGTAGCGCGACCCCCCCCCCCCCCAGGTGTAGCGCCACGCCCCCTCCAATTTCTGAAATTATTAATTTTTGTTGTTTTCACTTATGAAGCTTGTTATAGCCATTCTAACATTATCAAAACTAACATTTTATGTGGTTTTGACCTTAGGTGATGGTGGACCTAATCCGGATGGCGATCAAGCAATTATCAAGAACCGAACGCACTAAATAAAGCCTCCGCACTTGATCTATTTTGTTTTAAGTAATATGTAAACACTTGAAGTCATGTCTTGAATGTTTAATTAGTAGGGTTATAACTTGAATATTATGATCATGTATGGACTTAAAATCATGAAAGTTTTTGTAAACTCAAAATTTTTGTACTAAATGCATGTTATGTATCATTAATCCTGTTATTTTAAGTTGGGTCTTACAGTTTGTTATTTCCTTGGCTATATAAAGGAATGATCGGATCAGATAGAACACACACAATCTTTTTCACACACTCTCGCTTTCTGCTAGCTGCAACCACTCTCAAACACTTACACTTGTACTCGCATCGCATTGTAACACTTAGTTGATCCGTATCATATCCTACACTGTATCCTGATATTTTAAGTAATAAGAAGAACAAGGCAGCTGCGATTGTCAGCTCCCGAGGTTTTGTGCTGGCGATCTAGATTGATCAAGGGCTATCCTCGTACATCTCGTGTCACCCTTTACTTTTTTTCTCATTGTTTGATTGTAGATATAGCTCGATATCCTGAGCTATATCCTGTAAAATGTTAACAACTTGGTCCGCATATTTTTCACGAATACTTCTAGCACACTACTTCACTTAACTAATTTGATCTCTTAATTACTTAGGTAATTTTTTACCAAAACAGTCCGTACCTAAGGTGCTTAGAGGATCCTGCAACCAAGGAGGTACTTCAGGATATACACGAAGGAGACTGTGGCAACCATACTGGGGGCAGATCTTTGTTCTCGAATGTGTTGAGAACAGGATATTACTGGCCGACCATGAGAAAGGATGATGCGGAGTATGTTCGAAAGTGTGATGCATGTCAAAGACACATCAATATACTACATCAGCTTGCTGAGCCATTGTATCCTATTGTATACCCTTGGCCATTTATGAAGTGGGGTATAGATATAGTGGGGAAACTCCCAAAGGCTCCAGGAGGAAAGGTTTTCATGTTGGCAATGACAGATTGTTTCTCCAAATGGGTTGAAGCAGAAGCCTTTGTCCAGGTTAGGGATCAAGAAGTAGTATCCTTCATAATGAGGAATATCCTGACAAGATTTAGGGTACCGGCTGAGATAATTTGTGATAATGGTTCCCAATTCATTAGCAAGAGAACTACAGATTTTTGTAAAAGTTGGGGAATTAAGATGATTACATTAACACCAGTGCATCCTCAAGCAAATGGATAAGCAGAATCCTCGAAGAAGATAATTGTCAATAACTTGAAAAAGAGGTTAGGTGCCAAAAAAAGGAAGATGGGTAGAAGAACTACCATTTGTCATATGGGCCGATAGGACAACTGTAAAGAATGCTACTGGGCAACCCCCATTTTCTTTAGTGTTTGGGGCAGAAGCGGTGATCCCGACAGAAATGGTGATACCTACAGCTAGATCAAGTCTACGGGATCCTGAGTCAAATCCTGAAGTCTTATGTCAAGAACTAGATACTATTGATGAAACAAGAGATGCAGCAAAGCTGAGGATGGCAGCATATCAGCAGAGGATATCCAAGTCATATAACAAGAATTTAAGGACTAGGAGATTTCAAGTTGGAGATTGGGTGTTAAGAAAAGCTTTTCAAAGCACAACCAATCCTACTGATGGGAAGTTGGCCCCAAAATGGGAAGGAACTTATGAAATTGAATCAAAATCCGAAAAGGGAGCATACCGACTCAAGACTATGGAGGGGGATATGTTGCTAAGATCCTGGAATGCTATACACCTTAAAGCTTATTTCAAGTGAGTTTAGAATTTAATTTCTAACTCAGGATGGTATGAATTCTATTTCTTTTAAGTATGTTTATTTAATGTATTTTTCTTTGAAACCCAATACTGACTTAAGCATCGGAGGGGTGTTAGCCAAGCTTACACCCACCTTAGTCTAAAGGTGTTTTGTAAGATACGCTTCAGGATGTTACTCCAGGATATATACTCAAGATGAATCGAAATATTAGAGGATTGGCCCCCTCTCTCACGTTTAAGGGATTCATATCCCTTCAATGGTTTAAAGGTATTCACCTTTCTCTCAAAATGGGTTTAAACACCCCGCCTTGAGCGCAAGTTATCCAGGAATAGTTCAAGATAGTGGGACCAGTTCATGTAACAGTGGCTGACAATTTCGTTATTACTGGTTGTATCCTGGATGCTTAAGGTATATGAGGATTGATCACCCTCTCTCACAAAAGGGTACTTTCATACTCTCTAAGGTTTCAAGGTTTTCACCTTTCTAAGTCTTGAAATACACTCCCGCCTGTAGTGCACGAAAATAAGGGTTTATCCCCATGATACTATGGGTTTATCCCCAGGATGCCAATGGTTTATCCCCAGAATACTAAGGGTTTATCCACAGTAAAACTAAAGTTTTTGGACAAGCTCCAGAGATATGACAAACTATGATTGTGTTTACACACATTCTTTTGCGGATAAAAAGTTACGAAGTTTAATCACTAAGTACTCAAGTATGTCATGCACTGATGCAATATCCTGTACAGACATGGGACATCCATGCTGGGGACATTGCAAAGGGTTCGAAGATTGAAGTTGGAAACTATTACCTAAGTGTTTCTGGTATACTTTTTATGCTTCAAGTCTTGAAAGCCTTATCTAAATGATCTGAGTCATATTCGACCAAGTTTTTGTTTAACATTTTTAAAGATGACAAAAGTATTGAAAGTTTTATCAGTATCCTGACCAGGATATTCAATCAGAATATTCAAAGCATAACTTTCGAAATGAAAACATAACAACAACAGATAAGGCTAAAAGGATAGTTTATTGTTAACATTCCAAAAGATTGTATTCTTGGTTTCATCTCAGAATGAGACCCATCCGCCAAGAACACAATTAAGTTTTTAAAAGCATATTAACGTTGATGACCAAGGGCTTCATCCTGAAACTCAGGATCCCTCCACCTTTTGCCATCATATTGTATCTAAGTGCAGGAAATAAATTGTTCGACATGCAAGAAAAGTAAATTGTTCAAAAAAAGACATCAACCATCAAACTTAAAAAAGTGGGATCCTTCCTAGGCATAAACATCCATCATCGCCCACTATGCCACCCTCTCATGGGGCAGCAACTTCAACCGCAACTTCACCATCTCCGCCAGCACCAGCTTCAGCATCAACCCCAGGATCCTCGCCAGCTTCGCCACCTGCCTCTACCGCCACCTCAGCTGCCTTAGATGAAGCTCCAACCTCTGGTTTGGCAGGATACTCCATAGGATTGCCACCAAGATCCTTTAACTTCTCCTTCCAAGCGTCGATATTCCAAGTTGGGCATTAAAAGTCCGCAGCTTTGCCTTTATAAGCCATCTTCAGCCTAGCTTGGAGGAGGGAAATCACAACGGAACCTTTGACGCCTTCCTGGTAGGAGTTCATATCCTACTCATGTTGGACTTGAGCAACGTCCAACTTGGTCTGGGCATCCTGGTTAGCCTTCTTGATAGCGGCCTGAGCTTCCTGCGTCACTGCTTTAAATTTGTCCTCGTAGTGTTGTGAGTTAGCAGCGACTATCTTTCCCTGATCCAGGATAGTAACCTCAACCTTCTTCAACTTGACATCCAACATCTTGACGGTTCCACAAGCCTCCTCATAGAGACTTGGCAGGTGTTCAAGACCCTACAATCCAGAATACAGGTATCAGCATATGTAACCTAATCAGGATACAAAGTAAGCATATATGTGCAGGATGCAGGATAAGGATATTTATCTGGTTAAGAAAGGAAGTCATGAATCCACTGGACTTGAGGAATCCATGGTTCTCATAGGGGAAAGCCTCGGAGGTAGCAGGGGAATCTGTTTCTTTCTTTTTGTAGGAGCTGGAAGCACGTAGCTTTGTGACATGAGAGGGCTTAGGCATGACCGTTGGCTTGGAACTGGCTGCAGGCTTGGATACAGTGGATGGCTTGCTGGTGGGCTCTTTCTTCACTTGGACGGGACCAGAATAGCTATCAAGTTCATCAAGATCGAAAACTTGTGGCATTTTGACTAGATCAGCACAAAAGGTAGAATTCTCAACTTTTACTTTAATTTCATAATTAACTAGGTGTATGCAGAAAAGCATGGTCCTTACCAGATGTGTTCGAAAAAGAGTACTGGCTTAAACTTGGGTGATGGGATGAGAAGCTTCTGTCACTTTCAGGTAACTGGTAGATTGCTTTGATTCTTTCTTCAGACTCTGCAGTGGGAGGAGCTAGTTCTTTAAAGTTTGTTGCATGAAAAAGATGAGGATATCAGTTCAGGATATGACATCAAGATACATTTGGGGATAACCTAAAACCCTAAATCCTACCAGTGGCCAACCACTTCACCGGAAGGTTGTCACCTTCGGCAATGGAGTCACGTCTAACAAAGAAAAATTTACGTTTCCATTAATCCTCGTTTTTTGTTACTTTGAGAATGAGGGGATTGTCCTCGATACATAGATTAGGAACATGAGATCGGAGACGGTAGGCTAGGGGGATGTCCTCGATACAGAGATTAGGAACATGAAAGGTTTTAATTTGGTTAAGTACTACCAACACCCTCCAAACCATGGGCATTGTTTGAGCAAAGCTAAGACTGGTGATGTGAAAGAATTGCATCATGAACTCAGGAAAGGGGTATCGAAGACCAAGAGAGAAGGGATAAGCTGAGAAACAGATCCACTCGTTAGATGACACGTCTGACCGGAGAGTTCGGTTAAACAGACGGATCACCGCTCCGTCGGGAAAAGCACCAGAGGCCCTCAATGCGGCGATGTCGGCGTTGTCGAAGGAACATACCTCCTTCTCGGGGTTCTTGAGCAAGTTTTGAACAGTAAAAGACGAGGTCGAATCGCCGGAATGTGATCGGGTTCTTGCAGCCATCGAGAGAGATAAGCAGATAGAAATTTGAGAGAGAGAAGAAGAGATTATACCTAGAAATTCTGAGGAGGATGGCTGGTTTTCCAAAAGAAACTGAGAAGATATAGGGGCGAGATAGATAGGCATTGAGTAAAAATCGCTTGGGAAGTTACACCTTGTCACATCAACAGTTACGTCCGATTAAGTGCATCGATCAACACAAAGAAAAATATACCCGTTTGAATTTCAGGATTCCAACCGTTATATTTTTTGGGACAATTGTTATGGGTGGAACTTCTGACCTATATCCCGAAAACATATCCTGATATTATATGTTTGATGCTGCGACCAGGATACTAAACCAGGATATTGGTAACATCCTGAGGGGGTATCCTACTCGCTACTAATGTTTTTCTTTGGCTGCAAGGTACCAACGGATACTTGGGCTTGGTCTTCCCGAAGACTCGCTCAAGACAGTTAGGAGACAGACGTTGGGAGCCGGAGAAGGAGTCCACAACGGTCAAGAGGGAATATTCGCAGCATCCCTAGAAAGTAGGATAGTTAGTTATTTTCTGTTACTATATAAGGGAGTGCCGGATCAATGCTTAGACACACAATTTCGTACACTTTCTCTCGTACACTTATCGAACACTTGCTATTTCTCCATTCAACACTCTCTCACACTTTACGATCGTTGTAACATTTAGAATCTGATCCGAGCACTATCCCGAAGCTCTATCCTGTTATTTGAAGTAATAAGAAGAACAAGGCAGCCGACGATTATCAGCTCCCGAGGTTTTATTCCGGTGATCTGGATTGATCAAGGGTTTTCCTCGTATATCATGTGTCCATTTTTACTTTTACAGCTCATTGTTTGATTATTGATATAGCTCCATATCCTGAAGCTATATCCTGAAACTATTTTCTCAAACGAGCAACTTAACATACATTTTTACAAACACAATTAGCACACTACCTCAGAAACTAATTTGTTCACTAAATTGCTTCGGTAATTTTTGACCAAAACACCATCCTTTTTAAAATTTCTTAATGAAGATGATTTTATATTTTTGGTATTTTTTTTATTTCTTGCTACTATTAGGATTGTACATTAATTTTTAATGTAAGATGTTTGCTAACTACTGTAGCAGAATATACCACTTGATTTTGAGAAATTGTTGTGGGGGAAGGAGGTCCCCTACGGTCATACTGTAGAATTACTTGATGGTGACAAAACATGGTTAGTACGAGTAAGGAAGAGAGATGATCATTGTATATTTAAGGATGGATGGACAAAGTTGGTTAGAGATTGTTGTTTAAAAACCAAAGATGCTGTATTGGTAAAAGCTATTGGAAGTTTGTCATTCGTTATCTCATGTTTTAAAGAAAATGTCTACGAGAATTCTTACATTTCAGCAAATATTAGACCTGAACTTGGCGTGATTGTAAGTAACTATATATTATTTTGCTACGTACTGTAAACATTTTTTGCTAGCTCAACAACTTGCTAACATCTGTTTGCCCATTTAACATCTGTTTCCTTATCCTCTTAACGTCTGTTGACTAACCTTTTTAACTTTTGTTGACTTTGCTAGCTCAACAACTTGCTAACATTTGTTTGCCCTTTTAATGTCTGTTTCCTTATCATCTTAACGTCTGTTGACTAACCTTTTTAACTTCTGTTGACTAACTCTTTTAACATCGGTTGACTAACATCTGATAGTTAACATCTGTCCACGTTGCAACCTCTGTTGGGCATAATGGATGATAGTTGTTAGGAAACCTCTGTTGGAAAGAAACAGAGATATGTAACAGTTGATAGACAACAGTGGTTAGGTTGTGTGTAAATACTAGAACCCCTGTTGACTAACCTTCCTTTTAACTTCTGTTGACTAACCGGTTGTAACCTCTGTTGATCATTAGTTCATATCAATTTTATAAGTATGCACTAATTATTTGTTTACTTCTTCTATAGCTAATTGCTAACAAATTCTGGAAACAATTCTATGGTAAAAATTATGAGTATGGGATGGCAACTATCTATGTTGGCGAAAGGTTTTGGAATGTGATGATGAAAGGATAGACCGATGGATGCAGTTTTACTGATGGATGGTTAAAAGTGATTGAAGAAGTTCTGATAGCAATTGAATCTTGGTTGGTTTTCACCATGATTGCATCTAAAACATTTGAGCTTACTGTTTTCCATCCCGAAACTGGAACTGAAATTTCTTTCAAGAAAGTTGATGTTGTTGTTTTGGATGATTCGGTTTATGGAGATGATGGGTTTGATTTATTGGCTGCGGTATAAAAATTAGATGTTAATATACATCTATTTGATAACAAGATGTTGATAAGTAACTTTTATTATATTATACTAATAACTATTGAAATGCCATATTGTAGACTAAACACAAACAAGATCTGGATTCTGGTGAAGTTGCTTTAGATGATGCTGAGACTGGAGCCACGGTTGGTAATTATACGCAGTTTACGAGTTTTGAAGATATTTTTAATGTATATATACACATGTAATATTTACTTATTATTATGATTTAAAATACTAATTCTTATATACGATCATTCTTGTAAATATAGTATGTTGATGATGGCATATTCAATGCAAAGGTATCGGCTCTGGTTGATGAGTCAGTTGTTAAAAGTGTTGTAAGTTTAAATTTTCCTTCTTTTCTTATCTATTGTATATAAACATATAAAGATATATTTTATTGTACAATAAGTATAACAAGGTTTTTTAAAATTTTTTGTAGTCTTAAGATCATTCTGTAAAAATAGCTGCTGATGTTAATGATTCTCAACTTCACTCTAAAGATTTTTCTGTTGATGACATTCCTGCCTCTCCAAGTGTTGTATCTAATGTAAGCGTTTATTAGTTTTTGTGACACCTGTGTCACTTTAACCATCAAACAAATGCCAACCCAATGAAATATTGTATTTCATACTTGGGATTTGTAAAAATATGTGTATCGTTTGCACATATCAACTCTTGTTCGATTTCAAGCTTTAAATCGCTTTCTGGAAGGTTATACGCGCTCTGATGCGTAAATATAACCAGTTTAATACAACGAACACTCCGGAATAGTGAAATAGGCTTAACATACCTTAAATAACCTCTACATAACTTAGAAATAAGTTTTGGATGGTTTGGTGTGTTGAAATCAAGTTTGTTCGATCGCAGGGACTAATTGTGTCAAACTGTGAAACTATACCGATTTGTATAGTAACGAACATTCCGGAACTTGATCATAAGTTAAATATGCCCTAAATATCCTTCACATAGCTTAGAAATAGGCTTTGAGGTGTTTTGTGCGCTAAAATAAACGTTCATGATCAATAGGGACTAAAAGCGTCAAAAAGTGCACAAGTTTGCATTTTGGCGCATATCTTACGTTCTGAATATATCCAGACATCCAAAAATTTATGTAAGCATTAAAATATTTTATTTTAGTGTTTGGCATAATAAAATTCCATTTGTCGCTTAATTTGGATCGTTTTTGCGTTCATTACGACTTCCGTCGTAATTTACCGAACAATGCAACCGTACGACCAAACGAGCCAACATCCAAGATATTTTTGAGCACATTTTAAGTTCCCTATACCTTAACTTCATTTTAGAGCTTTGAAATGGGGTTAACGGGGCTTAAACGTGTCAAAAATGCATCGAAAACCAAGTTTGGGGCTTCAGGGACTAAAACTGCCAATTTTGAAAGTTGCTGACCTGCAAGGTCCTTACAGTCCGTATGGACCTTTTCTTACGGTTCGTAAGCCATCCCCAGACCAGCAGAATGTGTTTCCAGCTCATTCCCGCTCTTGCAAATGGTTTTTGATCAATCTATGGGCCAATTTTGATGGTTTTTGAGTGCCCCTTGTATTCAAATACCATGTGCCCACTTGTACGGATGAGATTAAAGCTCAATCTTCGAGAAACGATCCTAACAGCTCTTGAATTCCTATAAATACCCACCCCATTTCTTTCCCCCAACTCACACTTGATCTGATTTTGGCCTTCTAAGTTGAAGTTTATACTTCATACCTGAAGGTAAATCGGATCAAGAGCTTGCGGGGACCTTTTGTAAGTATTCTTTCGTTCTTTTATCGCTTTTCGAGTCTGAAAGTCAAACCAAGTTTGACTTTCTGCATTGACCAGTTTATGGTCAATGCGAAGTTCGTTTGATCTTCATAACGTGAGCGTAATCACGATGGTTATAGTCCCTAGTGACTATACCTACTGATTACCACGTTATCTAGGATTAGTGGCGAGTCGTAGTTTCGGCCAAAATGCTTATTCTCGCGTATTTTGTAACCAAACTACTTTTAGGTATTAAAACCATTTGTTTTGATACCAAACCTGTTTTCTAAGTTAACTAAACATGTTTTAGCATGTTTAGCTCGTCACTTTAGGTTTAGTGCTTATATAGAGTCGTAAGTCAAGCGGTCTAAACAACCGCTTAGACTTAAGAACTAGACCCGTTTGGTCGATCTTTAGGATCCGACCAAACACATTAGGTGACCATAGTTGTCTAGGGAATAACCTTCCGAGGTTATACCTTATGGTCACTTCGTTTAAGTAGTTGTATGATAGATAGTTTATATGTCTTAGGAAAATTACCAAAATACCCTTTTCATGCGTAATTGGTAATTAAGCATATGTAACCAAAACTTTTGTCACGTAACTGATTATGTAACATATTTAAACATGTTTTGGCATATAATACTTGTCATAGGACTAGTTAGACGTCTCGAACGCGCTTTTGCGCACACGACACGTTAAAGTAGCGTAAACTACCTTAATGGGTCGCGATGGGTTGAAAACACTTAGGCTAGGTTTCATTTTAGTATGTAGGCCTTGTTAAACCATATCATATGAGATCCCACACTCATTTGGTTTACGAGACCTCATCCTATCCGATCTTCCGATTTAGGCCCGGTTTATTTATATAGTTACCCATATTAGGTGCCGTTTGATTCCGTGCTCCCTCAAGCTTTGCTTGGTTGTTGTTCAAGACTTCTAAGCAATCTCAAGTGAGTACATAGTCCCCTCTTTTACTGTTTTTCAAATGTTTTGGGGTGAAATATGTGTACCTATTTGTTATGTTCTTGTTTTCAAAAGTATAATTGATTATACATATTAGTACTTATCTTTTTACAAACTAAATGATTATTTATGGTTTGAACTCTAATTTTTCCAAAGATTTTAAAAATTAAATTGTTGGATAGTACTTATTTTATGTTCACCAGACTGGTTGGTAGTATGATATAGCGCTATAGGATTTGACACCCCATTCCTGTTGTCATGGAATGTCTGAAACCAATTTGTTTCTCCATCCAAATAGGGATTGCCTTTGTGGTATCCCTATAGTCTCAAAGGTGTATTTTGATGCACTAGGTCTCAATGAATTCTTAAGTCACATTATTATTGTATATTAAGTTATACTCCCAAAAGTATAGTTTGATATGCTCTCATATGTGATATCGTACAAAACCAACATATATTTTGTTAAAAATCTAAAACATAGTTTAATATGTTATTTGTAATCCAAAGCATAGTTTAATATGTTATTTGTAATCCAAAGCATAGTTTAATATGTTATTTATAAATCCCAAGTATACTCTTGATATACTACTGAAAATTATTATTTTAAACAACTAAGGTATATTTAATATACTATTTGTCTAACGATTGGGTTTTGGTTAGTGTTTAGATAACGGGACGGGTGTGATGTGATGAAAACATGGTAGATACGCCACTGGTACTTCTTATATATAAGTGTTTTCATCACATTACATACCGTGTTGTTATTTAGTACACTTGGGTTAACAATATTGGAACTGAAATATATTTTAATATATTACTTATTCGACTTTCTTAAAAACCAAAGTATATTTTTGTATATACTATAAACCTTTTTATCAAAATATTGTTTTTCAAACAATATATTCTATACAAACTCATTTTACTTACTTATTAAATTTTCTATGTATTATTATTTTATACCATCTGATTTCTTATAAATGATTTATAAAAGAAAACCTTTTACAAGGATCATGACTACTTTTATTAAAACTTTTTCTTTAAACTCATAAGTCATGAATCCTAATTACAATAAAACCTATATATCTCACAGGCATTTTTATGCTGACGTACCTATTTTTACACATGTTTCAGGTGCTGCTTTATGACGATTGTTGATACATACTACACTTAGGATGGACTTGTGCCTTAGAGACTTTAAAATTTTTAAGACAATATTTGTATTTATCCGATTTGTAATAGAACAAAGATTTCAATGATTCAATAAAACAAAATTATTTGATCCATGGTTGTGAAACAATGATTCTGTTACAACACTCCCCGACGTTTCCGCCACGTCTTGTTGTTTTACGTGGTCGGGGTGTGACAGAAAAGTTGATATCAGAGCCAATGGTTATAGGGAATTAGGTTATTAGTAATGCTTTGACCTAGACTATAACCTTCCTAGGACCCTAACACAAGTTTTCTTGTGTTTAGTTTTAAAACAATACCGTCACTTATTCTTAGGTGACAACCACAATAAGAACACAAATTTCAATCCTGCTTTGAAAACTAATCATCTGTTCTAGGATGATTGATTGTAAAGTTTTGAACCCTCTAAGTTTTCGAAATCCCGTCAAAGTTTGGTCTAAATAATGTGAACACGTGCAAACTAGAAGGGTGGGTGCCTGTACCCTGAGCTTTCTGTCTAAGGCTAGAGTGTTCGTACAAATCCGCAATATCGGACCAGTCACTCTTACCTGGGAACTCTTGGGGTGAGTGTCCACTTATAGGCGAGCATGTCTTCGCGATACATTATTTTTGACCCATTTACTTTGATTAATCGCTGTGTGTCGTTTGTTGCTTCGTAGTAACAAACAAATGACCACCATCTTTGCTTTCATCAAATTTTGTCTCATTTCATTCTTTTCGTCTAATCCTTTCACTTGTTTTCCTTCCTGTTTTCCCTTTTAGAATGCCTCCTCGACGCGAAAATCCGCTCCCAAATGCCGAAATGGCACATATTATGGCACAGCATATGGCTGCTATACTCCCAGATATTTTTGCTCAAATGAATCAAGCCATCAATAACCAGAATGCTCCATGCAATTTCAAAAGCTTCAATTCAGCTAACCCACTCAAGTTTAGTGGTTCTGAAGGAGCAACTGGGCTCCTACAGTGGTTCGAGGGAATTGAGAGTACGTTTCGTCATGTTCAATGTCCTGAAAATCGGAAAGTCGAGTTTGCCTCCAGTGTGTTTCAGAAAAGGGCTCTTACGTGGTGGAACGGAGTTATGAGGGACCTTGGTGCTGAGGTTGCATTAGCACAGACTTGGGCTGAGCTTAGGGCTCTTATGATGAAGGAGTTTTGTCCTCGTCATGAATTGAGAGCTTTAGAAAGGGAATTCGATGACCTGAAGCAAGACAGTGGTGAACATCGAGCCTATACTGACCGTTATGAAGAATTGAGCCTGTTGTGTCCTGCTATGGTTACTCATGTGGATAAGGCGATCAAGAAATATATTGATGGTCTTCCTGACCTAGTTCAGGATATTGTTACTGGCAGTAACCCTACTACTGTCAGACAAGCCATTGAACTGTCTGCCACCCTAACTGAATCCCACATCAGGAAGGTTAAGCTTTTTCGAAAAGGCGACCCAAGACCATCTGACAAGACTGCTCAAGCTGAGCCAAAGGAAAAATAGGCTGAGGTATCCAAGAAGAAGAAGCGCAAAGCCTCTCAAAATTGCGCCATAACTGCTTAAGACAAACAGGTTGCACCAAACCAGCCAGCACAACCTCGCAAAAGGCAAAACTATGTTGGTACCGCACCTTTGTGCAATAAATGCAACCGTCATCTTCTGGAGCAAGAGCAATGCCACAAATGTACCCACTGTGGGCGGTTGGGACATTTGATCAATGTTTGTCGTTATGCAAATCAAGCTGCTGCAAACCCTACTGCTGTTCAAGCACGGTTCCCTCCGGGGTCATGTTATAACTGTGGTGACCTTACTCACTACAGAAACAATTGCCCAAGACTTGTTAACATACCTCCAGCGCGTGGATGAGTGTTTAACATCAATGAGGCAAACGTGAACAATGATGCAGCAGTGAACAATTAGTGATTTGTTATTTCCTTTGATTGTTATCTTTTGACATTTAAAGACAAGTCAGTTGTTATATAAATAAAAAATTCGTCGTTTTTATTTTTGCAAAACTGATACGATTGTGTGAATGTTTGATACAACCTTATGATGCCAACACAAGGATAAACTACTCGTGTGGTTCTGTCATTTTTATGATCACTTGTGATCTCCCCAACAATCTTACACGCTCGTTTCTTTTAAGAAACAAAGCCAAATTCCTCTTAAGATCTTTCTATCTCCATAGTTAGATTCTTATGTTTAAAGTGCCAAATGAAATCCACGGATTGGATTCCTGGTGTGCTTTAAATACCCGTATCCAAAGATAACAAATTAAAAACCAAGTTAATTAATTATGTGATTATGTGCTTATGTGTTTTCTTATATGTTTTGTGTTTTTACGTGATCCATCCAAATCCTCATAGAATCTTCCATATCTCATACGAGAGATTCATAATAGGATATCCAAAGGTACTATCTTAAATCCTTAATGGACTTCAACATTGTAGTTAAGTCCCTTGGGTTATGAAGTACTATTCTATAATTGGACCTCTTGAATGGTCTAGTTAAACAGATTGATTTTGAAAATCTGGTTAGGAATATCATGAGATGATATAATTGAAAAGATCCCTTTAAAGTGGTCTATTTAAAAAGATTATACAACGGTCTAGTTAAGAAGATCATGTGCTGATCTAGTTAAAAAGCTCGTTCATTGATCTAGTTAAAAAGACCCTTTGGTGGTCTAGTCAAGTTGCTTCATGTTTATTTAATTGATTTTTCCCCTACGCATTATGAAATGAACTGTGCAGACTGTGCAAGGAATTACGTAATTATGGAGGCCTACATAATTATGGAATTCAATGCACAGAAACCACAGGAAGTTTTGTCGTGTGTTAAGACCTATAGTGACAAGAGTAATGATACGGGAGAAGTCTTGGACCTTGACCGATGTCATTTTATCTTACACTCTCCAATTCTGATTTCAAGCACACACAAGTTTCCTATGATAAGTCTTCACGGGAAACGTTCTCCTGTCCATAGTTTGAAACTCCAGGTTTTGCTACTACAAGGACTTCACTTTGAGGGTTGACAATTTCGCTAAGAACCCTATCATGGCCCAGAGTTCTACTTAGGGTTCAAGGGATTCATTCGAAAGCGAAAACATCACAGTTGTCCTCACAAGTTTCTCCTAAAATTAAATTTCGGGACGAAATTTCCTAAAGTAGGGGAGACTGTGACACCTGTGTCACTTCAACCATCAAACAAATACCAAACCAATGAAATATTGTATTTCATACTTGGGATTTGTAAAAATATGTGTATCGTTTGCACATATCAACTCTTGTTCGATTTCAAGCTTTAAATCGCTTTCTGGAAGGTTATACGCGCTCTGATGCGTAAATATAACCAGTTTAATACAACGAACACTCCGGAATAGTGAAATAGGCTTAACATACCTTAAATAACCTCTACATAACTTAGAAATAAGTTTTGGATGGTTTGGTGTGTTGAAATCAAGTTTGTTCGATCGCAGGGACTAATTGTGTCAAACTGTGAAACTATACCGATTTGTATAGTAACGAACATTCCGGAACTTGATCATAAGTTAAATATGCCCTAAATATCCTTCACATAGCTTAGAAATAGGCTTTGAGGTGTTTTGTGCGCTAAAATAAACGTTCATGATCAATAGGGACTAAAAGCGTCAAAAAGTGCACAAGTTTGCATTTTGGCGCATATCTTACGTTCTGAATATATCCAGACATCCAAAAATTTATGTAAGCATTAAAATATTTTATTTTAGTGTTTGGCATAATAAAATTCCATTTGTCGCTTAATTTGGATCGTTTTTGCGTTCATTACGACTTCCGTCGTAATTTACCGAACAATGCAACCGTACGACCAAACGAGCCAACATCCAAGATATTTTTGAGCACATTTTAAGTTCCCTATACCTTAACTTCATTTTAGAGCTTTGAAATGGGGTTAACGGGGCTTAAACGTGTCAAAAATGCATCGAAAACCAAGTTTGGGGCTTCAGGGACTAAAACTGCCAATTTTGAAAGTTGCTGACCTGCAAGGTCCTTACAGTCCGTATGGACCTTTTCTTACGGTTCGTAAGCCATCCCCAGACCAGCAGAATGTGTTTCCAGCTCATTCCCGCTCTTGCAAATGGTTTTTGATCAATCTATGGGCCAATTTTGATGGTTTTTGAGTGCCCCTTGTATTCAAATACCATGTGCCCACTTGTACGGATGAGATTAAAGCTCAATCTTCGAGAAACGATCCTAACAGCTCTTGAATTCCTATAAATACCCACCCCATTTCTTTCCCCCAACTCACACTTGATCTGATTTTGGCCTTCTAAGTTGAAGTTTATACTTCATACCTGAAGGTAAATCGGATCAAGAGCTTGCGGGGACCTTTTGTAAGTATTCTTTCGTTCTTTTATCGCTTTTCGAGTCTGAAAGTCAAACCGAGTTTGACTTTCTGCATTGACCAGTTTATGGTCAATGCGAAGTTCGTTTGAACTTCATAACGTGAGCGTAATCACGATGGTTATAGTCCCTAGTGACTATACCTACTGATTACCACGTTATCTAGGATTAGTGGCGAGTCGTAGTTTCGGTCAAAATGCGTATTCTCGCATATTTTGTAACCAAACTACTCTTAGGTATCAAAACCGTTTGTTTTGATACCAAACCAGTTTTCTAAGTTAACTAAACATGTTTTAGCATGTTTAGCTCGTCACTTTAGGTTTAGTGCTTATATAGAGTCGTAAGTCAAGCGGTCTAAACAACCGCTTAGACTTACGAACTAGACCCGTTTGGTCGATCTTTAGGATCCGACCAAACACATTAGCTAACCATAGTTGTCTAGGGAATAACCTTCCGAGGTTATACCTTATGGTCACTTCGTTTAAGTAGTTGGATGATAGATAGTTTATATGCCTTAGGAAAATTACCAAAATACCCTTTTCATGCGTAATTGGTAATTAAGCATATGTAACCAAAAATTTTGTCACGTAACTGATTATGTAACATATTTAAACATGTTTTGGCATATAATACTTGTCATAGGACTAGTTAGACGTCTCGAACGCGCTTTTGCGCACACGACACGTTAAAGTAGCGTAAACTACCTTAATGGGTCGCGATGGGTCGAAAGCACTTAGGCTAGGTTTCATTTTAGTATGTAGGCCTTGTTAAACCATATCATATGAGATCCCACACTCATTTGGTTTACGAGACCTCATCCTATCCGATCTTCCAATTTAGGTCCGGTTTATTTATATAGTTACCCATATTAGGTGCCGTTTGATTCCGTGCTCCCTCTAGCTTTGCTTGGTTGTTGTTCAAGACTTCTAAGCAATCACAAGTGAGTACATAGTCCCCTCTTTTACTGTTTTTCAAATGTTTTGGGATGAAATATGTGTACCTATTTGTTATGTTCTTGTTTTCAAAAGTATAATTGATTATACATATTAGTACTTATCTTTTTACAAACTAAATGATTATTTATGGTTTGAACTCTAATTTTTCCAAAGATTTTAAAAATTAAATTGTTGGATAGTACTTATTTTATGTTCACCAGACTGGTTGGTAGTATGATATAGCGCTATAGGATTTGACACCCCATTCCTGTTGTCATGGAATGTCTGAAACCAATTTGTTTCTCCATCCAAATAGGGATTGCCTTTGTGGTATCCCTATAGTCTCAAAGGTGTATTTTGATGCACTAGGTCTCAATGAATTCTTAAGTCACATTATTATTGTATATTAAGATATACTCCCAAAAGTATAGTTTAATATGCTCTCATATGTGATATCGTACAAAACCAACATATATTTTGTTAAAAATCTAAAACATAGTTTAATATGTTATTTGTAATCCAAAGCATAGTTTAATATGTTATTTATAAATCCAAAGTATACTCTTGATATACTACTGAAAATTATTATTTTAAACAACTAGGGTATATTTAATATACTATTTGTCTAATGATTGGGTTTTGGTTAGTGTTTAGATAACGGGACGGGTGTGATGCGATGAAAACATGGTAGATACGCCGCTGGTACTTCTTATATATAAGTGTTTTCATCACATTACATACCGTTGTTATTTAGTACACTTGGGTTAACAATATTGGAACTGAAATATATTTTAATATATTACTTATTCGACTTTCTTAAAAACCAAAGTATATTTTTATATATACTATAAACCTTTTTATCAAAATATTGTTTTTCAAACAATATATTCTATACAAACTCATTTTACTTACTTATTAAATTTTCTATGTATTATTATTTTATACCATCTGATTTCTTATAAATGATTTATAAAAGAAAACCTTTTACAAGGATCATGACTACTTTTATTAAAACTTTTTCTTTAAACTCATAAGTCATGAATCCTAATTACAATAAAACCTATATATCTCACAGGCATTTTTATGCTGACGTACCTATTTTTACACATGTTTCAGGTGCTGCTTTATGACGATTGTTGATACATACTACACGTAGGATGGACTTGTGCCTTAGCGACTTTAAAATTTGAAAGACAATATTTGTATTTATCCGATTTGTAATAGAACAAAGATTTCAATGATTCAATAAAACAAAATTATTTGATCCATGGTTGTGAAACAATGATTCTGTTACAACACTCCCCGACGTTTCCGCCACGTCATGTTGTTTTACGTGGTCGGGGTGTGACAGTTTTACACTGTCCATTTTATTATTGTTTCGATATGTTGATATTCTTCTGTATGATTGAGTCTTAAACTTCAAAGCTGAGTTGACAAGATAGTTTGTGTGGATGAAGAAAGTTATAAAATTTCAAGAATTAAGAGTTGTTATAGACTAAATTAATTTACTTAGGTTGAAAAGATGCACAGGTCTTCGTGGCAAGACCATTGTAGAGGATAAACAAGCTGTTGATAGACCGTGTAAAGTTCAAAAGGTTCATTTAGCATCATCCACTTCAGAGCCAGTTTTACACTTCACCACACAAGCTGAACACAGCCTTGTAAGTTTTTGCAGTTCTTACTTTGTTTCGTTATTTCAACAATTTCAATTATGTATCAATATTTTATAAAAATTCATTATTCTATTTTTTGTTTTTTAGCATCTGCCATCAGATGTATCATCTGCATTGGATCTGGATACGAATAATCTTAAGCCTGTTAAGATCCAACATCTAAAAGGTGAAGTCTAGGAACTATTTACAATATCTCAAAAAAACCAATACTGGATTCAGCTGAGAGGATCCTTGAACCTGAAAGGAGGATCCTGGAACCTGAGAGGATCCTTGAACCAGAAAGAATCCTTGATGCTGGAAGAAGGATCCTGAAGGTTGAAAGTAGGATCCTAGAGCTTGAGTCATTGCCGATGATCCAGAGCGCATTCCTGTTGATCCACCCCGGTATTGGATATCTGGAGCTGCAGATTGCTAGGCAGTTATAGCTGGAGTGTCGAAATCCTGTGACCTTGGTATCAGAGGAGAGTGATCCTCCCCTGATTTCTTATGTTTCTTAATGTCACCAATCTCCCGGAGGATCCTTTCATTGGTTTTATCCTGCTCTTGTATGTGATCCCTCACCTGCAAAATCAAAGTAAAAAGATCATTGTTAGTAGGGTTAGAAGAAACAGAAGATGTTGGTGGTTTTGGGAAAATGGGGCTTTGTCTCTTTGCAGCATTTTCAGCATTCTTCTGGGATCCAAAAGGTGGTGGAGGCAAAGGTGGAACGCCCTGTGAAGAAGTGACTGCCGGCATAGAGCTTGAAGTGTTCTTTGCTGAAGAAGCTATATGGTTGAAGATAATGAACCGAAATGAACACAATGAACAAAATTTTTCAGAAATGAAGCACCAATTGCCCCACGGTGGGCGCCAAACTGTTTTGGTCAAAAATCAGGCTAGGATAATGCAACCAAATCTTTGTTGTGAGGAATGATGCTTGAAACAATGAACAAATGTGTTAGGGGAGGATTTTCCAATCCTAAGGATAAGGATCCTCAAGTGCTGCCAGGATCATGGATCCTCAATTCTGTTTGAATTAATGATCCTCAGCAGGTGTTGCAGGATCAGGATTCAGGATCCTTATTGTTATCCTTGTACTAACAATTGTCTACCTTGTACGTAAGCTTGTTTTGCAGGAGGAAATGCATGGACCAAGTCTCACCGAAATTCCTAGAGCATATTCTCTCAATATTCCGCACGTGCTTGGCTCTTATGGACGTTATGGAGATCGTGGGGAGCTTGCATTATTTGCGGATAGTTAGTTAGTTTGGTTATTTCTAATTTAAAATGGGGATAACAAGCTTGAGTAGAACACTTAGCTAATTTTGGCATTCACACACTCTCGTAACAGCTCTCAATCAGCTCTCGAACACTACTTGGCGATTTCATACATTTTTTGCACATTACACATTAGTGATCCTTGTAACAAGCTTGTTATCATCCCGAGTTGTAAAATTCTTTTGATTAATCTTAGTTGGTGATCGGTAGTTTCCATCACCCGAGGTTTTTTGTGCCGTAGATCAACTCTTGATCAAGGGCTTTTTCCTCATATAAATCCTCGTGTCATTTGTTCATTACATTTCTGAGTTATACTTAACATTGTTCATTGATTTAAGCATCATTCCTCACAACAAAGATTTGGTTACATTATCTTAGCCTGATTTTTTACCAAAACAGTTTGGCGCCCACCGTGGGGCAATTGGTGCTTCATTCCTAAGAAACTCTCGTTTTTGTGATCATTTCGGTTCATTACAACATAGCAGATGGCTTCTTCAGCAAAGAGCACTTCAAGTTCAATGCCGGCAATGAGTTCTTCACAGGGCGTTCCTCCTTTGCCTCCACCACCTTCTGGATCCCAGAAGAATGCTGAAAATGCTGCAAAGAGACAAAGCCCCATCTTTCCAAAACCACCAAATTCTTCTGTTTCTTCTAATCCTACTACTAGTGATCTTTTTACTTTGATTTTGCAGATGAGGGATCACATACAAGAGCAGGACAAAACCAACGAAAGGATCCTCCGGGAGATCGGTGAAATCAAGAAACAGAAGAGATCAGGGGAGGATCACTCTCCTCTGATACCAAGTTCACTGGATTTCGACACTCCGGCTATAACTGCCCAGCAATCTGCAGCCTTAGACATCCAATACAAAACTGAATCATTGGGAAGGTGTTATGGAGCGACAACTATGAGTCAGGCTTTTGGGTCACACTTCCAGCCTCAAGGATCCTATTTTCAGCCTTCGGGATCCTCTTTTCAGCATCAGGGATCCTTCGTCAGCTCAGGAGGATATTTGGGAATGCACACAGTCCAAGGATCCTCTCAGGTTCAAGGATCCTCAGGGGTCCAAGGATCCTCCATGGTTCAAAGATCCTCTCAGGTTCAAGGATCCTCATTTCAGGTCCAAGGATCCTCTCAGCCTCAGGGATCCTCTCAGGTTCAAGGATCCAACATCTTTCAGGATCAAGGATTCCTGAGAAGTATACAACCCCCAAGCACAGATGTTCATCAAGGAGACTTCATTCCAATGCAGACCATTGCCTCTTCTGGTCCTTCAGTCATACCAGAATCCCGTCAATATGGATTCACATCTGCAATTCCTAACTCAAATCCTATGGGAGGTAATACTTTCAATAATTCTTATAACACTAACCATGGCTCTATGCAGGATACATGTATCAATCAAGCTATGGCTAGGGAATTACAGAAGCTGAAGGATATGATATCCAGCGTTCCAGGAGTGGTTAAGCCCATTCCTGAAATTGCAGATGGAAGCCATAGGATATCTCGTTTTGCACCACCCATTTGTGATGCTGAGATACCCAAAAGGTTCCAAATACCAACTATAAAGTCCAAAATGATCAGAGAAGTCAAGTTTCCAAGATGGCTAGCAAATGTAGTCGTGGTACAGAAGAAAAATGGGAAATGGAGAGTCTGTGTAGATTACACAGACTTAAATAAGGCTTGTCCAAAAGACCCATTTCCTCTTCCTCATATAGATGCAATGGTGGATGCTACTGCTGGCCATGAGATGTTAACCTTCATGGATGCATCCTCAGGATTTCAGCAGATTCAAATGGAGCCTTCGGACCAGGAGGATACTGCCTTCATGACACCAACAGGTATTTATTGTTATACTGCTATGCCTTTTGGTTTGAAAAATGCAGGTGCAACATACCAGAGATTGGTAAACATGATGTTCAAAGATAAGCTGGGGGACACAATGGAGGTATACATCGACGATATGGTGGTAAAATCTAAAAAGGCTGAGGATCACCTCCAGGATATTAATGGAGCATTTGATATCCTGGATCAGTATAACATGAAACTAAATCCTGCTAAGTGCCATTTCGGAGTGGGGGTAGGAAAGTTTCTAGGATATATGATAACCAAAAGAGGAATAGAAGCAAGCCCGGAGCAGATATATGTTCAATGGTTAACAGGGCGAGTTGCAGCATTGAACAGATTTATCTCAAGATCCTCCGAGAAATGCAAAGAATTTTATGATATCCTGAAGAAAAACAAGAAGTTCGAATGGGGAGAGAAGCATGAAGCAGCCCTGCAGGATTTGAAGCAGTATCTTTCAACTGCACCTCTATTGATGAAGCCTGAGAATGGTGAACCACTGTCCCTATACCTCGCAGTATCGGGCAATGCTGTAAGTGCCGTCCTTATAAAGGATCATGAAGGTCAGCAATACCCTATCTATTATGTTAGTAAAAGTTTGTTAGATGCTGAAACTAGATATTCTCATTTAGAAAAATTGATATTAGCACTAGTTATGGCATCAACGAAGCTTAGGCATTACTTTGAGACACATAGGATTCATGTTAAAACCAATTTGTTAGGTGAGGATTTTCCAAAGATCAGTGATCCTCAATTACTGTCAAGCTTAGGGATCCTCAATTCTGTTTGAATTAGTGATCCTCAGAGAGTATTGTAGGATCAGGATCATGGATCATCATAGTGATCCTTACACTAACGATTGTCTGCTTTGAATATGATGTTATTTTTGCAGGAGTACGAGCTTGGACTTGGTCTTGGCGATATTCCTGGAGCATATTCCATATTTATTCCGCACGTGCATGACTGAAATGAACGTTATGGAGGTCGTGGAAGACTTGCATGAAATGCGGATAGTTAGTTAGATTAGTTTTTTCCCTAATTTAAAAGGGATAGCGAGCTAAATTAGAACACTTGGCTATTTTTGGCTAAACACACACTCTCGTAACTGCTCTCATCAACTCTTGACAGTTTACTTGGCGATTACACTCTCTTTTGTACATTACACTCTAGTGATCCTAGTAACTAGCTCGCTATCATCCGAAGTTGTAATACATTTTCTGTTTAATTTGAGTTGGTGATCGGTAGTTTCCATCACCCGAGGTTTTTTATGCCAGAGATCAACTCTTGATCAAGGGCTTTTTCCTCGTATAAATCATTGTGTCACTTATTCATTACATTTCTGAGTGATCCTTCATATTGTTCATTGATTCAAGCATCACACCTCACAACAGAAAGTTTGGTTGCATTATCTTAGCTTGATTTCTGACCAAAACAGTTTGGCGCCCACCGTGGGGTAATTGGTGCTTCATTCCTAAGAAGATTCATATTTTTGTGGTCATTTAGGTTCACTACAAACAAGCAGATGGCATCCTCAGCGAAGAACGCTTCAAGCTCAATGCCGGCAATCAGTTCTTCACAAGGCGTTCCACCTTTGCCTCCACCACCTTCTGGATCCCAGAAGAATGCTGAAAATGCTGCGAAGAGACAAACCCCCATTTTCCCAAAACCACCAACTTCTTCTGTTTCCTCTAATCCCTCTACTAATGATCTTTTTACTCTGATTTTGCAGATGAGAGATCGTATGCAAGAGCAGGACAAAACCAATGAAAGGATCCTCCGGGAGATTGGTGATATCAAGAAACAGAAGAAATCAGTGGAGGGTCACTCTCCTCTGATGCCAAGGTCATTAAATTTTGACACTCCAGTTGTAACTACCCTACAATCGGCAGTTCCGGGCATCCAATATCAAAGTGGTCCATCAGAAAGGCGTTACGGAACAGCAACTATGAGTCAGGCATTTGGCTCCCACTTCCAGCCACAAGGATCCTGTTCTCAGCCATCGGGATCCTCTTTTCAGCATCAAGGATCCTTCGTCAGTTCAGGAGGATATTTGGGAATGCATGCGGTTCAAGGATCCTCCCAGGTCCAAGGATCCTCCCAGGTTCAAGGATCCTCCCAGGTCCAAGGATTCTCTATGGTTCCAGGATCCTTTCAAGTTCAAGGATCCTCTTAGCCCCAAGGATCCTTTCAGGTTCAAGGATCCTCACAGGTTTAAGGATCCAACATCTTTCAGGATCAAGGATTCTTAAGAAGTATGCAGCCTCCAAGTTCGGATGTTCACCAAGGAGACTTCATACCAATGCAGACCATTGCTTCCTCTGGTCCTTCAATCATACCGGAACCCCGTCAATATGGATTCACATCTGGGATTCCAAACACGAATCCCATGGGAGGTAACACTTTTAACAATTCATATAACACTAATCATGGCTCTATGCAGGATACAGGTATCAATCAGGCTATGGCTAAGGAGTTACAGAAGCTTAAGGATATGATATCCAGTGCTCCAGGAGTGGTCAAGCCCATTCCTGAGATCGCAGATGGTAGCCATAGGATATCTCGCTTTGCACCACCCTTATGTGATGCTGAGATACCCAAAAGATTCCAGATACCATCCATGAAGCTGTATGATGGTTCAACGGATCCAGAGGAGCATGTAGCTCAATACAGGGAGAGGATGGAAATTAATCAAATTTACTGAGTGGTTAAAAGAAGCATGTCTATGCAAGGGATTTGGATCCACACTCACAGGATCTACTCTTAAATGGCTACTAAGTCTTCCCCCTTACTCTATTACTTCATTTGCTAATCTAGTTAATTTGTTTAATAGTCAATTCTCTTGTAGTAGAAAATTTGAACGATTAACTAGTGATCTATATAGGATAACACAAGGTCAAAATGAGTCACTTAGAGATTACATCACTAAGTTTAGTAAAGAATCCTTAGACATTCCTAACCTGGACATTGCTACGGCTGTAGAAGCCTTTAAAATGGGATTGCTTAGGGATTCACAGTTCTATGATGATCTTGTTATGAACCCATGCAGGAATCTTGATGAAGTAAGAACCAGGGCCCTTAGATTCATCCGATTAGAGGATGATAAAAGGATCCAGGAAAGACTGACAGGATCCTCAAAACAGGAAAAGCAAGGATCCTACTTCAGGAACAACAAATCAAAGTCCTACAACAAACCGGATAACCAAAACGTGCATGCAGTGGAACAGGAAGAGGATGATGAGGAATATCCTCCAATTTCTGAATACTTTTTTTCTGTTGATAACAATGAACTAATTCTTGCAATGCAGAATCTAGGTGAGAAAGCTAGGTGGCCAAGGAAAAGTGATAAACTAGCTGCTACAAAGGATAAGTCCAAGTGGTGTGCATATCATGAGGATTTTGGGCATCTCACTGAAGAGTGTATTGCACTTAGAAAAGAAATTGGTTACTTGTTAAGCAAGGGGCACTTGAAGGAGCTTCTGGGCAGAAAGAAATCAAGGATCCAGGATCCTGAAAGGATCCCGGAAAGGGCTCCTGCTCCTCCAGAAGATGCACAAGTTATAAACTTCATATCCGGTGGATCAGACATTTGTGGCACTTCCTTTTCAGCAGCCAAAAGACATGCTAAGGAAACCAAGATGGATAATGGAGACAGACCCATCCGGACCTCCACTGTCACCAAGGATAAGATCATAACTTTTGATGAGGATGATCGTCTTGATGTTCAGGATCCTCATCATGATGGTCTTGTTATTACTCTATTTATTTCTAACCATTTTGTTCGCAGGATCCTGATAGTTGGAGGAAGCTCAGTAAACATCATCCAGCTTGATGTCCTCAAGAAGATGAATATCCCTGAATCAGACATTGTCCCAAGATCCTCAATACTTGTGGGATTTAGCGGGGAAACCAAAAATACATTGGGGGACATCAAACTCCCTATCTATATTGAAGGACTCCATTCTTATCAAAAGTTTTGTGTTATAGATTGCTTATCTTGTTGTAATGTTATCCTTGGTAGGCCATGGATACATGACATGAAGGCAGTCCCGTCTACTAATCATCAATGTGTGAAGCTTCCTAGTCCATGGGGGGTGGTGAAAATTGAAAGTGACCAGCAAGAAGCTAATAATTGTTACACATCATCAATGAAGCCAGCCTCAAGACCAAGGGAGCAATAGCAACTAAAGAATCCTCCAAGGGATGTCTTGGAGGCAAGAGAACAGGATTTGAAAGAAATTCTCATGGATCCTCAAGATCCTGAATCCTAGATCTTCATAGGATCAGGGATCCTTAGCGACATTGAACAGGAGCTAGTATCCTTCCTTAAAAGAAGGAAAACTACCTTTGCCTGGAAACATGAGGATATGACAGGTATATCTAAAGATATAATTACTCATAAACTTGGCATTGACAGGTCATTCAAGCCAATTCACCAGAAGAGGAGGAAGTTTGCACCTGAAAGGAATGCTATTATCCAGGAAGAGGTAGATAAACTACTTCGTGCAGGTATGATAAGAGAGGTTAAGTATCCAAGATGGTTAGCCAATGTGGTTGTTGTTCAAAAGAAAAATGGAAAGTGGAGGGTATGTGTCGATTTTACTGATTTAAACAAGGCATCTCCCAAGGATCCTTTCCCATTACCCCACATTGACTCCATGGTGGATGCTACCGCGGGTCATGAGTTGTTGACTTTTATGGATGCTTCATCTGGATTTCAACAAATTCATACGGAACCATCTGATCAAGAGGATACAGCCTTTATGACCCCAACTGGTATATATTGTTATATTGCTATGCCATTTGGACTAAGGAATGCAGGTGCTACTTATCAAAGGCTAGTCAATATGATGTTCAAGGAACAAATTGGACACACTATGGAAGTCTATATAGATGACATGGTGGTTAAATCCAAGAAAGCTGAGGATCACCTTAAAGACTTGGAGGAAGCATTCAATATCCTTGATAAATTTAATATGAAACTGAATCCTTCCAAGTGTCATTTTGGTGTTAAAGCAGGTAAATTCTTAGGCTATATGGTGATAAAGAGGGGCATTGAAGAAAGTCCAGAGCAGATAAGGCTATTGTGAATATCAAATCTCCTGCCAATGCCAAGGATGTGCAAAGATTGACAGGCAGGATCGCAGCCTTGAACAGGTTCATATCCAAATCCTCAGAAAAGTGCAAAGAATTCTATGACATCCTGAGGAAGAACAAGAAATTTGAATGGACTGAGAAGCATGAAAGTGCCCTCAAAGCTCTTAAGGATTACCTATCCTCAGCCCCCGCTTTGATAAAACCAGAAAAGGGGGACATATTATCCTTATACTTAGCAGTATCCTCAAAAGAAGTAAGTGCGGTCCTTGTTAAGGATCACCAAGGTACACAACATCCTGTTTATTATGTAAGTAAGAGTTTACTTGATGCTGAATCCAGGTATTCACACTTAGAGAAACTTATCCTTGCATTAATTATGGCATCTACTAAATTAAGACATTATTTTGAAACTCATGCCATTATTGTTAAAACTAATTTCCCAATTAAGAATGTTCTCAGGAAACCTGAAATGTCAGGAAGGATGGCTAAGTGGGCAGTGAAGCTTAGTGCTTATGACATAAGATATGAACCAAGGACTGCCATCAAATCCCAAGCCTTAGCTGACTTTGTGGCAGATTTTAGTAGTGACTTGCAAAAGGAAGCTGAGTTAGAGGTCCAACAACTAGAAGAAACTAAGGATCCTTGGATACTCTTAACTGATGGTGCTTCTAATGTCAAAGGAACAGGGCTTGGAATACTACTAAAATCGCCACAGGGGGACATAATACCCCACTCCATAGCTTGTGAATTTCAAACTACCAATAATGAGGCTGAGTATGAAGCCTTGATAGCTGGTTTGCAAATTGCTAAGCATATGAGGATCAGGTATCTTGAGGTACATGTAGATTCACTATTAATTACTAATCACTTTAATGGATCTTATGCTGTTAAAGGTGAAAAGCTAATCAAATATTTAGAGATAGTCAAAGAATTGGCACTCACTTTTGTTTCCTTTAGTTTGACACAGGTACCAAGGGAAGAGAATGCAGAGGCAGATGCATTAGCTAATCTAGGATCATCCTTGAAGATCCCGAAGGATATAAAGATCCCTATTATCCATATCCTGAATCCTGCTATTGAGGATCATGTAGCCATGGAGATAGGAGAGGATTCTGCTATTGTCCCTACTGATGATACACAATCCCATTCAGGATCATGGATCCTCCCAATAATGAGATATATTCAACACGGAGAGATTCCTACAGGAGAAAACCCTAGGGCTTTCAAAATCAAGGTATCTCAATTTACAATATTGAATAATATGTTGTATAAACGATCTCTTGCAGGACCATATCTAAGATGCATTGAGGATCCTGAAATCCAAGAAGTCCTAAAGGATTTCCATGAAGGAGATTGTGGAAACCACACTGGGGGCAGGGCATTATTCTCAAGGATCCTGAGGACAGGATACTATTGGCCTACTATGAAGAAGGATGCTGTGGAATATGCCAAGAAGTGTGATCCTTGTCAGAGACATAGTGATATCCTTCATCAACCAGTAGAGCTTCTGCATCCTATATCCTCTTCATGGCCATTTATGAGATGGGGAATGGATATAGTTGGTAAGCTTCCTAAGGCACCTGGTGGAAAAGTATTCATGCTTGCTATGACTGACTACTTCTCCAAGTGGATAGAGGCTGAAGCCTTTACTCAAGTCAGAGAAAAGGAAGTTATATCCTTTATTAAAAGAAACATTATTACTAGATTTGGTATCCCTTCTGAAATTGTTTGTGATAATGGATCCCAATTTATTGGGAATAGAACTACTAACTTTTGTGACAGTTGGGGGATTAAGATGATAACATCAACACCAATCCACCCACAAGCTAATGGTCAGGCAGAATCATCCAACAAGATCATCATCAACAATTTGAAGAAGAAGCTTGGATCCAAGAATGGAAAATGGGCAGAAGAACTACCTTATGTACTTTGGGCTGATAGGACAAATCCCAAGAATGCCACTGGCCAAACTCCATTTTCTTTGGTATTTGGGGCAGAATCAGTGATCCCTACAGAGATGGTGGTTCCTACTTCAAGAACAAACATTCGTGATCCTGAAGAAAATGCTGAAAACATGGCTCAGGATTTGGATACTATAGAAGAACTCAGGGATTTGGCAAGGATAAGGATGGCCAGTTATCAACAAAGGATGGCTGGAGTTTACAACACAAATGTCAGGATCAGGAAATTCCAAGTTGGTGATATGGTGTTAAGGAAAGCATTTCAGAATACCACCAATCCTGCTGATGGAAAGTTGGCACCGAAGTGGGAAGGCCCTTACTTGATCGAAGCTGAGGCAGGAAAGGGGGCATATCGATTGCTAACAATGGAAGGTGATTTGCTACCAAGAGCTTGGAATGCTGTCCACTTGAAGAAATACTTCATGTAATAAGGATCAATGATCCTTACCTGACAAGTATCCTTGAAGGATCCTTACGGGACAGATGATCCTCATTTTGGTAATATTCTAATCTCAAACTATTTCACTCTTTAATTATCTTATATAAGGATAAGGATCCTGTATCCTTTATCCTCCTTTCACTTGATTCTGAGTTTTGAAGGTTCAGGTATCCTTAACAAAGGGTTGAGTATCCACAGAAGTATCCAGTTATTTGGGATTGACCCCAGTTATTTGGGCTTGACCCCAGTTATTTGGGCTTGACCCCAGTTTGGGCCTGTCCCCAGTATCGCCAGTAGCGCACGATGATCCTGGTATAGTTCATGGCAATGGGACCAGTACTCGCTTTAGGGGCTGGCAATTTCATTGTACTGGCTATATTCAGGATCCTACGTATAATGGTAAACGTACCATACATCCGTTCCTAAGGTTTCAAACGTTTTCACGTTAGCTAAGGTTTTGGCATTTTCATGTCACTAAGTTTGGATAGTCGCCAGTGAGGGCCATACTCCAGTTTACACACGATCTTTGGGCTTGTCCCCAGTTATCCTTTGGGCTTGTCCCCAGTTATCCTTTGGGCTTGTCCCCAGTATATTGGGCTTGTCCCCAGAATTGTTGGGCTTGTCCCCAGTTACTAACTTTTATCTTATATTGGCTTAGTCCCAAGTTGTATCCTATTTCAGGTTTTTGAAGCTAAACGACTAAGGATCATTGATCCTTACCTTCTACTAAGGTTTGTCTTTTGATTATCCTGATTATAAGTGTTAAAGTTTAGGATCCTAACTTGGATTCTCAGGTATTGTCCTTGATCATTTTGATTTTATTCATTATTCATCTGAGTTACCCTTATCCTTTGACAACTGAACTTATGATCCTTGAACTACGCTACTTTTCAGAACTTATCGACTATAGGATATGTGATCCTTGATCATATCCTAAACTTTTTTGAGATTATTTATTAAATTTTTCTTCTTTACTTAATAAATTCAGACAAAATGTATATTACAACAATTGAAAAGTAAAGTACTCATAAGGATAACAATACGGGAAATAGCCAAAAAGTTAAAGTTATTTTATTCACAAAACATTAAACCCTCTAAGGTTGTCAAAATTTGCCAACCCACGTTTCTACCAGCAAATCGTGGCCCGTCCACATGGGTTGGCAAAGGGTGTCCATTGTTAACGGATCTTGAGAGTGCAGGAAGTAAAAGATGGCAGGATAACAAGTGGCTTCATCCCCCAAACAGAGGATCCATCCACCACCCATTATCCTACCTATTGTCTTAGGATCCATGATCCATAACCCTAGAAACTATTGTTCAAATACAACCCAAGATTGTTTCAAAACATCATAACCAAAATAAAACTACTACCATGTCCTAAAAAATGGGCTCCGACCGCGTCTAGAAATATCCATCATCGCCCATTTCAGCAGCTCAAACCTTGGCTGCATCACCACCAGCATCATCAGCATCAGCATGATCCTTTCCACTTCCACTCGCCTCAATTGCTAAGACCTCACCAGCCTCTTCTTCATCATCCAGCTCAGCCAATCTAGCCTTCCAGCCCTCCATGTCCCAGTTGCTCTTGTCAAAATCAGGATCCAGAGCTTCTTGGGCCATCTGTAACTGGGTTTTGTACATAGCAATGGCAGCGGAGACTTTAGCATCATTTGTGATCTCATTCTTCTCCTGATCAGCCGTGATATGAGCCAGGACAAGTTCCCTCTTCACCAGATTGACATCGTTTTCGAGGGAGGCAATCTTCTGATCCTTGGCCAGCATGATCTTTTGGAGGTCCACACACTTTTGCTCAGCCTCTTCAACACTGCCTACGTAGTCCTCGATTTCAGCAAATTTCTGTAAAAAGATAATGTAAAGTTTAGGATCACATGATCCTCAAGTGGGCAGGATAACTAAGCTAAGTTAGTGATCCTTACCTCAGCAAAGTATTCAAGGAACTGGTGGCGGATTAGAGGCAAGCCTTCTAGATTGTCAGTCTCAGAGGCTTTCCTCTTCTTTCCCTTGGAGGCAGTAAGCTTGGGGATGGCGGTACTTGGGCTAGCAGCAGCCTTCTTCCTTCCGGACCTGGGACCAACAGTGGTGAGATCGGTGACACTGAAGCGAGTAGCAGACTTCGATGATTTTCCAGCACCTACACATCCAAAACAGATAAGTATCCGTATTTCATTCTAATTTAAACATTTAGTTATGCACAAAATGGGATACTTACTTGACATTGTAACAGAGCCTGAGGATACTTCCTGAGAATCCTGGGTATTTACTTGAAATGTTCTTATTGCAGGATCAAGCCTCCGAAAAGCAGCAAGCCTTACCTTTGTTGCAGGTGTTGTAATAAGGTGTGCGACAGTAATAGCTGCAAAATAGAAATAAAAGGATGTTAGTGATCCTCAGCAGAAACAAGGTTATCCTGTGATCCTTCTCAGGATCCTCTATCCTACCATGGGTGGTCCAATTTCTAGGCAGATCATTTCCATCAGCGAGAGAATCCCTTCAGACAAAGAAGAATCGCCGTTTCCAGTTGGTGTCATTCTTAGTGGCTTTGAAGATGGGGTGTTCTTCACTAGGTTTATGTTTGAGTAGATATCGGTGAGATCCATGGCTCACGAGGTCGTACATCTCTGCTAACTCCGACATTCCCAGATCAATACCTTCACGCTCAATGATTCTTTCAAGGTTATACAAGACCCTCCAGATCTCCAGATCATTGGCATTGGTTGGATGTAGGAGATGCCGGTGAGAGAGAAAAAGGATTGGGTGAAATCAGGAAAAGGATACGAGTATCCTATTATAAATGGGGTAACCGGGAAAGCTACCCAGGTTTCAGAAACATAGTCACTCAGGACGGTGGGGTCAAAAGTTTTGAAAACGGTGTTCGCCGGAAAACAATGGTGAATCCTATCTATCTGTGGATCAGTAAAGCAACATCGTTCCTTTGCAGAGTGTTCGATGATCTTTTGGCTCTTCAA
The DNA here is from genome assembly GCA_030545235.1 of Helianthus tuberosus. Lineage (NCBI taxonomy): Eukaryota > Viridiplantae > Streptophyta > Magnoliopsida > Asterales > Asteraceae > Helianthus > Helianthus tuberosus. Next base: position 72,412,763 of record CM060446.1, on the reverse strand, counting down.
GGGACTGTCCTTTTTTGTGATCCTTAGCCGGTGAGGATCTTAACATCATCTTGGGCATAACGATGGTGGAGAAGAAGAAACAGAAGGAGAATATGAAGAGAGAAAGGAAAGAGAAGTACCTGATCAGATCTTCGAATGAAGATTTAAAGGATGAAACGCACGAATTTAAATGCTCTCTAACCCTTATCTCTAACTTCAATTTATAATGATGATTTTGCAGGATAGTCACTTCAATGACGTCATGTTAGCAACGGCTAGTCAGGATTCAACGGCTATATATCCGTTGGTTTGTTACGGATAAGGACGAGAAAATATAATTCGTTCATTTAGACTTCACTCCTTATATTTTGGGGGCAATTGTTAGGGGAGGATTTTCCAAAGATCAGTGATCCTCAATTACTGTCAAGCTTAGGGATCCTCAATTCTGTTTGAATTAGTGATCCTCAGAGAGTATTGTAGGATCAGGATCATGGATCATCATAGTGATCCTTACACTAACGATTGTCTGCTTTGAATATGATGTTATTTTTGCAGGAGTACGAGCTTGGACTTGGTCTTGGCGATATTCCTGGAGCATATTCCATATTTATTCCGCACGTGCATGACTGAAATGGACGTTATGGAGGTCGTGGAAGACTTGCATGAAATGCGGATAGTTAGTTAGATTAGTTTTTTTCCTAATTTAAAAGGGGATATCGAGCTAAATTAGAACACTTGGCTATTTTTGGCTAAACACACACTCTCGTAACTGCTCTCATCAACTCTTGGCAGTTTACTTGGCGATTACACTCTCTTTTGCACATTACACTCTAGTGATCCTTGTAACTAGCACGCTATCATCCGAAGTTATAATAAATTTTCTGTTTAATTTGAGTTGGTGATCGGTAGTTTCTGTTAGGGGAAGATTTTCCAATGATCAGTGATCCTCAATTACTGTCAGGCTTAGTGATCCTCAATTCTATTGAATTAGTGATCCTCAGAAGTTATTGTGGGATCAGGATCATGAATCATCATAGTGATCCTTACACTAACGATTGTCTACTTTGAATATGAAGTTGTTTTGCAGGAGTACGTGCTTGGACTTGGTCTTGGCGATATTCCTGTAGCATATTCTCTTTTTATTCCGCACGTGCTTGACCATTTCGAATGTTATGGAGGTCGTGGAAGACTTGCATGAAATGCGGACAGTTTGTTATCTTAGATTTTTTCTAAATTTATAAGGGGATAGCGAGCTAAATTAGAACACTTGGCTATTTTTGGCTAAACACACACATTCGTAACTGCTCTCATCAGCTCTCGACAGTTTGCTCGGCAATTACACTCTTTTTTGCACATTACACTATAGTGATCCTTGTAACTAGCTCGCTATCATCCGAAGTTGTAATACATTTCTTATTTAATTTGAGTTGGTGATCGGTAGTTTCCATCACCCGAGGTTTTTTATGCCGGAGATCAACTCTTGATCAAGGGCTTTTTCCTCGTATAAATCATTGTGTCACTTGTTAATTTCATTTCTGAGTGATCCTTAGCATTGTTCATTGATTCAAGCATCACACCTCACAACAGAAAGTTTGGTTGTATTATCTTAGCTTGATTTTTGACCAAAACAGTTTGGCGCCCACCGTGGGGCAATTGGTGCTTCATTCCTAAGAAGATTCATATTTTTGTGGTCATCTCGGTTCGTAACAACCAAGCAAATGGCTTCTTCAGCAAAGAATACATCAAGTTCTATGCCGGCAATCAGTTCTTCACAAGGCGTTCCTCCTTTGCCTCCACCACCTTCTGGATCCCAGAAAAATGCTGAGAATGCTGCGAAGAGACAAACCCCCATTTTCTCAAAACCACCAACTTCTTCTGTTTCCTCTAATCCTACTACTAATGATCTTTTTAACCTGTTTTGCAAATGAGGGATCGCATGCAAGAGCAGGACAAAACCAAAGAACGGATCCTCCAAGAGATTGGTGATATCAAGAAACAGAAGAAATCAATGGAGGATCACTCTCCTCTGATGCCAAGATCATTGAATTTTGACACTCTAGTTGTAACTACCCTATAATCGGCAGTTCCGGGCATCCAGTATCAAAGTGGTCCATCAGAAAGGCGTTATGGAACGGCAACTATGAGTCAGGCATTTGGCTCTCACTTTCAGCCTCCAGGATCCTGCTGTCAGCCTTCGGGATCCTCTTTCCAGCATCAGGGATCCTTCGTTAGCTCAGGAGGATATTTGGGAATGCACACGGTTCAAGGATCCTCCCAAGTACAAGGATCCTCCCAAGTCCAAGGATCCTCCCAGGTCCAAGGATCCTCCCGGGTCCAAGGATTATCTATGGCCCCAGGATCCTTTCAGGTTCAAGGATCCTATCAACCTCAAGGATCCCACATCTTTCAGGATCAAGGATTCTTGAGAAGTATGCAACCTCCAAGCACAGATGTTCATCAAGGAGACTTCATACCAATGCAGACCATTGCTTCATCTGGTCCTTCGATCATACCGGAGTCCCGTCAATACGGATTCACATCTGGAATTCCAAACATAAATCCTCTGGGAGGTAACACTTTCAATAATTCTTATAATACTAACCATGGCTCCATGCAGGATACAGGTATCAACCAGGCTATGGCTAGGGAATTACAGAAGCTTAAGGATATGATATCCAGTGTTCCAGGAGTGGTCAAGCCCATTCCTGAGATCGCAGATGGTAGCCATAGGATACCTCATTTTGCACCACCCTTATCTGATGCTGAGATACCCAAAAGATTCCAGATACCATCCATGAAGCTGTATGATGGTTCAACGGATCCAGAGGAGCATGTAGCTCAATACAGGGAGAGGATGGAAATCAATCCAATTCCTGAGAGGTTAAAAGAAGCATGTCTATGCAAGGGATTTGGATCCACACTCACAGGATCTGCTCTTAAATGGCTGCTAAGTCTTCCCCCTTACTCTATTACTTCATTTGCTAATCTAGTTAATTTGTTTAATAGTCAATTCTCTTGTAGTAGAAAGTTTGAACGATTAACTAGTGATCTATATAGGATAACACAAGGTCAAAATGAGTCACTTAGAGATTACATCACTAAATTTAGTAAAGAATCCTTAGATATCCCTAACCTGGATATAGCTACGGCTATAGAAGCCTTCAAAATGGGATTGCTTAGGGATTCCTTATTCTATGATGATCTTGTCATGACCCCTTGCAAGAATCTTGATGAAGTAAGAACCAGGGCCCTTAGGTTCATCCGGTTAGAGGATGATAAAAGGATCTCAGAAAAGGCACCTGCTCCTCCAGCAGATGCACAAGTTATTAACTTCATATCTGGTGGATCAGACATTTGTGGTACTTCCTTTTCAGCAGCCAAAAGACATGCCAAGGAAACCAAGATGGATAATGGAGACAGACCCGTCCGGACCTCCGTTGTTACCCAGGATAAAGTCATAACCTTTGATGAGGATGATCGTGTTGATGTTCAGGATCCTCATCATGATGGTCTTGTTATTACCCTGTTTATTTCTAACCACTTTGTTCGCTGGATCCTAATCAATGGAGGAAGCTCTGTGAACATCATTCAGCTTGATGTCCTCAAAAAGATGAATATTCTGGAGTCTGATATTGTCCCAAGATCCTCAGTCCTTGTGGGATTTAGTGGGGAGACCAAAAACACATTGGGGGACATCAAACTCCCTATCTATATTGAAGGACTCCATTCTTATCAGAAGTTTTGCGTTATAGATTGCTTATCTTGTTGTAATGTTATCCTTGGCAGGCCATAGATACATGACATGAAGGCAGTCCCATCTACTTATCATCAGTGCGTGAAGCTTCCTAGTCTATGGGGAGTGGTGAAAATTGAGAGTGATCAACAAGAAGCTAAGAATTGATATACCTCGTCAATGAAGCCAGCCTCAAGACCAAGGGAACAATAGCAATTAAAGTATCCTTCAAGAGATGTCTTGGAGGCAAGAGAGCAGGATGTAAAAGAAATCCTCATGGATTCTGATGATCCTGAATCCATAGTCTTCATAGGATCAGGGATCCTTAGCAGCATTGAACAGGATCTAGTGTCCTTCCTTAAAAGAAGGAAAACTACCTTTGCCTGGAAGCATGAAGACATGACAGGTATATCTAAAGATATAATTACTCATAAACTTGGCATTGACAGGTTATTCAAGCCTATACATCAGAAGAGGAGGAAGTTTGCACCTGAAAGGAATGCTATTATCCAGGAAGAAGTAGATAAACTACTTCGCGCAGGTATGATTAGAGAGGTTAAGTATCCAAGATGGTTAGCCAATGTGGTTGTTGTTCAAAAGAAAAATGGAAAGTGGAGGGTATGTGTCGATTTTGCTGATTTAAACAAGGCATATCCCAAGGATCCTTTCCCATTACCCCACATTGACTCCATGGTGGATACTACCGCGGGTCATGAGTTGTTGACTTTTATAGATGCTTCATCTGGATTTCAACAAATTCAGATGGAACCATCTGATCAAGAGGATACAACCTTTATGACTCCAACTGGTATATATTGTTATATTGCTATGCCATTTGGACTAAGGAATGCAGGTGCTACTTATCAAAGGCTAGTCAATATGATGTTCAAGGAACAAATTGGACACACTATGGAAGTCTATATAGATGACATGGTGGTTAAGTCTAAGAAAGCTGAGGATCACCTTAAAGACTTGGAGGAAGCATTCAATATCCTTGATAAATTTAATATGAAACTAAATCATTCCAAGTGTCATTTTGGTGTTAAAGCAGGTAAATTCTTAGGCTATATGGTGACAAAAAGAGGCATTGAAGCAAGTCCAGAGCAAATCAAGGCTATTGTGAATATCAAATCTCCTGCCAATGCTAAGGATGTGCAAAGATTGACAGGCAGGATCGCAGCCTTGAACATGTTCATATCCAAATCCTCAGAAAAGTGCAAGGAATTCTATGACATCCTGAGGAAGAACAAGAAATTTGAATGGACTGAGAAGCATGAAAGTGCCCTCAAAGCAATTAAGGATTACCTATCCTCAACCCCCGCCTTGATGAAACCAGAAAAAGGGGATATATTATCCTTATACTTAGCAGTATCCTCAAAAGCAGTAAGTGCGGTCCTTGTTAAGGATCACCAAGGTACACAACATCCTGTTTATTATGTAAGTAAGAGTTTACTTGATGCTAAATCCAGGTATTCACATTTAGAGAAGCTTATCCTTGCATTAATTATGGCATCTACTAAATTAAGACATTATTTTGAGACTCATGCCATTATTGTTAAGACTAATTTTCCAATTAAGAATGTTCTCAGGAAACCTGAAATGTCAGGAAGGATGGCTAAGTGGGCAGTGAAGCTTAGTACTTATGATATAAGATATGAGCCTAGAACTGCCATTAAATCCCAAGCCTTAGCTGACTTTGTGGCAGATTTCAGTAGTGACTTGCAAAAGGAAGCTGAGTTAGAAGTCCAACAGCTTGAAGAAACTAAGGATCCTTGGATACTCTTCACTGATGGTGCTTCTAATGTAAAAGGAACAAGACTTGGAATACTACTAAAATCGCCACATGGGGGACATAATACCCCACTCCATAGCTTGTGAATTTCAAACTACCAACAATGAGGCTGAATATGAAGCCTTGATATCTGGTTTGCAAATTGCTAAGCATATGAGGATCAGGTATCTTGAGGTACATGTAGATTCATTATTAATCACTAATCACTTTAATGGATCCTATGCGGTTAAAAGTGAAAGGCTAATCAAATATTTAGAGATAGTCAAAGAATTGGCACTCTCTTTTGTTTCCTTTAGTTTGACACAGGTACCAAGGGAAGAGAATGCAGAGGCTGATGCATTAGCCAATCTAGGATCATCCTTGAAGATCCCGGAGGATATCAAAATCCCTATTATCCACATCCTAACCCCTACTATCGAGGATCATGTAGCCATGGAGATAGGAGAGGATTCTGCAATCATCCCTAGTGATGATACTCAATCTCATTCAGGATCATGGATCCTCCCATTCATGAGATACATACAACATGGAGAGATTCCTACAGGAGAAAACCCTAGGGCTTTCAAAATCAAGGTATCTTAATTTACAATATTGAATAATATGTTGTATAAACGATCTCTTGCAGGACCATATCTAAGATGCATTGAAGATCCTGAAATCCAAGAAGTCCTAAAGGATTTCCATGAAGGAGATTGTGGAAACCACACTGGGGGCAGGGCATTATTCTCAAGAATCCTCAGGACAGGATACTATTGGCCTACAATGAAGAAGGATGCTGTGGATTATGCTAAGAAGTGTGATCCTTGTCAGAGACATAGTAATATCCTTCACCAACCAGCAGAGCTTTTGCATCCTATATCCTCTTCTTGGCCATTTATGAGATGGGGAATGGACATAGTTGGTAAGCTTCCTAAAGCACCTGGTGGAAAAGTATTCATGCTTGCTATGACTGATTACTTCTCCAAGTGGATAGAGGCTGAAGCCTTTGCTCAAGTCAGAGAAAAAGAAGTTATATCCTTTATTAAAAGAAACATTATTACTAGATTTGGTATCCCTTCTGAAATTGTTTGTGATAATGGATCCCAATTTATTGGGAATAGAACTACTAACTTTTGTGACAGCTGGGGGATTAAGATGATAACATCAACACCAGTCCACCCACAAGCTAATGGTCAGGCAGAATCATCCAACAAGATCATCATCAACAATTTAAAGAAGAAGCTTGGATCCAAGAAAGGAAAATGGGCAAAAGAACTACCATATGTACTATGGGCTGATATGACAACTCCCAAGAATGCCACTGGCCAAACTCCATTTTCTTTGGTATTTGGGGCAGAATCAGTGATCCCTACAGAGATGGTAGTTCCTACTGCAAGAACAAGCATTCGTGATCCTGAAGAAAATGCTGAAAACTTGATTCAAGATTTGGATACTATAGAAGAACTCAGGGATTTGGCAAGGATAAGGATGGCCAGTTATCAATAAAGGATGGCTGGAGCTTACAACAAAAATGTCAGGATCAGGAAATTCCAAGTTGGTGATATGGTGTTAAGGAAAGCATTTCAAAATACCACCAATCCTGCTGATGGAAAGCTAGCACCAAAGTGGGAAGGCCCCTATTTGATTGAAGCTGAAGCAGGAAAGGGGGCATATCGATTGCTAACAATGGAAGGTGATTTGCTACCAAGAGCTTGGAATGCTGTCCATTTGAAGAAATACTTCATGTGATAAGGATCCATGATCCTTACATGACAAGTATACTTGAAGGATCCTTATAGGACAGATGATCCTCATTTTGGTAATGATCTAATCTCAAACTATTTCATTTTTTAATTATCCTATATAAGGATAAGGATCCTGTATCCTTTATCCTCCTTTCACTTGATTCTGAGTTTTGAAGGTTCAGGTATCCTTAACTAAGGATTGAGTATCCACAGAAGTATCCAGTTAGTTGGGCTTGACCCCAGTTATTTGGGCTTGACCCTAGTTATTTGGGCTTGACCCCAGTTATTTGGGCTAGTCCCCAGTTTGGGCATGTCCCCAGTTTCGCCAGTAGCGCACGATGATCCTGGTATAGTTCATGGCAATGGGACCAGTACTCGCTTTAGGGGCTGACAATTTCATTGTACTGGCTATATTCAGGATCCTACGTATAATGGTAGACGTACCATACATCCGTTCCTAAGGTTTCTAACGTTTTCATGTTAGCTAAGGTTTTGGCATTTTCATGTCACTAAGTTTGGATAGTCGCCAGTGAGGGCCATACTCCAGTTTACACACGATCCTTTGGGCTTGTCCCCAGTTATCCTTTGGGCTTGTCCCCAGTATATTGGGCTTGTCCCCAGAATTGTTGGGCTTGTCCCCAGTTACTAACTCTTATCTTATATTGGCTTAGTCCCAAGTTGTATCCTATTTCAGGTTTTTGGAGATAAACGACCAAGGATCCTTGATCCTTACCTTATACTAAGGTTTGTCTTTTGGTTATTCTGATTATAAGTGTTAAAGGTTAGGATCCTAACTTGGATTCTCAGGTATGATCCTTAACTATTTTGATTGTATTCATTATTCATTTGAGTGACCCTTATCCTTTGACAACTGAACTTATGATCCTTAAACTATATTACTTTTCAGAACTTACCGACTAAAGGATATGTTATTCTTGATTATATTCTAAACTCTTTGAAGATATTTAAACAAAATGTATATCACAACAATTGAAAAGTAAAGTCTTTACAAGGATAACAACATGGGAAATAGCCAGAAAGTTAAAGTTATTTTATTCACAAAACATTAGACCCTTCAAGGTTGTCAAAATTGCCAACCCACGTTTCTACCAGCAAAACGTGGCCCGTCCACATGGGTTGGCAAAGGGTGTCCATTGTTAACAGGTCTAGAAAGTGCAGGAATTAAAAGATGGCAGGATCACAATGGCTTCATCCCCCAAACAGAGGATCCCTCCACCATTTGTAATCCTACCTATTGTTCAAAGGATCCATGATCCTTAACCCTAATTACTATTGTTCAAATACAACCCAAGATTGTTTCAAAACACCATAACCAAAATAAAACTACCAAGTCCTAAAAAATGGGCGCCGGCCGCGTCTAGAAATGTCCATCATCGCCCATTTCAGCAGCTCAAACCTTGGCTGCATCACCACCAGCATCATCAGCATCAGCCTGATCCTTACCACTTCCACTCGCCTCGATTGCCAAGACCTCACCAGCCTCTTCTTCATCGTCCAGCTCAGCCAACCTAGCCTTCCAGCCCTCTATGTCCCAATTGCTCTTATCAAAGTCAGGATCTTGAGCTTCTTGGGCCATCTGCAACTTGGTTTTGTACATAGCAATGGCAGCGGAGACTTTGGCATCATTGGTGATTTCATTCTTCTCCTGGTCAGCAGTGATATGAGCCAGGACAAGTTCCCTCTTCACCAGATTGACATCATTTTCAAGGGAGGCAATCTTCTGATCCTTGAACAGCATCATCTTTTGGAGATCCAGGCACTTTAGCTCAACGTCTTCAACATTGCCTACGTAGTCCTCGATTTCAGCAAATTTCTGCAAAAAGACAATATAAAGCTTAGGATAACATGAACCTCAAATGGGCAGGATAACTAAGCTAGGTCAGTGATCCTTACATCAGCAAAGTACTCAAGGAACTGATGGCGGATCAGAGGCAGGCCTTCAAGGGTGTCGGTAGTCTTCCTTTTCTTGCCACCCTTGACCTTAGAAGTGGTTGCCTTGGGGATCGTGACAGTTGGACTGGCAGCAAGCTTCTTCTTTGAGGATCGGACAGTGTTAAGGTCAGTGACATTGAATTTGGAGGCAGATCTTGAAGATTTTCCAGCACCTACACATCCAAAATAAATAAGTATCCTTATTTCATTTTAATTTAAGCATTTAATTACATATAAACATGGATACTTACTCGACATAGTGACAGAACCTGAGGATAATTCTTGAGAATCATGGGTATTTGCTTGAAATGATCTTATTGCAGGATCAAGTCTCTGGAAAGCAGCAAGCCTTTCCTTCGTGGCAGGTGTTGTAATCAGGTGTGCAACAGTAATAGCTGCAAAATAGACACAAAAGGATGTTAGTGATCCTCAGCGGAAACAAGTTTATCCTGTGATCCTTCTTAGGATCCTCTATCCTACCATGGGTGGTCCATTTTCTAGGCAGATCCTTTCCATCAGGGATAGAATCCCTCTGACAAAGAAGAATCATCGTTTCCAGTTGGTGTCATTCTTAGTGGCTTTGAAGATGGGGTGTTCTTCACCAGGTTTATGTTTGAGTAGATATCGGTGAGATCCATGGCTCACAAAGTCATACATCTCTGCAAGCTCCGACATTCCCAGATCAATACCTTCACGCTCAATGATTCTTTCAAGGGTATACAAGACCCTCCAGATCATTGGCATTGCTTGGATGTAGGAGATGCCGGTGAGAGAGAAGAAGGATTGGGTGAAGTCAGGAAAAGGGTATGAGTATCCTATCGTAAATGGAGTGACCGGAAAAGCTACCCATGTTTCAGAAACAAAGTCACTTAGAACGGTGGGATCAAATGGTTTGAAAATGGTGTTTGCCGGAAAGCAATGTCGGATCCTGTCTATCTGCGGATCAGTAAAGCAGCATCGTTCCTTCACAGAATCGTTGATGATTCCCTGGCTTTTTAGAGGACTGTCCTTACGGTGATCCTTAGCCGGCGAAGATCTCAACATCATCTTGATCGCAGATAAAGATAAAGAAAGAAGGAACAGAGAAAGAAGATGAAGAGAGAAAGGAGAGAGAAGTACCTGATCGGATCTTCGAATGAGGATTTAAAGGATGAAACGCACGAATTTAAATGCTTCATAATCCTTATCTCTAACCTGAATTTATAATCATGATTTTGCAGGATTGTCACTTCAATGACGTCAGAATTGGCAACGGATAGTTCGATTACAACGGCTATATATCCGTTAGTTGGTTACGGATAAGAACGAGAAAATATAACTCGTTATTTTACATTTTACTCCTTATATTTTGGGGGCAATTGTTAGGGGAAGATTTTCCAATGATCAGTGATCCTCAATTACTGTCAGGCTTAGTGATCCTCAATTCTATTGAATTAGTGATCCTCAGAAGTTATTGTGGGATCAGGATCATGGATCATCATAGTGATCCTTACACTAACGATTGTCTACTTTGAATATGAAGTTGTTTTGCAGGAGTACGTGCTTGGACATGGTCTTGGCGATATTCCTGGAGCATATTCTCTTTTTATTCCGCACGTGCTTGACCATTTCGAACATTATGGAGGTCGTGGAAGACTTGCATGAAATGAGGACAGTTTGTTATCTTAGATTTTTTTCTAAATTTATAAGGGGATAGCGAGCTAAATTAGAACACTGGGCTATTTTTTGGCTAAACACACACACTCATAACTGCTCTCATCAGCTCTCGACAGTTTGCTCGGCAATTACACTCTTTTTTGCACATTACACTATAGTGATCCTTGTAACTAGCTCGCTATCATCCGAAGTTGTAATACATTTCTTATTTAATTTGAGTTGGTGATCGGTAGTTTCCATCACCCGAGGTTTTTTATGCCGGAGATCAACTCTTGATCAAGGGCTTTTTCCTCGTATAAATCATTGTGTCACTTGTTAATTTCATTTCTGAGTGATCCTTAGCATTGTTCATTGATTCAAGCATCACACCTCACAACAGAAAGTTTGGTTGTATTATCTTAGCTTGATTTTTGACCAAAACAGTTTCCATCACCCGAGGTTTTTTATGCTGGAGATCAACACTTGATCAAGGGCTTTTTCCTCGTATAAATCATTGTGTCACTTGTACATTACATTTCTGAGTGATCCTTCATATTGTTCATTGATTCAAGCATCACACCTCACAACAGAAAGTTTGGTTGCATTATCTTAGCTTGACTTTTGACCAAAACACAATTATCCTGTTAAAAATGTACTTAGGAAACCCGAGATGTCAGGCAGGATGGCCAAATGGTCAGTGAAGTTGAGTGCTTATGACTTAGTGTATGAACCTAGGAATGCCATAAAATCGCTGGCTCTAGCTGACTTTGTGGCTGATTTCAGTAGTGACATTCAGGATGAAGTACACCTAGAAGTCCAGCAGTTAGGAGAATCCTCAGGATCTTGGACATTATATCCTTGTTAGGGGTGGATTTCTAAATGATCAGTGATCCTCAATCGCTGTTGGGCTTAGTGATCCTTACTTCTCTTTGAATTGGTGATCCTCTGAAGTATTTCAGGATCAGGATCATGGATCATCATAAGGATCCTTGTACTAACGGTTGTCTACTTTGAATTCGAAATTGTTTTGCAGGAGTATCAACTTGGACTTGGTCTTGGCGATATTCCTGGAGCATATTCTATGTTTATTCCGCACGTGCTTGGCCAAAAGTGGACGTTATGGAGTCGTGGAGGACTTGCACCATTTGCGGAATGTTAGTTAGTGTAGATATTTTCCATTTTTAAAGGGGTAGCGAGCTAATTAGAAAACACTTGGCTATTTTTGGCTACACACACACTCTTACAACTGCTCTCACCAGCTCTCGTTAACTCACTTGGCGATTACACACTTTTTTACACAATACACTATAGTGATCCTTGTACTTAGCTCGCTATCATCCGAAGTTGTAATACATTTCTTGTTTAATTTGAGTTGGTGATCGGTAGTTTCCATCACCCGAGGTTTTTTATGCCGGAGATCATTCATTGATCAAGGGCTTTTTCCTCGTATAAATCTTTGTGTCACTTGTTCTTTTCATTTCTGAGTGATCCTTATTGTTGTTCATCAATTCAAGCATCATACCTCACAACAGAAAGTTTGGTTACATTGTCATTGCTTGATTTTTGACCAAAATAGTTTGGCGCCCACCGTGGCGCAATTGGTGCTTCATTCCTAAAAAGATCTGTATTTTTGTGGTCATTTCGGTTCGTTACAACCAAGCAGATGGCTTCCTCAGCGAAGAATACTTCAAGTTTGATGCCCTCATTCAGTTCTTCACAAGGCGTTCCTCCCTTGCCTCCACCACCTTCTGGATCCCAGAAGAATGCTGAGAATGCTGCGAAGAAACAAACCCCCATTTTCCAAAAACCACCAACTTCTTCTGTTTCAACTAATCCTACTACTAATGATCTTTATGCTCTGATTTTACAGATGAGGAATCATGCACAAGAGCAGGACAAAACCAACGAAAGGATCCTCCGGGAGATCGATGAGATCAAAAAAGAGAAGAAATCAGTGGAGGATCACTCCCCTCTAATGCCAAGATCGCTAAACTTTGACACTCCAGTCATAACTTCCCAACACTCAGCGGTTCCGGAAGTACAATACTTGGGTGAATTACCAGGAAGGCGTTATGGAACAGCAACTATGAGTCAGGCGTTTGGTTCTCACTTCCAGCCTCAAGGATCCTCTTCTCAGCGTTAGGGATACTTCACGTCAGGAGGATATTCAGGAATGCATGCAGTACAAGGATCCTCCCAGGTCCAAGGATCCTCCCAGATCCAAGGATCCTCCCTTGTCCCAGGATCCTCTCTGGTCCCAGGATCCTCTCTGGTACCAGGATCCTTTCAGGTCCAAGGATCATCTCAACTTCAAGGATCCAACGTCCTTCAGGATCAAGGATTCTTGAGAAGTATGCAGCCTCAGAGCTCGGACGTTCATCAAGGAGACTTCATACCAATGCAGACCATTGCTCCCTCTGGTCCTTCAATCATGCCAGAGTCTCGACAATATGGATTCACATCCGCAATTCCAAACACGAATCCTGTGGGAGGTAACATTTTTAATAATTCATATAACACTAACCATGGCTTAATGCAGGATACAGGTATCAATCAGGCCATGGCCAGGGAGCTACAGAAGCTTAAGGATATGATATCCAGTGTACCAGGAGTGGTTAAACCCATTCCTGAAATTGCAGACGGTAGCCATAGGATATCTCGTTTTACACCACCCTTATGTGATGCTGAGATACCCAAGAGGTTCCAGATACCATCTATGAAGCTGTATGATGGTTCAACGGATCCAGAAGAGCATGTAGCTCAGTACAGGGAGAGGATGGAGATCAATCCAATTCCTGAAAGGTTGAAAGAAGCATGTCTATGAAAGGGATTTGGATCCACACTTACTGGATCTGCTCTTAAATGGCTGCTAAGTCTTCCCCCTTACTCTATTACTTCATTTGCTAATCTAGTTAATTTGTTTAATAGTCAATTCTCTTGTAGTAGGAAATTTGAACGATTAACTAGTGACCTATATAGGGTAACACAAGGTCAAAATGAATCACTTAGAGATTATATCACTAAGTTTAGTAAAGAATCCTTAGATATTCCTAGTTTGGATATTGCTACGGCTGTAGAAGCCTTTAAAATGGGATTGCTTAGGGATTCATTATTCTATGATGATCTTGTTATGACACCTTGCAGGAATCTTGATGAAGTAAGAACCAGGGCCCTTAGGTTCATCCGCCTAGAGGATGACAAAAGGATCCAGGATAAACTGACAGGATCCTCAAAACAGGATAAACAAGGATCCTACTTCAGGAACAACAAATCCAAGTCCTACAACAGATCTGATAACCAGAATGTGCATGCAGTGGAACAAGAAGAGGATGATGAGGACTATCCTCCTATTTCTGAATACTGTTTTTCTATTGATAACAATGAACTAATCCTTGCAATGCAGAATCTAGGTGAGAAAGCTAGGTGGCCAAGGAAGAGTGATAAACCAGCTGCTACAAAGGATAAGTCCAAGTGGTGTGCATATCATGAGGATTTTGGGCATCTCACTGAAGAGTGTATTGCACTGAGAAAGGAAATTGGTTACTTGTTGAGCAAGGGGCATTTGAAGGAACTCTTGGGACGGAAGAAATCAAGGACCCAGGATCCTGAAAGGATCCCAGAAAGGGCTCCTGCCCCTCCAGCAGATGCACAAGTCATAAATTTCATATCCGGTGGATCAGATATCTGTGGTACCTCCTTTTCAGCAGCAAAAAGACATGCTAAGGAAACCAAGATGGATAATGGAGACAGACCCGTCCAGACCTCCGTTGTTACCCAGGATAAAATCATAACTTTTAATGAGGATGATCGTGTTGACGTCCAGGATCCTCATCATGATGGTCTTGTAATTACATTATTTATTTCTAACCACTTTGTTCGCAGGATCCTTATAGACGGAGGAAGCTCTGTGAACATCATTCAGCTTGATGTCCTCAAGAAGATGAATATCCCAGAGTCTGATATTATCCCAAGATCCTTAGTACTTGTGGGATTCAGTGGAGAAACTAAGAATACATTGGGGGACATCAAACTCCCAATCTATATTGAAGGATTGCATTCTTATCAAAAGTTTTGTGTTATAGATTGTTTATCATGTTGTAATGTTATCCTTGGCAGGCCATGGATACATGACATGAAGGCAGTCCCATCCACCTATCATCAATGTGTAAAGCTTCCAAGTCCTTGGGGAGTGGTGAAAATTGAGAGTGATCAACAGGAGGCTAAAAATTGCTATACCTCATCAATGAAGCCAGCCTCAAGACCAAGGGAGCAATAGCAATTAAAGTATCCTTCAAGAGATGTCTTGGAGGCTAGAGAACAGGATTTGAAAGAAATCTTCATGGATCCTGATGATCCTGAATCCAAGATCTTCATAGGATCAGGGATCCTTAGCGATATTGAACAGGAGCTAGTATCCTTCCTCAAAAGAAGGAAAACCACCTTTGCCTGGAAACATGAGGATATGACAGGTATATCTAAAGATATAATTACTCATAAACTTGGCATTGACAGGTCATTCAAGCCAATTCATCAAAAGAGGAGGAAGTTTGCACCTGAAAGGAATGCTATTATCCAGGAAGAGGTAGATAAGCTACTTCGGGCAGGTATGATAAGAGAGGTTAAGTATCCAAGATGGTTAGCCAATGTGGTTGTTGTTCAAAAGAAAAATGGAAAGTGGAGGGTATGTGTCGATTTTACAGATTTAAACAAGGCATGTCCCAAGGATCCTTTCCCATTACCCCACATTGACTCCATGGTGGATGCTACCGCGGGTCATGAGTTGTTGACTTTTATGGATGCTTCATCTGGATTTCAACAAATTCAGATGGAACCATCTGATCAAGAGGATACAGCCTTTATGACCCCAACTGGTATATACTGTTATATTGCTATGCCATTTGGATTAAGGAATGCAGGTGCTACTTATCAAAGGCTAGTCAATATGATGTTCAAGGAACAAATTGGACACACTATGGAAGTCTATATAGATGACATGGTGGTTAAGTCCAAGAAAGCTGAGGATCACCTTAAAGACTTGGAGGAAGCTTTCGATATCCTTGATAAATTTAATATGAAACTTAATCCTTCCAAGTGTCATTTTGGTGTTAAGGCAAGTAAATTCTTAGGCTATATGGTGACAAAGAGGGGCATTGAAGCAAGTCCAGAGCAAATCAAGGCTATTGTGAATATCAAGTCACCTGCCAATGCTAAGGATGTGCAAAGACTAACAGGCAGGATCGCAGCCATGAACAGATTCATATCCAAATCCTCAGAAAAGTGCAAGGAGTTCTATGACATGCTGAGGAAGAACAAGAAATTTGAATGGACTGAGAAGCATGAAAGTGCCCTTAAAGCTCTTAAGGATTACCTATCCTCAGCCCCAGCCTTGATGAAACCAGAAAAGGGAGATGTGTTATCCTTATACTTGGCGGTATCCTCAAAAGCAGTAAGTACGGTCCTTGTTAAGGATCACCAAGGTACACAACATCCTGTAAATTATGTAAGTAAAAGCTTACTTGATGCTGAATCCAGGTATTCACATTTAGAAAAACTTATCCTTGCATTAATTATGGCATCTACTAAATTAAGACATTATTTTGAGACTCATGCCATTATTGTTAAAACTAATTTCCCAATTAAGAATGTTCTCAGGAAACCTGAAATGTCAGGAAGGATGGCTAAGTGGGCAGTGAAGCTGAGTGCATATGATATAAGATATGAACCAAGGACTGCCATCAAATCCCAAGCCATAGTTGACTTTGTGGCAGATTTTAGTAGTGATTTGCAAAAGGAAGCTGAGTTAGAAGTCCAACAGCTTGAAGAAACTAAGGATCCTTGGATACTCTTCACTGATGGAGCCTCTAATGTAAAGGGAACAGGACTTGGAATACTACTAAAATCGCCACAGGGGGACATAATACCCCACTCCATAGCTTGTGAATTTCAAACTACCAACAATGAGGCTGAGTATGAAGCCTTGATAGCTGGTTTGCAAATTGCAAAGCATATGAGGATCAGGTATCTTGAGGTACGTGTAGATTCTTTATTGATCACTAATCATTTTAATGGATCCTTTGCTGTTAAAGATGAAAAGCTAATCAAATATTTGGAGATAGTCAAAGAATTGGCACTCTCTTTTGTATCCTTTAGTTTGACACAGGTACAAAGGGAAGAGAATGCAGAAGCTGATGCATTAGCCAATCTAGGATCATCTTTGAAGATTCCTTCGGATATCAAGATCCCTATTATCCATATCCTGACCCCTGCTATCGAGGATCATGTAGCTATGGAGATAGGAGAAGATTCTGCAGTCATTCCTAGTGATGATACTCAGTCTCATTCAGGATCATGGATCCTCCCAATCATGAGATACATACAACATGGAGAGATCCCTACAGGAGAAAACCCTAGGGCTTTCAAAATTAAGGTATCTCAATTTACAATATTGAATAATATGTTGTATAAACGATCTCTTGCAGGACCATATCTAAGATGCATTGAGGATCCTGAAATCCAAGAAGTCCTAAAAGATTTCCATGAAGGAGATTGTGGAAACCACACTAGGGGCAGGGCATTATTCTCAAGGATCCTGAGGACAGGATACTATTGGCCCACTATGAAGAAGGATGCTGTGGAGTATGCCAAGAAGTGTGATCCTTGTCAGAGGCATAGTAATATCCTTCACCAACCAGCAGAGCTCTTGCATCCTATATCCTCTTCCTGGCCATTCATGAGATGGGGAATGGATATAGTTGGAAAGCTTCCTAAGGCACCTGGTGGAAAAGTATTCATGCTTGCTACGACTGATTACTTCTCTTAGTGGATAGAGGCTGAAGCCTTTGCTAAAGTCAGAGAAAAGGAAGTTATATCCTTTATTAAAAGAAACATTATTACTAGATTAGGTATCCCTTCTGAGATTATTTGTGATAATGGATCCCAATTTATTGGGAATAGAACCACTAACTTTTGTGACAGTTGGGGGATTAAGATGATAACATCAACACCAGTCCACCCACAAGCTAATGGTCAGGCAGAATCATCCAACAAGATCATCATCAACAATTTGAAGAAGAAGCTTGGATCCAAGAAAGGAAAATGGGTAGAAGAACTACCTTATGTGCTTTGGGCTGATAGGACAACTCCCAAGAAAGCTACAGGCCAAACTCCATTTTCTTTAGTATTTGGGGCAGAATCAGTGATCCCTACAGAGATGGTGGTTCCAACTGCAAGAACAAGCATTCGTGATCCTAAAGAAAATGCCGAAAACTTGGTTCAAGACCTGGATACTATAGAAGAAATCAGGGACTTGGCAAGGATAAGGATGGCCATTTATCAACAAAGGATGGCTGGAGCTTACAACAAAAATGTCAGGATCAGGAAATTCCAAGTTGGTGATATGGTGTTAAGGAAAGCATTTCAGAATACCACCAATCCTGTTGATGGAAAGCTATCACCAAAGTGGGAAGGCCCCTATTTGATTGAAGCTCAAGCAGGAAAGGGGGCATATCGATTGCTAACAATGGAAGGTGATTTGCTACCAAGGGCTTGGAATGCTGTCCATTTGAAGAAATACTTTATGTGACAAGGATCCATGATCCTTACCTGACCAGTATCCTTGAAGGATCCTTACAGAACGGATGATCCTCATCTTGGTAATCTTCTAATCTCAAACTATTTCATTCTTTTATTCTCTTATATAGGGATAAGGATCCTGCAAACTTTATCCTCCTTTCACTTGATTCTGAGTTTTAAAGGTTCAGGTATCCTTAACAAAGGAATGAGTATCCACAGAAGTATCCAGTTATTTGGGCTTGACCCCAGTTATTTGGGCTAGTCCCCAGTTTGGGCCTGTCCCCAGTTTCGCCAGTAGCGCACGATGATCCTGGTATAGTTCATGGCAATGGGACCAGTACCCGCTTTAGGGGCTGACAATTTCATTGTGCTGGCTATATTCAGGATCCTACGTATAATGGTAGACGTACCATACATCCGTTCCTAAGGTTTCTAACGTTTTCACGTTAAGTAAGGTTTTGGCATTTCATGTCACTAAGTTTGGATAGTCGCCAGTGAGGGCCATACTCCAGTTTACATATGATCCTTTGGGCTTGTCCCCAGTTATCCTTGGGCTTGTCCCCAGTTATCCTTGGGCTTGTCCCCAGTTATCCTTGGGCTTATCCCCAGTTATCCTTTGGGCTTGTCCCCAGTATATTGGGCTTGTCCCCAAAATTGTTGGGCTTGTCCCCAGTTACTAACTTTCATCTTATATTGGCTTAGTCCCAAGTTATATCCTATTTCAGGTTTTTGAAGCTAAATGACCAAGGATCCTTGATCCTTACCTTCTACTAAGGTTTGTCCTTTGGGTTATCCTGATCATAAGTGTTAAAGGTTAGGATCCTAACTTGGATTCTCAGGTATGATCCTTAACTATTTTGATTTCATTCATTATTTATCTAATTGACTCTTACCCTTTGACAACTGAACTTATGATCCTTAAGCTATGTTACTTTTCAGAACTTGTCAATTATGTGATATGTGATCCTTGATCATATCCTTAACTTCTAGGGGATATTTCTTAAATTTTTTCTTTACTTGACAATGTATAAACAACATGAACATCACAACAAGCTGAAAAATAAAATACCAATAAGGGTATCAACACAGGATAAGCCAAAAAGTTAAAGTTATTTTATTCACAAAAGATTAAACCCTTTTAAGGTTGTCAAAATTGTCAACCCACGTTTCTACCAGCAAAACGTGGCCCGTCCACATGGGTTGGAAAAGGATGTCCATTGTTCATAGGTCTAACAAGTGCAGGAAATTAAAGACGGAAGGATAACGAGTGGCTTCATCCCCCAAACTGAGGATCCATCCACCACCCATTATCGTACCTATTGTTCAAAGGATCATCCATGATCCTCAAACCTAATTACTATTGTTTAAGTACAGACCAACCATTGTTCATCAAAACATCATCAAAATAAAAACCATAATTGTTTTGGTCAAAAATTACCGAAGCAATTAAGTGATCAAATTAGTTAAGTGAGGTAGTGTGCTAAAAAGTGTGTTAAAAATATACTGGTTAAGTTGCTTGGAAAAACAGTATTCAGGATACGGCTCAGGATATTGAGCTGTATCTATGATCAAACAATGAGCAAAAAAGTAAAGGTGGACACGAGATGTACGAGGAAAGCCCTTGATCAATCTAGATCGCCGGCACAAAACCTCGGGAGCTGACAATCGCAGCTGCCTTGTTCTTCTATTGCTTTAAATATCAGGATACAGTGCAGGATGTGGTGCGGATCAACTAGGTGTTACAATGTAATTTGATTACAAGTGTTTGTGTGTAGTGACTGCTGAAAGCTAGAGAGCAAAAGTGTTTGAGAGTGTGTGAAAGTTTCGTTGTGCCTTAATCTGATCCGCCCCCATCTATTTATAGTAAAACAAATGTAACAAACTATCCTAAATAATCGGGATCCAGCGAATATTCCTCAGTCGAACGTTGTAGACCTAGTCTTTCGGGTTCAACGTCTCTCCCATAACAAATACGCCCGAGTCTTGAGGAGATGAAGTCCATTTGACCGTTGGCAAGTCCCAGTCTTTAACCTGCACGTGATTAATTCGATCAACCTCAGGATATCGCCCAAGATGTTAGCAATATCCTCGTCCAGCATCCTGGTCACAAATAAACAATAAAAAGCAGGATATTGGTCAAGATATGTATGCTTAGAAAATGACCCATAACAATTGTCCCCAAATATATCGGTTGGTATACCAATCCAACGGATATATTTTAAAAGTTTTATCCCGTAATTCAAGGCATTTAAAACGAAACGACGGTCAAGATCACATCATAACCTCCAACGCGCTTTTAGCTCAATGGAGATCCACAATGCCCCTATATCTTCTCTCTTCTTGTTTGAAAAGCAGATATCTCCAACAGAGTCTCCAGGTAATTCCCCATTTCTCATTCACTTTCTATCAATTTTTCTTGCCTTATTCGTAATGGCTGCCGAGACCTTCACTCAGCAGAATCTTCTCAAAAATCCTGAAAAGGAGGTCTGCGCTTTTGACAATGCAGACATTGCGGCTTTGAGAGCTTCCGGTGCTTTCCCTGATAACACGGTCTTTAGATCGTTCGATCGGTCAATTCGATCGGATGTTTCTTCCACAGATTGGGTCTGCTTTCCAGCATACCCTTTTTCGCTGGGTCTTCGATACCCCTTTCCCGAATTCATGATGCAATTTTTCCGAATCACCGGCATCTCTTTTGCTCAAACCATGCCCATGGTTTGGAGAGTATTAATCGTACTTAACCAAATCAAAAACCTTCACTGCCCCGACCTCTGCATCGAGGATCTGCCTATTGCTTATCGCCTCCGATCCCACGGCTCTAGCCGGTTTTTGCTTTTCTCGACTTCTAGCAAACCCCTTATTCTTAAAGCCACCAAAAACGAAGATGGACGGCAACGCAAATTTTTCTTCGTCAAACGAGACTCCATTGACGAGGGTGCTAACCTTCCGGTGGAGTGGTTAACCACCGGTAGGATTGTGAACGTTCACACGTACCTTTAAATTTTTATCTTTTCCTAATATCCTTCTTTTTGATTCCTTTGCAGTAAATTTCAAGGAAGTAGCTCCCCCTACTGCAGAATCAGAGAAAAGAATCAAGACTGTTTACCAATTACATGCAATAGACAGGAGTTTTACTACACACGTCCCGAGTTCCAGTCAATACTCGTCATCTGAAATGTCTGGTAAGGATTACTTTTAAAATAGTTAGTTAGTATAGCATAATAGAATGAAGAGTAATAATAATGTAAAACTTTTTCCTTTATGTAGCACCGGCCAAGATCCCTGAAGTCTTTGACCTCGACGAGTTGGACAGTTATTCTGATCAGGTTCAGATCAAGAAGGAACCTAGTCCCAAGGCCACAGCCTCATCCAAACCCAGCAGTTCCAAAGCTATCGTAACTACCAAACCTTCTCCGGCTACCAGGCCCTGAAGTTCAAGTTCCCGTAAAAGGAAAGAGCCTGACTCCCCCGTCATTTCTGATACATTTCCCTATGAGAATTATGGGTTCATCGAAGCAAGCGGGTTTATGACTTCCTTTCTCAACCAGGTTGGTATTCTTGAACCATATCCTACAGCTTATATCATTTAGAAGTATCTATTAGAATCAATACATGTCCTCCTATTTTTGCAGGGTCTTGAGCGTCTGGTTCATCTGTATCAGGAATCCTGCGGGCTCAACAAGACGCTTGAATCTAAATTAAAGAAAGCTGAAGTCACGATCTCCGACCAAGGCATGATTGCATCCGCTAAATCTCGTCATTATGAGGAGAAATTCAAGGCTATGACTCAAGAACATCAGACTGCTCTCAACAAAGCTACTCTCCAAGCCCAGGCCGATCTTGACGCTGCCCACGCACAACATGAACGGGATATGGTCAGCTACCGGGAAAGCCTTAAGAGTTCTGTCATCACTTCTCTCCTCCAGGCCAGGTTGAAAATGGCCCAAGAAGCTAAAGCACTAGGCTTTGAATGCCCTTCTTGGGACGTCGGCGCCTGGGAAACAAAGCTAAAGAACCTCAGCGGCACTTCTACCAAACCAGCTACCGAAGGATCCTCCAAAGCAGCTGAAAATGCCATTGATGCCGAGAAGAATGCCGAAGCGGATTCTGAGACGGATGCTGCTGAAATTACCGCGAACAAAGAAGGCACTGCCCCCTAAAATTTATTTCCTTTTGTCTGAACAATTTTATGTCTTATGGACAATTTTTATTTCCTGCATTAGAACAATTTGATAACCGAAGACGGATGGGTCCTGGGTTTTAGGATGAAGCCTTTGGTTATCAGCTAGTACCGTTTATTTCCAGTAATTTCATCTTTCATTTTTCTTGCTATCACTTTCTGTCTTTCTTATTATAGACCTTAGTTTTGCAAAATATAGTTAGTGATATATTACCAAAACTTTTATTAATTCAACCACCTTTAGAGAAAACTAAAAGATAGTCCATTTTAAAACCTATTATGACGATACTTGCTTAATTAAAGTTTCAAACTAGTACCAGTTTCATATATCTTAATCAAATATCCTGAAAAGTATTTTGAAAATATATTTTGAGAATATATCCCGAAAATTTATCCTAATCGGGATGTTTAACCTTTTACCAAACATAGTATTGTCAAAAACTTAAATGATGTTTACAAAGGAAAGATCATACCAGGAATAGGGTATAACCCTATTATCAAACCTCAATCCCTTTGCAACTCTTCCAATGAAGATGTCCCCTGTCTGAGACACTAAGTGCATTAGTTCCGAGCCTTATCCTTTGAGCTTTACACCATTGCCTTAGTAGGAATGTCCCCTGTGTACAATGTCTTCAAATACTTAGAAATCTTCTGGATATCAGTTCCCATTGTATAGACAATTTTTCATGTTACAGGGGTAAAACCCAAGAATGTACTGGAGATAAATCCCTTGAATTCTGGGGGAAATCCCAAATTTTCGTGCGCTACAGGCGGGAGTGTATAAACTCCAAGACTTAGAAAGGTGAAAACCTTTAAACGTTAGAGAGTATGAAAATACCCTTCCGTGAGAGAGGGTGATCAATCCTCATATACCTTCAGAATCCAGGATATAGCCAACAGTAACGAAATTGTCAGCCACTTTTACATGAACTGGTCCCGCTACCTTGAACTATACCTAGATAACTTGCGCTCCAGGCAAGGTGTTTAAACCCAATTCGAAAGAAAGGTGAATACCTTTAAACCTTTGAAGGGATGAAGATCCCTTAAACGTGAGAGAGGGGGCCAATCCTCTAATCTTTCGATTTATCCTGAGTGCATATCCTGGAGCTATATCCTGAAGCATATGCTGCAAAACAACTGTAAACTAAGGTGGGTGTTAGCCTGGCTAACACCCCTCCGATGCTTAAGTCAGTATTGGGTTCAAGATAATACACAAATATGTTTAAAAGAGATAGAATATATACCATTCTGAAATAGAAATTAAATTCTATTCTTACTTGAAATAGAGCTTTAAGTGTATTGCATTCCAGGATCTTGGTAACATATCCCCTTCCATATTCTTGAGTCTATATGCTCCTTTCCCTGCTTCTGACTCAACTTCATATGGTCCTTCCCATTTTGGAGCTAGCTTGCCATCGACAGGATTAGTGGTATTCTGAAAAGCCTTTCTTAACACCCAATCACCAACTCGAAATCTCCTAGTCCTTATATTCTTGTTATATGCTCTGGATATTCTTTGTTGATATGCTGCCATCCTTAGCCTTGATGCATCCCTTTTTTCATCTATAGTATCCAAATCTTGACATAAGGCCTCAGGATTCTGTTCAGGATCCTGTAGGATAGATCTTGCAGTAGGTATCGCCATTTCCGTTGGAATCATTGCTTCTGCTCCAAATACCAAGGAAAATGGGGTTTGGCCGGTTGCATTCTTTACCGTTGTCCTATCAGCCCACAAAAAAAAGGTAATTCTTCTGCCCATCTTCCTTTTTTGGCTCCAAGTCTCTTCTTTAAGTTATTTATAATTATCTTGTTCGAGGATTCTGCTTGTCCATTCGCTTGAGGATGTACCGGAGTAGACGTGATCATTTTGATTCCCCAACTCTTGCAAAAGTCAGTAGTCCTCTTGCTTATAAACTGGGACCCATTATCACAAATGATTTCAGCTGGTACCCCAAACCTGGTCAGGATATTCCTCTTTATGAAGGATACTACTTCTTGGTCTCTAACTTGGACAAATGCTTCAACTTCAACCCACTTAGAGAAATAATTCGTCATTGCTAGCATAAAGACTTTTCCTCCCGGAGCTTTTGGCAACTTCCCTACTATATCCATCCCCCATTTCATGAACGGCCAAGGGGACGCTACAGGATATAGTGGTTCAGCTGGTTGATGTAGTATGTTACTATGCCTTTGACATGCATCACACCTTCGAGCATATTCTGCAGCATCTTTCCTCATCGTTGGCCAATAATATCCTGTCCTCAATACTTTGGAGAACAATGACCTGCCCCTAGTGTGATTACCACTAATCCCCCTCATGTATATCCTGAAGTACTTCTTTGGCTTCAGGATCCTCCAAGCACCTCAAATACGGTCCTGCAAGAGATTTCTTGTATAAAACATTATTTATAATAGTGAATCGTGATACCTTCATCCTAAATTCCTTAGGATTGTCATCTCTGGGAATATGTCCTTCCTTGAGATATCTCATGATTGGAGTCATCCAGGATTCAGGATCCTTTTTAGGATACTCTGCTCCAGGATCCTGAATACCCGCTACTTCTTTATCCTGAGGATTCATTGCAGGATATAAGACATGTAATATTGGTATTTGGGTCCCTTCTGGTATCCTGATCGATGATCCCAGATTTGCTAAGGCATCTGCTTCAGCATTATCCTCTCTTGGTACCTGTTCAAGTGTAAAAACATCGAAATATCCTGCTAATTTTTTGAGAATATCAAGGTATTCGATTAATTTCTCACCCTTAACTGCATAGGATCCATTAAAATGATTAGTAATTAACAAGGAGTCGACATATACTTGCAAATTCTTGATACTCATATTCTTAGCCAACTCTAATCCTGCAATTAAAGCCTCATATTCTGCTTCATTATTAGTAGCAGGAAATTCACACCTAATAGCCTGGGGTAATATGTCCCCCTGTGGCGATTTTAGTAGTATCCCCAATCCTACTCCTCTTACATTAGATGCACCATCAGTATATAATGTCCAGGATCCTGAAGATTCTCCTAACTGTTGAACTTCTAGGTCTACCTCATCCTGAATGTCACTACTGAAATCAGCCACAAAGTCAGTTAAAGCCTGAGACTTTATGGCATTTCTAGGTTCATATACTAAATCATAAGCACTTAACTTTACTGACCACTTGGTCATCCTGCCTGACATCTCTGGTTTCCTAAGCACATTTTTGACAGGATAATTTGTTTTAACATGAATCCTATGTGTCTCAAAGTAATGTCTAAGCTTCGTTGATGCCATAACTAATGCTAGTATCAATTTTTCTAAATGAGAATACCTAGTTTCAGCATTTAACAAACTTTTACTAACATAATAAACAGGATATTGCTGACCTTCATGATCCTTTACAAGGACAGCACTTACAGCATTCCCTGATACAGCGAGGTATAGGAATAGTGGTTCACCATTTTCAGGCTTCATCAGTAGAGGTGCAGTTGAAAGATATTGCTTCAAATCCTGCAGGGCTGCTTCATGCTTCTCACCCCATTCAAATTTCTTGTTCTTCTTCAGGATATCATAAAACTCTTTGCATTTTTCTAAGGATCTTGAAATAAATCTATTTAATGTTGCCACTCTCCCTGTTAGTCGTTGAACATCTTTCATATTTGATGGTGATTTAATATCCAAGATGGCTTTGATCTGCTCCGGGCTCGCCTCTATTCCTCTTTTGGTCACCATATATCCTAGAAATTTTCCTGCCCCCACTCCAAAATGACACTTAGCAGGATTTAGCTTCATGTTATATTGGTGCAGGATATCAAATGCTCCTTTAATATCCTGGAGGTGATCCTGGGCTTTCTTTGATTTTACCACCATATCGTCGATGTATACCTCCATGGTGTCCCCCAACTTGTCTTTGAACATCATATTTACCAATCTCTGGTATGTCGCACCTGCATTTTTCAAACCAAAAGGCATAGCCGTATAACAATAAATACCTGTTGGTGTCATGAAGGCAGTATCCTCCTGGTCAGAGGGTTCCATTTGAATCTGCTGAAATCCTGAGGATGCATCCATGAAGGTCAACATTTCGTGCCCGGCAGTAGCATCCACCATTGCATCAATGTGAGGAAGAGGAAATGGGTCTTTAGGACAAGCCTTGTTCAAGTCTGTGTAGTCTACACAGACTCTTCATTTCCCATTTTTCTTCAGTACCACAACTACGTTTGCTAGCCATCTTGGAAATTTAACTTCTCTGATCATCCTGGACTTCAACAGTTTTTCCACTTCCTCTTGGATAATCGTATTCCGCTCAGGAGCAAATTTCCTTCTTTTTTGCTGAACAGGCTTGAATGATCTGTCAATTCCAAGCTTGTGAGTGATGATGTCTTTGGATATACCTGTCATATCCTCATGCTTCCATGCAAACGTTGACATCCTGCATTTCAAAAAGTTAGTTAACTATTCTTCAATATCCTGAGGGATATTGGTTCCTACGAGCACCGAGATATCAGGATTATCCTGATCCAGGATAATTTTCTTCACATCTTGCTCCGGATCCTCCACGATATCCTGGGCCCGCATCTTTAATTGCTATGCTGCACTAGGCTTGGTCGAGGATTTCATCGAGGATGAGTAACATTCTTTCGCCTCCTGCTGATCACTATCGACTTTGACAACTCCCCAAGGGGTAGGGATCTTGATGCATTGGTGATATGTTGATGGCACAGCCTTCATATCATGAATCCATGGTCTTCCCAGTATGATGTTATAGCAGGATAGAGAATCCATCACACAGAAACGTTGTATCGAGTTGACTCCTTCAACATATACTGGTAACTTTATCTCTCCCACTGTGTTCCTAGCCTCTCCACTGAACCCAACAAGCACGGTGGACTTTGAAGTGATATCCATCGGAGATACATTCATTCTCTTCAGAGTCTCTAGTTGGATTATATTGACGGAGCTGCCATTATCAACCAATATCCTGCGTACAAAATGGTTAGCCACATATAACGTTATTACCAGAGCATCATGATGAGGATCCTGAACAGTATCCCTGTCATTAGCATCAAATGTGATCACTTTGTCAGTTGTGAGGGTAGTCATCCTGACAGGTTTGTCTCCCCTTTCAGTCTTAGCTTCCTTTGCATGTCTCTTAGCCGCCGAATACGAAGTCCCACAAATATCGGATCCTCCCGAAATGAAGTTGATTATCTTGGCATCCGCGGGAGGTGAGGCTGCTCGTTCAGGATCCTTATCAGTATCCTGACCCTTATTCTTCTTTCTTCCTAAGAGATCTTTCAGATACCCCTTGCTCAGAAGATAGCTTATTTCTTTCCTTAGGGCAATGCAATCCTCAGTCACATGTCCGAAATCTTCGTGGAAGGCACACCATTTTGACTTATCTTTCCAATCAACTTTTTGTTGATTCTTTCGAGGCCACCTAGCCTTGTCTCCTAAACCCTGCATGGCATACATCAATTCAGGAATGTTAACAGAAAAGCAATATTCAGATAATTCAGGATATTCTTCAGGATCTTCGTCTTCAACAGCATTCACTTTCTTGTCATTTCTGCCATATGGCTTGGAGCGATACGGTTTATACGAGGATTCTGATTTCCTGTTGGTTGATTCGTAAGTTGAGGTGGAATTCATCCTTTCTTGCATCTTTTTGTCATCTTCCAAACGAATATATCTCAAGGCCCTGTTACGAGCTTCGTCGAGATTCCTGCAGGGATTCATTACGAGATCCTGATAAAATTGAGAATCCTTTTGTAACCCCATCTTAAAAGCCTGCACAGCTGTTGCAACATCAAGATGTGGGATATCCAAGGATTCCCGACTAAACTTGTTCACATAATCCCTCAAGGATTCCTGAGGCCCTTGAGTTATCCTGTAAAGATCACTGGTTAGTTTCTCAAAACTCTGGCTGCAAGAAAACTGACTATTAAATAAATTAACCAAATGAGCAAACGAAGTAATTGAGTGAGGAGGAACATTTAATAGCCATTTCAAGGCTGATCCTGTCAGGGTAGATCCAAAACCCTTGCACAAGCATGCTTCCTTGAGCTCCGGAGGGATAGGGTTAATCTACATTCTTTCCCTATACTGGGCAATATGCTCTTCAGGATCCGTAGTCCCATCATACAGCTTCATGTTGGGGGTTTGAAATCTTTTTGGGATTTCAGCATCACAGATAGGATATGCAAAGCGAGATATCCTGTGGCTATCTTGGGATACTTCCGGAATTGGCTGGACTACTCCAGGTACACTGGATATCATGTCCTTCAATTTCTGAAGCTCCCTAGTAAATGTTGATGTCATACCTGCATCCTGCAAAGATCCATTATTGTTAGTAGCAATATTATTATTATCTGACGCGTTACCAGTCCGTGGATTCTGGGCATATCCTGAAGCATATCCTGAGCTCCTCACAGTTGATATCCTGACCGAGGAGGGTATCTCAGGAGTATGATTCTGAGAATGGCTTGGCACGACATTCCCCCGGTTATCTTCAGTGTAAACTGCAGAATTGAAGTTCAAAGCCCTGGGCAGTATAGGAGTGACAGTTTCTTCAGCAGGTCTGCTCGAGCTAGCTTTTAAGAGTTGTATTTCTCTTAACAACATCTGGTTAGTTTCCTGTTGCTGCCTCATTTGTTCCTGCACACTTCCAAATAAGGTTAGAATTTCATCATTAGAGGCTAAAACGGGAGCAGATCCCTGAACACTGCGAGTAGGGATAATATCCTGAGGTTGTGAAGAGGCTGGCATCCTTAGAGGAGGCGGTGGAAGCACCGAACCGGTGGCAGCAGAAGTCATAGCAGATACAGTGGAGGAGCTCATGTTTGATCTTGAGGCCATTGTAAACAATGTGGCAAAAAGTTTTGAAAATAGAAAACCGATTAACGATTTCACAAAGATTTTTAGTAAAGAGAGAACCACTTGCCCCACGGTGGGCGCCAAATTGTTTTGGTCAAAAATTACCGAAGCAATTAAGTGATCCAATTAGTTAAGTGAGGTAGTGTGCTAAACAGTGTGTTAAAAATATACTGGTTAAGTTGCTTGGAAAAACAGTATTCAGGATACGGCTCAGGATATTGAGCTGTATCTATGATCAAACAATGAGCAAAAAAGTAAAGGTGGACACGAGATGTACGAGGAAAGCCCTTGATCAATCTAGATCGCCGGCACAAAACCTCGGGAGCTGACAATCGCAGCTGCCTTGTTCTTCTATTGCTTTAAATATCAGGATACAGTGCAGGATGTGGTGCGGATCAACTAGGTGTTACAATGTAATTTGATTACAAGTGTTTGTGTGTAGTGACTGCTGAAAGCTAGAGAGCAAAAGTGTTTGAGAGTGTGTGAAAGTTTCGTTGTGCCTTAATCTGATCCGCCCCCATCTATTTATAGTAAAACAAATGTAACAAACTATCCTAAATAACCGGGATCCAGCGAATATTCCTCAGTCGAACGTTGTAGACCTAGTCTTTCGGGTTCAACGTCTCTCCCATAACAAATACGCCCGAGTCTTGAGGAGATGAAGTCCATTTGACCGTTGGCAAGTCCCAGTCTTTAACCTGCACGTGATTAATTCGATCAACCTCAGGATATCGCCCAAGATGTTAGCAATATCCTCGTCCAGCATCCTGGTCACAAATAAACAATAAAAATCAGGATATTGGTCAAGATATGTATGCTTAGAAAATGACCCATAACAATAACCAAACTAAAAAATGGGCTCCGGCTACGTCTAGAAATGTCCTTCATCGCCCATTCCTGCAGCCTATGCCTTCGCTGCATCACCATCTCCTCCAGCTTCCATATCCTTCACCTGATCCTTGCCACTGCCACTAGCTTCGATTGCCAAAACCTCATCAGCCTCATCCTCGTCCTCCAACTCAGCCAGCCTGGCCTTCCAGCCTTCCACGTCCCAGTTGCTCCTATCAAAGGCAGGATCCTGAGCTTCTTGGGCCATCTGTAGCTTGGTCTTGTACATGGCAATGGCAGCGGAGACCTTGGCATCCTCTGTGATCTCGTGCTTCTCATAATCAACATTGATCAGGATTGCAGCTGTCTGAGCTTTGGCATCATTGAGATCCTTTTCAAGGGAAGCAATCTTGTGATCCTTGAGCACCGCCACCTTTTGAAGATCAGAGTATTTCTCCTCAAGCTCCTCAACATTTCCAACATAGTCCTCGATCTCAGCAAATTTCTACAAAGAAGACAATGTAAAGATTAGAGTCAGGTGATCCTCAAGTGGATAGGATAACTAAACTGAGTAAATGATCCTTACATCATTAAAATACTCAAGGAATTGATGGCGGATCAGAGGCAAGCCTTGAAGGTTGTCAGCTTTAGAGGTCTTTCTTTTCTTTCCACCTCTTCCCTTCGAAATGGTAGCCTTGGGGATTACGACGGAGGGGCTAGCAGCAGACTTTTTCTTGGATCGGACAGTGTCAAGCTCAGTGACACTGAATTTGGATGCAGATCTTGATGACTTTCCAGCGCCTACACACCCAAAACAGATAAGTATCCTTATCCTATTTAATTATTTAAACATTTAATTATAAAAAAAACAGAATACTTACTTGACATCGTGACAGAACCTGAGGATACCTCTTGAGAATCCTGGGTATTTGTTTTGGATGATCTTGTTGCAGGATCAAGTTTTCTAAAAGCAGCAAGTCTCTCCTTGGTGGCAGGTGAAGGTATAATATGTGAGATTGTGATAGCTGTACAAAAGAAACAGAAGCATATTAGTAATCATCATCAGAAGTGAGCTTACTCAGTGATCCTTCTAAGGATCCTCTATCCTACCATGGGTGCTCCATTTCCTTGGCAGATCCTTTCCATCCGGGATAGAATCCCTTCTGACAAAGAAGAATCGCCGTTTCCAGTTGGTATCATTCTTAGTGGCTTTAAAGATGGGATGTTCTTCACCAGGTTTACGCTTGAATAGATATCGGTGGGATCCAAATGTGGTGAGATCATACATCTCGGCCAATTCCGACATTCCCAGTTTAATTCCTTCTTGCTCAATGATCCTCTCAAAGGTATATAAGACCCTCCAGACCCTCCAGATCATTGGCATAGCTTGAATGTAGGAGATGCCGATGAGGGAGAAAAAAGACTAGGTGAATTCAGGGAAAGGATACGAGTATCCTATTGTGAAAGGAGTGACTGGGAAAGCTACCCAAGTTTCGGAAACGTAATCACTTAGAACGGTGGGATCAAACGATTTGAAAGTGGTGTTTGCCGGAAAGCAATGTCGGATCCTGTCTATTTGTGGGTCAGTGAAGCAGCATCTTTCTTTCGCCGAATCTTTAATGATCCCCTGGCTCTTGAGAGGACTGTCCTTCTTATGATACTTAGCCGGTGAGGATCTTAGCATCATCTTGATTATGAAGAATGTGAAGAAAGAAGGAACAGAGAAAGAAAATGAAAAGGAAGAAGAGGAAGAGAGATACCTGCTTGATCGTCGGATGAGAATTTAAAGGGATTTTCTCTTGAATTTAAATGTGAAATGATCTCTACCCGTAACTCCTATTTATAATGATGATTTAGCAGGATAGTCACCTCAGTGACGTCATACTCGTAACGGCTAGTCCGACTCCAACGGCTAGTTATCCGTTAATTTGTTACGGATAAGAACAAAATACAACTCGTTTATTTACATAATTACTCCTTATATTTTGGGGGCAATTGTTAGGGGTGGATTTCTAAATGATCAGTGATCCTCAATCGCTGTTGAGCTTAGTGATCCTTACTTCTGTTTGAATTGGTGATCCTCAGAAGTATTTCAGGATCAGGATCATGGAACATCATAAGGATCCTTGTACTAACGGTTGTCTACTTTGAATTCGAAATTGTTTTGCAGGAGTATCAACTTGGACTTGGTCTTGGCGATATTCCTGGAGCATATTCTATGTTTATTCCGCATGTGCTTGGCCAAAAGTGGACGTTATGGAGTCGTGGAGGACTAGCACCATTTGCGAAATGTTAGTTAGTGTAGATATTTTCCATTTTTAAAGGGGTAGCGAGCTAATTAGAAAACACTTGGCTATTTTTGGCTACACACACACTCTTACAACTGCTCTCACCAGCTCTCGTTAACTCACTTGGCGATTACACACTTTTTTACACAATACACTATAGTGATCCTTGTACTTAGATCGCTATCATCCGAAGTTGTAATACATTTCTTGTTTAATTTGAGTTGGTGATCGGTAGTTTCCATCACCCGAGGTTTTTTATGCCGGAGATCATTCATTGATCAAGGGCTTTTTCCTCGTATAAATCTTTGTGTCACTTGTTCTTTTCATTTCTGAGTGATCCTTATTGTTGTTCATCAATTCAAGCATCATACCTCACAACAGAAAGTTTGGTTACATTGTCATTGCTTGATTTTTGACCAAAACAATACTGATGGAGCATCTAATGTTAGAGGAATAGGATTGGGAATACTACTCAAATAGCCACAGGGGGACATATTACCCCAGGCTATTAGGTGTGAATTTCCTGCTACTAATAATGAAGCAGAATATGAGGCTTTAATTACAGGATTGGAGTTGGCTAAAAATATGAATATCAAGAATTTGCAAGTATATGTTGACTCCTTGTTAATCACTAATCATTTTAATGGATCCTATGCAGTTAAAGCTGAGAAGTTAGTCGAGTACCTCGATATTCTCAAAAAATTAGCAGGATATTTTGATGTTTTTACACTTGAACAGGTACCAATGGAAGATAATGCTGAAGCGGATGCCTTGGCAAACTTAGGATCGTCAGTCAGGATACCGGAGGGAACCCAGATACCGATACTTCATATTCTGTATCCTGCTGTGAATCCCTTCAAAGCTCAGGATAAGGAAGTGACAAGTATCCAGGATCCTGGTCATGATCCTGATAAGGATGATGAATCCTGGATGACTCCGATTATAAAATATCTCAAGGAAGGATACATCCCTAAAGACGAGAATCCTAAGGCATTCAGGATGAAGGTATCGCGATTTACCATTATAAATAATGTTTTATATAAGAAATCTCTTGCAGGTCCGTACCTGAGATGCCTGAAGGGTCCTGAAACCGAGGAAGTGCTCCAAGATATACATGAAGGGGATTGTGGCAACCACACTAGGGGCAGGTCATTATTCTCAAAGGTATTAAGAACAGGATATTATTGGCCAACAATGAAAAAAGATGCTGCAGAATATGCCCGAAGATGTGATGCATGTCAAAGGCATAGTAATATAGTACATCAACCAGCTGAACCACTATATCCTATAGCTTCCCCTTGGCCATTTATGAAATGGGGGATGGACATAGTAGGGAAATTACCAAAAGCTTCGGGAGGAAAAGTTTTTATGTTGGCAATGACTGATTATTTCTCTAAGTGGGTTGAAGCTGAAGCATTTGTTCAAGTTAGAGACCAAGAAGTAGTATCCTTCATAAAAAGGAATATCCTGACCAGGTTTGGAGTACCAGCTGAAATCATTTGTGACAGTGGATCCCAGTTTATAAGCAAGAGGACTACTGACTTTTGCAAGAGTTGGGGAATCAAAATGATCACATCCACTCCGGTACATCCTCAAGCAAATGGACAAGCTGAATCCTCAAACAAGATAATTGTTAACAACTTGAAGAAGAGACTAGGAGCTAAGAAAGGAAGATGGACAGAAGAATTACCCTTTGTTTTATGGGCTGATAGAACAACAATAAAAAATGCAACTGGCCAAACTCCATTTTCCTTGGTATTTGGGGCAGAAGCAGTGATCCCAACAGAAATGGTGATACCTACGGCAAGATCTATCCTCCGTGATCCTGAAAAGAATCCTGAAGCTTTGTGTCAAGATTTGGACACTGTGGATGAGACAAGAGATGCAGCAAAGCTAAGGATGGCAGCATATCAACAGAGGATATCCAGAGCATACAACAAGAATATAAGGACTAGGAGGTTTCAAGTTGGAGATTGGGTGTTAAGAAAAGCTTTTCAGAATACTACTAATCCTGTCGATGGAAAATTGGCTCCAAAATGGGAAGGACCCTATGAGATTGAGTCAGAATCAGGAAAAGGAGCATACCGACTCTGGAGTATGGAAGGGGATATGCTACCAAGATCCTGGAATGCGTTACCTCTAAAGCTCTATTTCAAGTGAGTTTAGAATTTAATTTCTAACTCAGGATGGTATGAATTCTATCTCTTTTCAATATATTTGAGTTTATTCTTTCGAACCCAATACTGACTTAAGCATCGGAGGGGTGTTAGCCAAGCTAACACCCACCTTAGTTTAAGATTGTTTTGCAGAATATGCTTCAGGATATAGCTCCAAGATATACACTCAGGATATCTCGAAGGATTAGAGGACTGGCCCCCTCTCTCACGTTTAAGGGATTCTAATCCCTTCAAAGGTTTAAAGGTATTCACCTTTCTTATGAATTGGGTTTAAACACCCCACCTGGAGCGCAAGTTATCTAGGGATAGTTCAAGGTAGCGGGACCAGTTCATGTAAAAGTGGCTGACAATTTTGTTACTATTGGCTATATCCTGGATCCTAAAGGTATATGAGGATTGATCACCCTCTCTCACGAAAGGGTATTTTCATACTCTCTAAGGTTTAAAGGTTTTCACCTTTCTAAGTCTTGGAGTTTGTACACTCTCGCCTGTAGCGCAAGAAAATCAGGGTTTATCCCCAGGATATTAGGGTTTATCCCCAGGATATTAGGGTTTATCCCCAGGATATTAAGGATTTGTCCCAGGATATTCAAGATTTGTTCAGTGAAGTCAAAGTATGACTATGTTTACATTCCTATGTTAAATACAGGGGACATACATCATACAATTTAAAGGGTGGATTCGAACTTATAAGTGTGCACTGGGGACATTTCTATAATTGAAGATTGGAATTGATTCTTTAAGAATCTCTGGTATGATCTCTTTTTTTATTTGGATAACTTGAATTTTACAAATTGTGTGTCAGTATCCTGAGCAGGATATCTTTCAGGATACACTTACAATGTGTTCCCAATAATGTTCAAACAAAATTGTTTTCATAAGTAAAATTCATGTAGTAAAGGTATAACAACGGAAATAAAGCCAAAAGAAGGTTATATTATTAACATACCCAAAGATGTGCTCTTAGTTTCACCTCAAACCAAGGTCCATCCACCAAGAGCACGAATAGTTCCTTACCATATTTACTTAACAGTTGAAGGTTTTGTCTCAAACCGACACCCGTCCACCTCCAACTGTTATATTGTTCAAAAGAAAAACATACTAATGGTGATGACCAAGGGCTTCGTCCTGAAACTCAGGATCCCTCCACCTTTGGTCATCATATTGTTCAAGTGCAGAAAAGTAAAATGCAGGAAAAGTAAATTGTTTTGGGGTTACAAGTCGACGATCAAATTTAAAAAAAAAGTGGGCTCCGGCCTTGTCACATACATCCATCATCGCCCACTTGAATGCCCTCACACAGCAGCATCTCCACCAGCCTTCTCCACCTTCTCAGCCTCAGCATCCTGAGCAGCATCCTCACCAGCATCCGCCCCGGCATCCTTCTTCTCCTCAGCTTTGTCCACCACCTCTGCTGACTTGGAGGATTCACCAGCCTCAGCAGGATATGGCACAGCCTTGCCTCCAAGTTCCTTCAGCTTTGCCACCTAGGATTCAACCGGCCAGGCTGGGCACTCAAGGCCTATCTCCTTGGCCTCAAAAGCCATCTTGATACGAGCTTGCAGCAGAGAGACGACGGCCGAGTTTTTGATCTGTTGGGATTGAACCCTATCAAGAGGAACAGATAATTAAAGCCAAAACTGGGTCAGAGCAGTGGATCCAGAATAAGCAGACGTTTACAGATGGTTCATACAAGTCTCTCCCCTTGATAGTGATTTCAACATCTGCTGACCTCATATCTGCTGATCGTGCAAACTGCTCACCTGCAACTGCTGCTCTTGTAAAGACTGATAGAAGACTAAAGCTCTGCTGCTCAATCTACTGTCTTGAGTCAAGTACTGCTGATCCGGACAAGCACTGCTGGATTCACAGCAGTGGAAGGTTGCATCAGCTGTTTTAGTGTCTTTTGTAATGTAATGTAATAGCAATAGTTAGCATAGCAGTGATTGTATAGATCAGAGGTTAGAGTTTGTTAGGAGGTTAGATGTCACTTTCATGGTGACATCAGCATTAGATGCTCAGTGGTTTGCTAGTGCCTATAAATAGAACAGTGCTCTGTACTGTTCTATTAGCTCTTTGGCATCATCGTCTACTTTGCACGAACAAACAACTGAGCTCTAGCTGAGGGGGAGTTTGCATTCATTCATCAATCATTGTAATCGTTACTGAAATAAATTCAATCTTCTGATTCATTGAGGAAAGATGTTTGATCAAAGTACTACTCTCGTTTGATTGTATGCAAAGTTTGTTTTCATTATAATTCCGCTGCACACTCAACCATTTTCATTTTAATTACAAACACAAAATACAATCAGAAACAAACTCAGATCCAACAATTGGTATCAGAGCCTGGACAGTCAAATTTGATTTAACAATCATTTTGACGTAAATAGTTCGGCTCATAATAGTTGATACTGATCGTTTGTTCGTTTGTTGAAAAACAGAGCAAGGATTAATCACCATTAAAGTTGATTTCTCAGTGTCTGTAAAACAACAAGAATGACGTCACAATCTCAGGACGATAAAAACAACATCGGCTCTCTTTTTAAACCAACTATGCTAAAAAGAAATGAGTACAACATCTGGCAGAGGAGGATGGGTCACATCCTTGCTCAACAAAGCACAGGTTGTTGGAGGTCTGTCGTCTTTGGTCCCCACGTTCCCACAGTGCCAAGCGCTGAAGATGCTAAAAAGTTCGTTCCAAAACCAGTTGAAAATTATACCGAAACCGACTACCAAAAGTTTGAACTAGATGCTAAAGCGTTTAGCATCATAGCATCAGCGCTGCCCAATGAGATATATGCTGGACTGTTACACTGTAACAGTGCCAAAGAGTTATGAGACGCACTTAAGGAACAGTTTGGGGGGACCGAAGAAGTCATAGAAAACAATAGGGAAATCCTGAACCAACAGTACGAAACATTTTGTCATGTTAGAGGTGAATCACTGACGCAACAATTTGAGCGTTTCAGTTGTCTCATCAGTGAACTGAGGCTTGTTAACACCACTTTTACAAACTCAACTCAAAATAGCAGGTTCCTCAGATCACTGCCGGAAAAATGGGACACCATAGCTTTTGTCACCCGAAACTCACCTGAGTTCAAGGATCTGACCTTGACCCAACTCCATGGTCGACTCCTGACCTACGAAAGGGAGTTGAACCAGAAAAGGAAGTTACAAGAGTCAGGAAAAGCGGTTGATGATTATACATTCGGTAACACTGCTCTTCTAGGTCAAGAAGAATCTGGGAGCAGTGGTAGGGATCAGGGTTATGATCACTTCATTGACATAACTGCTGGGGCAAATTTTAACAACCCTGATCCTCACTCTGCAAGTTATGCATTCACTGCAAACGAAAACCAGATGTCAGACAATCTAAGCTTTGAACTCAATGATTTACAACATTTTGATCCCACTGACTTAGAAGAGATGGATATTCTGCACCAGTTGGCTTTGCTTAGTGTTAGAACTAGCAAATTCTATAAAAGAACAGGGAGAAAATTCCCAGGACTTCATGGGAATTTGAGGGTTGGGTTGGATAAATCGAAAATCAAGTGTTACAAGTGCAATAGGTTAGGGCACTTTGCTAGGGAATGCAGAAGTCAAAACACTGGACCGATAGTCACTCATCCTAGCTCTAACCCTAGACCACAAAGTCAAAGCACTGTGCACTATACCCAATATACCCCTGCAGCTCAAGTGAACACTGCTCACTATGCTGCTGCCCCTGTGCCAGTGCATTATGTCCAAACTACTGTTCCATAAATTCAGTATGTTCAAACCCCTGCTCCACAGGTACAAGTGCAACCAGTTGCACCTCAAACCACTGCTCCAGCAGCAGTACAACCAGATCAACAAAGCTTTTTCACTCAAGGGTTTGTTGACTGGAGCAGTATGCCTGATGACCTTTGTGATGAAAACTTTGCACTCTATGCTTTTAATGAACCTTCTAATGATGAATTTTGTTAGATGGCATTAGAGTCAATCACAGAGGGGGTTGAAACTGAAGGTGAACAGCTAAGTGATGAAACAGTGGGTGAGGTGACTGAAGCAGTGGTTACCACTATGACTGGTGAACTACTGCTGGGAGAAAGTTCAGGTACCCTGATTGAACCATTGACAGACCCATGGTCCGAAGAGAACAAGGAAGAAAAGAAAGAAGAAAAAGCAGGTGAGAAAGAAGAAAGTGCTGATGATGAAGAAAATTTTCAATGTGATTGTGCAATGATGGCTGCTGCCAAGGTATCACCTCAAGCTCTTGAAAAACTGTGTTCTGACAATTGCATTATTGCTTTTGCTAACATCAAAGAGGTGAATGAAAACCTTCGGGATAAAATCTTAACTGATGAAGTCAAATTTGAAAGATCTCTAAAAGAACTTAAAAACAAATTGGCTGAAAAAGAGAAAGAGATTAGCAGCATGAAAGAAGAGCAGAGCATAACCAAAACTCAACTCCAAACTATGGTAGAAAAATACCAAAGTTGTAAAAAGGAGTTAGAGTCCACCCAGATCACATGTGAGAGATGGGTGGAATCATGCAAAGGGTATGAGGTTATGCTTGAAAAACAGATTAAAAGCAATGTGAAATTTGGTGTTGGTTATAGAAAACATGATGATGAAACCACTGCTTTTGGAAAATCTGTTGAAACCACTGATGTAACCACTAAGTTCATCCCCACAAACAAGAATGGCCAAGAAGTGAAAATCACTGACAAACTTGGTAACAAAATCACACTTGACAGACCAATGGGATCCTCTACTTTTGAGGAGCTTGAAGATTATCAGTTTAAACCAAAATGGTCTGATGAGTGTGATATTCTTGAAAATTTCAAGCCAATTGACTTTACATCAACTGATGGTGTTAAAGCTCCAAAAGCTAAAGTCATACCTCTCAAGGACATCACAACAGTGGTTAAAACCTCTGCTGCAAAGGAGTCTGAAAAGAGAAAGAAGAAAGAAAAAATTGATAACTTGTTTTGTGAATTCTGTGAGAAAAGGAATCATCTAACAAAAGACTATTTCCACTTAAAAGCTTACGATTTAAACAGAACAAGTGTCATTGTTTCAGCTGAAAGTTGCATTGTTTGTGGTAAAACAAACCACAAAACTCAAGCATGTGTGTATCTCAAAAACTTTGATGTGAAAAAGAATGAGTACATTACTAAAACATCCTTGAGTCCATCATCATCATCAACGTCTGTCAAATTCACCAAGAAACAACCACTGTTTGTGCCAGTTCAAACAGCTGTCACAAAATAGCTGAACCAAACATCTGTCAAAAGAGATGTTCAGGTTACTGATGCACCCCCTGCCAATCAATTCAGAAAAGGCAAGGAAAAACAGTCTTACCAAAGGATTCCACACGTTTATGAGGCCTACAAAAGGCCCTCTAAACCCAGAGTGAACAGGCATCCTTTTGGTTACCAGCAGGTGATTGGTCAGGACCCACAATAGTGGTTAGAGAAACACTGTCCTAAAACAGTCCAAACCCCTGACCTAACCACTGTCCATCATTCTGCATCCATCCCAGACACTGTTGAGACCCCATCCAAAGCCCTGCTGGCTTTGGAGACCCTAATGAACTAATCCTTTTACTTCGTGTGCAGGGAGCTTCTGCATGCTTTGATAGTCTTTGGTATGTAGATAGTGGAGGCTCCAGGCACATGACAGGATGTAAAGCCCTCCTCAAAGACTTTAAAATCCATGGAGGGGGTGATATATCCTTTGGGAATAATAGTAAAGGGAAAGTTCTGGGGTCTGGTACAGTACAGTCTGGAAATGTAAAATTTGAAAATGTCAATCTGATAGACAATCTAAAATTCAACCTTCTGAGTGTGTCCCAAATGAGTGACAAGGGATTTGGGTCATTCTTCACAAAAGACTGTTGTAGGATTGTTGGACCAAAAATGGTCAAGAAGATTGAAGCAATAATCAAAAATGGTCAAACTAAACTTGTTGCTCAAAGAAGTGGCAATGTTTATGTTGTTGACATGTCAAAAGAGTGTCCCAGAGCTGATGCATGACTGTTCTCAGCTGCCTCTAACAAAGAGACTGAACTTTGGCACAGAAGGCTGGGGCACACAAATCTTAAGACAATCACTGAAATTTCAAAAAATGGTTTGGTGAGAGGCCTACCACAAAAATTGTTTTCATGTCCTGAACATTGCATTTCCTGTTTAAAAGGAAAACAGCATAAAAGTTCTTACAAGTCCATTGAAGAGTCCAAAACAACCCAGTGTTTGCAGATGCTACACATGGACTTGTTTGGCCCAGTTCAAGTCATGAGCCTCAAAAAGAAAAGATATTGTTTGGTTATTGTTGATGACTTTTCTAGGTTTACATGGACTTTCTTTTTACACTCAAAAGATGAGACTGCAGGCATTTTGCAAGACTTTGTGACACAAGTTGAAAAGCAATTTGACCTTCCAGTGAAAAGCTTCAGGAGTGACAATGGCACAGAATTCAAAAATAAGGAGTTGGATGCCTTCTGTGTGAAGAAAGGGATTGTAAGGCAGTACAGTATCCCTAGAACACCAGAGCAGAATGGGGTAGTGGAAAGGAAGAACAGAACTTTGATTGAGGCTGCTAGAACCATGCTTGCTGATTCAGGTTTGCCATTAACTTTTTGGGCAGAGGCAGTAAACACTGCTTGCTATGTCCAGAACAGAGTTTTAATAAACCCCAGGCACAAAAAGACTGCTTATGAAATTCTGTATAAAATTAAACCACTGATCTCATACATCAAGGTGTTTGGCTGCCCATGCTTTATTTTGAACTTAAAAGATTCCATTTCAAAATTTGCAGCCAAAATTGATTATGGTTATCATCTGGGATACTCAACCACTGCCAAGGCCTACAAAGTGTTCAATACACGGACCAAAGCAGTGGAGGAGACTTTGAATGTAAAGTTTAATGAACCTTCATCAATGAAAATCCCAGCAAATCCTGCAGATCTGTTTGATCTTGAAAAATTTACTTTTGAAAATACTGTTGTCAAGACTAACAGTGCAGGTCCATCAGAGGATACAACACCAGACTATGGGTATGAAATCATCATCCCTCAAAGGTCTGCCACAAAGGGAAAAGCATCAGCTGTTCAAAACAGTTGTCAAAGCTCAACCACTGCTACCTCAACAGTTGTTGACCAAAGTAGCCCATCAACCACTGCTTCCACATCCTCAAACACTGCTGACAAAAGTCCTCAAACAGTGGATAAAAGTCAGCAGTTGTCCACTTCATTACCTCCTATTCCACCACCTTTTGAAGCCACTGCTGGATCATCAAAGTCCCCAGCAGTGGTTAGCTCAGATGATACACATTTGCAGCCTTCACCAACAAATGCCATCATACCATACCAAGGAGATTTAATCTTCTTGAGATCTCATCCACCTAATCAAATCATTGGCAACATAAATGAAGGGGTGCTCACAAGAAGCCAAACCCAAAACATTTGTCTTTTTGCCAGTTTTCTATCACTCCATCAGCCAGTCAAGTACCAAGAGGCACTGAAAGACAACAGCTGGGTAGAAGCCATGCAAGAGGAGCTCCAACAGTTTAAAAGACAACAAGTATGGGAGCTTGTACCACTGCCAGAAGAGGTTAGTCCCATTGGCACAAAGTGGGTCTTTAAGAACAAAACTTATGAAAGGGGTATTGTTGTCAAGAATAAAGCCAGGCTTGTGGTTCAAGGTTACAGACAGGAAGAGGGGATTGATTATGATGAAACATTCGCCCCTGTTGCAAGATTGGAAGCCATTAGACTGTTCCTGGCCTTTGCTGTCAACCACAATATGAAGGTGTTTCAAATGGATATCAAAAGTGCTTTCCTCTATGGTACAATTCAAGAAGAGGTGTATGTTTGTCAACCTCCAAGTTTTAAGGATCCATTTTATCCAGATCATGTCTACAGGCTAAACAAAGCCCTGTATGGCCTGAAACAAGCACCAAGGGCCAGGTATGAAACTATTTCCAACTTCCTACTCTCAAATGGTTTCAAAAGAGGTACCATTGATAAAACACTGTTTCTAAAATGGAGAGGGAAGGATTTAATGATTGTCCAAATTTATGTGGATGACATTATTTTTGGAAGCACATGTAACACAATGTGTGAAGAGTTTAGAGAACTCATGACAGCTGAGTTTGAAATGAGTGCAATGGGTGAGCTGCAATGCTTTCTTGGTCTCCAAGTACAGCAAATGCAAAATGGAACTTTCATTCATCAAAGTAAATATGCTAAAGAACTTTTGACCAAATTTGATATGAATGATTGTAAACCATGCAGCACACCCATGGCAACAAATAAGC
Organism: Helianthus tuberosus; assembly: GCA_030545235.1. Classification (NCBI taxonomy): domain Eukaryota; kingdom Viridiplantae; phylum Streptophyta; class Magnoliopsida; order Asterales; family Asteraceae; genus Helianthus; species Helianthus tuberosus. The sequence goes on along the minus strand of CM060446.1, from coordinate 72,369,736 downwards.
TGGTCATGTCTGATGAAAAAGATGAGCTGATTGACCAAACACTTTATAGAAGCATGATTGGGTCTTTATTGTACCTAACTGCATCTAGACCAGACATCATGTTTGCAACATGTGTCTGTGCAAGAAGTCAATCAGCTCCCAGAAAATCAAACCTCATTGCTGTAGAAAGGATCTTCAGATACATAAAAGGTGCTCCCACACTTGGTATCTGGTATCCAGCTAATGGGAATATCAAGCTTTCAGGCTTTTCAGACAGTGACTTTGCTGGATGTAACACTACAAGGAAATCCACATCAGGAGGGTGCCAGTTTCTAGGTGATTGCTTAGTTTCATGGCAAAGCAAAAAGCAAGCTGTTTCAACATCCACTGCTGAAGCTGAATACATTGCTGCTGCAAGCTGTACAGCCCAACTCCTGTGGCTTCAAAATCAGTTGCTGGATTTTGGTATCACTGCCTTAAAGACACCACTTATGCTGGATAGTCAGGCAGCAGAAAATATCATCAAAAATCCAGTTTCCCATTCAACCACCAAACACATCGACATCAGACATCACTTTGTGAAGGATTGCTATGAAAAAGGTTTGATTTCTCTGCATCATGTCCCAACTAAAGACCAGTTGGCAGATGTGCTCACAAAAGCACTTGATACAGCCACCTTTGAAAGCTTGGTCTCTAGAATTGGGATGCTAAACATGGAGTAACAAGCAACATCTTGTTTTTCTATGTATAAAAGCACTAAAATGTTTTCAGAAAATCAAAAATCCATACTTAAAAATAGCTAAAAATGAATTTTTTCATTAAAATCCTTAAAAGTCTGCCATTAACCACTGTTTGTTCAAAATTCTGCTCTGCTTCAAAGTCTGTCCACTGCTGAAAGCCATCCTCTGCTCTCTCATTTCCTTGATAAACTCTGTTGTTCAAAAGCAGTGTCTTATCCACTGATATGCTATCCACTGATAGTGAAAATCATCCACTGCTTCCATTTTACCGTTGTAACCACTGCCTTCATCAGTAGCTTTCACAAAGGTACTGTCCTTCATTTCATCAGAGTTTGGCATGTGGGCAGTACATAGTGGTCAGTACTTTTGTAACCGCTGCCACGTCAGCCTTCACTTTTTCCTCTATAAAACCCCCACTTCACATCAAAAACAGGGTTTTACTGTCGAATTGAATTCTTAAAAATTCTCTTCTCAAAATAGTTTTTCATCTCATTTCTTCACAAATTTCTTCGATCATCATCTTCAAAATGACAAAATCGAAGCCATCTGCAAAACCCTCATCCAAATCCACATCGAAAACAGCCTCTCAAAAGGCAATCTCCACTGAAATCCCATATAAACCATCTCACAATCTCCTGGGTCTTCTCACAAAACCAGGAACCACCAATGTTTTCGATTCTATCATCGCCAAAATGGCAAAATCAAAGTACAAAACTTTGTTAACCGCCGATGCACCAATCTATTTGGCGACCCAAAGAGAGTTCTGGAAGAATGCAACCCTTGAAAAACAAGGAGACACTGCAACCACCATACACTCTTCTATAAAGGGTAAAGCTGTCCACATCACGCCACAATCCATTTCAGAGGTCTTTCAACTCGGTGATCTGGAAGGTAAAACTTCTTTCACTAAAAACGAGTTACAAACTGACTTCATTGAAAGAGGGTATGAAGCCACAATGATGAAGAAACTTACCTTACAAAAAGGTTATTTTCCTTCTGCAACCAGATTTTTATTTCATACCCTCCTACTATGTGTTTCAAATAAAACCACTTCTTTCAATGAAATCCCTTTAAAGATTCAAAATCTGGGATATGCAATTCTTCAAGAAGAAAATTTTAACTATTCTCGGGAAATTTTTAAAGATTTGGTTAATAATGTTGAAACAAAATCATTCTTACTGTTTCCAAGGTTTTTAAGTTACTATTTTGAAAAGAAATTCAGTAAGAATGATTTAGCTGCAATAAACCAAGGTGATTCTACTCAAATAAACAGTTTAACAACTGAAACTTTTTCAAGAATGTTAACACCTTGCAAAACACAAGCAGAGGTGCCTGAGCAGAATTTAGCAGTTACAACTGCTCCTCAGGTATCTGCTGCTGAGCCCACTGCTCAAGGTGATCAAAGTGGCAGCACAACTGCTTTGAAACCCACACCTACAATCACCAAAAAGCCAAAAAGAAAAACTCAAAAACCCCCAAAACCCATCAAAAAGGCAACTCTGGAGGATGAGATACCAGAGCTACTGCCTGTGACAACACAAATGTCACAAGAAACCACTGCTGCTACTTCCTCACAGCAGTTGGTACAAATATCTCAACCCATAACCGAAACTCCTCCTGCTTCTTCACAAAAAGATCAGGTTGTACACATTGGGACACCATATCATGATGCTCTGGAAACACTCGTTTCCATCATCCACAACTCAATTCCCGGAGCAAATCCTCTTTCTTCACCAAACATCACATCCACAATTCCCACACCAACCAAACTGCTGTTGGATGCAATTGATTTGAACCAGGCACTAACCAGTCCTTCTCAATCACCTATCAATGAGAACATACCTCAACAACTGACTGGGTATGATGTATCAATCTTTGCTAACCCACCAACACAACCTGAGGAGGTTAGACCCCTTGAGTTACAAGTAACTCTTGGTGGTAGTCCAAGAGAAGCAGCCACTACAACTGTTCAACCCATTGGTTTACAGTTGGACAGTGGTTACATTAATAAGACTTCCTTGGAGGCAATTCCTTACATAGCACCTCTGCCAACCACCAGTGGATTTATTTATCCTACTGGCAACATCAAAAGGTTGTCAAGTGTTGAAGGAAGAAGACCCCAGTACCAAGAAAAAGGGGCATCAGTGGTTAGTGTTTGGAGTACACTCCCTACCTCAACCACTGATAAAACCACTGTTAGTGGGAAATTAGATGATCCCATTAAATTGGGTGATGATTTAAAATATCAAGATTTGACGGAACGAATTGAAAAGTTGGATACCTCTGTTGCAGATCTTAAAAACATGCTACAACAGGTGTTGAAAACTCAAAAGATGCAATCCACTGCTGTTCCACCTCAAGCACCTGCTACAAATGAGCTCTGGAATCTATTTCAACCTTTTCTCCATCAACAAGCACAAATAGCATATCAGCAACATGAAAAACATGTTCAACAGCTGAGAAATGCAATGGAGTCAAGGTTCAAGAACACTCAGGCTGATCTAAAGGCTCTCAAAACTCAGATCCTGCACACCACTGGCACTGCTCCTCCAACAGTTCTCTTCATTGATCAACTTCCCCCAGATAATCCCAAAAAGGGGGAGAAAATTCAGGAGTGGAAAAAGAAGGGAATAGAGGATGGTCTCTACATTGAACCAGAAAATGCAAACATGACCAAACAGATCCCTTTGCCAGATGGAAGCAAGAAAATTGATGTGACCACAAATGCACTGGCAGAAGCAGTTGCAAGTGTAAAAAGGGATAGAGAGGCCAAAAGGAAAGCCAGGGTGGATTATCCGGATCAGGGTACTTCAAGGTCAAAAGATGATGAAAATCTTGTTGATGAAAAGAAGAAGCCTACAAGAAGAGTAAGGCTACCCAAATCCATTCCAACCAGACGTTCAAAGTCTGTTCCAAAACCACCACCTAAAACAGCTGTTGTAACTCCTGTTGTACCCACTACTGTTGGTACTTCAGTGGTTTCAACATCTGCTCTCACTTCAACACACACCACTTCAACACACACTACAGTCACTGCTTTACCACCATCACCACCAAAAACAAAATCACCTCCTGCCAAAAGGCAGAAGACAGCGGTTGTTATAACATCTGCTGTAAAGACGACAGTGGTTGGAACACCAGTTGGTTCAACAACTGTTAGTCAATCACAAACCACTGCCACTACATCCACCACCACTGTTCCATCCAAAACATCATCAGCCCCCCCTCAAACAAAAAGGAGAAGGCTAATTCTCAAAGATGATGACACTTCACCACCACAAACATCTTCAAAATCTTTAGCTCTTGTCACAATACCAAAACCTGTTCCTCTCTCTTCAGTTCAAATGTACAAGCCCTTACCTCCTGCAGGTGTTCAATTTCCTCTTGAACTAGCAGCTGTTAGAGAAGAAATAAAATCCTTTTACTATGAGGATGACCCTGCCAAAAGGAGTTTGCCATCAATCAAAGGATATCCCTGGCCTAAAAATGTTGATGAATATTTGAAAATCAAGGCCAAGCAAGCAGAGGATATCTCAAAAAGAAACACACAAGGGAAATCTGACAAAGAAATTTCAAGAAACTATCAATATCTGCTCACACAGGTCAGATCCCTAGAACAATTTGCAAAAAATGTCAGTCAACAAATTTCAGAAAGAGCAGCTGAAACTTTGAAGAAAGACTACATTGAAAGCATCATGGCTCACAAGAAGTACAAAGGAGAGAGATACATGTACAAAGAGTGGACTGTTCCTGAGCTTGAAGATGAAGCTGCAAGAATTCAAGACATGATAAAAAGGAAGGTCACTCACACTCCTCCTGACTGGGAAAAGTTTAGAAAGAATGTACCTGACAAACAGGTAGAACTGAAAAGAATGAAAGAGGAACTGGTTGCTGCTGAATATGGAAACAAAAGACAAATTTCCAGATGGAAAGAAGATGTGGTCAGGGCCACCTACAAAAGGTTGGAGGAACTAAGAACGAAAGATCCAAATGTTCCTCAAAAGCTTGACTATCCTGAAGTAGAGGTTTCAAAAAGACCAACAAAGCAGCAAATCAGGAGAGCCACTGCCCCAACTGGTGCTGCCATCTATAAAAGAAGGATACACAAACAGTTGGGAGGTGAAAACATCCAAGAGTTGATAAAAGGAGATGACCTTGTAAAAGAAGGCATAAAGAAAATGATCATAGAAACTCTTGGTTTGGATCAAACTGCAAGTACTGCTCAGCCAGTTATGAATAGGCCAGCCTCACCAAATACCTCTGCAAATAAACATCTCCCAAGAAACCCACCAGGCTCAAAAATACAAAAGTGGGAAACTGACAAACAGACCTGCGTATTGACTTTGCTCAGGTCTGGTGGAGAAGTGAAGAAAATATCAAGGGAACAAGCTCTTGGCCTAAGTCTTGAAGATTTGTAGGATCTCCTTGATCTTCCACTTAGCAGGGATGATGAAGACACAGATGCCCTAGACTTTGAACTACAATTTAAAGGTCAGATAAGGGAACTGTTGATGAGGCAATAAACTCTCCACAATAATGAAGAGTTTTGGCATTATCTGTTCCAGGGGGAGATTGTTGGGATTGAACCGTATCAAGAGGAACAGATAATTAAAGCCAAAACTGGGTCAGAGCAGTGGATCCAGAATAAGCAGACGTTTACAGATGGTTCATACAAGTCTCTCCCCTTGATAGTGATTTCAACATCTGCTGACCTCATATCTGCTGATCGTGCAAACTGCTGACCTACAACTGCTGCTCTTGTAAAGACTGATAGAAGACTAAAGCTCTGCTGCTCAATCTACTGTCTTGAGTCAAGTACTGTTGATCCGGACAAGCACTGCTGGATTCACAGCAGTGGAAGGTTGCATCAGCTGTTTTAGTGTCTTTTGTAATGTAATGTAATAGCAGTAGTTAGCATAGCAGTGATTGTATAGATCAGAGGTTAGAGTTTGTTAGGAGGTTAGATGTCACTTTCATGGTGACGTCAGCATTAGATGCTCAGTGGTTTGCTAGTGCCTATAAATAGAACAGTGCTCTGTACTGTTCTATTAGCTCTTTGGCATCATCGTCTACTTTGCACGAACAAACAACTGAGCTCTGGCTGAGGGGGAGTTTGCATTCATTCATCAATCATTGTAATCGTTATTGAAATAAATTCAATCTTCCGATTCATTGAGGAAAGATGTTTGATCAAAGTACTACTCTCGTTTGATTGTATGCAAAGTTTGTTTTCATTATAATTCCGCTGCACACTCAACCATTTTCATTTTAATTACAAACACAAAATACAATCAGAAACAAACTCAGATCCAACATGATCCCTTCCCGGAAGGAGACCATGGCCTGTTCATGCTCCATTTGGATGGTAGCCAGTTTAATTTCGGCATCCTGGGTGACCTTCTTCAGCTTGTCCTCGTAATGCCGAGTCTTCGCTTCAGCAATGGCACCTTGGTCGGCAACGGTAGTTTCAAGCTGTTTAATCCTGGATTCGTGGAGTGCAGCAGTACCACAGGAATCGCTGTAAAGGTGGAGCAGATGCTGGAGGCCCTGTAAGTCAAAATTCAGGTATAAGTCAATATTCACTAACCTGGATATCCTGCCAGGATATTCTATCAGGATATATGTGCAGGATATTACCTTGTTAAGGAAGGATGTCATCGGTTCCAAGGAATCAGTGAAGCTGAGCTCATCATAAGAGAACCCTTCGGAGCCTGGGGCACTAACTTCAGAGTTCTTCCTCTTTTTTGCGGTGGAAGCACGAGTCCTCGGGTTGCCCTTAGGAGCCGGGAGCGGCTTGGAGCTAGTGGCAGCAGGGGTCTCTTTCTTGACCATGACTGGAGTAGGGTAACTGTCAAGCTTGTCAAGATCAAGGAGGATTGGAACTTTGCTGGAGTCTGCATACAGGGAGTAAAATTCTTTCCTAAATATGCCAAATAAAAACATATATGCAGGATCATTACCAGACATGTTTGCACTGGAAAGAGGGCTTGGAGATGGTGGAGACGGATTAAAACTTCTTTCATTCTCTGAGAGGAGTCTGATAGCGTCAATTCTCTTCTGTGAATCGGCTAGGGGAGGTGCAAGCTTCCTAAAATCAGCTGTGTACAAAACAATAAAAAGAAATTGATCAGCTCAGGATATGAAACAGGATATAAGGCAGGATCATCCTTAAACCCTAAATCCTACCCGTTCTCAACCACTTCACCGGATATTCCGTCCCACCAGGGATTGAGTCTCTTTTTACAAAGAAGAACTTGGATCGCCATTTCTCCTCATTCCTGGTGGCATGAAGTATCAGTGGATCGCCGGAGGTGGAATAAAATAAAAATCTACAGGATCCGTGACATCTAATCCGATATGCTAGGGAGAGGTCGTGAACGGAAAGGTCAGGAATGTGATTCCTCTTGATCTGATCAAGAACAGACTAGACTCGCCAGAGCATCGGCATCGTTTAGCTAAAACAGATTTTTGTAATTTTAAAGAACTCAGTGATAAAGTCTGGAAAGGGAAACCGTAACCCTAAGGTGAAGGGAAAGGCACTAAAGCACAACCACTCATCGGAAACCATGTCCGACCGGATTTCCCGGTCAAACGGCCGGAATACCGTCCCTTCCGGGAAGATACCGGAGGATTTGAGAGCCGACAAGTGGGCACTGTCGAAGGTGCATATTTCTTTCTCCGGATCCTGGAGAAGATTCTGTTGGATGAATGTAGGAGAGGAGTCGCCAGAACTGGATCTTGTCTGTCTCGCCATTTGACCACCTGTGTTTTTTATCGGAATGAGAAGATGAAGATGAAGATCAGAGAGAAAGTGTTTACCTTTTTCCTTGTCAGTAATAGTTAAAAAAGGATGAGGATGAGGGGTTATAGGGAGGTGATGAGTAAATATAGGCTGTGCAGTTACAAACGGTCACATCATGGGTCTAATCTCTTAATTGCCTCGTTGTTCGTAAAAAATATAACCGTTAGTGCCAGGATACTAAACGGTAACATTTTTTGGGGACAATTGTTATGGGTAAAATTCTGAGCTCATATCCTGGATAATATCTTAAGTTATATCTTGTTTATCTGATATATGTTCATAGCCAGGATGCTGATTCAGGATATTGGTAACATCCTGGATAGTATCCTGAGGATTACTAACGGATTGTGTGCAGGAGTACGAGTCCGGGTTCCCAACGTTCGCGAAGACTCCTTCTCCAGAAGACTCGGTCCAAGTCGTTTGAATGAAGACGTTGAAGCCGCTTTACTCGGTCCACAACGTTAATAATGGAATATTCGGGAGCATCCCACATTTATAGGAATTTTAGTTTGTATTTCATAACTATAAATAGGTGGATAAATCAGATCGAATAAGACACAACAACTACACTCGCTACTCACTCACACTCACTCTCTCGCAATTTTCCTCGTACATCTCGTGTCACCCCTTTTACTTTTTGCTCATAGTTTGATCATAGATACAGCTCAATATCCAGAGCCGTATCCTGAAAACTGTTTTCGTAAACAACATAACCAGCATATTTCCAACACATTTTTTAGCACACTACCTCACTTAACTAAATTGATCACTTAATTGCTTCGGTAATTTTTGACCAAAACAATTTGACGCCCACCGTGGGGCAAGTGGTGCTATCTTTACTAAAAATCTTTGTGAAATCGTTAATTGGTTTCCTATTTTCAAAACTTTTTGCCACATTATTTACAATGGCCTCAAGATCAAACATGAGCTCCTCCTCCGTGTCTGCTACAACTTCTGCTACTACTGGTTCGGTGCTTCCACCACCTCCTCCGATGATGCCAGCTTCCTCACAACCTCAGGATATTATCCCTACTCGGAATATTCGAGGATCTGCTCCCGTTTTGGCTTCTAATGATGAAATTCTAACCTTATTTGGAAGTGTGCAGGAACAAATGAGGCAGCAACAGGAAACAAACCAAATGCTGATGAGAGAAATACAACTCTTGAAATCTAGCTCAAGCAGACCCGTTGAGGATATCCTCACTCCTTTACAACCCAGAGCTTTGAACTTTAGTTCGGCTGTGTATACTGAGGATAACAGGGGAAATATTGTGCCTAGCCATACTTACATGTGCTTGTTAACCTACTAGCCATGTGCAGAAAATTTACTAAATGGTCGTAAATATTTTCCTATGTGTTAGGAATTAATTGTGTTACAAAAATATATATATAAGACACTTTACGGAATAATTAAACACTTTAACGGAACAGTATCCGACCGAACAACCGGACATTACCCGGGACACCAAATATTTGTCAAACACATTGTGTTATTATTTCTTGGTTAGTTATGGTCCCCGTATACCATAACACCCACTAAAAATCAACAAACTAATATATAATCTTGTTACTTGGATTTTTACTATCTTTTACAACTTAGTTGAAAATGTTACACTAAACCCCCCCCCCCCACATTACCGAATTCGGTCCCTAAGTGGACCCACACAATCACCAACATATCTCCTAAGATCTTACTTCAAATATTTGGTGTGATTGTTGCTTGATCCTTTAAACAAAATATGATGGACGAGATTTATAAGTAAGGTCTAGATCACAATGTCATATCTTCATCATTCACTCCCTCACCTCACATCTCTCTCTCCCTCTCTCGGCTCTCTACCACCGCCAACACCACCACCATTGCACCACCATCCTCCTCCATTTTCAAGTCTCTTTCAAGCTTAAAGGTTGATACAAGAAGGCTTGCTACTTGTGGAGCATCAAGGAAGCTTTGTTCTTGCTTGTTCATCATCATTTCTCATCTTCTTCTTCACTAGATTTTCCCTAGCCTTGTGCTAGTAGTAAGTCTCGGTTTACTCTTGTTCATGTCTATTTTGAGTAGTTGAAAGATTATTTATGATGGGATCGTATGAAATACAAGAACACTAAAAACATAAACATAAAAGTTTAGACATAAAAGATTTCTTGAAGATGAAAGTAAAAAGTTACTAGTAGGATGTTGTAGTAAACAAGTTGTTGACTACTTGATGATTTACTTGTAAATATTGATGTTAAATGTCGTTATTGATCGCTAAACATGTTAACGGAATCAATCGAACACACTTTAGAATGTTAAAAGCTGAAACAGGATGGCTGTTTAGTGATTACAGCCAACTTCAGTTGGCTGTACCCAGACATTAATAAAGCATAAAATGCATTTTCTGAAGTTTAGATTTATGTATTATGAAATACGGTTCTAATGGAACTGGAATCATAATTTTTGGACTTCGTTTACTATTTTTAAAGACCCGTTTTGTAACAGCAGCTCAAGCTGCATTTTTACTGCTGAAAATAAGCGTCATGTTTTCCGTCATAACTTGGATTCTGTGTAGAGTCAGATCATGAAATTTGTACAGTAGATGACCAATGATGTATATTTAATCCTCCCACTGGAATTTCATAAATCGGACTTACGATGAATTTTTAATGAATTATTCCGTGGACTGCAGTCAGAAAAAGATGAATCTGATTGCAGTCCGGAAAATGATTTCTTATAAATTTTTGGTGATGAATTGGATCTCGAGATTTTTAAAAAATAATATTTGGATCGTTTAAGACCTTCTGTAAAAAGTTGGGAATTTTTGGAATAAGTTAACTATTTTATTAAAATCCCCGAAAACAGCCCAGTTTTGAATGAAAAAGCTGAAACGACGTAAGTAGTAATTTGCATGTCTAAATGTCGGGTAGGTTATCTGAGAACGATCTAACATGTTATATGTCAATAAAAGTGTTATGTGCAATGTCGTATGTTTGCTTATGAACGGGAATAGATGGGAAGTTTATATGGGCATGAACCGTTAAAGTGATGCATGTTATGTGGTAGATGCGTGTAGGAACTTTGTGCTTATTTGAAGTCACTAATAAACTAAGTGGTAATCATACTAGGACGTGATTGACCGACCTTGACTGTTAGCTATTTTTTAGAGTTAAACCGAGCAACCAAAGGTGAGTTCACACCCTTACTAAGGCATGGGATTCCCGGTGGTTGGGAATGGGATTAAACAGCTGAGACGGAACTTGTACTTTCACCACTACTAGACTACTTACCTCCATCCTCGGATTGGGAAGGACGCCAGTGCTAAACCTACGTACTCACTACGTACCACTGTACTCGGATTGGGAAGGACACCAGCGCTAAACCTATGTATTTATTACGTACCTCTGTCCTCGGATTGGGAAGGATACATATATACATCTAGTCTAGTGGTTTACAACATGGGGTAGCCCCCACCGTTTATGGTTTGGGAAAAATAAGGAAAGTTGATTTAACCTGCAATTGCAAAAAAAACTCATAGTTCTTGAAAACTACCTTATAACGTACACCTACTGTGAACTCGCTCAACTTTGTTGTTGATATGTTGTTACATGCCTTGCAGGTCGTTAGGTACTTATGGAGCTTGCGCGAGGAGGAGGTCGTTGTGGGATTTGGACTGTCATGTCCCGTGCTTAACATTTGAACTTTACAAACTTATGGAACTTATGTTTGGTCGTTAAACTTATGAACTATGAATTTATGTTTTGGACTTATGTCTTATGCTTCCGCTGTTAACTTAAAGTCGGTTATTGTCTTTTGGTCACCAATTGTATTATGGTTGGTTTATTTACTTAATTACGTTGTTCAATATGATTGGTGGCTCGATCCTGGTCATGTCACGCCTCCAAGCGGTGATACTTCGCAGGATGGAATTTGGGGGTGTGACAGATTGGTATCAGAGCCATTGGTTATAGTGAACTTGGTTTTAAAAAGGGGAAAAGCTTTTTGATAAAACCAGACTATAACCTGTACAGTGCTCAACGATCCACAACGATGCTTCGCTCCACGTGCAAGACTCAACACTATAGGTAATATGGTTTATGTTTGTATTGCCTACCTGCTAGTAGCGCATTTGATCATGATATGCTTAGTTAGCGTAACAACTATTGCTTGAAACCCTGTGTGTTTGCTCTCTTCTGTCACTCCACACTTACGCACTTTCGCGACACCACTTCTTACTTGTGTTCTCTGTATGGTGAAGATCATGAGTGGACGAATCAACCTCACACAAGCCCAGCTGACGGCTTTGATCAACGAACAAGTTACTGCGGCACTTGCAGCCGCTCAAGCAGGAGGCCAGCATGCCCAGCCGCCTGTGTGCACGTTCAAGACTTTTATGGACTGTTGCCCTAGTACTTTCAGTGGCACTGAAGGGGCCGTTGGACTCCTCCACTGGTTCGAGAAGCTCGAGTCGGTCTTCGAAATATGTGAATGCCCTGAGGCTCGTAGAGTGAAGTATGCCACTGGTACCCTCGAAGGCACAGCGCTGACTTGGTGGAACGCGCAAGTTCAAATGTTAGGGCTGGCAGCTGCTAATGCCACCCCATGGAACAACTTCAAGGAACTGATCAAGCGAGAATACTGTAATCGTGATGACATCCACAAGATGGAAGTGGAGTTCTTTAACCTGAAGATGACGAGGTCAGAGATAGAGGCGTATACGAAGCGATCCAACGAACTGGCAGTGTTATGTCCAACTATGGTGGATCCTCCCATCAAGCGTATCGATCTGTACCTCAAAGGCTTAGTACCAGAGATTCAAAGCCATGTGACTTCTGCTAACCTTGATACCATCCAGGATGTTACTCGTCTTGCTCATCGTCTCACAGACCAGGCAGTGGAACAGAACAAGCTGCCTAAGCGTATAGGTGCTACTGCTACTACTACTTCTGCTATTCCCAGTGACAACAAACGAAAATGGGATGGAGCCTCCATCAAAGGTTCGACTACAGTTCAGTCCCAGGCACAGCAGCGAAAGATTGATGACTACCAGAGTCCTGGTCAGCAATCTTCTGGTAGTCAAGGGTAGGGTGGATATTGAGGAAACCACCCAAAGTGCAACAAATGTAACAGACACCACAGTGGTCAGTGCAACAAGGGACGTTGTCAGAGGTGCCTCAAGATGGGTCATGAAGCCAAGGATTGCAGGAGCTCACAGCCTGCAAATCTGAATTGTCAGCAGCAACAGCAAGCACCGTAGAATCAGCAACAGTAACAGGGCAACAGGGGATGCTTTCAGTGTGGCGCTGAAGGTCACTTCAAGAGACATTGCCCGCAGTTAAATCAGAATCAGAATCAGAACCACAACCAAGGAAACGGGAACAATAATGGGGGCAACAATGGGGGAAACAATGATGGCAACGGTGCCAGGGGTCGAGCGTTCGTGCTGGGGCAGGGTGACGCAAGGAATGATCCTAACGTAGTGATGGGTAAGTTCCTTCTCGATGACTTTTATGTTACTGTTTTATTTTATTCGGGTACCGATACCAGTTATGTGTCTCTAAAAGTTAGTCAAATGCTTAAGCGCACCCCAACACTTTTGAACACCAAACACACGGTAGAGCTAGCAAACGGTAAAAGTCTCGAGGCCACACATATAGTTAAGGGTTGTAACCTTTCCTTAGATGGTCAGACCTTCTCTATCGATCTTATCCCTATCGTTCTGGGTAGTTTCGACGTTGTCATCGTCAAGCGGAGATTGTTTGCAAGGAGAAAATCGTCCGCATTCCTCGTTCTGGTGAAGAACCTCTCATGATTCATGGCGACAAGAGTGGTGCTGTTGTAGGCATTATCTCTTTCCTTAAGGCCTAGAAGTGTTTGAGAAAGGGCCACACCACTATTCTAGCCCTCATTTCTGATTCATCCGCGAAAGAAAGGACGATAGAAGATATTCCTATTGTGCGCGATTTTCCTGAGGTATTTCCTGATGAATTACCTGGTCTTCCGCCCCATCGTCAAGTTGAGTTTCAAATCGAGCTAGCTCCTGGAGCAGCACCAGTAGCTCGAGCACCATATCGTCTAGCTCCATCAGAACTCGAAGAACTGTCCACGCAACTACAAGAACTCTTGGAAAAGGGTTTCATACGTCCTAGCTCTTCGCCCTGGGGAGCTCCAGTCCTGTTTGTGAAGAAGAAAGACGGTACTTTCAGGATGTGTATTGACAATCACGAACTTAACAAGGTGACCATGAAGAATCGTTATCCTCTTCCACGTATTGATGACTTATTCGACCAGTTGCAGGGGTCGAGTTATTACTCTAAGATTGATTTGAGATTGGGATACCATCAGCTGAGAGTCCGAGATGAGGACGTCCCCAAAACAGCATTCAGAACTCGTTACGGCCATTACGAGTTTCTGGTCATGCCTTTCGGGTTGACGAATGCACCAGCGGTCTTCATGGATCTCATGAACCGAGTATGCAAACCTTACCTGGATAAGTTCGTTATTGTTTTCATCAATGATATCCTGATCTATTCTAAGAGTCAGGAGAAACACGAGCAGCATCTACGACTTATGCTGGAACTTCTTCGAGCAGAGCAACTGTATGCTAAATTTTTGAAATGTGACTTCTAGCTTCGCAAAGTCCACTTTCTAGGCCACGTAGTAAAAAAGGATGCGATTCATGTTGATCCATCCAAGATTAATTCGATCAAGAACTGGCCTGCACCCCGTACACCCACAGAAATCCGCCAATTCTTGGGTTTGGCAGGATATTACAGAAGGTTTATCAAGGACTTCTCAAAGATTGCACAACCTCTCACTTCATTGACTCAGAAGGGTGTCACCTATCGTTGGGGTGATACACAGGAGTCCGCATTCCAACACTTAAAAGAGAGACTTCATAGCCCGCCTATCCTCTCATTTCGTGAAGGCACAGATGATTTTGTGGTTTATTGCGACGCTTCCATCCAAGGACTTGGTTGCGTGTTGATGCAACGTGACAAGGTCATTGCCTACGCATCGCGCCAACTTAAAGTTCACGAAAGGAACTAAACTACGCACGACCTGGAATTGGGAGCAGTTGTTTTCGCGCTTAAGATATAGAGACATTACCTGTACGGTACCAAGTGCACCATTTACACCGATCACAGGAGTCTCGAGCATATCTTCAAGCAAAAGGAGTTAAACATGCGACAACGCCGATGGGTCGAACTCTTGAATGATTATGAATGTGCGATCAAGTACCATCCGGGCAAAGCCAATGTTGTGGCCGATGCCCTCAGCCGAAAGGATACTATGCCTAAGCGTGTACGTGTGTTACAGCTTACCATCCAATCTAGTCTTCCTGCCCAAATACGTGATGCTCAGGTCGAAGCGTTGAAAGCAGAAAACATCAGGGCTGAGTCCTTACGAGGATTGAGGAAGCGGCTAGAACAAAAGGAAGACGACGCCTACTATGTAACAGGGCGTATCTGGGTTCCACTTTATGGAAACTTACGCGAGCTTGTGATGGATGAAGCGCACAAGTCTCGTTACTCAGTACATCCTGGTTCGGATAAGATGTACCACGATCTCAAGACTACGTATTGGTGGCCTGGTATGAAAGCCCACATAGCAACCTACGTTAGCAAATGTTTGACTTGTGCGAGAGTCAAGACTGAATACCAGAAACCATCAGGCCTGCTTCAACAACCAGAGATCCCGACATGGAAATGGGAGCAAATTTCCATGGATTTTGTTACTGGCCTACCTAGATCTCAACGCGGAAATGACACCATTTGGGTGATCGTGGATCGATTGACTAAGTCTGCACACTTTCTGGCCATCAAGGAAACAGATAAGTTTTCTACCCTAGCAGACATCTACTTGAAGGAAGTAGTATCAAGGCACGGAGTGCCAACCTCCATCATCTCTGATCGAGACTCACGTTTTACATCTGAGATGTGGCAAGCTATGCACAAATCCTTTGGTTCTCGATTAGACATGAGCACGGCATATCATCCACAGACGGATGGGCAATCTGAATGCACCATCCAAACCCTTGAAGACATGCTTAGGGCATGTGTAATCGATTTTGGTAATGGCTGGGAAAAGCACCTCCCGTTAGTGGAGTTTTCATAAAACAACAGTTACCACACCAGCAGCCAGGCCGCTCCATTTGAGGCATTGTACGGACGTAAATGCCGATCACCTCTTTGTTGGGCAGAAGTTGGTGATAGCCAAATCACAGGCCCAGAACTTGTGGTAGACACGACTGAGAGAATTGCTCATATACGACAACGAATAGCGGAAGCTCGTGACCGTCAGAAAAGCTATGCTGATAAGCGCAGGAAACCACTCGAGTTCCAGGTTGGGGATCGAGTGCTACTCAAAGTCTCACCTTGGAAAGGTGTAGTCCGTTTTGGCAAACGAGGCAAACTCAATCCGCGTTATGTCGGACCGTTCGAAATCATCGAGAAAATTGTCAAAGTCGCCTACAAGTTGAATCTACCTGAAGAACTCAGCGGAGTTCATAATGTTTTCCACGTGTCAAATCTGAAAAAGTGTCTGTTGGACCGTTCTTTGACCCGAAAAGTCAGTAAGAGTAGCTCATCTTCACGTGTAAAGGCGGAATCAATGCACGTAAAGTAACAACAGCTGTTTCATTCAATTCCTGTCTTTTTATTGCTTTTCTACTGAAAATTTGACAGAGTTTCGCTCCAGTTCACACACATACACCTTACAAACTAATGAACCAGCTCAACCTATTTATAGAGTTTCTGGTCCACTCATACGACATGCCGTATAAGCGGTCCAGAACACTTGACAAATAAGCGAACCAGATATTGACATATGAGCGGTCCAGACTTAAGACAATGACACATAAGCGAACCAGACCCTATTTCACACAATATTTACACTTTGACCCCCTGTTGACCAATCTTGACTTCAGACTTTTTGTAGACGCAGTCAACAGACATTCCATGCATCAACAAACTCCCCCTTGGATGTTGACGTAGTCTTTACGTATCTTCAGATCCTTAGTCTTCAGTCTTAGTCTTTTCTCTAACTCTCTGTCTTCACATCATAAGCATTCTTCACAAGTTTTAGCATCACCTAGCTCTAATTTCAACTTCCCAATAACTGTTGATCCAGACTCCCCCTTTCACAGACTCCCCCTCTCAATATGCTGGGATCTTGAGATATCTGGTTCAAGCTTTGACAATTAGCTTCCATGGGAATAATGAAATTCAAAACCTGTTACCCTGCACATCCTCTACCTCAACATAAGTTTCACAAATTTATAACAATTGAATTTAATAAACTTACTGGTAGAAATCATTTATTCAACAAACATACTAGTTACATCAAGTTCAAATGAATGACCTTGATTAACTAAACACACAATCTTTCAAAACATTTGTATATGACATTCAAAGTTTTCAACATATTCTCCCAATCCAACTCATCATGTTTAGCACTTGGAATTTTGAATATCAGTCCTTCAACATCAGTTGTCGAAAATCTTTTTGAATTTTCAAAAATTTATGCTAAAACACTCCGAAAATCTTTTTGGATTTTTGATCTTGACTGAAATGCAGTAAACAAATATATACAAACAATATTTTTGTGAGTTTGTGTAAGAGGATCATATCAGTTCATGAGACCAATCACTAGCACCGTTAAGCTTTAAACATTTTCAGTTCTAAACGATTCACGTTGATTGACGATATTGTTGTCCACATAAACTCAATCTAAAAACTTTCAATCTGCTTACCGATACTTTAAGGTATATTAAGATAGCACTAAGTTCTTATGAACCCCACGATCTCAGCATATCCCCTCATCATGCAATACACTGACTCAAGTAATGCCTTTAAACTTTTATCAACTGTGATTTGTGCAAAAACAAAGCAAAATGTTTAAACATTAACAATCAGGTCGATACTTCCGTATACGCAGAGAAAGTCCAATGTTTAAACAAAATAAGAAAATAAAAATAAGTTGAAGTTGTTTAGGCTTTAACCACCAGGTCGATACTCCCGTATACGCAGAGGAGGTCCAAAGCTTAAACGAAACACCAAAGAAAATAAAGCAGAATGTTTAGGCAACAACATCCAGGTCGATACTCACGTATACGCAGAGGATGTCCGATGCTTAAACAAAATAAAGAAATAAAACAAGTTTAAATCTTTGCAAAATAAAATGCACAATCACAGCGACTTTTTCAGCAAAGTTGTGAAAGTTCACAAACTTAACCAGTTTTATGTCTTTCGACAATCAGCGATTACTGAGTAGGTACACAGTCAAGAAGGACAAAACCAAGTACTATGCTTTTGACCATGTTTCCCACTAGAACTAGGCTTTTTCATTTATGTTTGTATCGTTATCGCAAATCTACTAGTCTAGCTGAGCCTATCGTCACATCTTTAGTGAGACCGTTTATCACTTTTAGACTATACATTTCTTTAGCATGCTGTGATAGTCCACTGATTTACTATCATTTCCTCTTGTCTCAACAAAACTCATTTTTGCTTTTTCAATGTTTTTGACATTTTCAAATTTTCTAATTTTTTTAAAAATTTTTCTCCCCCTAAAATCAAAATATGTTTCAATTTTGATTTTCTGAGAAAATTTGAAAACAAACTATACAAGAAATGTGACAAACTGATATCAAATCGCTTCAATTCGCCATCCACTTGGCTTAACAATCAGAACTCCCCCTGACAACAAACTATTTTCCCATTTAGATTTCAAAACACTTAAGTTTGTTTTAATCAAATGGTTTTTCCGGAAAATTAGTTTTGTTTGTCTTTTTACAAACTCGGGGTTTCATCACATTGTCCTTTCGCAATCATTTTAACTAATTAACAATTAAGACCCTTGTCAACAACAAACACTAGTAGAAAATCAAGTACAACTTAATGTCCCTGATTTACCACTTGTAAATCGAAATATCACAGTTACCATCTTGTGAATTTCTCAAGAATGATGCCGATTCATGTTCCACGCTTACCAACCTGGGAACTCCGGCAAGTCAGGTTTTTCTATTTGAAAAGATTCACCCAAGCCTGACCAGCCTTGGGTGATTTTGAATTCTTGTTCAACAATGATGGAAAATTTGCATAATCCATTGTTAAACCTGAATTCTCAGATTTTACCTCAACACTAGGCTCCTCTGGCTTTGACGAACCAGAATCATTGCCTGCACATGGCTTGTCTGACTTTGACCTGTCAGATTCATTGCCTGATGGTGGCTTGTCTGACTTTGACACATCAGATTCATCGCCGACCATTTTCTTCTTCTCCTTTTTCTCTTTTGTCTTCAAATTTGCAGCTGAAGAATTCAATTTACTTGACTTTACAATCGAGTGAGTTGATTCATCAGAACTTTTATTCAAACTGTCCTTTGAACCCGAAGACAAAATTTTCTCGAGATACTCTCTCGCCTTCTTCCTTTTCTTTCTCAGTCTGTCTTTCTGCCCCTGTGAAAGTTTAACTTTCTTTTCTTGAATTGTCTGATCCTGAACTTTAGGTTTTAGAACCTTCTGTTCATGGGGCTTGACGTTGACTGGTTTCTTTGCCATTCTTTGAGATTCAACCCTCAATCTTCCCATCGATCTCCTTGGGCAATCTTTGGCAATATGTCCTCTGATTTGACAATTATAGCATCTTCTTGTTTCAAAATTCCAATTCTGGCAGTTAACAGCAATGTGTCCTCTCACACCACAGGTGTAGCACACTCTGTTATCGTACCATTCACCACTTTCACACCATATGCTTAGATCATAACATTGTCTAGCTTTGTGGTAATCATCACTCTTCTTGAAAACTAGTTTTGGCTTTGAAGCACTGTGGTCAAACCTGCACCACTTATTACCAACATTTTGTGAGTTTTCATTTTTAGATTTTTGTGATTTTTGATAATGATTGGATGACTTATCTGATGAGTTTTTATTTTCATTTTTAAGATTTTTCAAATTTTTATCTTTTTGTTTCTGTTCTACACTCTTCTTAACAGGTTTTTGTTTAGAACATTCACCTGTTTCAGTAGATTGCAAAACAGTATTTTTAAATTTTTCTTGTAAATCTAAAAATATTTTTCTTTTCTTTTCTTTTTCATCATCAGATATTTCATCACAATCTACAATTTTGACTTTGTCAAAATTTGTGACATTTTCACTTATTGGAACTGAATTGATCGGTTTTGGACACTCATATGGTGCCGAAGTCACAAAACCTTTCAATTTAACTTCAAGCTCTTTGATTTTCATCCGAGCTTTTTCAGCTTCTTTTTCAAGCTGAATGATTTTAGCAAGATGAGAATTGATTTCAATTTGTTTTTGAAGATTATCTTTACCAAAAATATCTCTCTCATCTTCTAAAATCTTTATTTGATTTTGAAAATCTTTTTCTTTTTCTTTTAACGTTTCATTTTCCAATTTTATCCAAAAAACATTTTCATTTTCAATTTTGATTTTTCCAAAATCTTTTTCTTTTTCTCTCAAGTCATTAATTTCCAATGTCAAACTGTCCAAACTACTCAACAGTTTGTCATTTTCAGACGTCAATTTTTCACAATTTTCTCTCATTTCAAGAATCTGTTTATTATCAGATTCTTTCTCATCCTTCAAGCTTTTGATTTTCACTGTCAAATTCTCCACATCTTTCAAGAGATTGAAATTTTCTGCTTCTGATTTTTCACATTTTGAGCACACAACTTCACTTTTCGAAGTTTCATCCTTCTTTGATTCATCATTCTTTGTCATTCCTTCTTTAATCCTTTTGATTAATTCACTAAACTCAACCAAACTCATATTTTCTGAGTTTCTTTCAATTTCATCTAGTAACTCTTTCTTTTTCTTTTTCTCTTCTTCATCTCCCCACCATTTCTTTTGCCAATAATCATCTTCCTCTTTGTACTGCTGGATTATTGCCTCGATATCAAGTGTTTTGTCATCAATTGCAATATTTCCATATTCATCAAGATAACACTCTCTGTTCGGATCCCATCTATTTGCTCTCCTTGCTTCCAGATAGATACGAGAGATTCTAATGATTTTGTTTTCAGCAATCATTTTTCTGTATCTATACTTCTGCTCTTCAGTTCGATCGTCTTTCCATGGAATAGGATCGGAATTTGCCATCTTGTACGTTCCTGCAAACAAGCAAACAAACAAACTATCAGTTCAAACAAACTGAATACGTAACAGTGAATTACCGATGACACTTAGACAAATTTTTCGAGAATTTTGAAAAACAGAAATACAAAAGTGAACCAATCTGTACACGTGACAGATAAGCGAACCAAACAGGTTCAGATAAGCGAACCAGAAAGTGTACTAATGAGCGAACCAGACAATGTCTGTTCGAGCGGACCAGACTTGTTCGTTCGAGCGGACCAGACTTGTTCGTTCGAGCGGACCAGACTTGTTCGTTCGAGCGGACCAGTCTTGTTCGTTCGAGCGGACCAGACTTGTTCGTTCGAGCGGACCAGACTTGTTCGTTCGAGCGGACCAGACTTGTTCGTAACAGCGATGACCGTAAAAGCGGACCACAGTTTTTAACCGATTTTTAGTCCGAATTACAATCTGATACTTTCAAGGAATGATCTACTCTTAATTCCGAACACAATGATATGTTTATTGTTCAATTTCGACCGCAAAATCGTTCCAGATCTGAATTTGAAAATTCTGTCCGTGAACCGATCAAGTTTTTGGAAAAATTGATTGATTTTTACTGTGTTTTAAAGTCTGATACTGTTATAGATTGATTAACAGATAATTTCGTTCAATATGCTTGAACTTCAGATCATTCTGTCCGATGAAACTTGTATAATCCAAAAAAAAATAAAAGAAATTGAGTAGAAAGATGAGAAAAGTGTCGAATCAGCTGATGTAGTATGAACTCCTCGTCCTGAAGCTCTGATACCACTTGTTGGACCGTTCTTTGACCCGAAAAGTCAGTAAGAGTAGCTCATCTTCACGTGTAAAGGCGGAATCAATGCACGTAAAGTAACAACAGCTGTTTCATTCAATTCCTATCTTTTTATTGCTTTTCTACTGAAAATTTGACAGAGTTTCGCTCCAGTTCACACACATACACCTTACAAACTAATGAACCAGCTCAACCTATTTATAGAGTTTCTGGTCCACTCATACGACATGCCGTATAAGCGGTCCAGAACACTTGACAAATAAGCGAACCAGATATTGACATATGAGCGGTCCAGACTTAAGACAATGACACATAAGCGAACCAGACCCTATTTCACACAATATTTACACTTTGACCCCCTGTTGACCAATCTTGACTTCAGACTTTTTGTAGACGCAGTCAACAGACATTCCATGCATCAACAGTGTCTGTCAGATGAGACCCTCATAGTTCCATTAAAGGAGCTCACAATCGACGACCAGTTGCGATTCGTCGAGGAACCGGTTGAAATCACAGACAGAGATGTTAAGATTCTTAAGCACACCAGAATACCTCTTGTTCGAGTTCGTTGGAACTCTCGTCGTGGCCCAAAGTATACCTGGGAACGAGAAGACCAAATGAAACTCAAGTATCCCCAATTGTTTAAGAAAAGTGCAACCACTACTAGGCTGAAGCTACTGCAGAATTTCGGGACGAAATTCGATATCAACGGGGGGATGATGTGACACCCCAGGAAAACCAGTAAACCACGCAACATAACTAGCTTCCTCAGTAACCACGTGCTGAATTTCGGGACGAAATTTTCTTAACGGGGAAAGAATGTGACAACCCTCATGATTACATGTATCCGTACGATTATTTAATGATAATTAAAGTGCTTAATGACTGTGTTAAATTACTTAACTGTTTCCTGATTACTGTGTCATACTTACATGTGCTTGTTAACCTACTAGTCATGTGCAGAAAATTTACTAAATGGTCCTGAATATTTTCCTATGTGTTAGGAATTAATTGCGTTACAAAAATATATATATAAGACACTTTACGGAATAATTAAACACTTTAACGGAACAGTATCCGACCGAACAACCGAACATTACCCGGGACACCAAATATTTGTCAAACACATTGTGTTATTATTTCTTGGTTAGTTATGGTCCCCGTATACCATAACACCCACTAAAAACCAACAAACTAATATATAATCTTGTTACTTGGATTTTTACTATCTTTTACAAATTAGTTGAAAATGTTACACTAAACCCCCCCCCCCACATTACCGAATTTGGTCCCTAAGTGGACCCACACAATCACCAACATATCTCCTAAGATCTTACTTCAAATATTTGGTGTGATTGTTGCTTGATCCTTTAAACAAAATATGATGGATGAGATTTATAAGTAAGGTCTAGATCACAATGTCATATCTTCATCATTCACTCCCTCACCTCACATCTCTCTCTCCCTCTCTCAGCTCTCTACCACCGCCAACACCACCACCATTGCACCACCATCCTCCTCCATTTTCAAGTCTCTTTCAAGCTTAAAGGTTCATACAAGAAGGCTTGCTACTTGTGGAGCATCAAGGGAGCTTTGTTCTTGCTTGTTCATCATCATTTCTCATCTTCTTCTTCACTAGATTTTCCCTAGCCTTGTGCTAGTAGTAAGTCTCGGTTTACTCTTGTTCATGTCAATTTTGAGTAGTTGAAAGATTATTTATGACGGGATCGTATGAAATACAAGAACACTAAAAACATAAACATAAAAGATTAGACATAAAAGATTTCTTGAAGATGAAAGTAAAAAGTTACTAGTAGGATGTTGTAGTAAACAAGTTGTTGACTACTTGATGATTTACTTGTTAATATTGATGTTAAATGTCGTTATTGATCGCTAAACATGTTAACGGAATCAATCGAACTCACTTTAGAATGTTAAAAGCTGAAATAGGATGGCTGTTTAGTGATTACAGCCAACTTCAGTTGGCTGTAACCAGACATTAATAAAGCAGAAAATGCATTTTCTAAAGTCTAGATTTATGTATTATGAAATACGGTTCTAATGGCACTAGAATCATAATTTTTGGACTTCGTTTACTATTTTTAAAGACCCGTTTTGTAACAGCAGCTCAAGCTGCATTTTTACTGCTGAAAATAAGCGTCCTGTTTTTCGTCATAACATGGATTCTGTGTAGAGTCAGATCATGAAATTTGTACAGTAGATGACCACTGATGTATTTGTAATCCTCCCACTGGAATTTCGTAAATCGGACTTACGATGAATTTTTAATGAATTATTCCGTGGACTGCAGTCAGAAAAAGATGAATCTGATTGCAGTCCGGAAAATGATTTCTTATAAATTTTTGGTGATGAATTGGATCCTGAGATTTTTACACAATAATATCTGGATCGTTTAAGACCTTCTGTAAAAAGTTGGGAATTTTTGGAATAAGTTAACTATTTTATTAAAATCCCCAAAAACAGCCCAGTTTCAAATGAAAAAGCTGAAACGACGTAAGTAGTAATTTGCGTGTCTAAATGTCGGGTAGGTTATCTGAGAACGATCTAACATGTTATATGTCAATAAAAGTGTTATGTGCAATGTCATATGTTTGCTTATGAACGGGAATAGATGGGAAGTTTATATGGGCATGAACCGTTAAAGTGATGCATGTTATGTGGTAGATGCGTGTAGGGACTTTGTGCTTATTTGAAGTCACTAATAAACTAAGTGGTAATCATACTAGGACGTGATTGACCGACCTTGACTGTTAGCTATTTTTGAGAGTCAAACCGAGCAACCAAAGGTGAGTTCACACCCTTACTAAGGCATGGGATTCCCGGTGGTTGGGAATGGGATTAAACAGCTGAGACGGAACTTGTACTTTCACCACTACTAGACTACTTACCTCCATCCTCGGATTGGGAAGGACGCCAGTGCTAAACCTACGTACTCACTACGTACCACTGTACTCGGATTGGGAAGGACACCAGCGCCAAACCTACGTATTTAATACGTACCTCTGTCCTCGGATTGGGAAGGATACATATATACATCTAGTCTAGTGGTTTACAACATGGGGTAGCCCCCACCGTTTATGGTTTGGGAAAAATAAGGAAAGTTGATTTAACCTGCAATTGCAAAAAAAACTCATAGTTCTTGAAAACTACCTTATAACGTACACCTACTGTGAACTCGCTCAACTTTGTTGTTGATCTGTTGTTACATGCCTTGCAGGTCGTTAGGTACTTATGGAGCTTGCGCGAGGAGAAGGTCGTTGTGGGATATGGACTGTCATGTCCCGTGCTTAACATTTGAACTTTACAAACTTATGGAACTTATGTTTGGTCGTTAAACTTATGAACTATGAATTTATGTTTTGTACTTATGTCTTATGCTTCCGCTGTTAACTTAAAGTCGGTTATTGTCTTTTGGTCACCAATTGTATTATGGTTGGTTTATTTACTTAATTACGTTGTTCAATATGATTGGTGGCTCGATCCTGGTCATGTCACGCCTCCAAGAGGTGATACTCCGCAGGATGGAATTTGGGGGTGTGACAGATCCCTACAGAGATGGTGGTTCCTACTGCAAGAACAAGCATACGTGATCCTGAACAAAATGCTGAAAACTTGGTTCAAGACTTGGATACTATAGAAGAACTCAGGGATTTGGCAAGGATAAGGATGGCTAGTTATCAACAAAGGATGGCTGGAGCCTACAATAAGAATGTCAGGATCAGGAAGTTCCAAGTTGGTGATATGGTATTAAGGAAAGCCTTTCAGAATACCACAAATCCTGCTGATGGAAAATTGGCACCAAAATGGGAAGGCCCCTACCTGATTGAAGCTGAGGCTGGAAAGGGGGCATATCGATTGCTAATAATGGAAGGTGATTTGCTACCAAGAGCTTGGAATGCTGTCCACCTGAAGAGATACTTCATGTGATAAGGATTTGTGATCCTTAGCAATATTCATGATCCACATCCTTGAAGGATCCTTAGAGGATGGATGATCCTCATTTTGGTAATGATCTAATCTCAAACTATTTCATTCTTTAATTATCTTATATACAAGGATAAGGATCCTGGATCCTTTATCCTTCTTTCACTTGATTCTGAGTTTTGCATAAGGTTTAGGTATCCTTAACAAAGGATTGAGTATCCACAGAGGTATCCAGTTATTTGGGCTTGACCCCAGTTATTTGGGCTTAACCCCAGTTATTTGGGCTTGACCCCAGTTGTTTGGGCTTGACCCCAGTTATTTGGGCTTGACCGCAGTTGTTTGGGCTTGACCCCAGTTATTTGGGCCTGTCCCCAGAATTGCCAGTAGAGCACGATGATCCTGGTACAGTTTATGGCAATGGGACCAGTACTCGCTTTAGGGGCTGACAATTTCATTGTACTGGCTGTATCCGGGATCCTACGTATAATGGTAGACGTACCATACATCCGTTCCTAAGGTTTCTAACGTTTTCACGTTAGCTAAGGTTTTGGCATTTTCATGTCACTAAGTTTGGATAGTCGCCAGTGAGGGCCATACTCCAGTTTACACAAGATCCTTAGGGCTTGTCCCCAGTTATCCTTTGGGCTTGTCCCCAGTTATCATTTAGGCTTGTCCCCAGTATATTGGGCTTGTCCCCAGAATTGTTGGGCTTGTCCCCAGTTACTAACTCTTCTCTTATATTGGCTTAGTCCCAAGTTATGTTCTGTTTCAGGTTTTTGAAATTAACCAGCTAAGGATCCTTGATCCTTACCTTCTACTAAGGTTTGTCTTTTGGTTATCCTGATTATAAATGTTAAAGGGTTAGGATCCTAACTTGGATTCTCAGGTATGATCCTTAATCAATTTGGTTTTATTCATTATTCATATAAGTGACCCTTATCCTTTAACAACATAACTAATGATCCTTAAGTTGCATAACTTTTCTGAATTTATCAACTACAGGATATTTGACCCTTGGTCATATCCTAAAACTTTTAAACATGATTTACTAAACCTTTATTCTTTACTTACAAATTCAAAGAAAATGAATAACAACGTAGAAAAATAAAGAATTCACAAGGATAACAACACGGGAAATAGCTAAAAAGTTGAAGTTTTATTTATTCACAAAAGTTAAACCCTTTTAAGGTTGTCAAAATTGCCAACCCAAATTTCTACCAGCAATACATGGCCTGTCCACTTGGGTTGGCAAAGGGTGTCCATTGTTAACAGGTCTTAAAAGTGCAGGAAATAAAAGATGGCAGGATAACAAGTGGTTTCATCCCCCAAACAGAGGATCCCTCCACCACCTATTATCCTACCTATTGTCTAAGGATCCTTGATCCACAATCCTAAAAACTATTGTTCAAAGTACAACCCCACATTGTTTCTAAACATAACAACCAAAAAACTTTCAAATCCTAAAAAATGGGCTCCGGCCGCATCTAGAAATGTCCATCATCGCCCATTTCTGCAGCTCACACCTTGGCTGCATCACCACCAGCTTGATCCTTCCCGCTGCCACTTGCCTCAATCGCCAAGACCTCGGTAGCCTCCTCCTCATCGTCTAGCTCAGCCAGCTTCGCC
Source organism: Helianthus tuberosus (assembly GCA_030545235.1). Classification (NCBI taxonomy): domain Eukaryota; kingdom Viridiplantae; phylum Streptophyta; class Magnoliopsida; order Asterales; family Asteraceae; genus Helianthus; species Helianthus tuberosus. Next base: position 72,342,753 of record CM060446.1, on the reverse strand, counting down.
TTCCAGCCCTCCTTGTCCCAAGTGGTCCGGTCGAAGTCAGGATCCTCAGCATCCTGAGCCATTTGCAGCTTGATCTTATACATGGTGATGGCAGCAGAGACTTTAGCATCCTCCAGCAGGTCGTGCTTCTCATGATCAGCATTTATCTGGGCCATGACCACCTGCTGCTTTGCCAGAGCAAGATCCTTCTCAAGGCGAGAGATAGTCTCATCCTTAGCCAGGAAGAATTTTTGATACTCCAGATCCTTTTGCTCCGCCTCCTCAACATATGCATCAAACAGCATTTCGACCTCAGCGAATTTCTGCAAAAAAGACAAGGTAAAGTTTAGGATCCGTGTTCCTCAAGTGGGCAGGATAATCAAGCGGAGTCAGTGATCCTTACATCAGCAAAGTATTCTTGGAACTGGTGGCGGATAAGAGGCAAGCCTTCAAGATTTTCAGCTTCAGTGGCCTTCCTCTTCTTCCCCCCTTGGAGGTGACAGGCTTGGGGACTATGGTGCTTGGGCTAGCAGCAGTTTTCTTTTTTCCAGAACGGGGAGCCACAGTGCTGAGATCACTGAAACTAAAGCGGGAGGCTGACCTTGAGGATTTTCCAGCACCTATCAATCCAAAACAACAGATAAGTATTCTTGTTTTATTTGCATTTCAACATTTAATCATATATAAACTCGGATACTTACTTGACATTGTGACTGAGCCTGAGGATACTTCTTGAGAATCCTTGGTGTTTGCTTGAAATGTTCTTACTGCAGGATCAAGATTCCAGAAGGCGTCGATCCTTTATTTGGTTGCAGGTGATGGAATGATGTGTGAAACAGAAATAGCTGCAAAATAGAAACAAAGGGGTTAGTGATCCTTAGCAGAAACAGGGTATCCTATGATCCTTCTATAAGGATCCTCTATCCTACCATGAGTGGCCCATTTTCTAGGGAGATCCTTCCCATCCGGGATAGAATCCCTCCTAACGAAGAAGAATCGTTTCTTCCACTTAGTGTCGTTTTTGGTGGTCTTCAGGATCGGGTGTGCCTCACCAGGTTTGTGTTTGAATAGAAAGCGATGTGAACCATGGCTAACGAGGTTATATAGTTTAGACAACTCCGACATTCCCAAATCTATATCCTCCTGCTCAATGATCCTCTCAAGGGTAAATAAAACCCTCCACATCATTGGCATAGCCTGGATATAGGATATGCCGGTAAGAGAGAAGAAAGACTGGGTAAAAGCAGGAAAAGGATAAGAGTATCCTATCAGAAATGGGGTGACTGGAAAGGCAACCCAGGTTTCAGAAACGAAATCGCTCAAGGCGGTAGGGTCAAAAGGCTTGAAGACAGCGTTCGCCGGAAAGCAATGATGAATCCTGTCTATATCCGGATCAGTGAAACAGCAACGTTCCTTTGGAGAATCTTTGATGATCCCTTGGCTCTTCAAAGGACTGTCTCTCTGATGATCCTTAGCAGGGGATGATCGTAACTTCATTGTGATTCATAGATTTCAAGAAAGAAAGAACAGAGCAAGAATATGAAGAGAGAAAAGGGAGAGGAGTACCTGCTTGATCTTCGAATGAGGATTTAAAGGGTGTAACGCACGAATTTAAATGCCTCCGGATCCTTATCTCTAACTTGAATTTAGAATGATGATTTTGCAGGGATGTCGCTTCAGTGACGTAAGATTTACAACGGATAGTTAGATCCTAACGGCCATATATCCGTTAGTTTGTTGCAGATAAGATCAAGAAAATATAACTCGTTAATTTACACTTTACTCCTTATATTTTGGGGGCAATTGTTAGGGGAGGATTTTCCAATCCTAAGGATAAGGATCCTCAAGTGCTGCCAGGATCATGGATCCTCAATTCTGTTTGAATTAAGGATCCTCAGCAGGTGTTGCAGGATCAGGATTCAGGATCCTTATTGTTATCCTTGTACTAACAATTGTCTACCTTGCACGTAAGCTTGTTTTGCAGGAGCAAATGCATGGACCAAGTCTCACCGAAATTCCTGGAGCATATTTCCTCAATATTCCGCACGTGCTTGGCTCTTATGGACGTTATGGAGATCGTGGGGAGCTTGCATTATTTGCGGATAGTTAGTTTATTTGGTTATTTCTAATTTAAAATGGGGATAACAAGCTTGAGTAGAACACTTAGCTAATTTTAGCATTCACACACTCTCGTAACAGCTCTCAATCAGCTCTCGAACACTACTTGGCGATTTCATACATTTTTTGCACATTGCACATTAGTGATCCTTGTAACAAGCTTGTTATCATCCCGAGTTGTAAAATTCTTTTGATTAATCTAAGTTGGTGATCGGTGTTTTGGTCAAAAATCAAGCAAAGATAATGCAACCAAATCTTTTGTTGTGAGGTGTGATGCTTGGATCAATGAACAATATTAAGGATCACTTAGAAATGTAATGAACAAGTGACACAATGATTTATACGAGGAAAAACCCTTGATCAAGAGTTGATCTCCGGCATAAAAAACCTCGGGTGATGGAAACTACCGATCACCAACTCAGATTAAACAGAAAATGTATTACAACTTTGGATGATAGGGAGCTTGTTACAAGGATCACTAGAGTGTAATGTGCAAAAAAGTGTGTAATTGCCGAGCAAACAGTCGAGAGCTGATGAGAGCAGTTACGAGTGTGTGTGTTTAGCCAAAAATAGCCAAGTGTTCAAATTAAGCTCGCTATCCCCTTATAAATTTGGAAAATATCTAAGCTAACTAACTATCCGCATTTCGTGCAAGTCTTCCATGACCTCCATAACGTCCATATTAGTCAAGCACGTGCGGAATAAAAAGAGAATATGCTCCAGGAATATCGCCAAGACCAAATCCAAGCACGTACTCCTGCAAAACAACTTCATATTCAAAGCAGACAATCATTAGTGTAAGGATCACTATGATAATCCTGGATCCTGATCCTACAATACTCTCTGAGGATCACTAATTCAAACAGAATTGAGGATCCCTAAGCCCGACAGTAATTGAGGATCACTGATTTTTGGAAAATCCTCCCCTAACATTTGCCCCCAAAATATAAGGAGTAAAGTGTAAATAAACGAGTTATATTTTCTCGTTCTTATCCGTAACAAACCAACGGATATATAGCCGTTACATTCTGACTAGCCGTTGCCAATCTGACGTCATTGAAGTGACTATCCTGCAAAATCATGATTATAAATTAAAGTTAGAGATAAGGGTTAGGAAGCATTTAAATTCATGCGTTTCATCCTTTAAATCCTTATTCGAAGATCTGATCAGGTACTTCTCTTTCCTTTCTCTCTTCATATTCTCATTCTGTTTCTTCTTCTTCACCATCATCATGACCAAGATGATGCTAAGATCTTCACCAGCTAAGGATCACAAAAAGGACAGTCCTTTGAAGAGCCAAGGGATCATCGAAGGCTCTGCGAAGGAACGATGCTGCTTTACTGATCTGCAGATAGAATGGATTCGCCATTGTTTTCCGGTGAGCACTGTTTTTAAAGCTTTTGACCCCACCGTCCTAAGCGACTTTGTTTCTGAAACCTGGGTAGCTTTTCCGGTTACCCCCTTTACGATAGGATACTCGTATCCTTTTACTGATTTCACCCAATCTTTCTTCTCTCTCACTGGCATCTCCTACATCCAAGCGATGCCAATGATGTGGAGGGTCTTGTATACCCTTGAAAGAATCATTGAGCATGAAGGTATTGAGTTAGGAATGTCGGAGTTGTCTGAGCTATACAACCTTGTGAGCCATGGTTCACACCGCTTTCTATTCAAACATAAACCCGGTGAATCCCAACCAATCTTGAAAACCACCAAGAATGACACCAACTGGAAAAGGCGATTCTTCTTTGTCAGAAGGGATTCCATCCCTGATGGGAAGGATCTGCCAAGAAAGTGGGCCATCCACGGTAGGATAGAGGATCCTTAGAAGGATCACAGGATAACCTTGTTTCTGCTAAGGATCACTAACATCCTTTTGTTTCTTTTGTGCAGCTGTCTCTGTTTCGCATATTATTCCATCGCCTGCCACCAAGGAGAGGCTCGCTGCTTTCCGAAAACTTGATCCTGCAATAAGATCATTTCAAGCAAATACCCAGGATTCTCAAGAAGTATCCTCAGGCTCTGTTACGATGTCAAGTAAGTATCCCATTTTGTGCATAACTAAATGTTTAAATTAAAATGAAATAAGGATACTTATCTGTTTTGGATGTGTAGGTGCTGGAAAATCCTCAAGATCTGCTTCCCGCTTCAGTGTCACCGATCTCACCACTGTTGGTCCCAGGTCCGGGAAGAAGAAGATGACTGCTAGCCCAAGTGCTATGGTTCCAAAGCCTACCACTTCCAAGGGGGAAAGAAAAGAAAGGCCTCTGAGACTGAAAATCTTGAAGGCTTGCCTCTTATCCGCCACTAGTTCCAAGAGTACTTCGCTGATGTAAGGATCACTGACTTTACTTGATTATCCTGCCCACTTGAGGATCATGTGATCCTGAACTTTTCCTTGATTTCTTTGTAGAAATTTGCTGAGGTGGAATTGTTGTTTGATGCATACGTTGAAGAGGCGGAGCAAAAGCATCGAGAGTTCCAAAAGTTCTTTCTAGCCAAGGATCAAGCTATCTCCCGCCTTGAGAAGGATCTTGCTCTCGCAAAGCAGGAGGTGGTCATGGCCCAGATAAATGCTGATCACGAGAAACACGACCTACTGGAGGATGCTAAAGTCTCTGCTGCTATCACCATGTACAAACTCAAGCTTCAAATGGCTCAAGAGGAGGAGGATCCTGACTTCGACAGGACCACTTGGGACAAGGAGGCCTGGAAGGCAAAGCTGGCTGAGCTTGAGGACGAGGAGGAGACTACTGAAGTCTTGGCACTTGAGGCGAGTAGCAGCGGGAAGGATCAGGCTGGGGGCGATGATGCTGGTGGTGATGCAGCCAAGGTTTGAGCTGCTGGAATGGGCGATGATGGATATTTCTAGACGTGGCCAGAGCCCATTTTTTAGGACTTGGTATTAGTTTTATTTTGGTTGTGGTGTTTTGAAACAATGTTGGGTTGTATTTTGAACAATAGTATCTAGGGTTATGGATCATGGATCCTAAGACAATAGGTAGGATAATAGGTGGTGGAGGGATCCTCTGTTTGGGGGATGAAGCCACTTGTTATCCTGCCATCTTTTATTTCCTGCACTCTTAAGACCCGTTAACAATGGACACCCTTTACCAACCCATGTGGACGGGCCACGTTTTGCTGGTAGAAACGTGGGTTGGCAATTTTGACAACCTTGAAGGGTTTAACTTTTGTGAATAAAAATAACTTCAACTTTTTGGCTATTTCCCGTGTGGTTATCCTTGTGCATTCTTTATTTTCTTATTATAATTATCCACTTTGTTTGGATTTATCAAGTTTAATAAATCATGTTTTAAAATTTTAGGATATGATCAAGGATCAAATATCCCATAAATTCAGAAAAGTTATGTAACTTAAGGATCACTAGTTCTGTTGTCAAAGGATAAGGGTCACTTAAATAAATAATAAATAAAATCAAAGTGACTATGGATCATACCTGAGAATCCAAGTTAGGATCCTAAACCCTTAACGTTTACAATCAGGATAATCATAAAACAAACCTTAATAGAGGGCAAGGATCAAGGATCCTAGGCTGTTTAACTTCAAAATCCTAAAACAGAACATAACTTGGGACTAAGCCAAAAATAAGAGAAGAGTTAGTAACTGGGGACAAGCCCAACAATTCTGGGGACAAGCCCAATATACTAGGGACAAGCCCAAAGGATAACTGGGGACAAGCCCAAAGAATAACTGGGGACAAGCCCAAAGAATAACTGGGGATAAGCCCAAAGGATAACTGGGGACAAGCCCAAAGGATAACTGGGGACAAGCCCAAAGGATCTTGTCTAAACTGGAGTATGGCCATCACTGGCGCCTATCCAAACTTAGTGACATGAAAATGCCAAAACCTTAGCTAACGTGAAAATGTTAGAAACCTTAGGAACGGATGTATGGTACATCTACCATTATACGTAGGATCTCGGATACAACCAGTACAATGAAATTGTCAGCCCCTAAAGCGAGTACTGGTCCCATTGCCATGAACTGTACCAGGATCATCGTGCGCTACTGGCGAAACTGGGGACAGGCCCAAAACTGGGGACTAGCCCAAATAACTGGGGTCAAGCCCAAATAACTAGGGTCAAGCCCAAATAACTGGATACTTCTATGGATACTCAATCCTTTGTTAAGGATACCTAGGCCTTCTGCAAAACTCAAATTCAAGTGAAAAGAGGATAGAGGATCCAGGATCCTTATCCTTATATATAGAATAATTAAAAAGTGAAACAGTTTAAAATCAGATCATTACCAAAATGAGGATCTTCTGTCTTGTAAGGATCCTTCAAGGATACTTGTTAGCTAAGGATCATGAATCCTTATTACATGAAGTATTTCTTCAAGTGGACAGCATTCCAAGCTGTTGGTAGCAAATCACCTTCCATTGTTAGCAATCTATATGCCCCCTTTCCTGCTTCAGCTTCAATCAAATAGGGGCCTTCCCACTTTGGTGCTAGCTTTCCATCATCAGGATTGGTGGTATTCTGAAATGCTTTCCTCAACACCATATCACCAACTTGGAATTTCCTGATCCTGACATTTTTGTTGTAAGCTCCAGCCATCCTTTGTTCATAACTGGCCATCCTTATCCTTGCCAAATCCCTGAGTTCTTCTATAGTATCCAAATCTTGAACCAAGTTTTCAGCATTTTCTTCAGGATCACGAATGCTTGTTCTTGAAGTAGGAACCACCATCTCTGTAGGGATCACTGATTCTGCCCCAAATACCAAAGAAAATGGAGTTTGGCCAGTGGCATTCTTGGGAGTTGTCCTATCAACCCATAGTACATAAGGTAGTTCTTCTGCCCACTTTCCTTTCTTGGATCCAAGCTTCTTCTTCAATTTTTTTATGATGATCTTGTTGGTTGGACTGGTGTTGATGTTATCATCTTAATCCCCCAGCTGTCACAAAAGTTAGTGGTTCTACTCCCAATAAATTGGGATCCATTATCACAAACAATTTCGGAAGGGATACCAAATCTAGTAATAATGTTTCTTTTAATAAAGGATATCACTTCCTTTTCTCTGACTTGAGCAAAGGCTTCAGCCTCTATCCACTTGGAGAAGTAATCAGTCATAGCAAGCATGAATACTTTTCCACCAGGTGCCTTAGGAAGCTTACCAACTATATCCATTCCCCATCTCATAAATGGCCAAGAAGAGGATATAGGATGCAAAAGTTCTGCTGGTTGGTGACGGATATTACTATGTCTCTGACAAGGATCACACTTCTTGGCATATTCCACAGCATCCTTCTTCATAGTAGGCCAATAGTATCTTGTCCTCAGGATCCTTGAAAATAATGCTCTGCCCCCAGTGTGGTTTCCACAATCTCCTTCATGGAAATCCTTTAGGACTTCTTGGATTTCAGGATCCTCAATGCATCTTAGATATGGTCCTGCAAGAGATCGTTTATACAACATATTATTCAATATTGTAAATTGAGATACCTTGATTTTGAAAGCCCTAGGGTTTTCTCCTGTAGGAATCTCTCCATGTTGTATGTATCTCATGATTGGAAGGATCCATGATCCTGAATGAGATTGAGTATCATCACTAGGGATGATTGCAGAATCCTCTCCTATCTCCATGGCTACATGATCATCGATAGCAGGGGTCAGTATGTGGATAATAGGGATCCTGATATCCTCTGGGATCTTCAAGGATGATCCTAGATTGGCTAATGCATCAGCCTCTGCATTCTCTTCCCTTGGTACCTGTGTCAAACTAAAGGAAACAAAAGAGAGTGCCAATTCTTTGACTATCTCTAAATATTTGATTAGCTTTTCACCTTTAACAGCATAGGATCCATTAAAGTGATTGGTAATTAACAACGAATCTACATGTACCTCAAGATACCTGATCCTCATATGCTTAGCAATTTGCAAACCAGCTATCAAGGCTTCATACTCAGCCTCATTGTTGGTAGTTTGAAATTCACAAGCTATGGAGTGGGGTATTATGTCCCCCTGTGGCGATTTTAGTAGTATTCCAAGCCCTGTTCCTTTGACATTAGAAACACCATCAGTGAAGAGTATCCAAGGATCCTTAGTTTCTTCAAGCTGTTGGACTTCTAACTTAGCTTCCTTTTGCAAGTCACTACTGAAATCTGCCACAAAGTCAGCTAAGGCTTGGGATTTAATGGCAGTTCTAGGCTCATATCTTATATCATAAGCACTAAGCTTCACTGCCCACTTAGCCATCCTTCCTGACATTTCAGGTTTCCTGAGAACATTCTTAATTGGAAAATTTGTCTTAACAATAATGGCATGAGTCTCAAAATAGTGTCTTAATTTAGTAGATGCCATAATTAATGCAAGGATAAGTTTCTTTAAGTGTGAATACCTGGATTCAGCATCAAGTAAACTCTTACTTACATAATAAACAGGATGTTGTGTACCTTGGTGATCCTTAACAAGGACCGCACTTACTGCTTTTGAGGATACTGCTAGGTATAAGGATAATATATCCCCCTTTTTCTGGTTTCATCAAGGCGGGGGCTGAGGATAGGTAATCCTTAAGAGCTTTGAGGGCACTTTCATGCTTCTCAGTCCATTCAAATTTCTTGTTCTTCCTCAGGATGTCATAGAATTCCTTGCACTTTTCTGAGGATTTGGATATGAATATGTTCAAGGCTGCGATCCTGCCTGTCAATCTTTGCACATCCTTAGCATTGGCAGGAGATTTGATATTCACAATAGCCTTGATTTGCTCTGGACTTGCTTCAATGCCTCTTGTTGTCACCATATAGCCTAGGAATTTACCTGCTTTAACACCAAAGTGACACTTGGAAGGATTTAGTTTCATATTAAATTTATCAAGGATATTGAATGCTTCCTCCAAGTCTCTAAGGTGATCCTCAGCTTTCTTGGATTTAACCACCATGTCGTCTATGTAAACTTCCATAGTGTGTCCAATTTGTTCCTTGAACATCATATTCACTAACCTTTGATAAGTAGCACCTGCATTCCTTAGTCCAAATGGCATAGCAATATAACAATATATACCAGTTGGGGTCATAAAGGCTGTATCTTCTTGATCAGATGGTTCCATCTGAATTTGTTGAAATCCAGATGAAGCATCCATAAAATTCAACAACTCATGACCCGCGGTAGCATCCACCATGGAGTCAATGTGGGGTAATGGGAAAGGATCCTTGGGACATGCCTTGTTTAAATCAGTAAAATCGACACATACCCTCCACTTTCCATTTTTCTTTTGAACAACAACCACATTGGCTAACCACCTTGGATACTTAACCTCTCTTATCATACCTGCCCGAAGTAGTTTATCTACCTCTTCCTGGATAATAGCATTCCTTTCAGGTGCAAACTTCCTCCTCTTCTGATGTATATGCTTGAATGACCTGTCAATGCCAAGCTTATGAGTGATTATATCCTTAGATATACCTGTCATATCCTCATGCTTCCAGGCAAAGGTGGTTTTCCTCCTCTTAAGGAAGGATACTAGATCCTGTTCAATGTTGCTAAGGATCCCTGATCCTATGAAAACTATGGATTCAGGATCATGAGGATCCATAAGGATTTCCTTCACATCCTGCTCTCTTGCCTCCAAGACATCTCTTGGAGAATGCTTTAATTGCTATTGCTCCCTTGGTTTCGAGGCTGGCTTCATTGATGATGTGTAGCAATTCTTAGCTTCTTGCTGGTCACTTTCAATTTTCACCACCCCCCATGGACTAGGAAGCTTCACACACTGATGATAGGTAGATGGGACTGCCTTCATATCATGTATCCATGGCCTGCCAAGGATAACATTACAACAAGATAAGCAATCTGTAACACAAAATTTTTGATAAGAATGGAGTCCTTCAATATAGATGGGGAGTTTGATGTCCCCCAATGTATTTTTGGTTTCCCCGCTAAATCCCACAAGTACTGAGGATCTTGGGACAATGTCTGATTCAGGGATGTTCATCTTTTTGAGGACATCAAGCTGGATGATGTTTACTGAGCTTCCTCCATCTATCAGGATCCTGCGAACAAAATGGTTAGAAATAAATAGAGTAATAACAAGACCATCATGATGAGGATCCTGAACATCAAGACGATCATCCTCATCAAAAGTTATGATCTTATCCTAGGTGACAGTGGAGGTCCGGATGGGTCTGTCCCCATTATCCATCTTGGTTTCCTTGGCATGTCTTTTGGCTGCTTAAAAGGAAGTACCACAAATGTCTGATCCACCGGATATGAAGTTTATAACTTGTGCTTCTGCTGGAGGAGCAGGAGCCTTTTCCGGGATCCTTTCAGGATCCTGGATCCTTGACTTATTTCGTCCCAGAAGTTCCTTCAAGTGCCCCTTGCTTAACAAGTAACCAATTTCTTTTCTAAGTGCAATACACTCTTCAGTGAGATGTCCGAAATCCTCATGATATGCACACCACTTGGATTTATCTTTTGTAGCAGCTGGTTTATCACTTTTTCTTGGCCACCTAGCTTTCTCACCTAGATTCTGCATTGCAAGAATTAGCTCATTGTTATCAACAGAAAAACAGTATTCAGAAATTGGAGGATAATCCTCATCATCCTCTTCTTGCTCTACTGCATGCACATTCTAGTTGTCAGACTTGTTGTAGGACTTGAACTTGTTATTCTTAAAGTAGGATCCTTGCTTCTCCTATTTTGAGGATCCTGTCAATCTCTCCTGGATCCTTTTGTCATCCTCTAGACGTATGAATCTAAGGGCCCTGGTTCTTACTTCATCAAGATTCCTGCAAGGGGTCATGACAAGATCATCATAGAATAATGAATCCCTAAGCAATCCCATTTTAAAGGCTTCTACAGCCGTAGCAATATCCAGGTTAGGAATGTCTAAGGATTCTTTACTAAATTTAGTGATGTAATCTCTAAGGGGCTGTTTGGTAGCCTCTTAATGACCATTCAGATGCTACATCTTAATGGTTTAAAACCTCTGAATGAATAAGAGGTAACCTCAAGTCTGAATGGTTAAGAGGTAACCTCTGAATGGTAAATCATCACATGTCACATTCTTCTACCTTCTCATTGGTAAAATTCTTGATGGTTCCAGTAAGAGGTAGCCTCTTAATGACCATTCAGAGGCTACCAAACAGCCCCTAAGTGATTCATTTTGACCTTGTGTTACCCAATATAGGTCATTAGTTAATCGTTCAAATTTCCTACTACAAGAGAATTGACCATTAAACAAATTAACTAGATTAGCAAATGAAGTAATAGAGTAAGGGGGAAGACTTAGAAGCCATTTAAGAGCAGATCCTTTGAGTGTGGATCCAAAACCCTTGCATAGACATGCTTCTTTTAACCTCTCAGGAATTGGATTGATCTCCATCCTCTACCTGTATTGAGCTACATGTTCCTCTGGATCCGTTGAACCATCATATAGCTTCATAGTTGGTATTTGGAACCTCTTGGGTATCTCAGCATCACAAATAGGTGGTGCAAAGCGAGATATCCTATGGCTACCATCTGCAATTTCAGGAATGGGTTTAACCACTCCTGGTACGCTGGATATCATATCCTTAAGCTTCTGTAACTCCCTAGCCATAGCCTGATTGATACCTGTATCCTGCATAGAGCCATGGTTAGTGTTATATGAATTATTAAAAGTGTTACCTCCCATGGGATTCAAGTTTGGAATTGCCGATGTGAATCCATATTGACGGGGTCCCGGTATGATTGAAGGACCAGAGGAAGCAATGGTCTGCATTGGTATGAAGTCTCCTTGATGAACATCCGAGCTTGGAGGCTGCATACTTCTTAAGAATCCTTGATCCTGAAAGATGTTGGATCCTTGAAGCTGAGAGGATCCTTGAACCTGGAAGGATCCTTGGGGCTGAGAGGATCCTTGAACCTGAAAGGATCCTGGAACCATAGAGGATCCTTGGACCTGGGAGGATCCTTGCACTGTGTGCATTCCCAAATATCCTCCTGAGCTGACGAAGGATCCCTGATGCTGAAAAGAGGATCCCTGAGGCTGGAAGTGAGAGCCAAATGCTTGACTCATAGTTGCTATTCCATAATACCTTTCTGATGGACCACTTTGATACTGGATGCCCGGAACTGCCGATTGTAGGGTAGTTACAACCGGAGTGTCAAAATTCAATGACCTTGGTGTCAGAGGAGAGTGATCCTCCACTGATTTCTTCTGTTTCTTGATATCACCAATCTCCTGGAGGATCCTTTCATTGGTTTTGTCCTGCTCTTGCATGCGATCTCTCATCTGCAAAATCAGAGTAAAAAGATCATTAGTAGTAGGATTAGAGGAAACAGAAGAAGTTGATGGTTTTGGAAAAATGGGGGTTTGTCTCTTCGCAGCATTTTCAGCGTTCTTCTGGGATCCAGAAGGTGGTGGAGGCAAAGGAGGAACACCTTGTGAAGAACTGATTGCCGGCATTGAACTTGAAGTGTTCTTCGCTGAGGAAGCCATCTGCTTGGTTGAAACGAACCGAAATGACCACAAAAATATGCATCTTCTTAGGAATGAAGCACCAATTGCCCCACGGTGGGCGCCAAACTGTTTTGGTCAAAAATCAAGCAAAGATAATGTTTTGGTCAAAAAATCTGTTGAGAATATTGCAACCAAACTCTAGATTACGGGGTATGATGCTCAAAATGTGTAACAATGATGAGGATCACTTTAGTGTAAAATTGCACAAACAACACAAGGGTTTATACGGGGAAAAAGCCCTTGATCAAAAGTTGATCTCCGGCACAAAAAACCCCGGGTGATGGAAACTACCGATCACCAAGCTTAAATAAATGAATGAATGTTTACAACTTCGGATAGTAACGAGCTAGGTACAAGGATCACTACGGTGGAATGTGTAAAAAGTGTATGAAATTGCTAAGTGTTTGAACGAGAGCTTGTATGAGCGCTTGTATGAGTGTGTGTAACTGGAAAAATGACTAACTGTCTCTACTAGCTCGTTACTCCCTTTTTAAAATAGAAATAACCACCTAAACTAACTATCCGACTTTCGTGCCAAGCCTCCACGTTCTCCATAACGTCTATTTTTGGTCAAGCACGTGTAGAATAGTTTAGGAATATTCTCCAGGAATGTCGCCAAGACTTGGTCAAGCTTGTTATACCTGCGAGATAGTACAAAACATGAGTAAACAATTGTTAGTACAAGGATCCTTAAAGTGATCCATGATCCTGATCCTGAAACTCTTCTGAGGATCACCACCTGTCACAGAAGTAAGGATCATTAATTAGGATAACGAATAAGGATCACTAATTGTTAGAAAATCCTCCCCTAACAATTGCCCCCAAAATATAAGGAGTAATTTGTAAAATTGGCGAGTTATATTTTCTTGATCTTATCCGTAACAAACTAACGGATATATAGCCGTTAAAATAGAACTAGCCATTACGATGATGATGTCACGGAAGTGACAATCCTGCAGAATCATAATTATAAATAGAGATATAGATAGGATCATTATGCATTCAAATTCGAAAGAGACTCCCTTTAAATTCTCAGTCGACGTTCAACCAGGTATTTCTTTCTCCTCTTTCTTCCTTCTTACTCTGTTTCTCTATCTTTATCTCCGTCACTTCGAAAATGTTACTCCGAAGTTCACCGGCCAAGGATCACCCAAAGAACGGTTCTCCGAAAAGCCAGGGGATTATCGAAGACTCCATTAAAGAACGCTGTTTATTCAATGATGCTCAAATAGATAGGATCCGCCATTGCTTCCCGGCGAACACTGAATTTAGGCCTTTTGATCCCAATGCCTTGAGCGATCATATCTCTGATAAGTGGGTTGCTTTCCCCGTCACTCCGTTCACCATAGGTTATTCTTATCCTTTTCCAACCTTCACCCAATCTTTCTTTTCCCTAACCGGCATCTCTTATATCCAAGCCATGCCGATGATTTGGAGGGTTTTGTACACCCTTGAAAGGATCATCGATCAGGAGAGAATAGACCTAGGAATGGCAGAGCTGGGAGAACTGTATGATCTTACCACCTTTGGCTCTCACCATTATTTATTCAAACGTAAACCCGGTGAGGAACACCCGATCTTCAAAGCCACCAAGAATGATACTAATTGGAAGCGACGTTTCTTTTTTGTCAAGAGAGATTCTATCCAGGATGGAAAGGATCTTCCTGAAAAATGGGCTACCCATGGTAGGATGGAGGATCCTGATATGGATCACCAGGAACTTTCTTTGATTGTAAGGATAACTTATATTTTTGCTTTCTTTTTATGCAGCTATCACCGTCTCACACCTCAAACTGTCCCCTGCTGCTAAGGAGAGGCTCCTTGCCTTCAAGAGACTTGATCCTGAGACAAGAACTTTCAAGACAACAACCCAAGATTCACAGGAGGTATCCTCAGGCTCTGTCACAATGTCAAGTAAGTATCCTTGTTTAAAATTTAAATATATAGTGAAATATGAACTAGGAAAAGATACTTATCTTGTTTTAATTGTGTAGGTGCTGGAAAATCCGTCAAGCCTGTATCCCAGTTCGACATGGCTGACCTTGACGTCGTACGATCCAGGAAGAGAAGATCCACCACCAGTCCTAGCATTTCCATTCCAAAGGCACCCACTAAAGGAAAGGGTGTCAAGAAGAGGAAAACTTCTGATGCTGAGGATCTTCAGGGCCTACCACTGATCCGCCACCAGTTCCTTGAGTACTTCAATGATGTAAGGATCCTTTATTCTGCCTATGTATCCTACTCGTATGAGGATCACTTGGTCTTGAACTGCTTTTATCCTTTTCTTTTGCAGAAATTTGCTGAGATTGAAGATTATGTGGGCCACGTGGAGGATTAAGATAAAAAGATTGCCGACCTCCAACAGGTTGCTGTGCTCAAGGATCTTGCACTTGCTGATGCTCGGAAGGAACTCCTTGATGAGAAGACTAAGACAGCCAAACTTCTGATTGACCTTGATTATGAAAAGCATGATCTTATTGAAAATGCTAAGGTCTCTGCCGCCATTACGATGTACCAGACAAAATTGAAGATGGCCCAGGAAGCACAAGATCCTAGCTTTGATAAAAACAGCTGGGATGTTGAGGGTTGGAAGGCAAGGTTGGCTGATCTTGAGGATGATGAGGAGGAGGCTACTGAGGTCTTGGCGATTGAAGCAAGTGGCAGTGGAAAGGATCAGGTGAAGGATACCGCAGCTGGAGGAGAAGAGGATGCAGCAAAGGTGTAGGCTGCACAATTGGGCGATGATGGATATATGTGCTAAGGCCGGAGCCCAATTTTTTTAGTTTGATGGTTGTGATGTTTAAAACAATTTCATGGTTTGTGCTTTGAACAATAGGTTTTAGGATTAAGGATCATGTATGATCCTTTGGACAATAGGCAGGATTGCAATTGGTGGAGGGATCCTCTGTTTGGGGGATGAAGCCATTGTGATCCTGCCGCCTTTATATTCCTGCACTACTTTTGAACTCATTATCATGGACACCCTTTACCTACCCCAGCGGACGGGCCACGTTTTGCTGGTAGAAGCTCGGGTAGGTAATTTTGACAACCTTTAAAGGGTTAGCCTTATGTTAATAAATAAAAACTTAACCTTTTGTCGCTTATCATGTGTTGTTATCCTTTTTAATATCTTACTTTCCAACTGTTATAATGTTCAATCTGTTTATACTTATCAAGCCTTGAAAAATTAGAAAAGATATCCAAAAAGTTTAGGATATGATCAAGGATCACATATCCCATAACCGATAGGTTCTAAAAAGTGATATGGTTTAAGAAACACAAGTCCAGTTGTCAAGTATAAGGGTTATTTAAAAGAATAATGAATAAAATCAAAAGAGTTAAGGATCATACCTGAGGATCCAAGTTAGAATCCTAACCATAATAAGGATAACTATAAGATAAACCTTAGAGTGAAATAAGGATCTAGGATCCCTAGCTGCCTATCTTCAAGGACCTGAAATAGAGCATAACTTGGGACTAAGCCGATATAAGAAAAGAGTTAGCAACTGGGGACAAGCCCAAGGATAACTGGGGACAAGCCCAAGGATAACTGGGGACAAGCCCAAGGATAACTGGGGACAAGCCCAAGGATCGTATGTAAACTGGAGTATGGCCCTAACTGGCGACTATCCCAACTTGGTGACATGAAGATGCCAAAACCTTAGCTAACGTGAAAACGTTAGAAACCTTAGCTAACGTGAAAACGTTAGAAACCTTATGAACGGATGTATGGTACGTCTACCATTATACGTAGGATCCTAAGCATAGCCAGAACAATGGAATTATCAGCCCCTAGAACGAGTACTGGTCCCAAAGCCTTGAACTACACCAGGATCATCGTGCGCTACAGGCGGAATCTGGGGGCAAGCCCAAATAACTGGGGTTAAACCCAAAAGACGGATTGCTTCTGTGGATAACCAACGTTGTGCTGAAGATACCTGAACTTTCAAAACTTGAACTCACGTGAGAGATGGATAAAGGATACATGATCCTTATCCTTATAAGAGAAAATAATGAAATGAAATAACTCAAGTTTAGGATATTACCTAAGTAAGGATCACCGATACTTTGAGGATCCTTTAAGGATATCCCTATCGTGAGGATCACCTATGCCATAAGGATCCTGCTTACATGAAATATTTCTTCAAGTGGACAGCATTCCAAGCTCTTGGTGGCAAATCACCTTCCATGGTTAGCAATCTATATGCCCCCTTTCCTGCTTCAGCTTCAATCAAATAAGGGCCTTCCCATTTCGGAGCCAATTTTCCATCAGCAGGATTGGTGGTATTCTGAAATGCTTTCCTCAACACCATATCTCCAACTTGAAACCTCCTGATCCTGACATTTTTGTTGTAAGCACCAGCCATTCTTTGTTGATAACTGGCCATCCTTATCCTAGCCATATCCCTGATTTCTTCAATAGTATCCAGGTCTTGAGCCAAGTTTTCATCATTTTCCTCAGGATCACGGGTACTTGTTCTAGCAGTAGGAACCACCATTTCTGTTGGGATCACTGATTCTGCCCCAAACACCAAAGAGAATGGTGTTTGACCAGTAGCATTCTTGGGGGTTGTCCTATCAGCCCAAAGCACATAGGGTAGTTCTTCTGCCCATTTCCCTTTCTTGGATCCCAGCTTTTTCTTCAGATTGTTGATGATGATCTTGTTGGATGATTCTGCTTGGCCATTAGCTTGTGGGTGGACTGGTGTTGATGTTATCATCCTAATCCCCCAGCTGTCACAAAAGTTAGTGGTTCTGCCCCCAATAAATTGGGAACCATTATCACATATAATCTCAGAAGGGATACCAAATCTAGTTATAATATTTCTTTTAATGAAGGATATAACTTCCTTTTCTCTAACTTGGGCAAAAGCTTCAGCCTCTATCCATTTGGAGAAGTAGTCAGTCATAGCTAGCATGAATATTTTTCCACCAGGTGCCTTAGGGAGCTTGCCAACTATATCCATACCCCATCTCATAAATGGCCAAGAGGAGGATATAGGATGCAATAATTCAGCTGGTTGATGAAGGATATTGCTGTGTCTCTGGCAAGGATCACATCTTCTGGCATACTCCACAGCATCTTTCTTCATAGTTGGCCAGTAGTATCCTGTCCTCAGGATCCTTGAGAATAATGCCCTGCCCCCAGTGTGGTTTCCACAATCTCCTTCATGGAAGTCTTTTAAAACTTCTTGAACTTCAGGATCCTCAATGCATCTCAAGTATGGTCCTGCAAGAGATCGTCTATACAACATATTATTTAAAATTGTGAATTGAGATACCTTAGATTTGAAAGCCCTAGGGTTTTCTCCTGTAGGAATCTCTCCATGTTGTAAGTATCTCATAATTGGTGAGATCCATGATCCTGATCCTGAATGGGATCGAGTATCCTCACTAGGGATCATTGCAGAATTATTCCCTATCTCCATAGCCACATGATCCTCAATAGCTGGGGTCAGGATGTGAATAATAGGGATCTTGATATCCTCTGGGATCTTTAAAGATGATCCTAAGTTAGCCAATGCATCAGCTTCTGTATTTTCTTCCCTTGGTACCTGTGACAAACTAAAGGAAACAAAAGAGAGTGCCAAACTTTTGACTATCTCCAAATATTTGGTTAGCTTTTCACCTTTAACAGCATATGATCCATTAAAGTGGTTTGTAATCAACAAAGAATCTACGTGTACCTCAAGATACCTAATCCCCATATGCTTTGCAATTTGCAAACCAGCAATTAAGGCTTCATATTCAGCCTCATTATTAGTGGTTTGGAACTCACAAGCTATAGAATGGGGTATTATGTCCCCCTGTGGCGATTTTAGTAGTATTCCAAGCCCTGTGCCTTTGACGTTTGAGGATCCATCAGTATAGAGTATCCAAGGATCCTTGGTCTCTTCTAGCTGCTGGACTTCTAGCTCAGCTTCTTCTTGTAAATCACTACTGAAATCAGCCACAAAGTCAGCTAATGCTTGGGATTTGATGGCTGTCCTAGGCTCATATCTTATATCATATGCACTCAGCTTCACTGCCCACTTAGCCATCCTTCCTGACATCTCTGGTTTCCTGAGGACATTCTTAATTGGGAAATTAGTTTTAACAATGATAACATGAGTTTCAAAATAATGTCTTAACTTGGTAGATGCCATAATTAATGCAAGAATAAGCTTTTCAAGGTGTGAATACCTGGATTCGGCATCAAGTAAACTTTTACTTACATAGTAAACAGGATGTTGTGTACCTTGATGATCCTTAACAAGGACCGCACTTACTGCTTTTGAGGATACTGCAAGATACAAGGATAACACTTCACCTTTTTCTGGTTTCATTAAAGCCGGGGCCGAGGATAGGTAATCTTTGAGGGCTTTTAAAGCATTTTCATGCTTCTCCGTCCACTCAAATTTCTTGTTCTTCCTTAGGATATCATAGAATTCTTTACACTTCTCGGAGGACTTGGATATAAATCTGTTCAAGGCTGCTATCCTTCCTGTTAGTCTTTGAACATCCTTAGCATTTGCCGGAGATTTGATGTTCACTATTGCTTTGATTTGTTCCGGGCTAGCTTCAATGCCTCTCTTTGTCACCATATATCCTAAGAATTTACCTGCTTTAACACCAAAGTGACATTTTGAAGGATTAAGTTTCATGTTATATTTATCAAGGATATCGAATGCTTCCTCCAAGTCTCTTAGGTGATCCTCAGCCTTTAAGGATTTTACCACCATATCATCTATGTAAACCTCCATAGTTTGTCCAATCTGATCCTTGAACATCATATTCACCAGCCTTTGGTATGTTGCACCTGCATTTCTTAATCCGAACGGCATAGCAATATAGCAGTATATACCAGTTGGAGTCATGAAGGCTGTATCCTCTTGGTCGGATGGTTCCATTTGGATTTGTTGAAATCCAGATGAAGCATCCATAAAAGTTAACAGTTCATGACCCGCGGTTGCATCCACCATGGAGTCAATGTGGGGTAAAGGGAAAGGATCCTTGGGACATGCCTTATTTAAATCGGTAAAATCGACACATACCCTCCACTTTCCGTTTTTCTTTTGAACAACAACCACATTGGCCAACCATCTTGGATACTTGACCTCTCTAATCATACCTGCCCGGGGCAATTTCTCTACCTCTTCTTGGATGATGGCATTCCTTTCTGGTGCAAACTTTCTTCTCCTTTGATGGATTGGTTTGAAGGATCTGTCAATGCCGAGTTTATGAGTGATAATATCCTTGGATATACCAGTCATGTCTTCGTGTTTCCATGCAAAGGTAGTCTTTCTCCTTTTGAGGAAGGATACGAGGTCTTCTTTCATTTCGCCAAGGATCCCTGACCCGATATAGATTTTGGATTCAGGATCATCGGGATCCATGAGGATTTCGACCACATCCTGCTCTCTTGCCTCCAAGACATCCCTTGGAGGATACTTTGATTGCTATTGCTCCCTTGACTTCGAGGCTGGTTTCATTGATGAAGTGTAGCAATTCTTAGCCTCCTGCTGATCACTATCAATCTTCACTATTCCCCAAGGACTAGGGAGCTTCACACATTGATGGTAAGTGGATGGGACTGCTTTCATATCGTGTATCCAGGGCCTGCCAAGGATAACATTACAACAAGATAAACAGTCAATAACACAGAATTTTTGATAAGAGTGTAGGCCTTCAATGTATATTGGGAGTTTAATGTCCCCCAGGGTATTCTTAGTTTCTCCACTAAATCCCACGAGCACGGAGGATCTTGGTATGATCTCTGATTCAGGGATACCCATCTTCTTTAGAACATCAAGCTGGATAATGTTCACTGAACTTCCTCCGTCTATAAGGATCCTGCGGACAAAATGGTTAGATATAAAAAGAGTAATAACTAAACCATCGTGATGAGGATCCTGGATATCAACACGATCCTCTTCATCAAAGGTTATGACTTTTCCTTCGGAGACACTTGATGTTCGAACTGGTCTTTCTCCATTATCCATTTTAGTTTCCTTTGCATGCCTTTTAGCTGCTGAGAAGGATGTGCCACAAATGTCGGATCCTCCAGAAATAAAGTTTATCACTTGTGCATCTGCTGGAGGAGCTGGAGCCTTCTCAGGGATCCTTTCAGGATCCTGAGTCCTTGACTTTTTTCTTCCCAACAACTCTTTTAGGTGCCCTTTGCTCAACAAGTATCCAATTTCCTTCCTTAATGCAATGCATTCTTCTGTGAGGTGCCCAAAATCTTCATGATATGCACACCATTTCGATTTATCCTTAGTTGCAGCTGGCCTATCATTATTTCTCGGCCATCTAGCTTTATCACCTAGGTTCTGCATAGCAAGGATTAGTTCATTATTATCAACACTAAAACAATATTCAGAAATTGGAGGATAATCCTCATCATCCTCTTCTTGATCAACAGAATGCACGTTCTGATTATCAGATCTGTTGTAGGATCTGAACTTGTTGTTCCTGAATGAGGATCCTTGCTTATCCTGCTTTGAGGATCCTGCTAACCTCTCCTGGATCCTCTTGTCATCTTCTAGCCGAATGAATCTAAGTGCACGGGTTCTTACCTCATCTAAGTTCCTGCATGGTGTCATAACAAGATCATCATAAAAAGACGAATCCCTAAGCAATCCCATTTTAAAGGCCTCCACAGCCGTGGCTATATCTAAGTTGGGAATGTCTAAGGATTCTTTACTGAATTTGGTAATGTAATCCCTTAATGATTCATTATAACCCTGGGTTATCCTATATAAATCACTAGTTAATCGTTCAAATTTCCTACTACAAGAAAACTGATTATTAAACAAGTTAACTAGGTTGGCAAATGAGGTAATAGAGTAGGGAGGAAGACTTAGCAGCCATTTAAGAGCTGATCCAGTAAGAGTTGATCCAAATCCTTTGCACAGGCATGCTTCCTTTAACCTTTCTGGGATTGGATTGATTTCCATCCTTTCCCTATATTGTGCTATGTGTTCCTCAGGATCAGTCGAACCATCGTACAGCTTCATTGTAGGCACGTGGAACCTCTTGGGTATCTCAGCATCACAGATTGGTGGTGCAAAACGAGATATCTTGTGGCTCCCATCTGCAATCTCTGGGATAGGTTTGACCACTCCCGGAACACTTGATATCATATCCTTTAGCTTTTGCAATTCTCTGGCCATGGCATGATTGATACCTGGATCCTGCATAAGACCATGGTTAGTAGTGTGAGAATTATTAAAAGTGTTACCTCCCATTGGATTCAAGTTAGGAAGAATAGATGTTAATCCGTATTGTTGAGGCTCTGGAATGATTGAGGGACCAGTAAAGGCATTGGTCTGCATTGGAATAAAATCTCCCTGATGGACATCTGAACTTCCTGTTTGCAAACTCCTCAAGGATCCTGGCATCTGGAAGGATCCCTGAAACTGAGACGATCCTGGAATAAAGGAGGATCCTTGAACCTGGGATGATCCTGGAACAAAGGAGGATCCTTGAACCTGGGATGATCCTGGAACAAAGGAGGATCCTTGAACCTGGGATGATCCTGGAACAAAGGAGGATCCTTGAACCTGGGATGATCCTGGAACAAAGGAGGATCCTTGAACCTGGGATGATCCTGGAACAAAGGAGGATCCTTGAACCTGGGATGATCCTGGAACGAAGGATAATCCTTGAAACTGCTGCATTCCTGAATATCCTCCTGAACTCGTAAGGGATCCCATATGCTGAGGATAGGATCCCGCTGACTGGAAATATGAACCTGAAGCCTGGGTCATAGTCGTTGTTCCGTAGTGCACTCCTTTTGGTCCACCCACATATTGAATGTCTGGAACCACTGATGGCTGAGAAGTAATCACCGGGGTATCAAAATTCAAAGATCTGGGCATCAGTGGGGAACGATCCTCTGCCGTTTTCTTCTGTTTCTTAATTTCATCAATCTCCCGGAGGATCCTTTCGTTGGTCTTATCCTGCTCTTGTGCATGATTCCTCATCTGCAAAATCAAGGCATAGAGATCATTAGTAGTAGGATTAGTTGAAACAGAAGAAGTATGTGGTTTTGAGAAAATGGGAGTTGGTTTCTTCGCGGCATTCTCAGTATTCTTCTGGGATCCAGAAGGTGGTGGAGGCAAAGGAGGGACGCCTTGTGAAGAAGTGAATGAAGGCATCAAGTTTGAAGTATTCTTCGCTGAGGAAGCCATCCGCTTGATTGTAGTGAATCGGAATGAGCACGGAAATGTGAATTCTTCTAAGGACAAAGCACCAATTGCCCCACGGTGGGCGCCAAACTGTTTTGGTCAAAAAATCTGTTGAGAATATTGCAACCAAACTCTAGATTACGGGGTATGATGCTCAAAATGTGTAACAATGATGAGGATCACTTTAGTGTAAAATTGCACAAACAACACAAGGGTTTATACGGGGAAAAAGCCCTTGATCAAAAGTTGATCTCCGGCACAAAAAACCCCGGGTGATGGAAACTACCGATCACCAAGCTTAAATAAATGAATGAATGTTTACAACTTCGGATAGTAACGAGCTAGGTACAAGGATCACTACGGTGGAATGTGTAAAAAGTGTATGAAATTGCTAAGTGTTTGAACGAGAGCTTGTATGAGCGCTTGTATGAGTGTGTGTAACTGGAAAAATGACTAACTGTCTCTACTAGCTCGTTACTCCCTTTTTAAAATAGAAATAACCACCTAAACTAACTATCCGACTTTCGTGCCAAGCCTCCACGTTCTCCATAACGTCTATTTTTGGTCAAGCACGTGTAGAACAGTTTAGGAATATTCTCCAGGAATGTCGCCAAGACTTGGTCAAGCTTGTTATACCTGCGAGATAGTACAAAACATGAGTAAACAATTGTTAGTACAAGGATCCTTAAAGTGATCCATGATCCTGATCCTGAAACTCTTCTGAGGATCACCACCTGTCACAGAAGTAAGGATCATTAATTAGGATAACGAATAAGGATCACTAATTGTTAGAAAATCCTCCCCTAACAGATAATGCAACCAAATCTTTTGTTGTGAGGTGTGATGCTTGAATCAATGAACAATATTAAGGATCACTTAGAAATGTAATGAACAAGTGACACAATGATTTATACGAGGAAAAAGCCCTTGATCAAGAGTTAATCTCCGGCATAAAAAACCTCGGGTGATGGAAACTACCGATCACCAACTCAGATTAAACAGAAAATGTATTACAACTTTGGATGATAGCGAGCTTGTTACAAGGATCACTAGAGTGTAATGTGCAAAAAAGTGTGTAATTGTCGAGCAAACTGTCGAGAGCTAATGAGAGCAGTTACAAGTGTGTGTGTGTGTGTTTAGCCAAAAATAGCCAAGTGTTCTAATTAAGCTCGCTGTCCCCTTATAAATTTGGAAAATATCTAAGCTAACTAACTATCCGCATTTCGTGCAAGTCTTCCATGACCTCCATAACGTCCATATTAGTCAAGCACGTGCGGAATAAAAAGAGAATATGCTCCAGGAATATCGCCAAGACCAAATCCAAGCACGTACTCCTGCAAAACAACTTCATATTCAAAGCAGACAATCGTTAGTGTAAGGATCACTATGATGATCCTGGATCCTGATCCTACAATACTCTCTGAGGATCACTAATTCAAACAGAATTTAGGATCCCTAAGCCCGACAGTAATTGAGGATCACTGATTTTTGGAAAATCCTCCCCTAACAATCGGTAGTTTCCATCACCCGAGGTTTTTTGTGCCGGAGATCAACTCTTGATCAAGGGCTTTTTCCTCGTATAAATTCTCGTGTCATTTGTTCATTACATTTCTGAGTTATCCTTAACATTGTTCATTGATTTAAGCATCATTCCTCACAACAAAGATTTGGTTACATTATCTTAGCCTGATTTTTTACCAAAACACAAACATAGCGAAGGCAACCGTTAGTGTAAGAATAACAATAAGGATCCTGAATCCTGATCCTGCAACACCTTCTGAGGATCCTTAATTCAAACAGAATTGAGGATCCGTGATACTGGCAGTATTTGAGGATCCGTGATCCTTAGGTGTAGAAAATCTATCCCTAACAATTGCCCCCAAAATATGAGGAGTAAAATGTAAATTAACGAGTTATATTTTTTAATCTTATCTGCAACCAACTAGCCAACGGAATTATAGCCGTTTGAGCCGAACTAGCCGCTACACATCATACGTCATTGAAGTGATAATCCTGTAGAATCATCATTATATATAGGTTAGAGATAAGGATCAGTTTGCATTTAAATTCGAGCGATACTCCCTTTAAATCCTCATTCAAAGATCAATCAGGTATCTCTCTCCTCCTTCTCTCTTCATCTTCTTACTCTGTTCTTCTTCAAAATCTTTAGATCATAATGAAGTTACGATCCTCCCCTGCCAAGGATCACCAGAAAGATAGTCCTTTGAAAAGCCAAGGGATTATCAAAAATCTTTCGAAGGAACTCTGCAGCTTCACTGATCCGGAGATTGACCGGATTCGCCACTGTTTTCCGGCGAATACCGTCTTCAAGCCTTTTGACCCTAGTGCCAAAAGCGATTTCGTTTCTGAGACTTGGGTTGCCTTTCCGGTTACCCCATTCCTGATAGGATACTCCTATCCTTTCCCTGTCTTCACCCAGTCCTTCTTCTCCCTAACCGGCATGTGCTATATCCAGGCCATGCCAATGATGTGGAGGGTTTTATATACCCTAGAGAACATCATTGAGCAGGAAGGCATCGAGTTGGGAATGTCGGAATTGGCTGAACTGTATAACCTTGTGAGCCATGGTTCACGTCGATTCTTATTCAAACATAAACCCGGTGATGCACACCCAATCCTCAAGACCACAAAGAATGACACCAACTGGAAGAAGCTATTTTTCTTCGTTAGGAGGGATTCCATCCCGGATGGGAAGGATCTCCCAAGAAAGTGGGCCACCCATGGTAGGATAGAGGATCCTTATAGAAGGATCATAGGATAACCCTGTTCCTGTTCCTGTTGAGGATAACTGATCCTTTTCTGTTTTGCAGCTATCTATGTCTCTCATATCATTCCATCACCTGCAACAAAAGAGAGGATCGCTGCTTTTTGGAGCCTTGATCCTGCAATTAGATCATTCCAAGCAAACACAAAGGATTCTCAAGAAGTATCCTCCGGTTCAGTCACAATGTCAAGTAAGTGTTTAAATTTATGTGTGAGTAAATAAATGTAGATTAAGGATACTTATCTGTTATTTGTCCTTTGTAGGTGCTGGAAAATCCTCAAAGTCAGCCACTCGCTTCAGCGTCACTGATCTTAATACTATCGCTCCCCGGTCCGGAAAGAAGAAATATGCTGCTAGCCCAAGCGTTCCAGTTCCAAAGCCTGTCACCTCCAAGGGAGGAAAGAAGAGGAAGTCCACTGAAGCTGATAACCTTGAAGGCCTGCCCCTCATCCGTCATCAGTTTGAAGAATATTTTTCTGATGTAAGGATCCTTGATCCTTAATTCTATCCTGCCCATTTAAGGATAACGGATCCTGAATTGACCCCTTCTTTCTTTGCAGAAATTTGCTGAGATCCAGATGCTTTTTGATGCATTTGTTGAAGAGGCTGAGATGAAGGAGCTGGACTTCCAGAAGATCTTCCTGGCTAAGGATGAGACCATCTCTCGCCTCGAAAAGGAGCTTAACTTGGCAAAGAAGCAGGTGGTAATGGCCCACATCACTGTTGACCAGGAGAAGAATGAGGTGATGGAGGATGCCAAACTCTCTACCGCCATTGCTATGTACAAGACCAAACTACAGATGGCCCAGGAAGCTTAGGATCCTGGCTTTGGCAGGACCAACTGGGACCAGGAGGGCTGGAAGGCTAGGCTGGCTAAGCTTGATGATGAAGAGGAGGCTGGAGAGGTCTTGATGCTTGAGGCAAGTGGCAGCGGGGCTAAGGATCAAGCTGGTGATGCTGGGGCTGGAGATGATGGTGATGGTGATGCAGCGAAGGTGTGAGCTGCAGAAATGGGCGATGATGGATTTATCTAGACGCGGCCGGAGCCCATTTTTTATGATTTGGTAGTTGGTTTTTTGTTTGATGGTGTTTTTCTGAACAATGGTTGGTCTGTAATAACTTAGACAATAGTTTTTAGGGTTGAGGATCATGGATCCTTGGACAATAGGTAGGATAATGGGTGGTGGATGGATCCTCTGTTTGGGGGATGAAACCACTTGTTATCCTTCCGCCTTTGTTTCCTGCACTTAGACCTTGTTAATATGGACACCCTTTGCCAACCCAAGTGGACGGGCCACGTTTTGCTGGTAGAAACTTCGGTTGGTAATTTTGACAACCTTTAAAGGGTTTAACTTTTGGTAAATAAAATCTTAATCTTTTGACTATCTCATGTGTTGCTACATTTGTGAATACTTTACCTTTCAGTTGCTATTATACACTTTGTTTGAATTCATAAGTTAAGAATAAAAGGTTGGTAAATTATGTAAAAAAATTTAGGATATGATCAAGGATCAAATATCCTATAATCGAAGAATTCAAAAAGTGATCTGACTTAAGGATCATGCAAACTGTTGTCAAAGAATAAGGGTCACTTAGACAAATAAGGTACTAAACTAAAATGATTAAGGATCATACCTGAGAATCCAAGTTAGGATCCTAAACCTTTAACATTTAAAATCAGGATAACCAAAAGACAAACCTTAGTAAAAGGTAAGGATCAAGGATCCTTAGCTATTTGGCTTCAAAAACCAAAAGACAAACCTTAGTAAATGGAACATAACTTGGGACAAAGCCAATATAAGAGAAGAGTTAGCAACTGGGGACAAGCCCAACAATTCTGGGGACAAGCCCAATATACTGGGGACAAGCCCAAAAAACTGGGGACAAGCCCAAAGGATCTTGTGTAAACTGGAGTATGGCCCTCACTGACGACTATCCAAACTTAGTGACATGAAAATGCCAAAATCTTAGCTAATGTGAAAACATTAGAAACCTTAGGAACGGATGTATGGTACGTCTACCATTATACGTAGGATCCCGGATATAGCCAGTACAATGAAATTGTCAGCCCCTAAAGCGAGTACTGGTCCCATTGCCATGAACTGTACCAGGATCATCGTGCGCTGCTGGCGATACTGGGGACAGGCCCAACAACTGGGGACTAGCCCAAATAACTGGGGTCAAGCCCAAATAACTGGATACTTCTGTGGATACTCCTTTGTCAAGGATATATCAACCTTCTGCAAAACACAGAACTAAGTCAAAGAAGGATAAAGGATCCTTGATCCTTCTCCTTATATATAGGATAACTAAAGAATTAAATAGATTGGAATTAGTTCATTACCAGAATGAGGATTATCTATCCTCTAAGGATCCTTCGAGGATATCGGTCATGAATATTGCTAAGGATCGCGGATCCTTATTACATGAAGTATTTTTTCAAGTGGACAGCATTCCAAGCTCTTGGTAGTAAATCACCTTCCATTGTTAGCAATCGATATGCCTCCTTTCCTGCCTCGGCTTCAATCAGGTAGGGGCCTTCCCACTTTGGTGCCAACTTTAATTCAGCAGGATTTGTGGTATTCTGAAATGCTTTCCTCAATACCATATCACCAACTTGGAACTTCCTGATCCTGACATTCTTATTGTAGGCTCCAGCCATCCTTTGTTGATAACTAGTCATTCTTATCCTTGCCAAATCCCTGAGTTCTTCTATGGTATCCAAATCTTGAACCAGGTTTTCAGCATTTCCTTCAAGATCACGGATGCTTGTTCTTGCAGTAGGAACCACCATCTCTGTAGGGATCACTGATTCTGCTCCAAATACCAAAGAAAATGGAGTTTGGCCGGTAGCATTCTTGGGGGTTGTCCTATCAGCCCATAGTACATAAGGTAGTTCTTCTGCCCACTTTCCTTTCTTAGATCCAAGCTTCTTCTTCAAGTTGTTGATGATGATCTTGTTAGATGATTCTGCTTGACCATTAGCTTGTGGGTGGACTGGTGTTGATGTTATCATCTTAATCCCCCAGTTGTCACAAAAGTTAGTAGTTCTACTCCCAATAAATTGGGATCCATTATCACAAAAAATTTCAGAAGGGATACTAAATCTAGTAATAATGTTTCTTTTAATAAAGGATATCACTTCTTTTTCTCTGACTTGAGCAAAGGCTTCAGCTTCTATCCACATAGAGAAATAATCAGTCATGGCAAGCATGAACACCTTTCCTCCGGGTGCTTTGGGAAGTTTACCAACTATATCCATTCCCCATCTCATGAATGGCCAAGAAGAGGATATAGGATGCAAGAGCTCTGCTGGTTGATGAAGGATATTACTATGCCTCTGACAAGGATCACACTTCTTGGCATAATCCACAGCATCCTTCTTCATTGTAGGCCAATAGTATCCTGTCCTGAGGATCCTTGAGAACAATGCCCTGCCCCAGTGTGGTTTCCACAATCTCCTTCATGAAAATCCTTTAGGACTTCTTGAATTTCAGGATCCTCTATGCACCTTAGATATGGACCTGCAAGAGATCGTTTATATAACATGTTATTCAATATTGTAAATTGAGATACCTTGATTTTGAAATCCCTAGGGTTTTCTCCTGTAGGAATCTCTCCGTGTTGTATATATCTCATGATTGGAAGGATCCATGATCCTGAATGAGACTGTGCACCATCACTAGGAACTATTGCGGAATCCTCTTCTATCTCCATAGTTATGTGATCCTCAACAACAGGAGTCAAAATATGGATGATAGGGATCTTGATATCCTCTGGAATTTTTAAGGATGATCCTAGGTTGGCCAATGCATCAGCTTCTGCATTTTCTTCCCTGGGTACCTGTGTCAAACTAAAAGAAACAAAAGAGAGTGCCAATTCCTTGACTATCTCTAGGTATTTGATTAGCTTTTCACCTTTAACAGCATAGGATCCATTAAAGTGATTAGTAATTAACAATGAATCTACATGTACCTCAAGATACCTGTGTTTTGGTCAAAAATCAAGCAAGGATAATGTAACCAAATCTTTGTTGTGAGGTGTGATGCTTTAATCTACGAACAATTGTATGAACAATTTGCAAATCAAATAAAGAGGTGACACAAGGATTTGTACGAGGAAAAAGCCCTTGATCAAGAGTTGATCACCGGCATAAAAAACCTCGGGTGATGGAAACTACCGATCACCAATTAAGATTAATCAAAAGGTTGTTACAACTCGGGATGATAACAAGCTTGTTACAAGGATCACTAGTGTGTAAAAGTGCAAGAGTGTATGAAATCGCCAAGTAAACTGCCGAGAGTTGTTCAAGAGTGTGTGTTTTTGCTAAATTAGCCAAGTGTTCTTACTCAAGCTTGTTATCCCCTATTTAAAATTAGAAATAACTAAACTAACTAACTATCCGCTAATTGTACAAGCTCCCCACGACCTCCATAACGTTCACAAGGGCCAAGCACGTGCGGAATATTGAGGGAATATGCTCCATGAATATCGACAAGACCAAGTCCATGCACATGCTCCTGCAAAAAAAGCTTACGCATAATGAAGACAATCGTTAGTATAAGTATAAGGATAACAATAAGGATCCTGAATCCTGATCCTGCAACACCTACTGAGGATCCTTAGTTTAAACAGAATTTATGATCCTGGCAGTACTTGAGGATCCGTGATCCTTAGGATTGTAAAATCCTCCACTAACAATTGCCCCCAAAATATAAGGAGAAAAGTGTAAATTAACGAGTTATATTTTCTGATCGTATCTGCAACTAACTAACGGATATATAGCCGTTAGGATCGAACTAGCCGTTACCGATCATACATCATTGAAGCGACATCCCTGCAGAATCATCATTATAAATTCAAGTTAGAGATAAGGGTTAGGAAGCATTTAAATTCGTGCGTTACACCCTTTAAATCCTCATTCGAAGATCAAGCAGGTACTTCTCTCTCCTTTCTCTCTTCTCCTTCTTACTCTGTTCCTTCTTTCTTTACCATCGCCCATGACCAAGATGATGTTAAGATCTTCACCGGCTAAGGATCACCAAAAGGATAGTCCCCTAAAGAGCCAAGGAATCATCAAAGATTCTCCGAAGGAACGTTGCTGCTTTACTGACCCGGAGATAGACAGGATTCGTCATTGCTTTCCGGCGAACACTGTCTTTAAACCTTTCGACCCTACCGCCTTGAATGACTTCATTTCTGCAACTTGGGTCGCTTTTCCGGCCACCCCATTTCTGATAGGATACTCCTATCCTTTCCCTGCTTTTACCCAGTCTTTCTTCTCCCTTACCGGCATATCCTATATCCAGGCTATGCCAATGATGTGGAGGGTTTTGTATACCCTTGAGAGAATCATTGAGCAGGAGGATATAGATTTGGGAATGTCGGAATTGGCCGAACTGTACAACCTTGTGAGCCATGGTTCACATCGCTTCTTATTCAAACATAAACCCGGCGAAGCACACCCAATCCTCAAGACCACCAAGAATGACACCAATTGGAAGAAGCGATTCTTCTTCGTTAGGAGGGATTCCATCCCGGATGGGAAGGATCTACCAAGAGAGTGGGCCACCCACGGTAGGATAGAGGATCCTTATAGAAGGATCATAGGATAACCCTGTTTCTGCTGAGGATCACTAACCCCTTTTTGTATCTTTTGTGCAGCTATCTCTATTTCTCACATTATTCTATCACCTGCAACCAAAGAGAGGATCACCGCTTTCCGGAATCTTGATCCTGCAGCAAGATCATTCCAAGCAAACACCAAGGATTCTCAAGAAGTATCCTCAGGCTCAGTCACAATGTCAAGTAAGTATCCGAGTTTGTATATAATTAAATGTTAAAATGTAAATAAAACAAGAATACTTATTTGTTGTTTTGGATTGGTAGGCGATAGAAAATCTTCGAAGTCAGCCTCCCGCTTTAGTGTCAGTGATCTCAGCACTGTGGCTTCCAGGTCTGGGAAGAAGAAGACTGCTGCTAGCCCAAGTGCTCTAGTCCCTAAGCCTGTCACCTCCAAGGGGGGAAAGAAGAGGAAGGCCACTGAAGCTGACAATCTTGAAGGTCTGCCCCTCATCCGCCACCAGTTTCAGGAATACTTTGCTGATGTAAGGATCACTGATCCTGACTGATTATCCTGCCCACTTGAGGATAATGGATCCTGAACTTTACCTTTTCTTTTTGCAGAAATTCACCGAGATCGAAATGTTGTTTGATGCATATGTTGAAGAGGCTGAGCAAAAGCATTTGGAGTTCTATAAATTCTTCTTGGCTAAGGATGAGACTATCTCTCGCCTTGAGAAGGATCTGAACTTGGCAAAGCAGCAGGTGGTCATGGCCCAGATAAATGTTGATCATGAGAAGCATGAGGTGCTGGAGGATGCTAAAGTCTGTGCTGCCATCACCATGTACAAGATCAAGCTGCAAATGGCAAGGGAAGCTGAGGATCCTGACTTCGACAGGACCACTTGGGACAAGGAGGGCTGGAAGGCAAAACTGGCTGAGCTAGACGATGAGGAGGAGGCTACCGAGGTCTTGGCGATTGAGGCAAGTGGCAGCGGGAAGGATCAAGCTGGTGGTGCTGATGCTGGTGGTGATGCAGCCAAGGTTTGAGCTGCAGAAATGGGCGATGATGGATATTTCTAGACGCGGCCGGAGCCCATTTTTTTAGGATTTGAAAGTTTTTTGGTTGTGATGTTTTAAACAATGTTGGGTTGTAATAACTAAACAATAGCTATTAGGGTTGAGGATCATGGATCCTTTGAACAATAGGTAGGATAATAGGTGGTGGAGGGATCCTCTGTTTGGGGGATGAAACCACTTGTTATCCTGTCATCTTTTATTTCCTGCACTTTCAAGACCTGTTAACAATGGACACCCTTTGCCAATCCAAGTGGACGGGCCACGTATTGCTGGTAGAAACTTGGGTTGGCAATTTTGACAACCTTTAAGGGTTTAATATTTTGTGAATAAATAAAACTTTAATCTTTTGGCTATTTCTTGTGTTGTTATTCTTGTTAATTCTTCATTTTTCAACTGTTGTTATATACTTTCTTTGAATTCATGAGTAAAGAATAAAGGTTTAATAAATCATGTCTAAAAGTTTTAGGATATGATCAAGGATCAAATATCCTATAATCGATAAATTCAAAAAAGTAGTATAGTTTAAGGATCATAAATCATGTTGTCAAAGGATAAGGGTCACTTATATAAATAGTGAATAAAATTAAAATGATCAAGGATCATACCTGAGAATCCAAGTTAGGATCCTAAATCTTTAACATTCACAATCAGGATAACCAAAAGACAAACCATAGTAAAAGGTAAGGATCATGGATCCTTGGTTGTTTAACTTCAAAAACCTGAAATGGAACATAACTTGGGACTAAGCCATTATAAGAGAAGAGTTAGCAACTGGGGACAAGCCCAACAATTCTGGGGACAAGCCCAATATACTGGGGACAAGCCTAAAAAACTGGGGACAAGCCCAAAAAACTGGGGACAAGCCCAAAAAACTGGGGACAAGCCCAAAAAACTGGGGACAAGCCCAAAGGATCTTGTGTAAACTGGAGTATGGCCCTCACTGGCGACTATCCAAACTTAGTGACATGAAGATTCCAAAACCTTAGCTAACATGAAAACGTTAGAAACCTTAGGAACGGATGTATGGTACGTCTACCATTATACGTAGGATCCCGGATACAGCCAGTACAATGAAATTGTCAGCCCCTAAAACGAGTACTGGTCCCATTGCCATGAACTGTACCAGGATCATCGTGCGCTACTGGCGAAACTGGGGACAGGCCCAAATAACTGGGGTCAAGCCCAAATAACTAGAGACTTCTGTGGATACTCAATCCTTCATTAAGGATACATGAACCTTCTGCAAAACTCAGAATCAAGTGAAAGGAGGACAAAGGATCCAGGATCCTTTTCCTTGTATATAGGATAATTAAAAAATGAAATAGTTTGAGATAAGATCATTACCAAAATGAGGATCATCCATCCTCTAAGGATCCTTTGAGGATATCAGTCATGGAAGTAGTTGAGGATCCTTGATCCTTTCTACATGAAATATTTATTCAGGTGAACAGCATTCCAAGCTCTTGGTAGCAAATCACCTTCCATTGTTAGCAATCGATATGCCCCCTTTCCAGCCTCAGCTTCAATTAGGTAGGGGCCTTCCCACTTTGGTGCCAACTTTCCATCAGCAGGATTTGTGGTATTCTGAAATGCTTTCCTCAATACCATATCACCAACTTGGAACTTCCTGATCCTGACATTCTTATTGTAGGCTCCAGCCATCCTTTGTTGATAACTAGCCATCCTTATCCTTGCCAAATCCCTGAGCTCTTCTATAGTATCTAAGTCTTGAATCAAGTTTTCATCATTTCCTTCAGGATCACGAATGCTTGTTCTTGCAGTAGGAACCACCATCTCTGTAGGGATCACTGATTCTGCCCCAAATACCAAAGAAAATGGAGTTTGGCCAGTGGCATTCTTGGGAGTTGTCCTATCAGCCCATAGTACATAAGGTAGTTCTTCTGCCCACTTTCCTTTCTTGGATCCAAGCTTCTTCTTCAAGTTGTTGATGATGATCTTGTTGGATGATTCTGCCTGACCACTAGCTTATGGGTGGACTGGTGTTGATGTTATCATCTTAATCCCCCAACTGTCACAAAAGTTAGTAGTTCTACTCCCAATAAATTGGGATCCATTATCACAAACAATTTCAGAAGGGATACCAAATCTAGTAATAATGTTTCTTTTAATAAAGGATATCACTTCCTTTTCTCTGACTTGAGCAAAGGCTTCAGCCTCTATCCACTTGGAGAAGTAATCAGTCATGGCAAGCATGAATACTTTTCCACCAGGTGCCTTAGGAAGCTTACCAACTATATCCATTCCCCATCTCATAAATGGCCAAGAAGAGGATATAGGATGTAAGAGCTCTGCTGGTTGGTGAAGGATATTACTATGTCTCTGACAAGGATCACACTTTCTGGCATAATCCACAGCATCCTTCTTCATAGTAGTCCAATAGTATCCTGTCCTCAGGATCCTTGCGAATAATGCCCTGCCCCCAGTGTGGTTTCCACAATCTCCTTCATGAAAATCCATTAGGACTTCTTGGATTTCAGGATCCTCAATGCATCTTAGATATGGTCCTGCAAGAGATCGTTTATATAACATGTTATTCAATATTGTAAATTAAGATACCTTAATTTTGAAAGCCCTGGGGTTTTCTCCTGTAGGAATCTCTCCATGTTGGATATATCTTTTGATTGGAAGGATCCATGATCCTGAATGAGATTGTGTATCATCACTAGGGATGATTGCAGAATCCTCTCCTAACTCCATGGCTACATGATCCTCAATAGCGGGGGTTAGGATGTGGATAATAGGGATCCTGACATCCTCTGGAATCTTCAAGGATGATCCTAGATTGGCCAATGCATCAGCTTCTGCATTCTCTTCCCTTGGTACCTGTGTCAAACTAAAGGAAACAAAAGAGAGTGCCAATTCTTTGACTATCTCTAAATATTTAATTAGCTTTTCACCTTTAACAGCATAGGATCCATTAAAGTGATTAGCAATTAATAATGAATCTACATGTACCTCAAGATACCTGATCCTCATATGCTTGGCAATTTGCAAACCAGCTATCAAGGCTTCATACTCAGCCTCATTGTTGGTAGTTTGAAACTCACAAGCTATGGAGTGGGGTATTATGTCCCCCTATGGTGATTTTAGTAGTATTCCAAGTCATGTTCCTTTGACACTAGAACCTCCATCAGTGAAGAGTATCCAAGGATCCTTAGTTTCTTCAAGCTGTTGAACTTCTAACTCAGCTTCATTTTGCAAGTCACTACTAAAATCTGCCACAAAGTCAGCTAAGGCTTGGGATTTGATGGCAGTCCTTGGTTCATATCTTATATCATAAGCACTAAGCTTCACTGCCCACTTAGCCATCCTTCCTGACATTTCAGGTTTCCTAAGAACATTCTTAATTTGAAAGTTAGTCTTAACAATAATGGCATGAGTTTAGAAATAATGTCTGAATTTAGTAGATGCCATAATTAATGCAAGGATAAGTTTTTCTAAATATCAATACCTGGATTCTGCATCAAGCAAACTCTTACTTACATAATAGACAGGATGTTGTGTACCTTCGTGATCCTTAACAAGGACTGCACTTACTGCTTTAGAGGATACCCCCAAATATAAGGATAATATATCCCCTTTTTCTGGTTTCATCAAGGAAGGGGCTGAGGATATGTAATCCTTAAGAGCTTTGAGAGCATTTTCATGCTTTTCAGTCCATTCAAATTTCTTGTTCTTTCTCAAAATGTCATAGAATTCCTTGCATTTATCTGATGACTTGGATATGAACCTGTTCAAGGCTGCGATCCTGCCTGTCAATCTTTGCACGTCCTTGGCATTGGTAGGAGATTTGATATTCACAATAGCCTTAATTTGCTCTGGACTTGCTTCAATGCCTCTTTTTGTCACCATGTAACCTAGGAATTTACCTGCTTTAACACCAAAGTGACACTTGGAAGGATTTAGTTTCATATTAAATTTATCAAGGATATTGAATGCTTCCTCCAAGTCTCTAAGGTGATCCTAGGCTTTCTTGGACTTAACCACCATGTCGTCTATATAGACTTCCATAGTGTGTCCAATTTGTTCCTTGAACATCATATTGACTGCTCGGAGTAATTTGTCTACCTCCTCCTGGATAATGGCATTCCTTTCAGGTGCAAATTTCCTCCTCTTCTGATGTATAGGCTTTAATGACCTGTCAATACCAAGTTTATGAGTAATTATATCTTTAGATATACCTGTCATGTCCTCATGCTTCCAGGCAAAGGTAGTTTTCCTCCTTTTAAGGAAGGATACTAGATCCTGTTCAATGTTGCTGAGGATCCCTGATCCTATGAAGACTTTGGATTCAGGATCATGAGGATCCATAAGGATTTCTTTCACATCCTGTTCTCTTGCCTCCAAGACATCTCTTGGAGGATACTTTAGTTGCTATTGCTCCCTTGGTCTTGAGGCTGGCTTCATTGATGAGGTATAACAATTCTTTGCTTCTTGTTGATCACTCTCGATTTTCACCACTCCCCATGGACTAGGAAGCTTCACGCATTGATGATAGGTAGATGGGACTGCCTTCATGTCATGTATCCATGGCCTACCAAGGATAACATTACAACAGGATAAGCAATCTATAACACAAAATTTTTGATAAGAATGGAGTCCTTCAATATATATGGGGAGTTTGATGTCCCCCAATGTATTCTTGGTTTCTCCGCTGAAACCCACAAGAACTGAGGATCTTGGGACAATGTCTGATTCAGGAATGTTCATCTTCTTGAGGACATCAAGCTGAATGATGTTTACTGAGCTTCCTCCATCTATCATGATCCTGCCAACAAAATGGTTAGATATAAATAAAGTAATAACAAGACCATCATGATGAAGATCCTGCACATCAACACGATCATCCTCATCAAAAGTTATAACTTTCTCCTGTGTAACAGTAGAGGTCCGAATGGGTCTATCCCCATTATCCATCTTGGTCTCCTTGGTATGTCTTTTGGCTGCTGAAAAGGAAGTACCACAGATGTCTGATCCACCGGATATGAAGTTTATAGCTTGTACATCTGCTGGAGGAGCAGGAGCTCTTTATGGGATCCTCTCAGGATCCTGAGTCCTTGACTTCTTTCTTCCCAAAAGCTCCTTCAATTGCCCCTTGCTTAACAAATAACCAATCTCTTTTCTCAGTGCAATACACTCTTCAGTGAGATGCCCGAAATCCTCGTGATATGCACACCACTTGGACTTATCCTTTGCAGCGGCTAGTTTATCACTTTTCCTTGGCCACCTAGCTTTCTCACCTAAATTCTGCATTGCAAAGATTAGTTCATTGTTATCAATAGAAAAAACAGTATTCAGAGATGGGAGGATAATCCTCATCATCCTCTTCTTGTTCTACTGCATGCACGTTCTGGTTGTCAGATTTGTTGTAGGACTTGAACTTGTTATTCTTGAAGTAGGATCCTTGCTTTTCCTGCTTCGAGGATCCTGCCAATCTCTCCTGGATCCTTTTATCATCCTCTAATCGGATGAATCTAAGGGCCCTGGTTCTCACTTCATCAAGATTCCTGCATGGGGTCATAACAAGATCATCATAGAATAATGAATCCCTAAGCAAACCCATTTTAAAGGCTTCCACAGCCGTAGCTATATCCAGATTAGGAATGTCTAAGGATTCTTTACTAAACTTAGTGATGTAATCTCTAAGTGATTCATTTTGACCATGTGTTACCCTATATAGATCACTAGTTAAACGTTCAAATTTTCTACTACATGAGAATTGACTATTAAACAGATTAACTAGATTAGCAAATGAAGTAATAGAGTAAGGGGGAAGACTTAGCTGCCATTTAAGAGCTGATCCTGTGAGTGTGGATCCGAAACCCTTGCATAGACATGCTTCTTTTAACCTCTCATGAATTGGATTGATCTCCATCCTTTCTCTGTATTGAGCCACATGTTCCTCTGGATCCATCGAACCATCATACAGCTTCATAGTTGGTATCTGGAACCTTTTGGGTATCTCAGCATCACAAATAGGTGGTGCAAAACGAGATATCCTATGGCTACCATCTGCGATCTCAGGAATGGGCTTAACCACTCATGGAACACTGGATATCATATCCTTTAGTTTTTGTAACTCCCTAGCCATAGCTTGATTGATACCTGTATCCTGCATAAAGCCATGGTTAGTGTTATAAGAATTATTAAAAGTGTTACCTCCTGGAGGATTGAGGTTTGGAAAACCAGATGTGAATCCATATTGACGAGATTCTGGTATGATGGAAGGACCAGAAGTAGTAATGGTCTGCATTGGAATGAAGTCTCCTTGATGAACATCTGAACTTGGGGGTTGTATACTTCTTAAGAATCCTTGATCCTGAAAGATGTTGGATCCTTGAACCTGGAAGGAGGATCCTTGAACCTGAGAGGATTCTTGAACCTGTGAGGATCCTTGGACCTGTGAGGATCCTTGGACCTGTGAGGATCCTTGAACCGTGTACGTCCCCATATATCCTCCTGAGCTGACGAAGGATCCCTGATGCTGGAAAGAGGATCCCGAAGGCTGAAAACAGGATCCTGAAGGCTGAAAGTGAGACCCAAAAGCTTGACTCATAGTTGTTGTTCCATAATGTCTTCCCAATGGTCCACTCTGATGTTGGATATCTGGAGCTGCAGATTACTGGACGGTCATAGCTGGAGTGTCGAAATCCAATGACCTTGGTATCAGAGGAGAGTGATCCTCCCCCGATCTCTTCTGTTTCTTGATATCACCAATTTCCCGGAGGATCTTTTCGTTGGTTTTGTCCTGCTCTTGTATGTGATCCCTCATCTGTAAAATCAAAGTAAAAAGATCATTATTAGCAGGATTAGAGGAAACAGAAGAAGTTGATGGTTTTGGAAAAATAGGGCTTTGTCTCTTTGCAGCATTTTCAGCATTCTTCTTGGATCAAGAAGGTGGTGGAGGCAAAGGTGGAACGCCCTGTGAAGAACTCATTGCCGGCATTGAACTTGAAGTGCTCTTCGCTGAAGAAGCCATCTTCTTGGTTGTAATGAACCGAAATGATCACAAAGAAAAAAAGAATTTCTTAGGAATGAAGCACTAATTGCCCCACGGTGGGCGCCAAACTGTTTTGGTCAAAAATCAAGCAAGGATAATGCAACCAAATCTTTGTTGTGAGGTGTGATGCTTTAATCTACGAATAATTGTATGAACAATTTGCAAATCAAATAAAGAGGTGACACAAGGATTTATACGAGGAAAAAGCCCTTGATCAAGAGTTGATCTCCGGCATAAAAAACCTCGGGTGATGGAAACTACTGATCACCAATTAAGATTAATCAAAAGGTTGTTACAACTCGGGATGATAACAAGCTTGTTACAAGGATCACTAGTGTGTAAAAGTGCAAGAGTGTATGAAATCGCCAAGTAAACTGTCGAGAGCTGTTCGAGAGTGTGTGTTTTTACTAAATTAGCCAAGTGTTCTTACTCAAGCTTGTTATCCCCTATTTAAAATTAGAAATAACTAAACTAACTAACTATCCGTTAATTGTGCAAGCTCCCCACGACCTCCATAACGTTCACAAGGGCCAAGCACGTGCGGAATATTGAGGGAATATGCTCCACGAATATCGGCAAGACCAAGTCCATGCACATGCTCCTGCAAAACAAGCTTACGCATAATGAAGACAATCGTTAGTATAAGATAACAAAAAGGATCCTGAATCCTGATCCTGCAACACCTACTGAGGATCCTTAGTTTAAACAGAATTTATGATCCTGGCAGTACTTGAGGATCCGTGATCCTTAGGATTGTAAAATCCTCCCCTAACAACCTGATCCTCATATGCTTGGCAATTTGCAAACCAGCTATCAAGGCCTCATATTCAGCCTCATTATTAGTAGTTTGAAACTCACAAGCTATGGAGTGGGGTATTATGTCCCCCTGTGGCGATTTTAGTAGTATTCCAAGTCCTGTTCCTTTGAAATTAGAGGCTCCATCAGTGAAGAGTATCCGAGGATCCTTAGTCTCTTCAAGCTGCTGAACTTCTAACTCAGCTTCTCTTTGTAAATCACTACTAAAGTCTGCCACAAAGTCAGCTAAGGCTTGGTATTTGATGGCAGTCCTTGGTTCATATCTTATATGATAAGCACTAAGCTTCACTGCCCATTTAGCCATCCTTCCTGACATTTCAGGTTTCCTGAGAACATTCTTAATTGGAAAATTAGTCTTAACAATAATGGCATGAGTTTCAAAATAATGTCTTAGTTTAGTAGATGCCATAATCAAAGCAAGGATAAGTTTTTCTAAATGTGAATACCTGGATTCAGCATCAAGCATACTCTTACTTACATAATAGACAGGATGTTGTGTACTTTCGTGATCCTTAACAAGGACCACACTTACTGCTTTAGAGGATACCGCTAGATACAAGGATAATATATCTCCTTTTTCTGGTTTCATCAAGGCAGGAGCTGAGGATAGGTAATCCTTGAGGGCTTTGAGAGCATTTTCATGCTTTTCAGTCCACTTAAATTTCTTGTTCTTTCTCAAAATGTCATAGAATTCCTTGCACTTTTCTGATGATTTTGATATGAACCTATTCAAGGCTGCGATCCTCCCTGTCAACCTCTGCACATCTTTGGCATTAGTAGGAGATTTGATATTCACAATAGCCTTAATTTGCTCTGGACTTGCTTCAATGCCTCTTTTTGTTACCATATAGCCTAGGAACTTGCCTGCTTTAACACCAAAGTGACACTTTGAAGGATTCAACTTCATATTGAATTTATCAAGGATATTGAATGCTTCCTCCAGGTCTCTAAGGTGATCCTCAGCTCTCTTGGACTTAACCACCATGTCATCTATATAGACTTCCATGGTGTGTCCTATTTGTTCCTTAAACATCATATTGACTAGCCTTTGATAGGTAGCACCTGCATTCCTTAGTCCAAATGGCATAGCAATATAACAATAAATACCAATTGGGGTCATAAAGGCTGTATCCTCTTGATCAGATGGTTCCATCTGAATTTGTTGCAATCCAGATGAAGCATCCATAAAAGTCAACAACTCATGACCCACGGTAGCATCCACCATGGAGTCAATGTGGGGTAATGGGAAAGGATCCTTGGGACATGCCTTGTTTAAATCAGTGAAATCGACACATACCCTCCACTTTCCATTTTTCTTTTGAACAACAACCACATTGGCTAACCATCTTGGATACTTATCCTCTCTAATCATACCTGCTCGGAGTAACTTGTCTACCTCCTCCTGGATAATGGCATTCCTCTCAGGTGCAAACTTCCTCCTCTTCTGATGTATAGGTTTGAATGACCTGTCAATGCCAAGTTTATGAGTAATTATATCTTTAGAGATACCTGTCATGTCTTCATGCTTCCAGGCAAAGGTAGTTTTTCACCTTTTCAGGAAGGATACTAGATCCTGTTCAATGTTGCTGAGGATCCCTGATCCTATGAAGACTTTGGATTCAGGATCATGAGGATCCATAAGGATTTCTTTCACATCCTGTTCTCTTGCCTCCAAGACGTCTCTCGGAGGATACTTTAGTTGCTATTGCTCCCTTGGTCTTGAGGCTGGCTTCATTGATGAGGTATAACAATTCTTTGCTTCTTGTTGATCACTCTCGATTTTCACCACTCCCCATGGACTAGGAAGCTTCACGCATTGATGATAGGTAGATGGGACTGCCTTCATGTCATGTATCCGTGGCCTACCAAGGATAACATTACAACAGGATAAGCAATCTATAACATCAAGCTGAATGATGTTCACCGAGCTTCCTCCATCGATTAGGATCCTGCGAACAAAATGGTTAGAAATGAACAAAGTAATGATAAGACCATCATGATGAGGATCCTGAACATCAACACGATCATCCTCATCAAAAGTTATAACTTTCTCCTGTGTAACAGTAGAGGTCCGGATGGGTCTATCTCCGTTATCCATCTTGGTTTCCTTGGCATATCTCTTGGCTGCTGAAAAGGAAGTACCACAAATGTCTGATCCACCGGATATGAAGTTTATAACTTGTGCATCTGCCGGAGGAGCAGGAGCTCTTTCTGGAACCTTTTCAGGATCCTGGATCCTTGACTTTTTTCTTCCCAAAAGCTCCTTCAAGTGCCCCTTGCTCAACAAGTAACCAATCTCTTTTCTCAGTGCAATACATTCTTCAGTGAGATGTCCGAAATCCTCATGGTATGCACACCATATAGACTTGTCTTTTGTCGCAGCTGGTTTATTACTTTTTCTAGTCCACCTTGCTTTCTCACCTAAATTCTGCATTGCAAGAATTAGTTCTTTGTTATCAACAGAAAAACAATATTCAGAAATAGGAGGATAATCCTCATCATCCTCTTCCTATTCTACTGCATGCACATTCTGGTTGTCAGACTTGTTGTAAGGTTTGGACTTGTTGTTCCTAAAGTAGGATCCTTGTTTCTCCTGCTTCGAGGATCCTGCCAGTCTTTCCTGGATCCTTTTATCATCCTCTAATCGGATGAATCTAAGGGCCCTGGTTCTCACTTCATCAAGATTCCTGCATGGGGTCATAACAAGATCATCATAGAATAATGAATCCCTAAGCAAACCCATTTTAAAGGCTTCCACAGCCGTAGCTATATCCAGATTAGGAATGTCTAAGGATTCTTTACTAAACTTAGTGATGTAATCTCTAAGTGATTCATTTTGACCTTGTGTTACCCTATATAGATCACTAGTTAAACATTCAAATTTTCTACTACATGAGAATTGGCTATTAAACAGATTAACTAAATTAGCAAATGAAGTAATAGAGTAAGGGGAAGACTTAGCAGCCATTTAAGAGCCGATCCTGTGAGTGTGGATCCAAAACCCTTGCATAGACATGATTCTTTTAACCTCTCAGGAATTGGATTGATCTCCATCCTTTCTCTGTATTGAGCTACATGCTCCTCTGGATCCGTCGAACCATCATACAACTTCATGGTTGGTACTTGGAACCTTTTGGGTATCTCAGCATCACAAATAGATGGTGCAAAACGAGATATCCTATGGATCCCATCTGCAATTTCAGGAATGGGCTTAACCACTCCTGGAACGCTGGATATCATATCCTTCAGTTTCTGTAATTCCCTAGCCATAGCTTGATTGATACATGTATCCTGCATAAAGCCATGGTTAGTGTTATAAGAGTTATTCAAAGTGTTACCTCCCGGAGGATTCAAGTTTGGAACTCCATATGTGAATCCATATTAACGGGATTCTGGTATGACCGAAGGACCAGAAGAAGCAATGGTCTGCATTGGAATGAAGTCTCCTTGAGGAACATCTGAACTTGAGGGCTGCACACTTCTTAAGAATGCCTGATCCTGAAAGATGTTGGATCCTTGATGTGTTGTGACTGGGGGTCTTGGAGGATAATCCATGGATCCGTAAACCTGAGATGAGGATCCTTGAACCTGAAAGGAGGATCCTGGAACCTGAGAGGATCCTTGAACCTGAGAGGATCCTTGAACCTGAGAGGATCCTTGAACCTGAGAGGATCCTTGAACCTGAGAGGATCCTTGAAGCTGAGAGGATCCTTGAACCTGAAAGGAGGATCCTGGAACCCGAGAGGATCCTTGAACCGGAAAGGATCCTTGATGCTGGAAGAAGGATCCTGAAGGTTGAAAGTAGGATCCTAGAGCTTGAGTCATTGCCGATGATCCAGAGCGCATTCCTGTTGATCCACCCCGGTATTGGATATCTGGAGCTGCAGATTGCTGGGCAGTTATAGCTGGAGTGTCGAAATCCAGTGACCTTGGTATCAGAGGAGAGCGATCCTCCCCTGATTTCTTCTGTTTCTTAATGTCACCAATCTCTCGGAGGATCCTTTCATTGGTTTTATCCTGCTCTTGTATGTGATCCCTCATCTGCAAAATCAAAGTAAAAAGATCACTGTTAGTAGGGTTAGAAGAAACAGAAGATGTTGGTGGTTTTGGGAAAATGGGGCTTTGTCTCTTTGCAGCATTTTCAGCATTCTTCTGGGATCCAAAAGGTCGTGGAGGCAAAGGTGGAACGCCTTGTGAAGAAGTGACTGCCGGCATAGAGCTTGAAGTGTTCTTTGCTGAAGAAGCCATATGGTTGAAGATAATGAACCGAAATGAACACAATGAACAAAATTTTTCAGAAATGAAGCACCAATTGCCCCACGGTGGGCGCCAAACTGTTTTGGTCAAAAATCAGGCTAGGATAATGCAACCAAATCTTTGTTGTGAGGAATGAAGCTTGAAACAATGAATAAATGTATGAATAACTTGCAAATGAAAT
Source organism: Helianthus tuberosus (assembly GCA_030545235.1). Classification (NCBI taxonomy): domain Eukaryota; kingdom Viridiplantae; phylum Streptophyta; class Magnoliopsida; order Asterales; family Asteraceae; genus Helianthus; species Helianthus tuberosus. The sequence continues at coordinate 72,298,315 of CM060446.1, read as the reverse complement.
GAACAAGTGACACAAGGATTTATACGAGGAAAAAGCCCTTGATCAAGAGTTGATCTCCGGCATAAAAAACCTCGGGTGATGGAAACTACCGATCACCAACTATAATTAAACAAATGATTGTTACAACTCGGGATGATAACAAGCTTGTTACAAGGATCACTAGAGTGCAATGTGTATTAAATCGCCAAATGAAGTGTTGAGAGCTTGCGAGAGTGTGAGTGTTAGCTAACTTAGCCAATGCGTCCTAATTCAAGCTTGTTATCCCCTTTAAAAATAGAAATAACTTAAACAACTAACTATCCGCAATTCGTGCTAGCCTCCCACTACTTCCATAACGGTTACTCCAGCTGAACACGTGCGGAATATTGAGAGCATATTCTCCAAGAATATCGGCAAGACCAAGTCCAACATGTATACTCCTGCAAAATAAACTCAAACATAGCGAAGGCAACCGTTAGTGTAAGAATAACAATAAGGATCCTGAATCCTGATCCTGCAACACCTTCTGAGGATCCTTAATTCAAACAGAATTGAGGATCCGTGATCCTGGCAGTATTTGAGGATCCATGATCCTTAGGTATAGAAAATCTATCCCTAACAGGTGGGTACTCCTTTTTTTGGATAGGAGAATGGAAATAGTCGTATGTAACTGATATATTAACCGATAATCTATGTTTATAGTTGTCTATTATCTATAATAGATAACAAGTTTTGGTACAATATCTATAAATCTATTTATAGTTTCTATTAAAATGTATTATGCATGGTTTTCTAAAAACCACCCGTGTTTACACACGGGTTTTACTACTAGTACTATATAATAAAAGAAACTATTTGATGGACACTTGTCATCATATTAGGCCATGTCTTATAGACAATTATTATTTTAGTTTAATCTCTTCTAATTAATTATAAATAACCCTCCTACTAAATATTATTTAGTTTAATATCTTATGGATAATTATTATTTAGTTAATCTCCTTCTCATTTATAATATTATTTATTTGAATTAATTATTACTTTTATATTTATCTATTTACTTCAAATTCAAACTTAGTTATCTAATTTGATCTTAAATATATATTTGAACGTTTTGTTTAGTTTGGTATCAAATAGATTTTACGAAACTTAAAATAAAATTAACTAATATTATTTATCATTTATACATTTATGGAGTTTTAAATAAAGGGTTAAATTTATTGAGACTTCGTTAACAAATTTTGCCACAACAGAATAATCTATTTATATCAATCTAAATTTTTATCTACAATCTTTATCTATACTAAACTATATAATAAACACTAATGTGTGACACCTGTCGTTCATTGTAGGCATTTATTTTATGATTTTCTCGCCTCACTTCCAAACTTATCTTATATTAATTAAATCTATTATATATAATAAATGAAAGTGATTTGGGCCACGTGTCACTTAATTAGGGCATCCTTTTTCCCCTTTTCCCGCCCAACAGTAACCATTGCCCTTTATTCTCACATTTTCACAAACCCTATTTCATTCTTCTCCTTCACCTTTCCATACAAGATCCCTTTTCTCTCTGCTGTTCATCCTTCTCCTTCTTCTCATTTTCATCTCATCAACAACGTCCGACAGAGGTTACATCTATTGGATACATCTGCGTTTGAAACCCTAAATCATGTACCGTCGAGTAGTTGAAGAACAGAATAATCATGTAAGATCTATTTTCTCATTCAGAAATTTTATTTGGTTTTATCTATTTTCTTATACTGAACACGATGAACCCTTTTGTACCTTCAGAAGAAGAAGAAGCACTCCTAGGGTTTCTTATCGTACACAATGAACCCTTTTGTACAAGCTCCTGTTAATCGGTGACCCTGGTATGTTGTAATAATGTTTTTATTATTGTTTATATGAATAACTTTTTGTAGCTTTTGATTTTTGTCTTTTATTTTTTATTGTTTATTCAGATGCTTGCTTTGTTGTATCATGTGATTACGAGTAGATTGATTTTGATATGTTTGTAGTTTTTGTTTTTCACAATATGTTTTGTTGATTTATTTGTGACACCCCAGTAAAACCAGGAAACCAACGCAACTTAACTAGCTTCCTCAGTAACCACGTGTAAATTTCGGGATGAAATTCTCTTTACAGGGGGAGAATGTGACAACCCTCATAATTACATGTATCCGTACGATTTATTAATGTTAATTAAAGTGCTTGATGTCTGTGTTGAATTACTTAACTGCTTTCTGATTTCTGCGTCATACTTACATGTGCTTGTAAACATACTAGTCTTGGGTAGAAAATTGACTAAATGGTCCTGTATGCTTCCCTAAGTGTTGGGAATTAAAAATGTTACAAAAAGATATATATATATATATATATAGGACACTATATGGAATAACTTAGCACTTTAACGGAACGGTACCTAACCGAACAACCGGACATTACCCGGAACACCAAAATATTGTAAGAAGCCTTGTTTTTATTTCTCTGAGCTAGTTATGGTCCCCGAGCACTATAACACCCTACGTAATACATGAAACACTTAAACACTATATTATTACACTTTAACCTTCCACTAATTACCCCTACCATCAAAACTTTTCATTTAACCCCCCCCCCCTTGTAGAACCGGCCCCAAGGGACCCCACCAAAGATTGGTTAAATCTTCCTAAAATCTTCCCATAATCTCTCTTGGATTTGGTGGGATTATGTAATGTACTTAGGGAACATGTTGACCTTTGGTTAATAGCTTATGATTTTAAATAACCAACATAACCATCACCATCTTCATCACTTCCACTCACCCTCCTCCCTCCTTGTAAGCTTTGGCCGAAACACCCCCTTACACCACCACAATTTTCGAGCATCCATCTTCCAATCCAAGTGTACTCCAAGGTGTAGCAAGGTCATCAACGAAGTTCGGTGTTCTTGGAACTTGAAGGACCACCTTCGTTTGCTTTTATCCTCTACATTTCCAAGCTTGTTTCTTCCCTAGCTTTAAGCTAGTTGTAAGATTCTTTTTCACTCTTGTTACTTCCTATTTTTAGTGGTTAAAGATAATATTATGTTGATTCTTACAAGAACACTAAAGATCATGAACTTAAAACTTGAACATAAGCTTTACATAAGATGAAGTAATGCTAGAATGATGTTATTATGAGCATGAATGATGTTACATGGTGATTACTAATAATATGATGATTGATCATCATATGGAACTTGTTAAAGCATGATTAAAAACATGGTTTAACAAGTTAGAGGTGATTGTGTGCTTGTATGAAATAATCATCTTTTAGTCTACACATGAACTTGAAAGAAAAATGATTTTTCATTAAAAATAATAAACCAAGTGAACTAGTGATCTTGTAGATCTAAAACTTGTGAATGATTTTCCTAAATAAACCAAGTTTAAAAGACGGTTTTGAAAGATCATGATCCTTACATTATTTTTGGAAATAAAGTAAGTATATGGATACTAGTGACACATGAAAATGTTGTAAATAAATATTTTTGTAAAATATGTTCACAAGTTGTGAACATCTAAAAATCCCGAGAATGAGATTTTAACAAAAGTAAACACACTTTGGAGGGTAACTAAACCCACTAAACGCCATACCAAGTTACTACGCGTTTTTATGAAACATCAAGTTCATGTTGTTATGTAAAGTGCGTTGTTTTTGCACTTGACTAGGGTAATGTTGTTTAGTAACTTGTCGTTGATTGTTGAATGATTTTTGGAAAAGAAAATGATAAGCTTATGAGCATGGACACCTCCGTTTACAAAGGAAACTCTGACGAAATGTTCTAAATATTCCAACACTTAGAAAATATTTTTTCTAAACAAGCGTTACAAGTATATTTTATAACTTGTGTTTCGAATACAAACTTCGCCATAATTTTTGTAACAAAATACAAAGTGTCGGAGGTTGATTTTTGTATATAAAAATGGGTAAATATATATTTAGAATATATATCTTATACTAGAACACTTATGTGGATACTTGTTTATTTTGTGAGATAGTTATATTATTTTAGGGTAAAATAATGTAACTTAACAATATAACTTGACATTTGAATTGTGTGGTATGCGATAGAAATAATGAGTAAATAAACCATAGGTAGGATACGTGTTATGCATGAGAAACTGATTGTTATCTATACCTTATTAGGACGTGCTTGATTTCTGATTATTAGAGTAACTAATCTAACCGAGCAAACCAAGGTGAGTTCACACACTTTCTAAGGCATGGGATTCCCGGTGGATTGGGAATGGGTTAAAAGAATTAAAACGAAACCTACATATCCTCCTTGGGTAGGATATGTACCGCCATCCTCCATAGGTAGGATGCCAATATTAATCCTGCGTATTCTCCTTGGGTAGAATACGTACGTACGTTCGTCCTCCTTGGGTAGGACAACAACCTTAAAAACTTACTATACAAAACTCTATCATTAAGTCCCTTATTTTATATCGACTTAATTGCCGAGGCCAATGGCGAGCGGGTCATTAGTTAATAGCGCTATTAGGTTTAACAAACCTCACACCGTGCCAGTCGGACGGGCGTGTACTAATGGACTATGGCAAACTGTCAATGATGATTGACATTGACGTAGGGCACAACTTACTTTCGTTAGTAGTCGATATGGTAACGGTCTAGTGGTTCACATGGGGAAGCCCCCACTAATTATGGGTATGGTTTGGGAAAGAAGGAATTGGTTAATCATATTTTCAACTATGGGGTAACCCCGACGGCAAGTAAGCCAGCAAAAGACAAACCATGTTTTCGGAAACAACTTAAAACTAAACAACCAACCGTGAACTCACTCAACTTTGTTGTTGACTCGTTGTTACATGCCTTACAGGTCGTTAGATGTTTATGGAGCTTGCACGAGGAGGAGGTCGTTGTGGGATATGGACTGTTACGTCCCGTGTTTAATATTTGAACTTTATGAACTTACTAAACTTATGTTTTGGGTTTTACCTTTAATGCTTCCGCTGTTTAATTTGAACTTGGTTAACTAGCTTTTGGTCACCAATTGTATTGTGGTGGGTTTTACTTACTTAATTACGTTGTTCAATATGATTGGTGGCTCGATCCTGGTCATGTCACGCCTCCAAGTGGTGATACTCCGCAGGGTGGATTTTAGGGGTGTGACAGATTGGTATCAGAGCCATTGGTTATAGTGAACTTGGTTTTAAAAAGGGAAAAGCTTTTTGACAAAACCAGACTATAACCTGTACAGTGCTCAACGATCCACAACGACGCTTCGCTCCACGTGTAAGACTCGACATAATAGGTGGTATGATTTATGTCACACTGTGCATTAATTAACGTGATAATTGCTATTTAAACCTTGTGTGCTTACTCTCTACTGTCGTCCCACACTTACGCACTTTCGCGATAGTTTTCTCACTTACGTTGCTTCGTTGTGAAGATCATGAATGGACGCGGAGGACGTATCAACCTAACTCAAGCCCAGCTGACGGCTTTAATCAATGAACGAGTTGCTGAGGCACTCGCAGCTGTTCCTGCAGGAGGTATAACCTGCCATATCAACCCATCTTAGGACGTTTAGATCCTACCTTCGCAAACCAACCCTTGTGCTTAACCTTGTCTCTTATTTTCGTGCCACAGGTCAACATGCTCAGCCTCCTGTGTTCCCATTCAAAACATTTATGGATTGCCGACCTAGTACTTTCAGCGGCACAGAAGGAGCTGTAGGCCTTCTTCACTGGTTCGAGAAGCTTGAGTCTGTTTTTGAGATGTGTGAATGCCAGAAGATCGTAGGGTGAAATTTGCTACTGGAACGCTTGAAGGTGCTGCGTTAACCTGGTGGAAAGCACAGGTTCAACTGCTAGGGCTGGCGGTTGCTAATGCCACCCCATGGAATGACTTCAAAGAATTGATCAAGGAAGAGTAATGTAGTCGTGATGACATCCACAAGCTAGAGGTGGAATTTTTCAATCTGAAGATGACGGGGTCTGAGATTGAGGCGTATACGAAGAGGTCAAACGAGCTGGCCATCTTGTGTCCTACTATGGTGGACCCTCCCATCAAACGTATTGAGCTGTACCTCAAGGGTCTTGTACCAGAGATTCAGAGTCACGTGACTTCAGCTAACCTGGGTACCATTCAGCAAATCATCCGGTTGGCTCATCGTCTCACTGATAAGGCAGTTGAACAGAACAAGCTGCCTAAGCGTATCAGTGCCACTACTACCGATACTCCCAGTGATAACAAGCGCAAGTGGGATGGAAATTCGGGCAAGGGTTCTACTTCAGTTCTGTCTCAGTCCCAGCAGCGAAAGACAGATGAGTACAGGAGCCCCGGTCAGCAGTCTTCTGGGAATCAAGGTCAGGGTGGGTACAAAGGAAATCACCCTAAGTGGAATCGATGTAATTTGCACCATAGCGGGCAGTGCCACAAGGGTCATTGTCTGAGGTGTAACAAGTTTGTTCATGAAGCAAAGGATTACAGGGGCGCACGACCAGCAAATCAGAATCGCCAACAACAACAACAAGCACCACAGAACCACCAGCAGCAGCAACAGCAGGGCAATAAAGGATGCTTTCAGTGTGGCGCTGAAGGCCACTTTAAGAGGAACTGTCCTCAGCTGAACCAAAATCAGAACAACGACAACCAAGGAAACAGGAACAACAATGGAGGCAACAACGGGGGTAACAATAATGGCAATGGTGCCAAGGGACGTGTTTTCGTGCTGGGTTAGGGAGACGCAAGGAACGATCCCAACATTGTGATGGGTAAGTTTCTTCTGGATGACTTCTTTGTTAATGTTTTATTCGATTCGGGTGCCGATACTAGTTATGTGTCCTTAAAAGTTAGTCAAATGCTTACGCGCACCCCAACACTTTTGACCACTAAACACACGGTAGAGCTAGCAAACGGTAAAAGTCTCGAGGCCACACACATAGTTAAGGGTTGTAACCTCGTCTTAGCTGGTCAGACCTTCTCTATCGATCTTATTCCTATCGTTCTGGGTAGTTTCGACGTTGTTATTGGGATGGATTGGTTATCTCATCAGTAAGCGGAAATTCTTTGCAACGAGAAGATTGTCCGTATCCCTCGTTCTGGTGAAGAACCTCTCATGATTTATGGCAACAAGAGTGGTGCTGTTGTGGGCATCATCTCTTTCCTTAAGGCCCAGAAGTGTTTGCGAAAGGGCCACACTGCTATCCTAGCCCTCGTTTCTGATACATCCTCGGAAGAAAGGAAGATAGAAGACATACCTGTTGTACGTGATTTTCCTGAGGTATTTCCTGAGGAATTACCTGGTCTTCCGCCTCATCGTCAAGTTGAATTTCAAATCGAGCTCGCTCCTGGAGCAGCGCCCATAGCTCGAGCACCTTATCGTCTAGCTCCATCAGAGCTTGAAGAACTGTCCACGCAACTACAAGAACTCTTGGAAAAGGGTTTCATACATCCTAGCTCTTCGCCTTGGGGAGCTCCAGTGTTATTTGTGAAGAAGAAAGACGGTACCTTCAGAATGTGTATTGACTACCGTGAACTCAACAAGGTGACCGTGAAGAATCGTTATCCTCTTCCAAGCATTGATGACTTATTCGACCAGTTGCAAGGGTCGAGTTTCTATTCCAAGATTGACCTGAGGTCAGGCTACCATCAACTGAGAGTCTGAGACGAGGATATCTCTAAGACAGCATTCAGGACTCGTTATGGGCATTACGAGTTGCTGGTTATGCCTTTCGGATTGACGAATGCACCTGCGATCTTCATGGATCTCATGAACCGGGTGTACAAACCTTACCTAGATAAATTTGTCATAGTTTTCATCGACGATATCCTGATCTATTCGAAGAGTCAGGAAGAACACGAGCAACACCTGAGGCTCATTTTGGAACTTCTTCGAACAGAGCAGTTGTATGCCAAATTTTCAAAATGTGACTTCTGGCTTCGCGAAGTCCATTTTCTAGGCCACGTGGTAAACAAGGATGGGATTCACGTTGATCCATCCAAGGTTGACTCGATCAAGAACTGGCCTGCACCCCGTACACCAACAGAAATCCACCAATTCTTGGGTTTGGCAGGTTATTACAGAAGGTTTATCAAGGATTTCTCTAAGATTGCGCAACCTCTCACCTCGCTGACTCAGAAGGGTGTCACCTATCGTTGGGGTGATGCACAAGAATCTGCTTTTCAGCACTTAAAAGATAGACTTTGTAGTGCGCCTATCCTCTCATTGCCTGAAGGCACAGATGATTTTGTGGTTTACTGCGACGCTTCCATCCAAGGACTTGGTTGCGTGTTGATGCAACGTGACAAGGTCATTGCCTACGCATCGCGCCAACTTAAAGTTCACGAAAGGAACTACACTACGCACGATTTGGAATTGAGAGCAGTTGTTTTCGCACTTAAGATATGGAGACATTACATGTACGGTACCAAGTGCACCATTTACACCGATCACATGAGTCTCGAGCATATCTTCAAGCAAAAGGAGTTAAACATGCGACAACGCCGATGGGTCGAGCTCTTGAATGATTATGAGTGTGCGATCAAGTACCATCCGGACAAGGCCAATGTTGTGGTTGACGCCCTCAGTCGAAAGGATACTACACCAAAGCGTGTACGTGCGTTACAGCTTACCATTCACTCTAGCCTTCCCGCTCAAATTCGTGATGATCAGGTCGAAGCATTGAAAGCAGAGAACATCAGGGATGAGTCCTTACGAGGATCAAGAAAACGGTTAGAACAAAAGGAAGACGGCGCCTACTATCTAAACGGGCACATCTGGGTCCCACTTTATGGAAACTTACGCGAGCTTGTGATGGATGAAGCACATAAGTCTCGTTACTCAGTACATCCTGGTTCGGATAAGATGTACCACGATCTCAAGACTACGTATCGGTGGCCTAGCATGAAAGCCAACATAGCAACCTACGTTAATAAATGTTTGACTTGCGCGAGGGTCAAGATTGAATATCAGAAACCATCAGGCCTACTGCAACAACCAGAAATCCCGAAATGGAAATGGGAGCAAATTTCCATGGATTTCGTTACTGGCCTGCCTAGATCTCAACGCGGAAATGATACCATTTGGGTGATTGTGGATCGACTGACCAAGTCTGCACATTTTCTGGCTATCAAGGAAACGGATAAGTTTTCTACTCTAGCAGACATCTACCTTAAGGAAGTAGTATCAAGGCACGGAGTGCCAACCTCCATCATTTCTGACCGTGACTCACGTTTTACATCTGAATTGTGGCAAGCTATGCACAAGTCCTTTGGTTCTCGATTAGACATGAGCACGGCATATCATCCACAGACGGATGGGCAATCGGAATGCACCATCCAAACCCTTGAAGAAATGCTTAGGGCATGTGTAATCGATTTTGGTAATGGCTGGGAAAAACACCTCCCGTTAGTGGAGTTTTCGTATAACAATAGTTACCACACCAGTATCCAGGCCGCTGCGTTCGAGGCATTGTACGGATGGAAGTGCCGATCACCTCTTTCTTGGGCAGAGGTTGGCGACAGTCAAATCACAGGCCCAGAACTTGTAGTGGATACAACCGAAAGGATTGCTCAGATACGACAACGAATGGCGGCAACTCGTGACCATCAGAAAAGCTATGCTGATAAGCGAAGGAAACCACTCGAGTTCCAGGTTGGGGACCGAGTGCTACTTAAAGTCTCACCTTGGAAAGGTGTAGTTCGTTTTGGCAAACGAGGCAAACTCAATCCGCGCTATGTCGGACCGTTCGAAATCATTGAGAAAATTGGCAAGGTCGCTTACAAGCTGAATCTACCGGCAGAACTCAGCGGAGTTCACAATGTTTTCCATGTGTCGAATCTGAAGAAGTGTCTGTCAGATGAGACCCTCATAGTTCCTCTTAAGGAGCTCACTATCGACGACCAGCTGTGATTCGTCGAGGAACCAGTAGAGATTACTGATCGAGATGTTAAGATTCTCAAGCGTACCAGAATACCTCTCGTCCGAGTTCGTTGGAATTCCCGTCGTGGCCCAGAGTATACCTGGGAACGAGAAGACCAAATGAAACTCAAGTATCCCCAGTTATTTAAGAAAAGTGCAACCACTACTGAGGCTGAAGCTACTGCAGAATTTCGGGACGAAATTCCAAATCAACGGGGGAATGATGTGACACCCCAGGAAAACCAGGAAACCAACGCAACTTAACTAGCTTCCTCAGTAACCATGTGCTAAATTTCGGTACGAAATTCTCTTAACAGGGGGAGAATGTGACAACCCTCATAATTACATGTATCCGTACGATTTATTAATGTTAATTAAAGAGCTTGATGTCTGTGTTGAATTACTTAACTGCTTTCTGATTTCTGCGTCATACTTACATGTGCTTGTAAACATACTAGGCTTGGGCAGAAAATTGACTAAATGGTCATGTATGCTTCCCTAAGTGTTGGGAATTAAAAATGTTACAAAAAGATATATATAGGACACTATATGGAATAACTTAGCACATTAACGGAATGGTACCTAACCGAACAACCGGACATTACCCGGAACACCAAAATATTGTAAGAAGCATTGTTTTTATTACTCTGAGCTAGTTATGGTCCCCGAGAACTATAACACCCTACGTAATACATGAAACACTTAAACACTAGATTATTAAACTTTAACCTTCCACTAATTACCCCTACCATCAAAACTTTTCATTTAACCCCCCCCCCCCTTGCTAGAACCGGCCACAAGGGACCCCACCAAAGATTGGTTAAATCTTCCTAAAATCTTCCCATAATCTCTCTTGGATTTGGTGGGATTATGTAATGTACTTAGGGAACATGTTGACCTTTGGTTAATAGCTTATGATTTTAAATAACCAACATAACCATCACCATCTTCATCACTTCCACTCACCCTCCTCCCTCCTTGTAAGCTTCGGCCGAAACACCCCCTTACACCACCACAATTTTCGAGCATCCATCTTCCAATCCAAGTGTACTCCAAGGTGTAGCAAGGTCATCAACGAAGTTCGGTGTTCTCGGAACTTGAAGGACCACCTTCGTTTGCTTTTATCCTCTACATTTCCAAGCTTGTTTCTTCCCTAGCTTTAAGCTAGTAGTAAGATTCTTTTTCACTCTTGTTACTTCCTATTTTTAGTGGTTAAAGATAATATTATGTTGATTCTTACAAGAACACTAAAGATCATGAACTTAAAACTTGAACATAAGCTTTACATAAGATAAAGCAATGCTAGAATGATGTTATTTTGAGCATGAATGGTGTTACTTGGTGATTACTAATAATATGATGATTGATCATCATATGGAACTTGTTAAAGCATGATTAAAAACATGGTTTAACAAGTTAGAGGTGATTGTGTGCTTGTATGAAATAATCATCTTTTAGTCTACACATGGACTTGAAAGAAAAATGATTTTTCTTGAAAAATAATAAACCAAGTGAACTAGTGATCTTGTAGATCTAAAACTTGTGAATGATTTTCCTAAATAAACCAAGTTTAAAAGACGGTTTTGAAAGATCATGATCCTTACATTATTTTTGGAAATAAAGTAAGTATATGGATACTAGTGACACATGAAAATGTTGTAAATACATATTTTTGTAAAATATGTTCACAAGTTGTGAACATCTAAAAATCCCGAGAATGAGATTTTAACAAAAGTAAACACACTTTGGAGGGTAACTAAACCCACTAAACGCCATACCAAGTTACTACGCGTTTTTATGAAACATCAAGTTCATGTTGTTATGTAAAGTGCATTGTTTTTGCACTTGACTAGGGTAATGTTGTTTAGTAACTTGTCGTTGATTGTTGAATGATTTTTGAAAAAGAAAATGATATGCTTATTAGCATGGACACCTCCGTTTACAAAGGAAACTCTGACGAAATTTTCTAAAAATTCCAACACTTAGAAAATATTTTTCTAAACAAGCGTTACAAGTATATTTTATAACTTGTGTTTCGAATACAAACTTCGCCATAATTTTTGTAACAAAATACAAAGTGTCGGAGGTTGATTTTTGTAAATAAAAATGGGTAAATATATATTTAGAATATATATCTTATACTAGAACACTTGTGTGGATACTTGTTTATTTTGTGAGATTGTTATATTATTTTAGGGTAAAATTATGTAACTTAACAATATAACTTGACATTTGAATTGTGTGGTATGCGATAGAAATAATGAGTAAATAAACCGTACGTAGGATACGTGTTATGCATGAGAAACTGATTGTTATCCGTACCTTATTAGGACGTGCTTGATTTCTGATTATTAGAGTAACTAATCTAACCGAGCAAACCAAGGTGAGTTCACACACTTTCTAAGGCATGGGATTCCCGGTGGATTGGGAATGGGTTTAAAGAATTAAAACGGAACCTACATATCCTCCTTGGGTAGGATATGTACCGCCATCCTCCATAGGTAGGATGCCAATATTAATCCTGCGTATTCTCCTTGGGTAGAATACGTACGTTCGTCCTCCTTGGGTAGGACAACAACCTTAAAAACTTACTAGACAAAACTCTATCATTAAGTCCCTCATTTTATATCGACTTAATCGCCAAGGCCAATGGCGAGCGGGTCATTAGTTAATAGCGCTATTAGGTTTAACAAACCTCACACCGTGCCAGTCGGACGGGCGTGTACTAATGGACTATGGCAAACTGTCAATGATGATTGACATTGACGTAGGGCACAACTTACTTTCGTTAGTAGTCGATATGGTAACGGTCTAGTGGTTCACATGGGGAAGCCCCCACTAATTATGGGTATGGTTTGGGAAAGAAGGAATTGGTTAATCATATTTTCAACTATGGGGTAACCCCCACGGCAAGTAAGCCAGCAAAAGACAAACCATGTTTTCGGAAACAACTTAAAACTAGACAACCAACCGTGAACTCACTCAACTTTGTTGTTGACTCGTTGTTACATGCCTTACAGGTCGTTAGATGTTTATGGAGCTTGCACGAGGAGGAGGTCGTTGTGGGATATGGACTGTTACGTCCCGTGTTTAATATTTGAACTTTATGAACTTACTAAACTTATGTTTTGGGTTTTACCTTTAATGCTTCCGCTGTTTAATTTGAACTTGGTTAACTAGCTTTTGGTCACCAATTGTATTGTGGTGGGTTTTACTTACTTAATTATGTTGTTCAATATGATTGGTGGCTCGATCCTGGTCATGACACGCCTCCAAGCGGTGATACTTCGCAGGGTGGATTTGGGGGTGTGACATTATTCACCCAAGTTAGTAATGTTGGATGCACCTATGTTTCTTGATCCTCTGTTTTTCACAATCTGTTTGTTGATTAGAAGTAACCTATGCCGGATGGTTGTTGAGGAGTTGGAAATGTGAAAGACAAGGAGAAGGACGGTAAATTCATTGTTGGATTGTTTATGTAGTTAACTAAATTGAGTCGATTTACTACTCAATTACAGAGAAGTTTTTGAGATTATTTTCACACTTTATTATTTTTGCAGCATGTTCTACTTGATTATTCATGTGGCAACTTTAGATTTTCAGGCTTGTGATTTAAGGTTGGTTGTTACTTAATTTGTGTTTACTTTAATGATTGTTGCTATATAAACGGTAACCTCAATTGGTCTGATTTATTTTTTGGTATTTGTAACATTTTGATTTATTGTTTATTGATGCATTGATTCATTTGTAATCACTTGCAGTTCACCCGTCATCTTAATTTGAGCAATTAAACGGAGTTTTCTTAAACAGCACGATAAGTTTCGTTCATTAATCCATACAGTTGTTAAGTCCTCATGTTTTTTTTATTCTTAATCGTTGATTCTATTTCAGGTACACTTTTTGCTGTTAGTTCCATGTGTTTATTTCATATTAATTGTTGCTATATATATATTGGTTTTGTTTTGATGAAAAGGGAAAACGTTCGAGCCGTTTGATCCAAGAACCGAAGAAAAGATATCGGATATTGCTCAAGGAGATTAAGATGATGTTGATCTGGCTGTTGAAGCTGCACGTTGATCCACAATAAGCACTGCCCATCTAAGTTTCCTCCAATGACAGTGGTTATAACAAGTTAATAAGTCAAAACACTGAACTGCCTAACAACTGTTGGATATAAAGACTGTTGTACACAAAGACTGATGAGGATTATCCACTGTTGAAGACCAAAGCACTCATGAAGACCAAAGCTCTGTTGAAGACAAGCACTGATGAACCAAAGTTCTGATCAACCAAAGGTGAACCACTGCCCAACAACAACAGTGGTTCAGCATCAACGGCAGTTATTCTACCTTTGTTTATGTTAACGGTGTTTATATGTAACAGTATTTATCACATCAGTGTTTTATAATCTGTTAGGTTGTTAGATGTCATCACCTCTGTGTTTATATGTAACAGTATATATGACATCAGTGTTTATATGTAACAGTGTTTATATGTAACAGTGTTTATCACAGCAATGTTTATATGTAACAGTATTTATCACATTACCTCAGTGTTTTGATCTGTACTATAAATTGAACAGTTGTTTGATCTTTATACTAATAAATAAAAATGATGTACACTTGGAAACTGATGTATTCCTTAGTATAGTATTCTTGAAATTGGTCTTTTTTTGCAAACTAATGTTTATGGCCAAACATCTGTTTAAGGTCAAACTTCTGTTTGAGTCCAGACAACTGATATATATAAGGCCAAACATATTTTTAAGCCCCAACATCTGTTTAAGTCTAAACAGATGTTTAACCAGATCCATTGTCTTCTCATCTTTTAACACTCTTCAAAATACTTAAAAATGATAGTTTTAATTAATCCTTAAAAGTATGTTTCAACCACTGTGTTGGTTCAAACATTTGATTGTTAAAAGTTATCCATTGCTGAAAGACAACCTCTGTTTCTTCATTCTTCATGTTGACCATTGACTGACTAAACATCAATGTTTCACTCACTGTTGGCTATCCACTGATAGTCAAAAAACAGCCACTGCTCACATTTTTATTGTTGACATCCACTGATATTGACCATCAGTGGTTTCCCTAAAGAACAGCCACTGCTCACATTTTTATTATTGATGTGGTTAATTAGTGAT
Organism: Helianthus tuberosus; assembly: GCA_030545235.1. NCBI lineage: Eukaryota > Viridiplantae > Streptophyta > Magnoliopsida > Asterales > Asteraceae > Helianthus > Helianthus tuberosus. Next base: position 72,283,272 of record CM060446.1, on the reverse strand, counting down.
AGAATGAAATTATCAAAAGAATACTAGAATGACAATGAAATTACCATTTTACCAAATCGTTACATTCCAATGAGATAAGAGTTCCTCCAACATTGTTTTCATGATAAAAATTAAAGTTAAAATAAAAAATAAATAAAATACTGTTGATGGCAATTTGTTGCAAATCAAATCAGTAATTAATGCTAATTTCTTGAGCTTTGGACATTGAAAATTTGCAAAATGTGAATTTCAAATTGACGGTTATTATCTCTTAATTAAAGTTAAAATAAAAATTAGAAAAGTCATCATGACAATTGCTTTCAAATCAAATCAGTAATTACTGGTAATATCAATAATTTTGAAATTCGAAATATGCAAAATGGTAATTTAAAATTGACGTTCTCTCTCTTTTTTTTCTTAATTTGCATATCATTTCTAATATTTAATTACTTTAATAAAGCAGGATATAAGGATATACACTACTTACCTTTCAAATTACATTTGCCACTGCATTCAATTAAAATTTTGAATGGAGAATCGGTAAGCTTGAATTGCAACCTTGATATTTTTTTAAGAACATCCATGCTTATTGTATTTTCATATTACGTTTAGCAACAGATATATTTTGCTTATTCTTTTTTTATGTACAGTCTTCAAATGGAGGTTGCAAAGGTTAGCATGCTTAATGATCTTAATACATTCTCAAACAACTATTCGATTAGAGTGAAGATTGTTAGCATGTCCAAGAAGATGATGAATGAAAACAAAAATGAAATATATCGTCTTGATATGATCTTCATGGATGAGATGGTACCGTATATATTTGTCTTATAATTATTTTGGACATATGAATACCCAAATGTTATATAACACGTTTTTTATTTAATCGGATGTTTCATATTCTTAGGGAACTATGATACAAGCCAGCTGTCTGCATAAGATGCTAGGAAAATTCAAAGACTTCCTTCAGTTGGATGAATGTATTCTTATCACCAAACCGTCTCTTGCTGCTAATAAGTGCTCTGCTAAGTATACCAAGAGAAATGACAAAATATCACTGTATTTCTATACTTCTGTTGAGAAATGCCTTGACTGGTCTGGACCGAAATACCGTTTTAATTTCGTTAACCTCAAGGATGTTGTTCAAAATAAAATTGAAGTTAATACAGTTATTGGTATGTAAATCACTATATAATATATATATGTATTGTTTTGTCTTATTGTTTTTTTTTTATGTTATCGCTTCTTAATGCTGTTTTCTTTTAACAATATATTTTTGTTTATAGATTGGATTGGTTATGTGGAAGTTTGTTTCAATCTAGAGGATACATCAAAGAAGGATGGGAGCAAGGACAAGAGACTTAATCTTTGAGTTGAAGACCTTGAGTGAGTTCTTTTTATTAAGTTGTTGCATTTTGACGTTTAAAGCATTACATGGTTGCTTGATATTATTATGTTTTATGTTAATATTTTAGAGGGCAAAAGTGTACGGTTACTTTGTGGGATGCTTTTGCTATTGACATGTTTGCTTACATGAATGATAAGAAACGAGAGAAATATGTTGTTATCCTTTGTCATTTTGGTATGGTCAACCTTTACAAAGGTACAATTTAAACTTAATTAGTTTTTTTTTTATTTAGTAATTTATATTTATATTTATTTATATGTTTTAAATTTGACACTGTTTATATTGATCTACATTTGGTTTTATAAATAAATTCAGGCAAGCGTGGAGTTGCAAACGGGTTTGATCTTAGCAGAATTTTTATCGACATTGACATTGAAGAGATATCATCTTTTAGGAAGAGGTATAGTTAGTAATATGCATATAAACATTAAACATTATTATTTTGTACCTACATTTACTTTTTAGGTTTTAATTTGATCACCTGAATCTGTTTAGGTATGTAGAGAAAATTTCTGCTTCATCTTCATCAAATGAGCATGTTGGTTCAAACGTTATCTCAAGTGTTGAAGATGAGTTTCTTAAACAGATGTTTGGCAATAAACAGATGTTTGACCTTAAACAGATGTTTTGCCTTAAACAGATGTTTCGCCTTCTATATCAGATATTTGGACTTAAACATATGTTTGACCTTAAACAGATGTTTGGCCATAAACAGATGTTTGGCCTTAAACCAAACATATGTTTAAGGTCAACATCTGTTTGACTATTGGTCAACATCTGATTGACTTTTGGTCAAAATCTGTTTGAATTTTGGTTAACATCTTATTTTGTAAAGAAGTACAAAAACAAAAATTTTTACAAAATCCCAAATCACCCTATCATGTAAGTGCATTGAAGTAAAAGTGGAAATGATATTATTCATGTGGTCCTGTTGTGCTTTTGTTTTACCTCTAATATGGATTCATGATCTAATCCGGTGATTTGAAGACATTGTTGTTGAATCGAATGAGATGGTTGATGTAATGTGGTCGTATTAATAACAAATAGTAATTAATATAACTAAGTTTCCCGAGCCCGGGAAGCAATCCCGGGTAAAAACCTAGTAAATAAATGAATAATGAGCTAATATTAAATTTTATCCTACTTTAAATTTCGAATACCATTCTTCTATTTTTCTAATAAAATATTATCCTAAATTTTAAATTGTTAATTTAAAATATTTTTAAATAAAACAATTTATTGATCACGAAAACCAATCTTCGTATTAATATATTAAATATTTTTATTTTCACTATACAAAACTACATTTACTCGACCCATGTAATACGTTAGGTTTTTTAAGATATAACTTTTTATTATTTGATATATAAAATTAGATTTATTCAATTCGTACAATACACGGGGTTTTTTAAGGATATATATTTTTTATTATTTAGTATAGAAAATTACATTTATCCAAATCGTGTAATACGCATATTTTTAAAGATGTAACTTTTTTATTATTTGGTATAAAAATTTACATTTATTCAACTCGTGTAATAAATAAGGCTTTTTAAAGATGTATTATTTTATTATTTGGTAAACAATACTACATTTATTCAACACGTACAATATGGTTCTTATAGATATATTTTTTTATTATTTAATACTAGTAGTAAAACACGTGTGTAAACACAGATGGTTTTAGAAAACCATGCATACCACAAACGAATCACTATACATTTTTAAGGTTTATTCGAAAATGGATTATAAAGAAACAGTTCTTGAATTATTATAATAAATCTTTAATCAATAAACCTACTACGAAGATTGCGCTTCGTTTTCAACCCGTGAAAAAATTACATTTATTTAACCTGTGTAATAAATGAGGTTTTTAAAGATATATTGTTTTATTATTTAGTATATGAAATTTATTTATTTAACTCGTGTAATACACATGATTATAACCTAGTAATATATATAAACCTATTAACCTTCGTTCGCAATAGTATTCATTTCTATTTTAGATAATATACATTAGCACATATGGATGTAATCTGTATATGGCCATTGAGCATAGATAAAGGAACAAATTTGGTGACCCTACATAATAAAAGGAACGCAACAATAAAAGACCTCATGATATATATCAAAACCAAAATATTGCGACACTAAGATAAGTCAATAAAACATATGTATTTGTCAACTTACATCAAAGCTATACCTGTTTCATTTAGTGTTGTTTATAAGGTCTTGGGTATAGCTTAACTCTTTTTAACACCACCTAGGTGCTACATCACTTACTTTTTTCTATTTCACTTTATCTCATATCAAGGAAATGGTTTAATCCCCTTAACTTTATTATTTTAATGGTTTGAGTGTAAAAACTTCTAATGGTTTGGGTGTAAAAAAGGAAAACAAATTAAGACAATCTCTTAACATCATATTAACATGTTAACATATAATCCCTTTAACACCCCTTAACACAAGAAAATAGTGGTTTGCAATGCCATTTAACATGCCATGTCATCATTAACATTCTAGATGTTAAGGTACACCCCATGGGCTAATAATAACAATTAAAAGAGTACTAAAACAAGGTCTCACGAAAAAGCAACATTTAAACATTTGGTCAAACATATAACATGCTACTATATTTATATACTATTATTTTCCAACATGTTAGTGCAATGTGGTGTTGTAAGTATAGCTTTAGTTGTTGTTTATGCTATTTTTAGTTGTACCATTTCCTTGGTTAGTTGTACATTATTTATAAATTTATATACTATTAATTTGGAACATTTGTATGCATGTTTAGTTGTAAATTGTGCTTAAGTGGTTGTACCTTAATCAAATAATGGTTTATTACCTTACCAAATTCAATCTGTTTTGTATGCATAAATGGTTGTAAATTGTGCTTAAGTGGTTGTACCCTAATCAAATAATGGTTTCATTATCTTACCATATTCAATCAGTTTGATCCATTCAAAGTTGTGTTGTTTTATTTGTAAATTATTATTATTTATGATAATCTAATTAATTTAGCCAAAATCTTGTATAAATATAATTTGCAACATATTGATGCAATGGTTGTTGTAATGTATGCATAATGGTTTGTATAGTGGTAATGATATATATTGTATATAGATTACGATGAACCTGTCAAACGTGAAAAATAGACGCGAGTTCATCGTAACCCGCGAGTCCTGGATCAACTTAGTTATTTTATTCTATGTTTTACGTTTCGGTTTAATTTCTTCACATTAACACGCCGCAACTTCAGTGTCAGTGGTCGCTTTCAATAATGTGACATTAGTGCTCGCCCCGCCGCAACGCGGGGCTACTTAATACTAGTTTATCTACAAAAATGATGATACATGTTTAAAATATCAATATATGGGTTGGATGCATGCAATCAATGAACACCAGCATTTAACTACTTCATGGTAACCAAAAGTGTTGTCAATTAATGTGGTTTCCCATGTGTATTATTGACACACAGCTGATGTTATGGTTTGGCTTTTCTTGTGTTTGTTATGAGTTGGTATGAAGATGTTAACATCACATGAATACACAGACCTACACCTATCCTCGAATCTTTCAAATAAGATAGCCCCACCACACACACACACACCAACCCTGTTAAGTACAGTAAGTGTACAATTGAAGTAGACTTGATAGGTGAATCGTTTTACGATAAATACAATAAACATGTAGGGGTAGTTATGGAATTTCAGGGGGGGGGGGGGGGGGGGGGTAATTAGAGTGCATGAGAGGGCCTGTTTGACTGGTGAATGGTGAATGGTGAGTGGTTGACTAGTGGTTGTCAGTGTCTGTTCTGTTGAAGATGATTTTAATATTATAAGTTACGTGTGTGTGAAAAAGAGAAAGGACAATCTTGCTTTTGTTCGGTGATTGGTGGAGAAAGTGTTTGGGTTACATTTGTGTTTGGATTCTTCACTAGTTATTCGGAATTGGATAATTAGGGTACTGTTTTCTGTGCACGTGTGTACACACACCCATCACCCAATTATCAACTGAACCACTACTAGCTAAACACTAAGACTACACGGTATGGGGTCGTCCCCCCTCCGTCTCTGGTTCGGCGCCGCTAAAACACCATCCCCCCCCCCCCGGGTTCGGCGTCCTCGTCGTCCCATGTTCACAAAATGACAAAAAAACAATCATCCCCTCTCACACACACCTATACATACCATATATACATATACAAATTCCCCCATTTCCATAACTCCATTCTCTTTGCCCCATCCTCACACCCATCCTACGTGACGCCTACGTTGTGGATGGAGGACCATCACCATACCGCATAGCCTAAAAAGGTACCACCTTATATAAAAAGATTAAAAAAAAATAATAAACTTCAAATATTGTTGGGTTTTGTTTAAATTTTGAACTAACATAAAGTTTTAGTGAAGTAGCAATGTTGTGATCTTGATCTTTATGAATAACATCAAACAACAACAACAAACATATCAACTATATCCTACAAATAACAAAGCTAATGGTAAGTTTAAGAGAGTGTGAGATGTAGTCGAACCGTACCTTTATCCATGAGGATTGAGAGACCACAAGCTCAAAAAACAGACAACATACGAACAAATCTAGTGTCGACACGGTCATTTAGTTTAACAATTTTAGCAAAAGTGGCTCAAGGGAAAACTTGCTACATCAAATATCTTAGGTTTTGCTTTTATAGATAAATAATTGAGAACAATCAAATTTATTTGAATTCGTTACATTTTCAAAAACATTGTGTTCACTGATTAATTCATATATTCACAAGTGAGTATGCTACAGCTTCTGATAATTAATTAAACAATGTATTCACAAGTGAGTATGCTATAACTTCTAATTATTATTAAGCAATGTCTTCACTGGTGAATACTATAGTTACTGTAATTACATACAATGTTGAAATAACTTGATTTCAAAGGCTTATTTAATTCATGAAGCTACAAAATGTACGCAAGCTGTTGAGTGCCAATCTGGTTGTTAATGACAGTTATAATTAAATTTTTTTTGAAAGGTAAAAAAAAATTAATTATAACTGTTATCATGTGGTCAAAGATTTGGTTGGTGTGGTCATGTGTAGGTGAAGGCAATGGACCATTGATGCATGCACTCTCCCTTGTTTAGTTGGAGAAATTTATGTTTTTTTAAATAATTGTCTGACTGATATCTTCCACACAACCAGGTTGAGATTTTGCAATAACCCTGACTTGCCTCGTATTGAAGGATTTAATTTCTTCCATTACTGTTCTTGTTGACCGTAATACTAACTTCACCACACTTGTGTTTTTCATGTTCTAAAGCTCATATCTTGGTATTATTTGATTTTTTTCACTACAAAACTGAAAATGCATAATCTTCTTAAAGGGTTTGCACTTTGCAATAGGTAATATGACTAATATCTAAAGGTTTACCTACGTCCAAGTTGATTTAAAGAAAAAAAAATTATCTAAAATGAAAAAATATAAAATATAAAAAGAAAAAAGCAAGACTTAACAAGACTTGTAGCACAACAGATAACCACTAAATGGTGAGTTAATCAACTAAATCTTATATCACTTTTGAAATAACTATTTATACCATTTGAATTTAAGGTTTCTAATCTAATATATATTTTGAAGATTTTATTTACAATAATAATTGTTTTTAATAACTTCTTTCATATATGATGTTGTGTATAAATTCGAATACATTGTTGCAACTTGTTTATTTTTATTTACATTTCATTTTAAAATTTTATAAAAATGTTTGAAGTATTCAATAGTGTTATTTATAACGTTTGAATCAATGTATAAAAAATTATTGTCCTCAATAACTCCCAAACTAACTAAACCCTAACCCAGTTGAGTTTTTTTTAATGTAGCCTATTCTTTTTAATGAGATGTCATTAATTTTTGTTGAATTTTTTTTTTTTTTTTGTATATTCTTCAAAAACTCTATCTCTCTCAAGACTCTTCCTCTCTCTAAATTCTCATTCTCTTCTCTCTGAAAACCTAGAACCCCACCCATAACATCATCACCACATGCTATCGATCATCTCCATGATCACTACCTGCCACCTATGACCATTCAGTCGTAACCGACGACTATTATCACCAACCACATTGTAACGCCTGGTGTTTCTTGGTAAATTCTAGAAGTGACATGTGTCCCAAAAACCTTCCCCATAATAACTAAGTTAAGGTTAAGGGGAAATCATTAAAAGATCAAAAATGGAAAGTTGAGGGGCTTAAAAAGACAAAATTCAAACCTTTCTTTTTCTGGTCGCCATGTGGACCGCATGGGGTCCTCCTTGCGGTGTGTAAAGAGTCTAGGGTCGTAAAAAATATTGATGGTAGCAACATTTCACCATCTCCTGACACCTTGCGATTTTATTTCCACCCTTCACCTCCATGTGACAACTAAGGGACACTAATCTAGATCTTAGAAGCCTTCTAAGACACTTGTCCAAGCTTCCTTATTGCTATAAATAGTAGCTCAATTCACCATTCTTCCTCACACTTTTAAACACTCACTCTCAAGTCTTCTGTAACCATTTAGTCTTGGTGATTCCAAGTTCCTCCTCTTAAAGTTGTCATCCAAAGTTGGTAAGTCCCTCTTCTTATACTTTTCCATTAAAATTGGTCTCATAGTTTAATTCCATTTGAGTGTCGTTAATTTTGAAAAGTTTGATTATTTCGTTTGACCTTCGTTTCTGATTAATTTGGTTAGCCATTTTCAAGTTAAACTGACCCAAATGATCTTCATGATGTGGGGAATAAAGACCCTCATTTACATCTTCCAATTATCAAGTATAAGGTGTTCGATTTAACAAGTAAACCTAATGTCATGAAAGTCAAAACCAACTTTACTTAAAAAGGTATTTTTAATCAAAATATAATCTATAACAAGTTTGATATGATATCTTATAAACAAAATCGGTTTGTAAAATTGTAACAAAAGTATATTTTACCATGTTCGATTTCTTACTAACCCGTTTTCCCATCTGAACCCGTTTATGCGAATATGAACCGTTAAAAATGGTTAAACCATCATAACATGTCAAAATCTTTCCAAAATCTTTTCCAATCAGAATATACGGTTAATAAAACCACAAAATACAAGATTTCCCCACTCATACGGTAATAACCGACATTCTGTTCGGTTCAGCATTTAATTTAACAAAACCGTTTTCAAATCCACATTAACTTATCAAGTCTCAACGATTTATAACAATCAGTAAACAATTCTCATGCATATTATTTACATCCACTCTATAACTCTAGAGGCCCCCCGGTAATCGCACCGTAAACAAATAAACTTTGATCTAGTTTGTCGCACCCCCGACCCTACCCTGGGAGTGGATGCCGCGAGCCTAACTAGTAGTATTGGTGTTTATTAAATTTGTAGCGGAATTAAATCATTAGGATCGTAGTTAGGAAATAATTTCAGAGTTTGTAAAACACCAAACTTTTTATATTAAACAAATGGGCTAAAAACCCATATTTCATTTATAATGTATTTATAGGGATAAACCCTAGTTGCTGAAAACACAAACTTCTTCTTTTATTTAGGTAACTTATAGCCACTTTACTTCAGCATTCAGTGCTCCATATCTGCCTTCTAATAGTTTCACATCAAGTTACCTGAAACGCGTTTTGAAAATATTTTATTAGCAAGAAATACTAGCGAGTTCATTCCATTTTATAAAAATATATTGTTATACTTCACAGTATTAAGAAGGATATTACAATGTTTTTATCAACAAAAAACTCAATCAGCATTTGTCACGTTGGCAGTTACAATGACTGTGGCCATATTACTATTGGCTAACTCTTTGTCCAATAGCAACGCTTGACTAGTAGTGTATACAAAACCCCACATACCGGCAGTAATTGGAGAATACAAAGACTTAACTACTATAAGTATAATTGAAAAACATTTATGGTTTTGTAAAGCAATTTGGTAAAAAGAGAGAATGACTCACTTTGTAAACTTAGGTTTTACTATAAGCTTCCTGGTAATATTTTCTGATGATTTTCCCGAGTTCCTAATAAAATATACAATGCACGTGTGTTAGTATGATAACCCAATTCAACTTTATCAATACATCACGAGATCAGAACCCCAACATAGTTTACAAAGCATAGCCTTTATTAGGCAACACTTTAGGCATCCGTTGTTGAGTTCAAGATCGATCGGACAGGGTATCGAATTAGTGATCAGGGGTTAAAACACTTACAACGGTGCAGAGCTTTGTGAATTAGGAGTATTATTTTCGTTCAGAAAGTTAGAGAGAGAAAGAGATTTTGAACGGTTTGCAACTGCTGGTGAAAAGGTCTATTTATAGCTTAAATCTGACTCTCTCGCGCCCCGCGACAACATCAAGCTAATCCTCTCGTGGCCCGCAAGACTCCTAGCTAGGGCTTAGGTGTGACTAGTCAGCAATGCAGGTGTGACACGTGGACGACACATGTCCCAAGGCGTGTCCGGAAAGTTACAAGCCTCCCGCGTACCACGAAAGGTCTGTTCTTCATCTATCGCGGCCCGCGACAGACATAAAACTATTATTTTATTCATTTTTCAAACTAAATAACGTTACGAGAGTTTGGTTTTTCGATTACGGGGTGTTTTAGGACATTTTTTAGTGTTGTTATATCCTCCCTACCTTGTTTTAAATCTCGACCTCGAGATTTACTGAAATAGGTAAGGATACTTCCTTTTCATTTCAGATTCTAGTTCCCATGTGTATTCTGGCCATCTCTTCTACTCTCACTTTACTTTGACCAGAACTAATCTCTTGTTCTTGAGATTCTTAAACTTTCTATCTTTAATCGGTATTGGATTTTCTACAAACTTAAGCTTTTCATTTACCTCTATATCTTGAAGAGGTATCATCAATGATTCATCAGCTAAGCATTTCTTTAGGTTACATACGTGAAATGCATCATGTACTCCTGCCATTTCTTCTGGCAACTGTAGCTGATAAGCTACTGGCCCTATTCATTTGATAATTTCAAAAGGTCCAACATACCTTGGGCTTTGCTTTCCTCTTTTACCAAATCTTGCGACTCCTTTCCATGGCGAGACTTTCAATAGTACCTTGTCTCCAACTTGAAATTCCAACGGTTTGCGCCTGTTATTTGCATAACTCTTTTGACGGTCTCGTGTTGTTTTCAGTCTTTCCTTGACTTAAATGATTTTGTCAGTTGTTTCTTGTACAATTTCAGGTCCAGACAATTGTTTTTTCTCCAATCTTTGCCCAACATACTAGTGTTCGGCATTTCCATCCATAGAGTGCTTTCGAATGGTGCAGCATTGATGCATGTATGATAGTTATTGTTGTAAGAAAATTCTATTAAAGATAAGTGTCCATCCCAACTTCCTCCAAAATCTATCAGACAGGCTCTAAGCATATCCTCTATAGTCTGGATTGTCCTTTCACTTTTTTCGTCTGTTTGAGGATGATAGGCTGTACTTAGATTTAATCTGGTTCCCATTGCTTTTTGAAAACTTGTCCAGAAATGAGAAGTAAAACGACTATCTCTGTCAGATACAATAGATAAAGAGATTCTATGTAATGAAACTATTTCATTCACATACAGCTTAGCTAATTGTTCCATACTTAAAGTTTCTTTCATTGGTAAGAAATGCGCTGATTTAGTCAATCTGTCCATAATTACCCAAATCGTTTTATTACCTTTTTGTGTCTTGGGTAATTTGGTAACAAAGTCCATTGTTATCAACTCCCATTTCCAAATTGGCATTTCCAATTGCTAAAGTAATCCTAAAGGTTTTTGATATTCAGCTTTAACCTGTGATTAGGTTAAACATGTGGCAACATAATTTGCTGTATCCTTTTTCAATCCTATCCACCAAAATTTCTTCCTTAAGTCTTGATACATCTTGTCACTTCTAGGATGCATCGTATACTTGGATTTATGAGCTTCTTCTAGAATTCGGCTTCGTAGGTTCCCTTGGATAGGTACCCAAATTCTTCTATTATGAAATCTCCAAATTCCATCTGTTCCTTTTTCTAATTCTTTAATTATTCCTTTTAATCCTTCAGCATCATCCTTGATGGTTGTTTCCTGTATCTTTCTCACTTGTTCATTTAAATCTACCTTCAGGTTTAGTCTGGGAGCACGTACCCTTTTTGGCTTTTCATGATACTTACGGCTTAAAGCATCAGCTACTACGTTAGCTTTTCCTGCATGATATTGGATATCACAATCATAATCGCTAAGAATTTCCATCCAACGTCTTTGCCTCATGTTTAATTCCTTTTTGCTCGAAAACATATCTTAAACTTTTATGATCTGTGAAGATATGAACTTACTACCGTAAAGATAGTGTCTCCAAATCTTAAGGGCAAAAATTATTGCTCCTAACTCTAGATCATGGGTTGTATAATTTTCTTCATTCTTCTTTAGTTGTCTAGAGGCATAAGCAATTACCTTTTGACGTTGCATCAACTCACATCCAAATCCTAATTTAGATGCATCACAATATACTACAAAGTCTTCAGTTCCTTCTGGAAAAGCAAGTATTGGTGCGTTATTTAACCTTTGCTTCAAAATCTTGAATGCTTCCTCCTGTTTCGGTCCCCATTCAAACTTAACTGGCTTGCAAGTTAGTTTGGTTAATGGAATGGCTATTCTAGAAAAATCTTGAATGAAACGTCTATAGTATCCTGCCAATCCAAGAAAACTTCTTACTTCTGTTGGTGATTCAGGGACTTTCCATTTGGTAATAGCTTCGATCTTCGTAGGATCTACATGAATTCCTTCATGATTAACTAAGGGTCCAAGAAATTGCACTTCTTGCAACCAAAATTCACATTTTGAGGATTTAGCATAAAGCCTCTCTTTTCTCAACAATGTCAAAAGTATGTGTAAAGGCTCTGCATGCTCTTATTTATTCTTGGAGTAAATTAGTATAGCATCTATAAAAACAATTATGAATTTATCCAGGTATAGTTTACATATCATGTTCATCATGTACTTAAATGCAATTGGGGCATTGGTTAAACCAAATGGCATGACTGTAAATTCATAATAGCCATACTTTGTTCTGAAGGCAATTTTAGGAATGTCATATTCTTGTACCTTCAGTTGATGATGCCCTGAGCATAAGTCGATTTTAGAGAAGAATTGGGCTCCCTGAAGTTGATCGAATAAATCATCGATTCTCGGTAGTAGATACCGATTTTTAATCGTAATCTTATTCAATTCTCTGTAAACAATACATATACGCATCGATCCATCTTTCTTTTTGAAAAATAACACCGGCGCTCCCCAAGGTGATGAGCTAGGTTGTATAAAATCTTTTTCTAATAACTCGTCTAACTGTTTCTTTAATTCTTGCATTTCCGTTGGTGTTAGATGATAGGGTGCTTTGGCAATTGGTGCAGCTCCCGATATTAGATGAATTCTAAATTCAACCTCACGATCTGGCGGTAATCCAGGTAATTCTTCTGGAAAGACATCTGAGAATTTAGATACTACAGGAATATCTTTTAATTCTTTTCCTTTAGTGCTAATGATTGCCAAAATCATGTACACTATTCCCCCTTTCGGGGCGTAGCTTGCAGCTTTCATCATAAAGATGAATTTTGTTGACCTTGTCGACCTTGTCGACTTGTCTTCCTAATTGTGATCCTTTCGCCAGTTGGCGTACAAACTTCTACAGAATTTTGTTCACATAAAATTCGTGCATGATTGGCTACCAACCAATCCATTCCTAATACAACTCGAATTCGGCTAGATTCATTGGTAAGAGGTTAGCAGTAAATTTATAACTTAAGAATTCTATCTTTTCTTCCTGAAGGATTTCGCTTATTTTGATAGAATTTCCATTTTTTGTCTTCATCGTATAGCCTTGGTGAAGTTTAGTTAATGGTTGATTGAGAAATTTGCAGAAAGAAGTATTTATAAAACTTTGGTTTGCACCAGAGTCAAATAATACTTTAGCATAAAAATCATTAACTAAAAACGTACCGGCAATTACATCAGGAATCATTTTAGCTTCTTCGACTGCCAGTATGAATGCTCTGGCATTTATCTTGGGTTCTTCGTTTGCCTTTGTTTTGTTGTCTGCTTCTGGAGCTAATTTTGGGCAATTTGGTCGGATGTGACCTGTCTCTCCGCAGTTGTAGCATATTCTGGCATTAGCTTTATTTCTACATTCTTCTTCATTATGCCCTAACTTCTTATAGAAGTTGCAATACCTCACACATTTTCTAGTATGTTTTCTTTTACAGAACTTACAGAAGGGTGAAGAAGATGAACCTGTCTTTTTCCCACGATAGGAATTACCAGAACGAAGTTCCTGGGTAATCCTTTGAGCTAGATTCCTTTTCTGATTTTCTTCCTGTGTACGTATTAATCCATCTATCAGCGTATTAGCAAGCTCTACTGTTTCTTCAATTGTTTGTGGCCTAGCTGCTTTGACCATATCTCTGATCTCACTGATTAATCCCCAGATATAACGGAAGATTAATACAGGTTCTTGTGAGGCTAGTGTTGGTACTATTCTAGCATATTCAAAGAATTTGTTAGTAAATTCTCTGCAATTTACCCCAATCATTCTATGATTTAGGAATTTATTGGCAATCTGTTTCTTTTCACGAGGAGGACAGAACTTCCTTTCAACTATTTTCTTAAAGTTGTTCCATTCCATATTGTAAACCATGTAACTTCCCCTTGACTGAAGAATGGTATTCCACCATTCTAATGCTTCATCTTTGAAAAGATTAGAAGCATACATGATCTTATCCTCATCTGCACACTTACTTATTTTTAAGACTGATTCAGTCTTTTCTATCCAGTGTAAAGCTGAAATGGCTCCTTCGTTGCCTGAGAATTCTATTGGTTTGCATGATAAGAATTCTTTGTAAGAACAACCATATGAGATGGTTCTCTTTCTTTTTGGGATTTAAGCTTTGATAAGAAGTCCATTATCTCCATGAGTACGTTTACTACCTATTATGGTATTATTATTTTCTGCCTTTTTATTACGAGTATCGATAATAAATGGCATGGCATCTATGATTCCTTTAGCTACTATATGTTCTATAGCACTCTTATCCACTTGGTTCCCGTTATCATTATTATTCTGGACTTCCTAATTTACTTCATTTGACATCTGAATTTCAAACATTATCAGTTATTAATATCATAGAATAAATTATACAACAGATACTCAAGCATATTGAACCAAAATCGTCGAAGATTGCGAAGTTCTACTCTTTTTCATATATATATATATATATATATATATATATATTATGCGTCAATACAAACTACAACTGAAATTCTAACGTTAGTAATTCTATGCATCGATACATATATATATGTGATATATATATCATATTGTTAGTGGATTATATATATATATATATATATATATATATATTATCAAATTAAAATTAAAATACGTATATAAATATAGTATTAGTATACTAGGTTGTGGCTTTTTAGTACTGCATTTCTCTCTCGTCGTATTTCCAGACGAGATTTTCCCCTATGCGGCGTATGATATTTCCTTCCTCAATCAGATCTTCACCATAGTGGTGAAGTTCAGCTACGTTTTCCTAATTCATGGGTGGCTTTATGGCTGGTGTGGGTTCGTTGTAAGCTGGTATGGGTTCTCTGTATGGCATGTAGGGATATGGGTCGTTCATTAGGTCTTGAAATGCCCAGTCATTAGTCCACCATTGTTCTAGTGGGTTTGACGCTGGTAACCTGGGTATTTCATTAGGGTTGAAAGCTGGTATTGGCAGTGGGTTTTCTTGATTTGGTTTTGGGTTAATTGGTAACGGTGATATGGGTTGTTCTGGGTATAAAGGTAATAGTTGTGGTTCTGGTTCTGCTACACGATTAAGGTCGAGTATATTTAGTGCAGTTCGGAACATATCAAGATTGGCTAGTCTCCTATCTAGTTCTTCCCGCAGAGGTCTAGTTACTGGAATCTGAGCAATTCCTTCAGCTATCGTTATTATTGCTTGTTGGTTTCTCCTTTTTCTCCACTTTTCCCTTTTCTTAGGTGGAAAGGCTTCCTCAGATTTGGCTCTAAAAACAAAAGGTTCTTCGGAATCAGCTACGTATCCGGATGCTGTCTCGGATGGTCCTTCATCCATTGGAGAGTGGGACAGGTGACGATAGGCGTCAGATGTATTTTGATCACTCATACTGTGAACTCAAAAATCGTCAAAATAACATAAATCATTATATATATATATATATATATTAAGATTTATTTACACAGAATAACACATAAATTTCCTAAAACAATTTTTTAAAATTTAGGTATTAAAGGAACACCTAAATGGCTTAAACCAGTGGCTCTGATACCACCTCCTGTCGCAGCCCCCGACCCTAACCTGGGAGCTGATGCCGCGAGCCTGACTAGTTGTATCAGTGTTTATTAAATTTGCAACGGAATTAAATCATCAGGATCATAGTTAGGAAATAATTTCAGAGTTTGTAAAACACTAAACTTTTTATATTAAACAAATGAGCTAAAAACCCATATTTCATTTATAATGTATTTATAGGGATAAACTCTAGTTGCTGAAAACATAAACTTCTTCTTTTATTTAGGTAACTTATAGCCACTTTATTTAAGCCTTCAGTGCTCCATAGCTGGCTTCTAATAGCTTCACATCAAGTTACCTGAAACGCATTTTGAAAACATTTTATCAGCTAGAAATACTGGCGAGTTCATTCCATTTTATAAAAATATATTTTTATATTTCATAGTATTAAGAAGGATATTACAATGTTTTTATCTACCAAAAACACAATCAGCATTTATCACGTTGGCAGTTACAATGACTGTGGTCATATTACTATTGGCTAACTCTTTGTCTAATAGCAACGCTTGACTAGTATTGTATAAAAAAACCCCACATACCGGCAGTAATTAGAGAATACAAAGACTTAACTACTGTAAGTATAATTGAAAAACATTTATGGTTTTGTAAAGCAATTTGGTAAAAAGAGAGAATGACTCACTTTGTAAACTTAGGTTTTACTATAAGCTTCCTGGTAATATTTTCTGATGATTTTCCTGAGTTCCTAATAAAGTCTACAATGCACGCGTGTTAGTATAATAACCCAATTCAACTTTATCAATAGATCACAAGATCAGAACCCCAACGTAGTTTATAAAGCATAGCCTTTATCAGGCAGCGCTTTGGCATCCGTTGCTGGGTTCAAGATCGATCGGAGGGGGTATCGAATTAGTGATCATGGGTTAAAACACTTACAACGGGGCAGAGCTTTGTGAATTATGGGTATTATTTCCGTTCAGAAAGTTAGAAAAAGAAAGAGATTTTGAACGGTTTGCAACTGCAGGTGAAAAGGTCTACTTATAGCTGAAATCTGACTCTCTCGCACCCCGCGACAACACCAAGCTAATCCTCTCGCGGCCCGTGAGACCCCTAGCTAGGGCTTAGGTGTGACTAGTCAGCAATGCAGGTGTAACACGTGGACGACACGTGTCCCAAGGCGTGTCTGGCAAGTTACAGGCCTCTCGCGCCTCGCGAAAGGTTTGTCCTTCTTCTGTCGCGGCCCGCGACAGACATAAAATTATTATTTTATTCATTTTTCAAACTAAATAACGTTACGCGAGTTCGGTTTTTCGATTACGGAGTGTTTTAGGACATTTTTTAGGGTTGTTATATAGTTGTACTACAAATCAAATACGTTGTGTTCAACCACTATTACAGGTAAATATTTTTGACTTATTTCATTAGAACTTGGGATATAGTATACATCCTCTTGGTTCTTGTGTTACATAATAGCGCTAAATGCTTACCACGTGATAATTCGATTTAATACATATTATATACGGGGCCCAAGGATATCAATTATTGCAATGACCATAAGCACGGGTGTACATTGATCAAATACTAGCTTGTACTAGTTCCCGAGTGTGACAAGCATGTAAGACTAGTAAATCAAGATACCTATCTAATGGTCATTAAATATTTTATAAATGAGTTTGTTAATTGTATTTCCCAACGAAAGCTGACGTATTTTAAAGATTGACTTACAGGTGGTGACCCACATAAGTAGGCTGAGCTAGGGTTTGATTTGTCGCTTGGAAGTTGCATCTCCTTTGTCAAGGACTGATAATGTCACTAAGTATTGTTTAACGTTTTATTCAGTTCGCCTTTTGGATTATATTGTATGGAACTTCTAAATATATTTTGGGAGTTTTAAATATTCGCACTTTATTACTTATACGTAAACTTCATATTCTCGTTGCAATGTGAAACTCATACACAATCGTCACGCTAATACCCCACATTCGGGCGCATGGGGATGATACACATCAATGTTCACCCCTAAACCCCGTCGCACACATCCATTCAAACACACACCATTACCTACCACCACTCGAACAACCATCCGCCACCGTACCATCCCCTTATGGCCTTATGCAACTATCCCCTCCCACCTCCATCCACGCCGCCATCTCCAACAGCCTAACACCTGACATAACAAATATCCTACCTTCGCCCACTACCATGGTTGCAAAAGTCGCTAGACGCTCTCTAGTTGGATTTGAGAGTACTCGTGAGTACTCAGGAAGTACCCGGCCTAAGCGGAGATTACTCGGGGAGTAATTGGCCTAGGCGAACAATACTCGGGCCTCGGTAGCCTCCCTTGTAGCGAGTACTCGGAGCCTAGGCGGGACTTTTACAACCACACTCACTACACCACCAAATCATTACCACATTAGCACCACTATCTGCGTCACAATTCCATGTAACAAGCCATTGTAACCGATAACCTTACAACCTTCGATCCATTTGTGTGTGTTTGTCGTTGAGTATTCCTAAAAGAGAGAAAGTAACTGAGGGATAAGATAGTAAGAGAAACAGTCTTAGCATGTGACCTTTTAAATTACTAGGGTTTCTTGGGTTTGTTATGTTCATTGATTACGTAATGGGGAAAAGGAAAATAAAAAAGTTACTTTGTCTATTTGCGATGGAGCTAGAAAGATAGTAGATCTCAAATTTCAGGAAAATGCAAATGAGAAAAAGTAGGTTAGGGTTTAATTAGTTTGGGAGTGAATGGTGATGGAATGTGATGCGGTGCAATGTTGGTTGTGGGGTTTTATGTTGGTGATGGAAGTTGGATGGCGGTGGTGCACGGTGGTAAATGGTGGTAGTGAACGATGGTAGTGGTAAACTATGGTTGAGATGAAGGTGATGGTGGTGAATGATGGGTTTTTAATTTTTTTTTAGCACATAAGCATGCCATCTCATTAAAAAAACTAAGCCACATTAGGAAAAAAAAAAACACCTTAAAAGGAAATTAAATTAAAAGTTGGGAGTGATAATGGACATTTTCTTAGTTAGTGGTGTTATCGGCCTTGTGGTCATTTAGATCTAACAACCTTATAAACTTTATTAAAACCCTTAAACATGTTATCATGTTGATCCATTTATTAAATGGTTTGTATTTGGGGTAACCCCGGTTATTAGACAGGTTATCTTTTGGTTGATATAGTTTATAAAACGGACTAGCCGACCCAAAATCTATTTTTTGTGTCATTTTCAGGTTGTGGACTTGTTTCATAAATTATCACCCATATAAAAATTATATACTAATAATAAAAATAAAGTTATATCTTAAATAAAACTTTTAACAATAACTAAAAGTTAAATGGTCACAGAACATAGGAATGATAATTTTGGTGCCAATAATATATAACACTTTTACTGGTCAAATCAAAAATGATTCACTCTATTTTCTGTTTTTGGGTCATAATCATTATGTAGGAGAGATGGCTGAGTGGTTGAAAGCGTAGCATTGGAACCGCTATGTAGGCTTTTGCTTACCGAGGGTTCGAATCCCTCTCTTTCCTTACCTTCACCTAATTTACTTATCTTACTAACCACAATCTAACCATAATAGATCAAATAGCAAATTCCAACAGTTAGACCTTTCTTTGATATGGATTCTCTATTCCTAATGGCAATCCTCCATTCATTTGATGAGAAATAAAAAGGAATATCGCAAATTCGAGTGGCTGAAGCTGAATCAGCTACTTTCAAAGTAACAGAAAGAAAAGCAACGACTGGAGTGGGAGAGTTAGAGTCGAAAAGAGGATTCCTCACTTCTTTCTCTCATTCAAAACCATGCATGAGACTTTCTTCCTTCTCCGAGCTCACGTTATGGAAGAAGGAGAAGAAGGAGCCGAGAAGAAGGTATCAGCAACAATTGGTTTTATTACGAGACAACTCATAATTTTCATATCGATCTATTATGCGCCTCTGCATCTAACACTGGGTAGACCTCATACAATAATTGTCCTAGCTCTATCGTATCTTTTGTTTCATTTCTTCTGCAATAGTATGCATACTATATAGTATTATAAGAATGAAAGATTTTATATGATATGTCCAATGTGAGTTGATCTCAAAAAATCCCTCGTTACTGCTCAAAGGAGCAGTAAACTCTTTCTTGTGGTGTTTCATCTATATTTGCGCATTTTAACAATTTTACCATTCTACTTTTATTTTTCTTATTCAAACATACGCGTTCTCTTATCTATACCCGACTAGTCATTTATTTAGAGATGAATTTTATTTTATCTTAAGGGTTAATTTTGAGTTAAACCAACATTCATCAATTTTTTGTTTTAGCCACGAAAACTTTCTAGTTTCTACAACGATTTTATCCCTTAGCCTTTTGTTTTTCTTATTCAAACATATATTGTTATTCTTACTTACAAAAATAACCCAAGCACACCCAGAAACACCCACTGTCTAAGCACTGACGGACCTACATACAACCCACCCAACCCCCCCCCCCAAAAAAAAAAAACAATAGTATAATTTTTAAGCAAAAGTTTCGATCGTCCCCCTTTATCTAAGGGTAAGAGATTATTTTCAATGCTTGACCTTCTCTTCTCATTATCTTGGTATAAATAATACAATAGAGATCTCATAAATATGGAAACAATATAATACAGCTATTCACAATATTTACTACAATAATATTCTATTACACCCCCTCAGTCGAAGCGGGAGGTGAATGGATGCTGAGATTGGAACGAAAGTCTTTAAATAAAACTCTAGGCAAGCCCTTTGTAAAGATGTCAGCAACCTGGTAACGAGAAGGAATGTGAAGAACCCGAAATTGACCCCGTTGAACCTGTTCGCGAACAAAGTGAATGTCAAGTTCGATATGTTTAGTACGTTGGTGTTGAACTGGATTCCTGGATAGGTAAATGGTACTGACGTTGTCGCAGTAAACAATGGTGGCTTTATCAGGTGGACGACGTAACTCTAGAAGCAAATTGCGAAGCCAACAAATTTCCGCAACAACATTTGCAACACCGCGGTACTCAGCTTCAGCACTGGAACGGGAGATGGTGGGTTGGCGTTTAGAGGACCAGGAGACGAGGTTGTCCCCTAAGTAGACGCAGTAACCACTGGTGGAGCGACGCGTATCTGGGCAACCAGCCCAGTCAGCATCGGTATAAGCGAGAAGGGTGGGAGCACGATGAGAGGATAAGGTGAGGCCGAAATCGGTGTGCCTTTGATGTACCTGATTATGCGCTTTAGCGCATTCCAATAGTTTGTCCGAGGAGAATGCATATGCATACAAACTTGTTGCACTGCATAGCTAATGTCAGGACGGGTGAAGGTCAGGTATTGCAATGCTCCAGCTAAGCTCCTGTAGGGAGTGGGGTTATCAAAAACGTCTCCAAAGTGAGCACTTAGTTTAGAATTGGTGTCAACGGGAGTGGCAACCGGCTTGCAGGAAGTCATCCCTGCACGCTCAATAATGTCTGATGTGTAGCCTTGTTGTGATAAAAACATAGTATCCTGGGTACGGGAAACAGAGATCCCGAGAAAGAAGCTGAGAGAACCAAGATCCTTCATAGCAAATTCTGCAGAGAGATAACCCATAAGCTGTTCACAAAGAGAAGTAAAGGAGGTGACAAGGAGAATGTCATCCACATAAAGAAGAAGGTATGCAGTATGGCCATGGCTATGAAGAATGAACAGAGAGGCATCACAACCACTTTGGTGAAATCCCAACGTAAGAACATAGTCGGTAAACCGTTGATACCAGGCACGAGGAGCTTGCTTTAGGCCATACAGAGATTTCTTGAGCCGACATACATGATCAGGAAAGTTCTTATCACGGAATCCCATGGGTTGGTGCATGTAAACTGTCTCAAGTAAAGTGCCATGAAGGAAGGCGTTGGTAACATCTAACTGGTAAACTGGCCAAGAGTTGGACAAAGCAACAGAAAGAACAGTCCGAATAGTGGCAGGCTTAACCACCGAACTAAAAGTCTCACCACAATCGATCCCAACTTGCTGTGAACGCCTGTCACATACTAACCTTGCTTTGTAACGTTCAAGAGTGCCATCTTATTTGAATTTATGTTTAAAAAGCCACATGCTGCGAATTATATTCATGTTGGACTGTCGTGGAACCAATTCCCAAGTATTATTTTTAATAAGTGCATGAAACTCATTAGTCATAGCATCAAACGATTCCGGTGAGGACAAGGCCAGGGTCGGGTTTCTGGGTATTGGGACGATAGAGGTGGTGTTTAGATTAAAGAGCTGTTTAGGTTTGAAGATACCGTCCATTGCGCGGGTGCGCATGGTCCGAGTGGGTAGGTCAGCCGTAGGAGGCGAGGGCTGAACCGAGGGTTGAACCGAGGGTGCAAGGGTTAAGTTGGAAAAGGGAGAGTGGGCCGGGGTAGGTGGGTGATGTGTTTGGGTCGTAGGAGAATTAGCGGGTGTAGGTTGGTGTGGGCTGGGATTTTGGGACAAGGGAGGTGAAGTGGGAGTGGATTGGGTCTGGGAAGAAGTGGAATGGGTAGGGGGTGGGCCGATTGGGTTTGAGATGTGGAGGGGGCGATTGGTGTTGGGCCGTAGAGGGGTTAGGGGTCGGGGAGGGATTGAGGTTGGGTGAACCGACCGATGGCCAGCGGTGGGGTGAGATAGGGTCGGTTAAGAAGTTATCGGTGGTAGCGGGGGAAGTGGAGGTGATAGATTGGAAAGGGAAGGTGGTCTCATCAAAAAGGACGTGACGAGATATAGTAAAGGTTTGAGAGCGAAGGTCGTAACAACGATAGCCACGATGAGAGGGTGGATAGCCGAGGAAAACACATGGGTATGAATGATGTTGAAGTTTGTGGATGTTTGTGGAGGGAATGAGAGGGTAGAAAAGACACCCAAAGACACGTAGATGGGCATAGGTGGGAGTTTGATGGTAAAGTAAGTATGTGGGTGTTTAGTATTTGTGAGTTTTAGAGGGTATGATATTGATTAAGTAGGTGGCAGTTTCGAGGGCATGGGGCCAAAAGTTGGTAGGTAGGGATGATTGAGAAAAGAGGGTGCGGGTGATGTTGTTAATGGAGCGTATTTTACGCTCGGCTTTGCCGTTTTGGGATGATGTGTAGGGACAGGAGAGGCGAAAAATTATGCCGTGTTTGTCAAAGAATTTTTTAAAGGAAGCGTTGACATATTCTTTCCCATTATCACATTGAAAATTTTTATTTTGCTGTGAAATTGGGTGTGGACAAGTGTGGTGAAGGATTCGAAAATGTGGTAAACTTGAGATTTGTTTGAGATGGGAAAGGTCCATAAGAAATTTGTATAATCATCCCAGAACAAGACATAATAACGGTGACCCCCCGAGCTTAACACAGGAGAGGTCCATAAATTATTATGCACAATGTCAAAAGGTTGCAAAGTAACATTATTAGAGGAATGAAAAGGAAATTTAATACTCTTGCCAAACACGCAAGGTTCACAAATAGTTTTCTTCAAAGTCTTAAAACAAATAGAATTATAATTCTTTAAAGATTGTAATAAAGTGGGGCCGGGTTGGCCAAGACGTTGATGCCATAGAGTGGAGGACTGAGCAGCAGTGATGGAAGTGGAGAAGCAATAAAAGTCTTTGGAGAAGGTGTAAAGATCACCGCTACTGTTGCACTGGATAATGGGAGCCTGTGTCTTGTAGTCCTTCACAAGAAAACCAAAAGGGTCAAATTCGACAGAAACAGAGTTATCTTTTGTAAATTGACGGACAGAAATTAGCTTTCTAATGAGGTTTGGGGCATAAAGGACACGTTTTAAAGTAAAGGGTGGGTAAGGTGGTGGGAAGGTTTGAGGTCCATGTCCAAGTACCGGGATGTTTGTGCCATCACCAACAATAATATTTTCATTCATGCCATTATTAAAAATAGTACCGAGATTACCTGCATTGGGATCCATGCTTATAGTCGCACCAGTGTCCATGACGCCATTGTTGTAAGTTGAAGGATTGAGGGACATGGTGTATAATGCCTATTGGATATCAGTAGGGACCGTAGATGCTTGATGAGCCTGGTTAGGACCGCGACCGAGGATGCCTTGACCTGGGTTTGCAGACGGCTGAGGCGAGGTAGTCGGGTAGGGGCACGGTGGTGGCGGTGGAGCCCACTGTAGCCATGATGGGGTGGCGGCTGTTTGAGGTTGGGTCGGTGCGGTCCATGAAGAGGGAACGGTCCAAGTATAAGTAGTCGGAGAGGTCCAAAAGCCCTGAGGTTGCTGTGGACGGCCACGAGATGACGATGCACGCCCTCGGCCACGACCTCTAGACCGACCACGACCGCGGTATGTGTTGGTGCTGGCGGATTGGTCGGGTGGGTTGAGGTTCTTGGTGGTAGAAGCTGTGAGGGCGTGGGCGGCCTGTTGGGAAGCATAGAGGGCTTTTTCCGCTTTCTGGATTTCAATCATGCAAAGCTGTGAACGGGCTTCATAAAAGGATGGTGTAGGTTCTTTTTGTTGAAGAATGGTGGAGATACCTTCATATTGATCGGTGAGCCCGACAAGAAGGTGAAGAACAAGTCGTTTGTTGTCAAGCGGGGCTCCAACATTGGCAAGTTGGTCTGCTAAGGATTTGATGGCTTGGCAATAGGCCGACATATTAGGGAAGCCATCTAGCCTAGTGGTTGCAAAGCGTTGCATGAGGTGTATGGCACGGGCGTTTTTGTTATCATGGAAGAGACCTTCGAGGGTTGACCATGCATGTAGGCGGTGTTACCAGGGCGTATTATGGTGTTGAGGAGATCGTTCGAGATCGTGCTATAAATCCATTGCAACACAATGGCGTCTAGCCGATCCCAAAGATCGTCCATGGAAGTGGGGGCAGCCGGTTTGGGATCCGTGGTGGTGGTGGCAGCCGGTTTGGGAGAGAGATGGTCGATGACCTGAAAAGCTCGACAATGAATGCGGAAGAGTTCGCACCATGACGAGTACTGGCCGGGTTTCCATCTCGAGGAGAATAGGGATGAAATTTTTTTATGTTAGATACGGTAACCGCCGGATGGATTTTGGTGTCTGTCGGTGTAGGAGGAGGAGGTGGGGGAGGGGAGGAGGTGGAGTTTGGTTAGTCATGCTGTGTATGAGAAGAGAGGGGACTGCCGAATCGGAAGAAAAGAAAAGAAACAGAAGTCGGCAGCGAGAGGGGCTCCAATGTTGATTGTTAGCCACCATTCCAACCTCCCCCTCCCATCGGCTAAACTCTTCCTTTTGTCCTAGTCGAAATACACATTTCACCTACACAACCGAGTCCTTATACCAGAGCCTCTTTGAAGTAAACGAGAATTGTAAATTTGTGCGTGCTTTGTGTATGAAATACAACATTCAAGACGAGAGAGTAGGTTATGTTGGTTTGTTAGGTCTTGGGTTCAAATCCCACAAACAATGGATTAAAAGAAATTTTGCTGTTCAAAAGATAGATAAATAAATAAATATGGTATAAATTAAAAAGGGTGCTACTTTCTACACCCCCCTACTTACTTTTCACACCCCCTCCTCTCACATACTTACAGGTGGGGCCTGCGTGGGACCGGCAGTTTTCCTCTCACAAGGGGGGTATAATCAGGAGGGGGGGGGGGGGGAGGGGTGTAAATAGAATGAGCCATTAAAAACTATATGAATTTCAATGCCAATGTACTTGATCCAATCATCCAAACGACAAAGGAACAAATGCTGGTGATTGATTGTGCGTGTATTAAGGCCCACTAAGTATGGGCCCATACAGTCCAAGTAGCTTTTATTTGACAACACATAGTTGTCATAATTTATGATGCTTGTACCCACCACCGGTCCACCAGTCACTAGCCCTGTAGATTAAAATGTATTTTCATTGTGACATAAATTGAGAAAACAAATCCTCTTCTTCAGTATCATCCTTTTATATACAGTTTTATGGATTTATATTTTTCCATAGATTTTATGTGGAGTTTGTATGAGATTGTCTTACGGTATATATGTCTATATCTTGTTTTATGATGTTATATATGTTGTTATTTTACTATGTTACTCAGTCACCTCATCTTTTCGCTTCACGCGCAGAGGAATGTTTGTCTACATCCTACCTTCCGCAAACACTACTAATAGTTTTGCTACTTGTGAGATTTACTAGGTACCGATTGTTGTAAAATATTTAATACAAATTCAAGGATTTAGCAATTATATTTTAAAAAATCGGTTCAAACAGTCAAAATGGATCCGTTTGGAAGTCGGTTCAGCTTACCCAACCAACTAGCACCATCAGTTTGGTTTGTCGTTTTCCAATCCGTAGTTAGTGATCCGGACTAGATTATTTTTTTTGTCAAACTGGTCCATAAACACGCCAATTTGTAAGTCTAAAACTAGAGCTAGATTTTAACCAACACCCCCCCCCCCCCCCCCCCCCCCCAAATCAAACTATATAAACCGTTTGCGTTACTATCAAGGGAACTCGATGCCTTTTTACCTGAACCAGATATTGTTATTGAATACCCAATGGTCAATCGACCCGATGGACCTGTATTTTATTACTTGTCACTCTACAAGAACAGAATCTTGTTAAACCGATACCGGTTAGGTAACAACATGGCATTTCTTGAATGCGAGCAGCTTCACAAACTGGTTAAATGAGTGATTTGTTTTGACATGGTCAAATATGTATGAAACATTCAGAAATATACTATTAAAAACATATTAAAACACATGAAAGATAACCCGCATACATAGAAGACGATCTGAGAAAATGAAACGAATCCAACACTGTTTCAACATAAAGCATTGCCCGACGGTAAAACTCTCAACGATACAACAATATGGTTTATGGTAATCACCAACAAGAACAATGGTTCCCAAAGATGCTACAATATGATTTATGCTATAGTAACTAAATCAATCGGCTCGGGCGGTTTCTTGGTCTTTTTCGTCGTTATCCACATCAGCGTTCCCACCATCAACTGTCAAGAAACAAAATACATATCAAAAATATGAAAAAAAAATTGTTTTAATAACTAAAACTAGTTTGTTTAAAGATCCGATTGTAATACCTCCGCCTTCACCTGCGGGGGCATAAGCTGAGCGCCTTGAACGCGATTGTTGTTGCGGTGTTGGCTGATTAAACAAAAAAGCCAAACTCATTAGGAACAAATGAATTTCGTTTATGTTTCAAAATGATCGTTTTTCAATTATTTCGACAATCATATGACCATGATTAAAGTCTTTTACGGAGTATCAGTTTGTTAACCGTTTAAATACATTACTTTCATATAAATGGGCAAAGAAGAAGGTATCAAATACCTGTAATTTGGGGCGGAGTGCTTCTAACGGTCCTTTGGCCTTCTGTCCTTGCTGATACACAAAATAATAACAATGTTTAGCCTCCATAATTGCACTTATAGAATCTTAATCTCCATAAACTGTGGAAAAACACGATGGGGAGGGGGTGGTCACTAGTGATAGATTTCTATCACTCCCAATATCCAATCAAATCATGCCATGTCATCACCCAATATTCTATCACTAGTGATAGAATTGTAGTGGGGGTGGTATCACTAGTGATGAGATTCCAATGTACAAGTATTAATACCCAATGTACAAGTCATACACATTCATTTGATCAAGTTCAACGCGTTATACATTCAACAAGTTATTCCTATAACTCGTGATAAACATGGAGGCGGCGGTGTTCGTGGTCCTATAACTCGTTATGGGGAGTCCATAACGGACCGCCCCCTCCCCCCTTATAGTGTTGATTAGGATCTTATTATGAAATTATTAATCTTCAAGATCTATAAACCCTTGAAGGCCGCATGTTCAACGCAAGTTTCGTTTGATCTCATCCCATTGGTTAGCAGAGTATTGATGGTTCACACGGTTATAAAATAAAAAAAAATATTTTAAAAAAAGTTCGATTAGTTACCTTTCCGAGTGCCCAATCAGCGGAATCAAAGAAAGCCCGGTCATGGTCCTGTGCAAGATCGACCAAGAAAGACGTCAAAACCTAAAATTTATAACCCGTTTTTCTTCCCAACACAAGCAAACGAAAAAAAAAAAAAAAAAAAACATTTTTTACCTTCGAGATTAACGGGTTTTTCTTCGGTAACAACCCTCCATACTTTTTCTTGATTACTGCTTCCTACATAACACATCAAGAACGTATAACATCGTTTGTTTTCTGATCTATAAAAAAGAACTAAAATATAATGTTTCGAGTATATATATACTACCTCTTGCTCCTTTGAGGGCATGGGGTTGCCATCATTTGTTTCAGACATTTGCTGCTTACTATGTTTGACTAAAACCTATAAAAACACAAGCATTTAGCAACTATTAATGCCCAAAAAAAAAATTTGAAACATGAAAGAATCCTTGATCCCATGCTCGATTGCTTATAACAATCATCGGTTTCAAAACTCGATAACCAGTTGTATAAAAATCAAGATCCATCTCAGATTCTTTCAATCAAACTGATCTTACCATGAACCCAGATCCCCAATGCTAATATCTAGGGTTTCTAATCCACACAAAATCATTTGCAAGAATAAAAGCAAGATCTAGATATAACCCACAATTTATGCAAAATAAAATCAAACACCCACAAAAAATAATCACACAGAGATTCGAAAGTTGGAGTCTTTAAGTGAATTGAGTCGTTATTAATTCAAGAAATGAAGTACCCACTTCATCGATTGATGGATTAAACAAGTGCATACACAAAACAAACAGTGATATGTATGTATATCGATATAGTTGAATCATCAATACAAGAAGTATAGAACCTAACTTAAGTCTATTGTTAAAGATCTAAGTAGCAAGTATCGATCCACACAAGAAATCTTGAAAAGAAGTAGATTTAATTCGTTTGAAGAACAAGAAGTTGAATTTATGGTTACCTGAGTCGATGAATTGAGAGAAATTCGCAGATTGAAATCAAGATTTGTTTGATGACGGGTGATAGAGATTTTGTTCAGACACGGTTTTATATATTTTTTGAAAGATATTATTAATTTTAATTATTTATTAAATAAGGTATTGTCAAATCGAGTTGAGATTTATCTAGCCCATTACCTAAGTGGGCTCTATGTCCATAATATGTTTTGAATAACAAAAATTATTATGTCTAAATGGTCCTGAGTGCATGGGGTTGATTTTTCCCAATTTCGGGGCGAAAACGTATATACCTAAAAAAATTTATACGAAGGTATTGTTTATAACACTACGCGTCGAAAAGTTCGGGGGGGGGGGGGGGGGGGGGGGTCCCGCCCCAAGGAAGCTGCGCCCCTGCCTGAGTGAGGGGTTGTTTGGCAACATCTGAATCAATAAGAGCTGAATGATTAAGAGGTCTGAATGGTTAAGAGACTCTGAACCACTAAAGTGTTGTTTGGTTGCACCCCTGAATGACTGTGTAAAATGACATTTTTATCCCTCTGAACTATTGTGCTAAACAACGATATCCAGTATCCTACAACTTGCACATACGATGAAACCCTAGGGCATCAATTTAATGTAAAAGATGGAACATAAGGTCAGACACTTACAGGTAGTCGTCGTCGGCAGAGATTGAAATGAAACAGCAGCATGGAGGAGTGGCGGCGGATTGTGGAGGAGATGGGGTTGTGGTGGAGGCCGACGATGTGGAGGGCGACTATGGAGGAGGAGGTCGGTGGATTGTGGAGGAGTGGCGGCGGATTATGGAGGAGATGGGGTTGTCGACGAGGAGATGGAGCTGTGGAGAGGAGATGGGCGGCGGAGTTGTGGAGGAGAGGAGGAGATGATGGTGGCTGTGGAGGAGAAATATGGTGTCGCTGTGTATTGAGGAGAAGAGGAAGATGTTTGTTTTGTTAGGGCAAGGGGTATGAGTGTCAAATGTTTCATTCAGATGTGAAAAGTAGCTGAACCATTCAGAGCTGAATGGTTCCATTAAGAGGTAAAGTTTTTGTGGACCAAACAGCCTAGCCTCTGGTGGATTCAGAGGCTTGCCTCTTAATGGAGCCATTCAGATGTGTAACGCCCCAAAATCTGAATGTTAATATTTGTCGTGTGTTCCGATATGACACGTCATGAAATAAATAACTAGGCTATTTAACCTAGTTAAGGGTATGGTCAAAAGAATTAAAAGAGGAAGGTAATGTTGGTTATGTTTTAAAGGTAAACCCGAGGGGCTAAAGTGGGAAAGATGAAAGTTAAGTTATTAAATAACTTATCACACACAAACACACACATACGTGTGTGTTCGAGAAGGAGCAGGAGGCTCCTATGGAGCCTCAAACCCTAGCATCATATTTATGCTCAAATCGGAAGGCAAGATGAAGCTTAAATCCATAACCGAGCATGGATTAATGATCACCAACACGAGAGGATCATAAGGTATGTTTTAAATCTAAGATTGGTGATCATGGGGGAAGTGGGTTATGCTCTAATCCGTGAGTTAATATGAAATTGATCATGTACAAGGGTTAGAATCCTCGTATAGAACATGGGTTATGTAGGGTTTGCGTTAATTTGATGATTAGAGGTGAAACCCGTTAGTTAGGGTGAAGATTGCTTTGGTCAAAAATTACCTAAGCAATTTAGTGATCAAATTAGTTAAGTGAGGTAGTGTGCTAGAAATGTGTGTGTAAAATATGCTTGTTTAGTTATTTAGAAAATCAGTATTCAGGATACGGCTCAGGATATTGAGCTGTATCTATGATCAAACAATGAGCAAAAGTAAAGTAAACGACACGAGATGTACGAGGAAAGCCCTTGATCAATCTAGATCGCCGGCATAAAACCTCGGGAGCTGACAATCGCAGCTGCCTTGTTCTTCTTATTACTTCAAACGTCAGGATACAGTGCAAGATGTGGTGCGGATCGACTACGTGTTACAATGAAATTTGAATACAAGTGTGGTGTTTGCAATGAGCTAGAGAGTGAAAGTGTTCGAGAGTGTTCGAGAGTGTTAGTGAAAAATTGTGTGTGTTAAACTGATCCGCCCCCATCTATTTATAGTAAAGATAAAATAACAAACTATCCTAAACTTCCGGGATCCACCGAATATTCCTTCATCGAACGTTGTAGACCTGGTCTTTCGGTCTCAACGTCTCTCCTTCAACAAATTCGCCCGAGTCTTGAGGAGAAGAAGTCCACTTGACCGTTAGCAAGTCTCAGCCTTTAACCTGCACGTGGTTAATTCAATAAACCTCAGGATATCGCCCAAGATGTTAGCAATATCCTCTTCCAGCATCCTGGTCACGAATAAACAAACAAAGGCAGGATATTGGTCAGGATATGTATGCAAAGAAAATGACCCCTAACAATTGTCCCCAAATATATCAGTTGGTATACCAATCCAACGGATATATTTCAAAAATCTTATCCCATAACTCAAGACATTCAAAACGAAGCGACGGTCAAGATCACATCGTAACCTCCAACGCGCTTTTTACTCAATGGAGATCCACAACGGCCCTATATCTTCTCTTTTCTTGTTTGAAAAGCATATATCTTCAACAGAACCTTCAGGTAATCCTCCATTTCCGATTTACTTTTTATCAATTTACATCACCTTACTCGCAATGGACACCGGAACCTTCACCCAGCAGAATCTCCTTAAAAATCCCGAAAAGGAGATCTGTGCTTTTGACAACGCAGACATTGCAGCTTTAAGAGCTTCCGGCGCTTTCCCTGATAACACGATCTTCAGACCATTCGATCGGTCAATCCGATCGGATGTTTCCTCCACTAAATGGGTTTGTTTTCCAGCGTATCCTTTTTCACTAGGTCTTCGATACCCTTTTCCTGAATTCATGATGCAATTCTTTCGAACCACCGGCATCTCTTTTGCTCAAACCATGCCCATGGTTTGGAGAGTACTAATTGTACTTAATCAAACCAAAAATCTCCATTGTTCCGACCTTCGCATCGAGGATCTGCCTATTGCTTATCGCCTCCGATCTCACGGCTCTAGCCGGTTCTTGCTTTTCTCGACCTCCAGCAAACCCCTGATTCTCAAGGCCACCAAAAACGAAGACGGATGGCAACGCAAATTTTTCTTTGTCAAACAAGACTCCATTGCTGAGGGTGCCAGCCTTCCGGTGGAGTGGTTAACCACCGGTAGAATCATAAATATCCTCATAGGCCATTTGATTGTTATCTTCTATTAATACTCTTCTGTTTGATCTTTATACAGTGAACTTCAAGGAAGTTGCTCCTCCTACTGCTGAGTCAGAAGAGAGAATCAATACTGTTTACCAGTTACCTGCAATAGACAGGACTTTCACCACACACGTCCCGAGTTCCAGTCAATACTCATCATCTGAGATGTCTGGTAAGAATTTCTTTCAAAATAATTAGTCAAAACAGTATAATGATAAGATAAAGAGTAAAACTTTTCCCTTTATGCAGCACCAGCTAAGATCCCTGAGGTCTTTGACCTTGACGAATTGGACAGCTATTCCGACCAGATCCAGGTCAAGAAAGAACCCAGCCCCAAGACCACAGCCACATCTAAAACTAGCAGTTCCAAAGCCATCATTATTCCCAAACCTTCACCGGCTACCAAACCCCGGAGTTCCAGTTCCCGCAAAAGGAAAGAACCTGATTCCCCTGTCATTTCTGACACCTTTCCTTATGAGAAGCACGGGTTCATCGAAGCCAGCGGGTTCATGACTTCTTTTCTTAACCAGGTTAGTATTCTCATATCATATCCTGCGATTTACATTATTTTCAAAGATTTAACAATATTAATCCCTGTCCTCTTACCTTTGTAGGGTCTTGAGCGTTTGGTTCATTTATATCAAGAATCCTGCAAGCTTAACAAAACGCTGGAATCTAAGCTAAAGGAAGCAGAAATCACAATCTCCGACCAAGGCATGATTGCTGCCGCCAAATCTCGTCACTACGAGGAGAAATTCAAGGCTATGATCCAGGAACACCAAGTTGCTCTCAACAAAACTACTCTTCAAGCTCAAGCCGATCTGGAAGCCGCCCATGTGCAGTACGAACGGGATATGGTCAGCTACCGGGAGAGCCTCAAAAGTTCCGTCGTCATTTCTCTCCTTCAAGCCAGGTTGAAGATGGCTCATGAAGCCAAAACATTAGGCTTCGAATGTCCTTCTTGGGATGTTGGTGCTTGGGAGACCAAGCTGAAGAACCTCGGCGGCACCTCTTCCAAATCAACTGTCGACGAACCTTCCAAAGCAGTTGAAAAAGCAACCGATGCTGAGAAGGATGCTGAGGCGGATCCCAAGACGGATGTTGCTGAAACTACTATGGACCAAGAAGGCACTACCCCCTAGAGCTTATTTCCTTTAAATCATTCGAACAATTTTATGTTTTTATGAACAATTTATTTCTGTGTCGAAACAATTTGATAGCCGAAGGTGGATGGGTCCTGGGTTTCAGGACGAAACCTTCGGTTATCAACCAGTATTGATTGCTTCAAGAATAATTTCATCTTTTTATTTGTTTGTTATTGCCTTGCATTATTTAGTATAACTCTTAGCTTTGTAAAAAATTTCATACTGTTATCTTATAAAATATCCTGATCAGTATGCTCAGCGATATACTGTAAAAACCTTTTATTAGATAGAACTTCCAAACATTCCTTCAACTTTGTAAAAATTTCTTTAGAAAGTGAAAAACAGTCTATCTTTTCAAAACCAAGTTTTGATAATATTTAAATGATCAAAGTTCCAAACTAATACTAGTTTCAAACACCCTAATCAAATATCCTGAAAAGGACTTTGAGAATATATCAGGATACTTAAAATAATGTTACTAAAAACTTAGACGATGTTTACAAAGGAAAGATCATACCAGAAATAGGGTGTAAACCTATTACCAAACTTCAATCCATTTGCAACTCTTCCAATGAAGGTGTCCCCTGTGCAAGGTACTTAGTGCATTAGTTCTGAGCCTCATCCTGTTAGCTTTACATCACCATCTTGGCAGGGATGTCCCCTGTGTACAATATCTTCAAACACTTAGAAATCTTCTGAATTTCAGTTTCCATTGTATAGGCAATTTTTTAGGTCCCAAGGGTAAAACCCAAGGAAGTACTGGAGATAAATCCCTTGTATCCTGGGGAAAATCCCAAATTTTCATGCGCTACAGGCGGGAGTGTATAAACTCCAAGACTTAGAAAGGTGAAAACCTTTAAACCTTAGAGAGTATGAAAATACCCTTTCGTGAGAGAGGGTGATCAATCCTCATATACCTTTAGGATTCAGGATATAGCCAACAGTAACGAAATTGTCAGCCACTTTTACATGGACTGGTCCCGCCACCTTGAACTATCCCTGAATAACTTGCGCTCCAGGCGGGGTGTTTAAACCCAATTCGGAAGAAAGGTGAATACCTTTAAACATGTGAAGGGATCAGTATCCCTTAAGCGTGAGAGAGGGGGCCAATCCTCTAATCTTTCGAGTTATCCTGAGTACATATCCTGGAGCCATATCCTGAAACATATCTTGCAAAACAATTGTAAACTAAGGTGGGTGTTAGCTTGGCTAACACCCCTCCGATGCTTAAGTTAGTATTGGGTTTCAAAGAATAAATTAAACCAAAACATATTTAAAAAAGATAGAATTCATACCATCCTGAGTTAGAAATTGAATTCTAAACTCACTTGAAATAGAGCTTAAGGTGTATAGCATTCCAAGACCTCGGTAGCATATCCCCCTCCATATTCTTGAGTCTGTATGCTCCTTTCCCTGCTTCTGATTCAACTTCATATGGTCCTTCCCATTTTGGAGCTAACTTGTCATCGGCAGGATTAGTAGTATTCTGAAAAGCCTTTCTTAACACCCAATCTCCAACCTTAAATCTTCTGGTCCTAATATTCCTGTTATATGCTCTGGATATTCTTTGTTGATATGCTGCCATCCTTAGCCTTGCTGCATCTCTCTTTTCATCTATAGTATCCAAATCCTGACTCAAGGCTTCAGGATTCTGTTCAGGATCACTTAGGGTAGATCTTACAGTAGGTATTGTCATTTCCATTGGAATCACTGCTTCTGCTCCAAACACCAAGGAAAACGGGGTTTGGCCTGTTGCATTCTTTACCGTTGTCCTATCGGCCCATAAAACAAAGGGTAATTCTTCTGCCCATCTTCCTTTTTTGGCTCCAAGCCTTTTCTTTAAGTTATTGACAATTATCTTGTTTGAGGATTCTGCTTGTCCATTTGCTTGAGGATGTACCGGAGTAGACGTAATCATTTTGATTCCCCAACTCTTGCAAAAGTCAGTAGTCCTCTTACTTATAAACTGAGAACCATTGTCACAGATTATCTCGGCTGGTACTCCGAATCTGGTCAGGATATTCCTCTTGATGAAGGATACTACTTCTTGGTCTCTAACTTGAACAAATGCTTCTGCTTCAACCCACTTAGAGAAATAATCCGTCATTGCTAGCATAAAGACTTTTCCTCCCGGAGCCTTTGGTTGCTTTCCCACTATATCCATACCCCACTTCATAAATGGCCAAGGGGAAACAATAGGATATAATGGTTCAGTCGGCTGATGCAGTATGTTACTATGTCTTTGACATGCGTCACATCTTCGAACATATTCTGCGGCATCTTTTCTCATTGTTGGCCAATAATATCCTGTCCTTAATACTTTTGAGAATAACGATCTGCCCCCAGCATGGTTACCACAATCCCCTTCATGTATATCCTGAAGTACTTCTTTGGCTTCAGGATCCTCCAAGCATCTCAAATACGGTCCTGCAAGAGATTTCTTGTACAAAATATTATTTATAATAGTGAATCGTGATGCCTTCATCCTAAATGCCTTAGGATTCTCATTTCCAGGGATGTGTCCTTCTTTTAGATATCTCATGATTGGAGCCGTCCAGGATTTAGGATCCTCTTCAGGATGTTCTGCTCCAGGGTCCTGAATACCAGCTACTTCTTTATCCTGAGGATTCGTTGCAGGATATAAGACATGTAATATTGGTATTTGCGTCCCTTCAGGTATCCTGATCGATGATCCCAAATTTGCTAAGGCATCCGCTTCAGCATTATCCTCCCTTGGTACCTGTTCAAGTATAAAAACATCGAAATATCCTGCTAATTTTTTGAGAATATCGAGATATTCGATTAATTTCTCACCCTTAACTGCATAGGATCCATTAAAATGGTTAGTAATTAACAAAGAGTCAACATATACTTGCAAATTTTTGATACTCATGCTCTTAGCCAACTCTAATCCTGCAATTAAAGCCTCATACTCTGCTTCATTATTAGTAGCAGGAAATTCACACCTAATTGCCTGGGGTAATATGTCCCCCTGTGGCGATTTTAGTAGTATTCCTAATCCTACTCCTCTTACATTAGATGCACCGTCAGTATATAATGTCCAGGATCCTGAGGATTCTCCTAACTGTTGAACTTCTAGGTCTACCTCGTCCTGAATGTCACTACTAAAGTCAGCCACAAAGTCAGCTAAAGCCTGAGATTTTATGGCATTTCTAGGTTCATATACTAAATCGTAAGCACTTAACTTTACTGACCACTTAGCCATTCTGCCTGACATTTCTGGCTTCCTAAGTACATTTTTAACAGGATAATTTGTTTTAACATGAATCCTATGTGTCTCAAAGTAATGTCTAAGTTTCGTTGATGCCATGACTAATGCTAGTATTAATTTTTCTAAATGAGAGTACCTAGTTTCAGCATCTAACAAACTTTTACTAACATAGTAAACAGGATATTGCTGACCTTCATGGTCTTTAATAAGAACGGCACTTACAGCATTTCCTGATACAGCAAGGTATAGGGATAGTGGTTCACCATTTTCAGGCTTCATTAATAGAGGTGCGGTTGAGAGATATCGCTTCAAATCCTGTAGGGCCGCTTCATGCTTCTCACCCCATTCGAATTTTGTGTTCTTCTTCAGGATATCATAAAAATCTTTGCATTTCTCTGAGGATCTCGAGATAAACCTGTTTAAAGCTGCTACTCGGCCTGTCAATCTTTGAACGTCCTTCATATTTGAGGGTGATTTTATATCCAGGATAGCTTTGATTTGCTCTGGGCTTGCTTCTATCCCCCTTTTTGTCACCATATATCCAAGAAACTTTCCTGCCCCCACTCCGAAATGGCATTTAGCAGGATTCAGCTTCATGTTGTATCGATCCAGGATATCAAATGCTCCCTTGATATCCTGGAGGTGATCCTCAGCCTTTTTAGATTTCACCACCATATCATCGATATATACCTCCATGGTGTCCCCCAGTTTATCTTTGAACATCATGTTTACCAATCTTTGGTATGTTGCACCTGCATTTTTCAAACCAAAAGGCATAGCTGTATAACAATAAATACCCGTTGGTGTCATGAAGGCAGTATCCTCCTGGTCAGAAGGCTCCATTTGGATATGTTGAAATCCTGAAGATGCGTCCATGAAGGTCAGCATTTCATGCCCGGCAGTGGCATCTACCATTGCATCAATGTGGGGAAGAGGAAATGGGTCTTCAGGACAAGCTTTGTTTAAGTCTGTGTAGTCCACACAAACTCTCCATTTCCCATTTTTCTTCTGTACTACAACCACGTTTGCTAGCCACCTTGGGAACTTAACCTCCCTGATCATCCTGGACTTCAATAGTCTCTCAACTTCCTCCTGGATAATTGTGTTCCGCTCAGGAGCAAACTTCCTTCTTTTTTGCTGCACAGGCTTGAATGATTTATCAATTCCAAGCTTGTGAGTGATAATATCTTTGGATATGCCTGTCATATCCTCATGCTTCCATGCAAACGTAGACATCCTGCATTTCAAAAAGTTAATTAATTGTTCTTCAATATCTTGAGGGATATTGGTCCCTACGAGCACTGAAATATCGGGATTATCCTGGTCCAGGATAATTTTCTTCACATCCTGCTCCGGATCCTTCACGATATCCTGGGCCCGCGTCTTTAATTGCTATGCTGCACTAGGTTTGGTTGAGGATTTCATCGAGGATGAGTAACATTCTTTCGCCTCCTGCTGATCACTATCAACTTTGACCACTCCCCAAGGGGTAGGTATCTTGATGCATTGGTGATATGTTGATGGCACGGCCTTCATATCGTGAATCCACGGTCTTCCCAGTATGATGTTATAGCAGGATAGAGAATCCATCACACAGAAACGTTGTATCGAGTTGACTCCTTCAACGTATACTGGCAACTTTATCTCTCCCACTGTGTTTCTAGCCTCTCCACTGAACCCAACAAGCACGGTAGACTTTGAAGTGATATCCATCGGAGATACATTCATTCTCTTCAGAGTTTCTAGTTGGATTATGTTGACGGAGCTGCCATTATCAACCAGTATCCTGCGTACAAAATGGTTAGCCACATATAACGTTATTACCAGAGCATCATGGTGAGGATCCTGGACAGTATCCCTGTCATCAGCATCAAAAGTGATCACTTTGTCAGTTGTGAGGGTAGTCATTCTGACAGGTTTGTCTCCCCTTTCGGCCTTAGCTTCCTTTGCATGTCTCTTTGCTGCCGAATACGAAGTTCCACAAATGTCGGATCCTCCCGAAATGAAGTTGATTATCTTGGCATCCGCAGGAGGTGATGCTGCTCGTTCAGGATCCTTCTCAGTATCCTGACCCTTATTATTCTTTCTTCCTAAGAGATCTTTTAGATATCCCTTGCTTAGAAGATAGCTTATTTCTTTCCTTAGAGCAATGCAATCCTCAGTTACGTGTCCGAAATCTTCGTGGAAAGCACACCATTTTGACTTATCTTTCCAGTCAGAATTTTGTGGATTCTTCCGAGGCCACCTAGCCTTGTCTCCTAGACCCTGCATGGCATACATCAATTCAGGAATGTTAACAGAAAAGCAGTATTCAGACAACTCAGGATACTCTTCAGGATCCTCATCTTCGACAGCATTCACTCTCTTGTTTTCATTTCTACCATATGGCTTAGACCGATATGACTTGAATGAGGATTCTGACTTCCTGTTAGTTGACTCATAAGTGTTAGATGAGTTCATCCTTTCTTGCATCTTCTTATCATCTTCCAGACGGATATATCTCAAAGCCCTGTTACGAGCTTCGTCTAGATTCCTGCAGGGGTTC
Organism: Helianthus tuberosus; assembly: GCA_030545235.1. Lineage (NCBI taxonomy): Eukaryota > Viridiplantae > Streptophyta > Magnoliopsida > Asterales > Asteraceae > Helianthus > Helianthus tuberosus. The sequence continues at coordinate 72,244,512 of CM060446.1, read as the reverse complement.
ATTACAAGATCCTGATAAAACTGAGAATCCTTTTGTAATCCCATCTTAAAAGCTTGCACAGCTGTTGCAACATCAAGATGTGGGATATCCAAGGATTCTCGACTGAATTTGTTCACATAATCCCTCAAGGATTCCTGAGGCCCTTGAGTTATCCTGTAAAGATCACTGGTTAGCTTTTCAAAACTCCGACTGCAAGAAAATTGACTGTTAAATAAATTAACCAAATGAGCAAACGAAGTAATTGAGTGAGGAGGAACGTTTAACAGCCATTTTAAGGCTGATCCTGTTAGAGTAGAACCAAATCCCTTGCACAAGCATGCTTCCTTGAGCTCCGGAGGGATAGGGTTAATCTCCATTCTTTCCCTATACTGAGCAATATGCTCTTCAGGATCCGTAGTCCCATCATAAAGCTTCATGTTGGGGGTTTGGAATCTCTTTGGGATCTCAGCATCACAGATAGGATATGCAAAACGAGATATCTTGTGGCTGTCTTGGGACACTTCCGGGATCGGCTGGACCACCCTAGGTACACTAGATATCATGTCCTTCAACTTTTGAAGTTCCCTAGTAAGTGCTGACGTCACACCTGTATCCTGCAAAGATCCACTATTGTTAGTAGCATGAGTATTATTATTATTTGACACGTTACCCGTTGGAGGATTTTGCCCATATCCTGAAGCATATCCTGAGCTCCTCATGGTTGACATCCTGACCGAGGAGGGTATTTCAGGAGTATGATTCTGAGGAAGGCTGGGCACAATATTCCCCCTGTTATCCTCAGTATACACAGCTGAACTAAAGTTCAACGTTCTGGGATGCAATGGAGTGACATTATCCTCAGCAGATCTGCTCGGGCCAGACTTCAGGAGTTGTATTTCCCTTAAAAGCATTTGGTTTGTTTCCTGTTGTTGCCTCATTTGTTCCTGCACACTTCCAAATAAAGTGAGAATTTCATCATTAGAAGTTATAACAGGAGCAGACTCCTGAACACTGCGAGTAGGGATGATATCCTGAGGTCGTGAAGAGGCTGGCATCCTTGGAGGAGGTGGTGGAAGCACCGAACCAGTAGTAGCAGAAGTCATAGCAGACACAGTAGAGGAACTCATATTGATCTTGAGGCCATTATGGACAATGTGGCAAAAAGTTTTGAAAATAGAAAGCCGATTAGCGATTTCACAAAAATTTTTAGTAAAGAGAGCACCACTTGCCCCACGGTGGGCGCCAAATTGTTTTGGTCAAAAATTACCTAAGCAATTTAGTGATCAAATTAGTTAAGTGAGGTAGTGTGCTAGAAATGTGTGTGTAAAATATGCTTGTTTAGTTATTTAGAAAATTAGTATTCAGGATACGGCTCAGGATATTGAGTTGTATCTATGATCAAACAATGAGCAAAAGTAAAGTAAACGACACGAGATGTACGAGGAAAGCCCTTGATCAATCTAGATCGCAGGCATAAAACCTCGGGAGCTGACAATCGCAGCTGCCTTGTTCTTCTTATTACTTCAAACGTCAGGATACAGTGCAGGATGTGGTGCGGAAATTGAGAGTACTATGAAAGTAGGAAAAACCTGCCTGATAAGAATGAAGAATGTGGAATCCGTAATTAAGTACGGATCAATAAGGTATGAATGTTATGTTTGAATCCGTGAGACGGATTCAAGAATGAAAGGCATGAAGGATATGTTTGAATCCGTGAGACGGATTCAAGGATGAAAGGCATGAATGTTATGTTTGAATCCGTGAGACGGATTCAAGGATGAAAGGCATGAATGTTATGTTTGAATCCGTGAGACGGATTCAAGGATGAAAGGCATGAATGTTATGTTTGAATCCGCGAGACGGATTCAAGGATGAAAGGCATGAATGTTATGTTTGAATCCGTGAGACGGATTCAAGGATGAAAGGCATGAATGTTATGTTTGAATCCGTGAGACGGATTCAAGAATGAAAGGCATGAAGGATATGTTTGAATCCGTGAGACGGATTCAAGGATGAAAGGCAAGAATGTAATGTTTGGATCCGTAAGGCGGATTCGAGGAAATGAAAAAGTATGAATGATGCATCTGGATTCGTGAGACGGATCCAAAAATATAAGAAGATGAAATTAATCCGCCCAAGAAGATGTCGACAGTTTGACCATGATTGAGTCGAACGGGTCATAGAAGTAAGTATAAGGTAAAAAGTGATAGTATAATAGACGAAGTTTTGTATAAGTTACGTGTAAGATATGTGAGTAATTGACTTTTAGAAGTCGGAATGATGACAGGCTGTGACCCGAACAATAATTTAAGTAGGGGCGGGAATGGTAAGTTTGGTAATAAATATTGAGACAATGTAATAAGGTCCTTGCAAGTAAGCATGAATAGAAGGAAGTACAAGCGTGTACTTCAGTTGGCGAAATTGATTAATAGAATGAAAGGATTGCATGTAAGAAATAGAATGTGTGATACGTTATAGTAGGTACGTAGGAAATTGTAGAAGAGTATAGGTGGGTAATCACCTAGTGTAATGAATAATTGAATGATATATGCTAACCGCTGAAGTTGTTGATGATAATGTTAGAATTACTGATGTGACGAAACCAATCATCTTGGTGAAAGGATGTGCACGAGTAGAAACTCATGACACGGATGAATGAAATCTGGCCTATTATGGCTAGTACTCGAGGAGAAGATAATCGATCTGGGTTGCAGATCGTGGTTTGGGAAATGAAAAAGAGGTTAGTAAAAATATTTAACTCATGATTGGATAGATATGAACTATTTATACACGTGAATTAAGTAATGCATGAAGTGAAAGCAATAGTAATGTGAAATGAACGAAATGATTTAAAGGTAATATAAAAGTATGCAAGGTATACGTAAATGTAGAAAAAGTAGAGTAAGGTTAACGTTAGAGTTAAGCACGTAGGTGTGACTAGGAAATAGTAGTTTTGTGGAGGTAACAAAACAAAAGTTAAATGTTATACAGAGTATGTAGAGAATGTAAATTTTTAGAAGTGAGATGGAGATATTAGATCCATTAAGAATGGATCATATTAAAGGACGGAAGGTTATGTGTATTGACCAGTTATTGACAGGTCAAGTAAATGAAAATGAAAATGAAATAGGAAAGAATGATCAGGAAAGTATGGGCTAGTGGTCGTATGGATGGATTGGAAGAAAAGATAATGTGTGTTCGATGAAAGTGAGAAAGGTTTCGGGGACGAAACCTTGTTTAAGGGTGGTAGACTTGTAACGCCCCAAAATCTGAATGTTAATATTTGTCGTGTGTTCCGATATGACACGTCATGAAATAAATAACTAGGCTATTTAACCTAGTTAAGGGTATGGTCAAAAGAATTAAAAGAGGAAGGTAATGTTGGTTATGTTTTAAAGGTAAACCCGAGGGGCTAAAGTGGGAAAGATGAAAGTTAAGTTATTAAATAACTTATCACACACAAACACACACATACGTGTGTGTTCGAGAAGGAGCAGGAGGCTCCTATGGAGCCTCAAACCCTAGCATCATCTTTATGCTCAAATCGGAAGGCAAGATGAAGCTTAAATCCATAACCGAGCATGGATTAATGATCACCAACACGAGAGGATCATAAGGTATGTTTTAAATCTAAGATTGGTGATCATGGGGGAAGTGGGTTATGCTCTAATCCATGAGTTAATATGAAATTGATCATGTACAAGGGTTAGAATCCTTGTATAGAACATGGGTTATGTAGGGTTTGCGTTAATTTGATGATTAGAGGTGAAACCCGTTAGTTAGGGTGAAGATGATGACTAGAATCACCTCCCATGTTCGAGTCTTGTTGAAAGATTGATGTATTATGTGGTTATGATGAATACTTGTTAGAAGAATTAGGAGAAATGTGATGATGATATGTTTGATGTTTGTTTGGGAACGATACATGATGATTAGTAGTATGTTTTGACGAGTTATGTATGAGTTTAGAAGATTTGAGCATGAAATAGTTGTACGTTATGCTTAAAAGGTAGTACCCGCATCAAGTGTATGATGAAATGTATATAGTATCATCCGTATAATCGAATATGATGTTATGAGTATATGATGATAAGTCGATGGTTAAATATGGTATATAGTTGACTTTCAAAAGTCAACTAAGCATAAGAAACATGAAATTGACACGTGGTCGTAAAGGCGGGATTATAGGAATTCCTATGGTACATGTTATGTCAATATGCGTTGTTTGTGATTATATGATGAATTACATGAGTTTAAACGGATATGAATATAATCATATGAGTTATGTATGTTAGAAATGATTAATGAAAGTTAAGGGTGAAATATGTGATTGATATGGTCGTTAACATGTACAATGATGTAAGCTAACGAGAATGCGATGTTGGCGATATGAAAGTATAGGAATCATATCAAGGTGGACTCAAGCGTGAATGGCTAACGGGTCAAGAGAAGGCAAGGAAGCGGATAGGAACGCGGAGGCATAAGGTAAGTGATTTCTGTAATCACTTCTTAGTACGATTAAGTAATAAAGTGTTTTAATTAATAAAACATGACGTTTGAGGTCAAATATGTGTTAAAGTCCTTCGTCGTAAATGAGGGGATTAAAGTTGACCAAAATGCCCTTGATGGGTATTTTGCGGCAAACGATGTTAAAAGTAACTTAGAAACAAGTTATTAGATTAGTGTAATGTATTGGACAAGTATGGAAGTGGGGATTATGGTTTGGTTAGTCGTAGTCCGATTAATGCGCGAATACCCTTAACGGGTCAAAAATAAGCATATGAACGATAAGGTGTTAAGAGGATGCAAGACATCCAAGAATTTAGTAATTTATGATAGACGACACTGATATTATTATGTTTATAAAGGGGTTATGGTAAAATGAACAAGTTATGTTGATGTATGCATGAACGGGTCAAAATGGCAAAAAGGGTAATAAGCCGAAGAGTTAAAAGTATGTAATTTTATTAAGTCGGATGTTGGATTTTAGTTCCACTAGATGGGGAATTAAATTACGGACGTGTAGGAAAAAGAATCGGGTAAAACGGATCAAAAACGAGAGAGTTATGCTCGTTTCCGTGAAACGGGATCGTGCTGAAAATATGCAGCAACCAGCTGCAATGTTTCTGTCGATTCAGGGGGGTCGCGTAGCGCGACGGCCCGTCGCGTCGCGCGACGGGGCATGTTTCTCCGAAAAATGTTTTCGTGCCTCGTTTTACCTTGGGAACTCGCTTAAACGCGTTTTAAGTTGCGTATGATGAGTTTAACTCATGTTTTGTGACCAATAGGGTAAACGCACGTGTGGATTGGTATGTATGGATGTTGTATATCTCTATACACGTATGTGTAAGTGCATGTAAGCGCGTATGCGCGAATGTATGTAAGATTATAGTGTGTAAGCGAGTACATAAGGATATATATGAAGACGTATATGAGTAGGCAAGTATGAGTCGGGTATATTGCAATGGTTGATTGAAAATATAAATGTAGGCATGTATGTAGGTGGGTACGTATGTATTTTGTATAAGTATAAGTGTATGTATGTAAGGGTGTATGTAGATAGTATGTATATGTAGTCAAGTGAGTATGTACGAAGGTATGCACGTATGTAAGTTGTGAGAAGGTATGGAATGAGTATGCATTATGTATGTAAGTAGGTATGTATGTTTGCATGTAAGTATGTATGTATGTTTGTATGTATGTATGTATGTAGGTATGTATGTATGTATGTAGGCATGTAAGTATGTATGGATGTATGAATGGATGTAATTAGGTATGCACGTACGTATGTATGTAGGTACATAGTTATGTATGTTGCTATGTGTGATCGTAAGTGTATGTATAGGTTGTATGAAAGTATGTACGCATGCATTCAATGAAATTGAGTACTAACGATAATAACATCGTGCCTGGTGATGAAGTGTAAAGCAGGAATACCAAGGAAGTCTCACTACGGATCGTATGATCAGATGGAAAGCTGGGATGTAAAGAGTTAATGAAATGAAAAGTAAACGCGTATAAATCTTGTATGCTTATGATACATACTAACGTTACGAATTTTATGTGGTGAGCGCAGGTAGTACAAGCCATGAGGATTACTAAGGAGTAGAGATCGAAGATCGAGTCACAAGACGGATTGTACGGGAATGTTTAAATATGTAATTTAGTGTCGATAAGTTATGATCTTATATCATAAAATGAATTTTTAGAATGTCAAGATGTATGTCATGAAAGAAATTTTCAGTCTCGAAATTCTGCTGCGTCGTTTTTAAGGTTAAACGTGTTAGGGTCTTACAAGATGTAAACAAACAGCCCCTGAATTTAGATAACTTTTATCACTTGAGTTTAAAAATAAACTTTTTCGTATTTTGATACTTTATGTTTCATTTTTGTTGTCATTTTCATCCAATTGGCAAAGTGGGTTAGAAATTTCTGTCAATTTTGTCGTTTTCCTCATTTAAATGGACGGGGTAATCGTCATTTTATGTCTAAACTCCATCATTTGAGTGAGGAAAACGACAAAAGAGCTGAAATTTCTAACCCACTTTGTCAATTGGATGGAAATGACAAAAAAAATGAAACCTTAGAGACCCAGATAAAAAAAAGTTCATTTCTGAACTAAAGTGTCAAAAGTAACATAAACTCGGAGACCATTTTGACATTTTTCTCAAAATTATTTAAGTTTAATTATTATTGATTAACTCCAGTATTGTCATTGACTCATTTGTCAAACATTATGTAACCCATTATCGAAGTGGGCTGTGTCCATAACATGTAACCAAAATAGAGTAAGAATAGTATTTTTGTTAAAAAAATAATCAGACATTTACGTGGCTATTCGATTTAATGGACCACAATCATGAAGTTTGTGAGCCGTGTGTTTTGAAAATTAACTAACTATATATATTTGACTATATTCATATTTAAAATATTTATTTAACATTTAAAATACTTACACGCCTTTTATAAAATTACATCCAACTAGAACATAACATCATGTTTAAAAGGAAAATCTTGCGATTTGGATCAAAACTATAAGAATCTGTACTTTTCTATGGAACTTTTACTAGGGTCCCGGAAAATATGATTTTCATGGACACATGACATCATTTGGTTGGTTCTGTTTGGTTGCGTAAATTTCACCGGAGCTGAAAAAGGATGTCTTTGAATCTTTGATGTTGTTCTTGATGCAAAATAAAAGTTTTGAAGTGTGTAAATGTATAATAGCCATAATTTAGCTTGCTTCTTCCAAAGATTTGATGTTCATGGTACCAAAGATTTGAATTATGTTAGAAGGGATAAAAGTGGAAGTGGGTTGGGTGTTCTTGTACCCTATGTAAATTCAGATGTACTTTTGGTCAAATGGGTATTTTTTATGTCAAATGGGTGTTTGGGTCATTTTAAAGGTCAAAATGGTTATTTAATTGATTTCATCGAATTGTACAAATTAATGAGCAAATAGTAACATATAAATATATGTGTTACATTTTTCATTATATTTATTATTATCTAAAAGGTTTTAGAGTAGTTCTTAAAATTCAAGCAAAAAAAGGTTTTAGAGTAGTTCTTAAAATTCAAGCAAAAAGTTCAAGAAATGGATGAATTGATGGAGTGGTAGGAGTAGGAAGTTGGTGCCCAAAGTTGAGCAGGTTATGGTAGTGACCAAAGCCAGAAAAAAAAAAAACCCAAGACAACTAACAACTCATGTTTAATAAATCCTATACCAACTCAACTATGTTTATGTGCTATAAAATTTCACACTTCCCCTCACACCATCTTACAACATTTCCTGAGGTTGCATAGTCCTTTTAACAGTAAAAAAGAGCGGAAAACCGAAAATGATGAAGGCCACACGATTGGAAGAGGGCAATACATCCAAGGGCCCGGTGCCAGTGCGTTCAAACAAAGGGATTTCCGTGATAGATCTAGTATTGCGCCTTGTTGGCATTGCGGGTACTATGGGTGCCGCCATTGCCATGGGAACTAACGAACAAACGCTACCTTTCTTCACTCGGTTTGTGCAATTCAGCGCAGAATATGACGATTTTAGATCTTTCAGGTAAGTTTTACCACATAGCCTAGTACATATATCGTGTCTAGTAATTTTTTTACCTTTTTTTATTTATAATTTCATCAGTTATTACATAAATCCTGGCAACAAATGTTTAAAATAGGGATTTTAAAACTATTTTGTCTTCGATTCAGATTGTTTGTGATCGTGAACGCAATCGTTTGTGCGTATTTTGTTCTCACAATCCCGCTATCCATTGTTCATATTATGAGGAGTGTGGCGAGAGGAACCAGAATACTCTTAATTATCATCGACACGGTAATAAGACATTGATATACAATACAAAACCATTGTATCCCTACCAGGTCTGGATTCCGTACCAGACCTTGTAGGGATACAAAAAAAAAACATGATTTTATTTGAGTTTCTTAATTTAAATAAAAATTAAAATGAAATGTCATCCGTTTTAAACATTTATAATTTTTTTCTTAAAGGTCATGCTAGCTCTTTTAACTGCGGGGGCATCTGCGGCTGCATCAATAGTATATCTAGCTCACAATGGAAACAGTTCGACAAACTGGTTACCGGTGTGCCAACAATATGGGGACTTTTGTCAAGGTGCATCCGGTTCACTCATTGGATCATTTGGAGCAATCGTCGTGTTTATACTCTTAATCTTGCTTGGTGCCATGGCGTTATCTCGACAATCAAAACGCAGGCTTTAATTTATACTCAAATCGTTCGGAACTTTGTGTGATTTCACCTTGTGTTTCTTGATTCTTGATTGATATTGTGTGAAATATTGGCATGAAATGTAATGAAAAGGTTTAAAGACATATACTTATTTGACAATTTTTATACAATTTGTTACGCAAGTACAGCCACAAGATCATCAATTGATTTCAATGTCTTCTCATAGTTTAGATAAGATTCGTACACCTTTGGTGTTCGAACATAATAATCAAACTGCAAATAGAAAATGACATGCATTATAAACAAAACTTTATTTCCAACAATAAATGTTTCTTTTAGTAAAATATTTGATAAAAATTGACGCGTGAGACTGTAACAGATGCATTTAAACTTCTAGATATGTTATACTTATAGATAAGTTTTATGAAAAGTTTATATGTTTCGGGTGGCGGGTTTTCCCCGAAACCGGAGATGGTGGGCTTGGGCTTCCCAGCACTGTGTGCAGTCACAGGCGTATGGAGTCGCCTTTTGTCATTGGGTTAGCCCAGGTCCTAAATTATTAAAAAAAAAAAAAAAAAACCTTTAAAGATGATTTTTTATTTTAAATTTTGGATCCGTTTCTTCAATCTCTTTTCAATATTCCCAGTCCCACCACATAGAGGACGGTTATTCACTTATTCGAGCTATTGATACCTTATAAAAACTGTTATAATTATTTAAAAATGCTTTAATTAATCAAAATAATACAACAGAATAAAAAAAAAAGTAATGGAGCAAGTAAAGATACCTCATACATGTTATCAACCAACTCATTAGCAACTTTAACATTCTTGGTGTGAAGGTTTGGGCTTTATTGGCCTTTAAATAAAATGCATAAAATCCGAGACATAAAACTTAACGCTAAGAGAGATTACATAAAACTGATAAGTATGGTCACAACCTTTATCACGAAGAGTAGAGAACTTAACCAAGAAGTAGACGAAATTAGACTACTAGGAATATATTAAGCTTAAAGATTAAGGATTACACAACAAACCGCAAACGAGCTATTAGAGGTCGTAAGGTTGGGTATCAGGCGAGCAAGTATTATAAAAAAAAGAGAAAAGTGCCTGGATAGTCCCTGTGGTTTGCTACAATTTCACCTTTAGTCCCTACATTTTCAAAATTACAGCTATAGTCCCCAACTTTGGCAAATTTGTTCTCGGATAGTCCCTGAAGCGGATAGGGGTTAGTTATCACAGTTAAGTGGATGTGAAATGACAAAATTACCCTTAGTGTTATAAAAAAATATTAAAATATTAAAAGATAAAGTTAACTCAAGTAGGCCCCACCCTACTTCTTCTCTCTCTTTCCTCTCTTTCCTGTTCTTTTCAGGTTGAAGATTTGAAGAAAGAAAATACTGAATTAAAGAAAATTGTCGAATCACAACAAAAGCAAATTGAAGAAATAACTGAGAAAAGGAGAATGCGCAGTGGTTTGTTGAAGAAATTTGTTGGTTACTTCAAAATTTTAAAAGACAAATTGAATATTAATTTTGAAGATGAGGTTAAAGTGTTAGAAGAAGCTTATGCTACTGTATAAAGTCAATTGATGAAGTAGGTACTTCTACAACTGTTGCCACAAAGTTAAAACCTGTTATTGTTGAAGTTCAACCTGATGTTGTGATGAAAGAAGCCGAAGATCCTCAAAAGTCAAATCCTGACAAATTGATAGGTAGGTAAAAACCTGTTGTGTATCGTGTTTATACGTATGTTTTATAGGAGCTTAAGTTCCAGATGCTCTACTTTGATTCAGTTTTGCGGAGGAAGAACACAGCGGAAATGGTGGTGATTAGGACAGCAAAAGTTACAATTTTGTAAATACCCATGTGCAGAAATCTAGTAATTTTGATGGGGAGAATCGGTTTGATATAAGGGTTGTTGGGAGTGAACATGATTTGGGTTTATTAATTCTGGTGGTGTTGTTGAATGGTGGTGGAGATGGTGAACAGTGGTGGTGGCTAATGGGGGCAGTGGAGGCAGGTGGGGCGATGGTGGCGTTTGTTGGCTGTGAAGGAGGTGAACGGATAGGTTTAAAATAAGGGATAATCACCAAAATAGCCAATACTTGGTCAAAATTTAAAAAACAGCTTATTGACACCCCATAAAATGTCGTTTCACGAATTCCAACCCGGTTCAAGACATAACCGGTCACCTTTTGCCACGTGTCATCTCCCATCACCTTCACCTGTCACCTTTCTCTCTCCTCTGTCATCACCCCCTTTTCACAACTCCCACCCCACTCCCTGTCTTCATCTTCTTCACCGAGCACCACCACCACCCTCACCTCCCACCACCACCCTGCAAACTCTTCCGTTCTATAAACTCTTTTCATTCGCGGATAAATACGATTACATTCTCATGATCTCCGGCAACATCGGTGCCATCATTCACGGATCCTCCATGCCGTTCTTCTTCCTCTTGTTCGGTCAAATGGTTAACGGTTTCGGTAAAAACCAGTCAGATTTATCCACCATGACTCATGAAGTCTCCAAGGTATATATTACATAATATTATTTTTGTTATAAGTTTAGATCTGATTATATTTGATTTTATTATGCAGTATGCTTTGTATTTTGTTTACCTTGGGCTTGTTGTCTGCGTGTCTTCCTGTTAGGGGAGGATTTTCCAATTGATCAATGATCCTCAATTACTGTTGGGCTTAGGAATCCTCAATTCTGTTTGAATTAGTGATCCTCAGAGAGTATTGTAGGATCAGGATCCTGGATCATCATAGTGATCCTTACCCTAACGATTGTATGCTTTGAATATGATGTTGTTTTGCAGGAGTACGAGCTTGGACTTGGTCTTGGCGATATTCCTGGAGCATATTCCTTATTTATTCCGCACGTGCTTGACTGATATGAACGTTATGGAGGTCGTGGAAGACTTGCATGAAATGCGGATAGTTTGTTAGCTTAGATATTTTCCATTTTTAAAAGGGGATAGCGAGCTAGATTAGAACACTTGGCTATTTTTGGCTAAACACACACACTCGTAACTGCTCTCATCAGTTCTTGATAGTTTGCTCGGCGATTACACACTTTTTTGCACATTACACTCTAGTGATCCTTGTAACTAGCTCGCTATCATCCAAAGTTGTAATACATTTTCTGTTTAATCTGAATTGGTGATCGGTAGTTTCCATCACCCGAGGTTTTTTATGCCGGAGATCAACTCTTAATCAAGGGTTTTTTCCTCGTATAAATCATTGTGTCACTTGTTCATTTCATTTCTGAGTGATCCTTCATATTGTTCATTGATTCAAGCATCACACCTCATAACAGAAAGTTTGGTTGCATTATCTTAGCTTGATTTTTTACCAAAACAGTTTGGCGCCCACCGTGGGGCAATTGGTGCTTCATTCCTAAGAAGATTCATATTTTTGTGGTCATTTCGGTTCACTACAACCAAGCAGATGGCTTCCTCAGCGAAGAACACTTCAAGTTCAATGCCGGCAATCAGTTCTTCACAAGGCGTTCCACCTTTGCCTCCACCACCTTCTGGATCCCAGAAGAATGCTGAAAATGTTGCGAAGAGACAAACCCCCATTTTTCCAAAACCACCAACTTCTTATGTTTCCTCTAATCCTACTACTAATGATCTTTTTACTCTGATTTTGCAGATGAGGGATCGCATGCAAGAGCAGGACAAAACCAATGAAAGGATCCTCCAGGAGATTGGTGATATCAAGAAACAGAAGAAATCAGTGGAGGATCACTCTCCTCTGATGCCAAGGTCCTTGAATTTTGACACTTCGGTTGTAACTACCTTACAATCGGCAGTTCCGGGCATCCAGTATCAAAGTGGTCCATCAGAAAGGCGTTATGGAACAACAATTATGAGTCAGGCATTTGGCTCCCACTTCCAGCCTCAAGGATCCTGTTCTCAGCCATCGGGATCCTCTTTTCAGCATCAAGGATCCTTCAGCTCAGGAGGATATTTGGGAATGCATGCGGTTCAAGGATCCTCCCAGGTCCAAGGATTCTCTATGGTTCCAGGATCCTTTCAAGTTCAAGGATCCTCTCAGCCCCAAGGATCCTTTCAGATTCAAGGATCCTCTCAGGTTCAAGGATCCAACATCTTTCAGGATCAAGGATTCTTAAGAAGTATGCAGCCTCCAAGTTCGGATGTTCATCAAGGAGACTTCATACCAATGCAGACCATCGCCTCCTCTGGTCCTTCAATCATACCGGAATCTCGTCAATATGGATTCACATCTGGAATTCCAAACATGAATCCTCTGGGAGGTAACACTTTCAATAATTCTTATAACACTAACCATGGCTCCATGCAGGATACAGGTATCAATCAAGCTATGGCTAGGGAATTACAGAAGCTTAAGGATATGATATCCAGTGTTCCAGGAGTGGTCAAGCCCATTCCTGAGATTGCAGACGGTAGCCATAGGATATCTCGTTTTGCACCACCCTTATGTGATGCTGAGATACCCAAGAGATTCCAGATACCATCCATGAAGCTGTATGATGGTTCAACGGATCCAGAGGAGCATGTAGCTCAATACAGGGAGAGGATGGAAATCAATACAATTCCTGAGAGGTTAAAAGAAGCATGTCTATGCAAGGGTTTTGGATCCACACTCACAGGATCTGCTCTTAAATGGCTGCTAAGTCTTCCCCCTTACTCTATTACTTCATTTGCTAATCTAGTTAATTTGTTTAATAGTCAGTTCTCTTGTAGTAGAAAATTTGAACGTTTAACTAGTGATCTATATAGGGTAACACAAGGTCAAAATGAATCACTTAGAGATTACATCACTAAGTTTAGTAAAGAATCCTTAGACATTCCTAACCTGGATATTGCTACGGCTGTAGAAGCCTTTAAAATGGGATTGCTTAGGGACTCACTGTTCTATGATGATCTTGTTATGACCTCGTGCAGGAATCTTGATGAAGTAAGGACCAGGGCCCTTAGGTTCATCCGTCTAGAGGATGACAAAAGGATCCAGGAGAGATTGACAGGATCCTCAAAACAGGAAAAGCAAGGATCCTACTTCAAGAATAACAAGTTCAAGTTCTACAACAAGTCTGACAACCAGAGTGTGCATGCAGTAGAGCAAGAAGAGGATGATGAGGATTATCCTCCAATTTCTGAATACTGTTTTTCTGTTGATAACAATGAGCTAATTCTTGCAATGCAGAATCTAGGTGAGAAAGCTAGGTGGCCAAGAAAAAGTGATAAACCAGCAGCTACAAAGGATAAGTCCAAGTGGTGTGTATATCATGAGGATTTTGGGCATCTCACTGAAGAGTGTATTTCACTTAGAAAGGAAATTGGTTACTTGTTAAGCAAGGGGCATTTGAAGGAGCTTCTGGGCAGAAAGAAGTCAAGGATCCAGGATCCTGAAAGGATCCCGGAAAAGGCTCCTGCTCCTCCAGCAGATTGACATGACCGTGTCGTCCCGATCAGTCAAAAACCCAATTAACCTAGGTAGCTAGGGTAAGTCGAGTATCGTATCCACGAAGAGCATGTGGTCAGTATCAAACTACTTGTTCGATTGTCTAAAATATTTACCTAAAGGTGTACAGAATAATTATGAAGCTTGCTGATTTTCTTTGTTTGTTTGGTTTTGAAAATAAATCGGAGTGAACCGACAAATGACTATTATCTAAAACAATTGTTTACTAACTAAGATTGCAAAACTAAGTTACTTAACTGAAAACAAGAATTAGGAGTACGGATCACACCCGGTTCGATTATTGCAAGACCTAGGGTTCTTACATGTTTTAACTTGATCCAATTGCATATAGTGATTAACGGATTTATTATGAGATTTAGGTACCAATTGTTATCACGTCATAGACAACGAACCACAACACACTTCATTACCTTGGACATATAAATCCTAACCTAAGATAAGGCATAATTGCACATAACCATTTCGCAAGTCAAATTTTATCATCACTCGACAATTTACGAATTCGAAACAAATGCAAGACAATTATCAAAGGTTTCAAATACTAAACAACTTGTCACAAAATCAACTAAGAACATGAAGCAAACCATAAACATATTTTTGATTTGATTTAATTGCATAAGTGATTAACGAATTTAGTGTTGCGAAGCTTAGGTGCCAATAGCTATCAACGTCACAATGAACGGACAAAAATGCACTTCGTTACTAAGAATATGTAAATTCTAATCTAGACAAGACATAAATGCACAAATTCATTTTGCAAAGTTAAATAGGATAATCATTCAACAATTCACAAATTCAATTCCAATGCAAATCAATTCATAGATTTCTAAATCAAATAACAATTTGTCACAAACCAAATATTTAACAATGTTTAAACCATAGAAACTTACAAAAACCTACACCGGGGTGAAACCCGATTGACTTAGCCGCTCATGACTTCACGGTGCACCGCCGCCAAAGGCGGCTGCCTTCACCGTTCGTCACCTCTCTTCTTGTCTTCGAACTCAGCTCCAAAATCAGATGTGTGATATGTGATATAAGGTTTTGTATGAGATAATAGATGGAATGGATGGAATGAGGTTTAAATAGATGGAAATGGATCCATGGAAAAGGTGGGGGAATGTGGGTGTGTAAGGGAATGTTGGATCTTCAAGAACATGTATTAGTGGAGTTGTGTTGTAAAAAACTCCTCTAGGCATGCCAAAAGCCGGGTTTGAGGCCCCCAAGGCGGACCCAACTCACAAAACCATTAAAAAACGAATTCAGCTCGCTGCACACCTGGATAGGCGTCGATGACGCTGCCAGTGGCGTCGTCGACGCCTCCTAGAAAGTCCATTTGTCTCCGACGCCTTATTGCCCTGGACAACGCCAAAATTAACCAGCCGACGCCGTTAGGCGTCGATGACGCCTAATGTGGCGTCTCCGACGCCTCCTAGATTTGCTGGTTTCTTCGAAAACTGTTTTCTTCATAACTTCTTCGTTATAGCTCCGTTTTACTCACCGTTTTCGCCCACGTACTCGTAATTCGGCCCTCTATCATAATATCTTCCAATATCTTCATGTTAACTCCATTAACATTCCCTAAAACACATCCAATCTTCATGGTTAACCCAGTTTTTGTTCATTTCACATCCCCGTTTGATCCCGGTGTTCCGTAAAGCTTCCCGAATAGCACCTTTAACTCCGTTAGACCTACAAAACATAATTCTAATAAAAGTAGGCTATTCGACAATAAAGTTTATGTAAAAACATAAAATTAAACATAATAAGGCACCGGTTTTCGACCACGCATCACAGATGCACAAGTTATAAACTTCATATCTGGTGGATCAGACATTTGTGGAACTTCCTTTTCAGCGGCCAAGAGACACGCCAAGGAAACCAAGATGGATAATGGAGACAGACCTATCCGGACCTCCACTGTCACCAAGGATAAGATCATAACTTTTGATGAGGATGATCGTCTTGATGTTCAGGATCCTCATCATGATGGTCTTGTTATTACTCTATTTATTTCTAACCATTTTGTTCGCAGGATCCTTATAGATGGAGGAAGCTCAGTAAACATCATCCAGCTTGATGTCCTCAAGAAGATGAATATCCCCGAATCAGACATTGTTCCAAGATCCTCAGTACTTGTGGGATTTAGCGGGGAAACCAAAAATACATTGGGGGACATCAAACTCCCTATCTATATTGAAGGACTCCATTCTTATCAAAAGTTTTGTGTTATAGATTGCTTATCTTAATGTTATCCTTGGCTGGCCATGGATACATGACATGAAGGAAGTCCTGTCTACTTATCATCAGTGTGTGAAGCTTCCTAGTCCATGGGGGGTGGTGAAAATTGAAAGTGACCTGCAAGAAGCTAAAAATTGTTACACATCATCAATGAAGCCGGCATCAAGAACAAGGGAGCAATAGCAACTAAAGTATCCTCCAAGGGATGTATTGGAGGCAAGAGAACAGGATTTGAAAGAAATCCTCATGGATCCTCATGATCCTGAATCCAAGATCTTCATAGGATCAGGGATCCTTAGCGGCATTGAACAGGATCTAGTATCCTTCCTTATGAGGAGGAAAACCACCTTTGCCTGGAAGCATGAGGATATGACAGATATATCTAAGGATATAATTACTCACAAACTTGGCATTGACAGGTCATTAAAGCCTATACATCAGAAGAGGAGGAAGTTTGCACCTGAAAGGAATGCTATTATCCAGGAAGAGGTAGATAAACTACTTCGGGCAAGTATGATAAGAGAGGTTAAGTATCCAATGTGGCTAGCCAATGTGGTTGTTGTTCAAAAGAAAAATGGAAAGTGGAGGGTATGTGTCGATTTTACTGATTTAAACAAGGCATGTCCCAAGGATCCTTTCCCATTACCCCACATTGACTCCATGGTGGATGCTACCGCGGGTCATGAGTTGTTGACTTTTATGGATGCTTCATCTGGATTCCAATAAATTCAGATGGAACCATCTAATCAAGAGGATACAGCCTTTATGACCCCAACTGGTATATATTGTTATATTGCTATGCCATTTGGACTAAGGAATGCAGGTGCTACTTATCAAAGGCTAGTCAATATGATGTTCAAGGAACAAATTGGACACACTATGGAAGTCTATATAGATGACATGGTGGTTAAGTCCAAGAAAGCTGAGGATCACCTTAAAGACTTGGAGGAAGCATTCAATATCTGTTTTGGTCAAAAATCACACAAGGATAATGCAACCAAACTTTCTATTGTGAGGTGTGATGCTTGAATAATTGAACAAATGTGTGAACAAGTAGCAAATGAAATCAACTATGAACACCGAGATTTATACGAGGAAAAAGCCCTTGATCTTTAGAAGATCTCCGGCATAAAAAACCTCGGGTGATGGAAACTACCGATCACCAAGTGCATTAAACGAGTAAAGGTTTACAACTTCGGAAGTTGATCAAGTGTTGTACAATATTTTCTAAAGTGTGAGTGTGTTTGAGAGCTGATATTCGAGAGAGAGTGTGTGTTTTCTGCTTATTACCTTATGTGTTCTATAAACTTGATCAACCCCTTAAATTAGAAATAACAAACAAGTCCTAAAATTAAGGAAGACCACGTTTTCTCCCCATGACCATCATAAAAATAGCACATGTGGGGCATCTTGAAGGAATATTCCAGAGATTATAGCTGAGAATTAGTCCACAACGTCCATTACCTGCATATAAATATTAAAAACGTGACAATTGTTAGAAATTATAAGTTCTGTTAAGGATCCTGGATCCTCAGACTCGTGATCCTCAGACTCTGGATCCTCAGACCATCTGCATCATCCATTAAGGATCCGTGATCCATGCCCAGTCTCAGGATAGATGATCCTTAGCATAAAATTCATGCCCTAACAATTGCCCCCAATATGGCAGTTGTGATAAGGATTCACAGCTGTCATATTTCCGTTAGAAGCGGATTAGCCGTTGCTGCTGGTAACTAGTCGTTACACTGCCTGTCGTCACTGATAAGACCTGCTATAATCATCATTGCAAAATATAGAGTTAGAGATAACTCCTCAAGTGCCTTTACAGACAAGAAGATCCTTCTGTTTGTGGATAATGAATCCTTCTACACCGTTCGCTATTAACCTTCCTGCAATTTAATTTCTGCATAGACACTTTAACCATTAGATAGCCATGTCCGGCCTGGATGGATGGTCCACGGTTTTGCTGGTGAAATCCAGGCCAGGTGATTTTGATACATAATGAATGGGTAATAGCATTAAACTTTTTTAGCTACAACTGTTGTTGTTTCTTCCCTTTTTATTTTCCATGTATGCTTTCTATTTCCAAAGATATCATCGCCAAACGACTGGAAAGTTATTGGAAATCTGATGATAATGTTAAACTTTTAACAAAAAACTTGAAGTGTTGGGACAAATGTGGATCAATGATCCTTAACCAAAAAGGATAAGAGACAACTTGCAGCTTAGAAAAAGTTAGAATATAACATACCAGAGAATCCAAGTTAGGATTCTATATCCTTGTAAATTATTGCTGAATAAACAAACTGTGAAAGGTAAAGTTTCCAGGATCCTTATTTTCAGAACTTGTATAACTTTAGAGCTCCAAGATCCTGTAAGAAAAACAAACTTGGGACCAAGCCAAATAATTGGGAATGAACCCATAATAACTGGGGACAAGCCCAAATAAACTGGGGACAAGCCCAACAAACTGGGGACAAGCCCAAATAAACTGGGGACAAGCCCAACAAACTGGGGACAAGCCCAACAAACTGGGGACAAGCCCAACAAACTGGGGACAAGCCCAAATAAACGGGTGTAAACTGGGGTCAAGCCCAAATAAACTTGTGTAAACTGGAGTATGGCCCTCACTGGCGACTATCCAAACTTGAGCGACGTGAAAACGCCGAAACCTTAGCTAACGTGAAAACGTTAGAAACCTTAGGAACGGATGTATGGTACGTCTACCATTATACGTAGGATCCTGAATATAGCCAGTACAATGAAATTGTCAGCCCCTAAAGCGAGTACTGGTCCCATTGCCTTGAACTATACCAGGATCATCGTGCGCTACTGGCGAAACTGGGGACAGGCCCAAACTGGGGACTAGCCCAAATAACTGGGGACAAGCCCAAATAACTGGGGACAAGCCCAAAACTAGGGACAAGCCCATAAACTTTGGAGAGTTGGCCAACCACTTTGATCTTCTGTAAAATGATAACAACTCTGCAAAAGCTTAAACTTTGTGAAAATAGATGTTAAATGTTTAACATCTTTGCCTTATGATAAGTAATAAGTATAAGATGAATGAAAATGAAAGTAATGTGTTACCAAATGTAGAATCATATATCCTTTGAGGATCCCGGATCCTTAATCAGAATACTGGTATCGCTGAGGATCCCTGATCCTTCTTACTTAAAGTATTTCTTTAGATGAACAGCATTCCAAGCTCTTGGTAAGAGGTCACCATCTATTGTTAACAAATGATATGCCCCCTTTCCTGCTTCAGCTTCAATTAAGTAGGGACCTTGAAATCTTCTGAAACTGACATTCTTGTTGTATGCTCCAGCCATTCTTTGTTGATAACTGGCCATCAAATCTGGTAATAATAGGATGAAGGAGCTCCGCTGGTTGATGAAGGATAATGCTATGTCTTTGACAAGCATTACATTTCTTTGTGTATTCCACAGCATACTTCTTCCTCATAAGCCAATAGCATCCTGTTCTGAGGATCCTTAAGAATAGTGCTCTGCCCCTAGTGTGGTTTTCACAATCTCCTTCATGAAAGTCCTTTAGAACTTCTTGAATTTCTGGATCCTCGATGCACCTTAGATATTGACCTGCAAGAGATCGTTTATACAACATATTATTCAATATTGTAAATTGAGATACCTTGATTTTGAAAGCCCTAGGGTTTTCTCCTGTAGGAATCTCTCCATGTTGTATGTATTTCATGATTGGGAGGATCCATGATCCTGAATGAGATTGAGTAACATCACTAGGGATGATTGCAGAATCCTCTCCTATCTCCATAGCTACATGATCCTCGATAGCAGGGGTCAGGATATGGATAATAGGGATCTTGATATCCTCCGGGGTCTTCAAGGATGATCCTAGATTGGCTAATGCATCAGCCTCTGCATTCTCTTCCCTTGGTACCTGTGTCAAACTAAAGGAAACAAAAGAGAGTGCCAATTCATTGACTATCTCTAAATATTTGATTAGATTTTCACCTTTAACAGCATAGGATCCATTAAAGTGATTAGTGATTAATAATGAATCTACATGTACCTCAAGATACTTGATCCTCATATGCTTAGCAATTTGCAAACCAGCTATCAAGGCTTCATACTTAGCCTCATTGTTGGTAGTTTGAAATTCACAAGCTATGAAGTGGGGTATTATGTCCCCCTGTGACAATTTTAGTAGTGTGCCTTGTCAAGTTCCTTTAACATTTGAAGCTCCATCCGTGAAGAGTGTCCAAGGATCCTTGGTCTTCTCAAGTTGTTGAACTTCTAATTCAGCTTTCCTTTGTAGATCACTACTGAAATCAACCACAAAGTCAGCTAAGGCTTGGGACTTGATGGCAGTCCTGGGTTCATACTCAATGCTTGACTATCCACTTTGCCATTCTACCTGCCATTTCAGTTTTCCTGGGAACATTCTTAATAGGAAAGTTAGCTTTCACAATAATAGTGTGAGTTTCTAAATAATGTCTATGTTTAGCAGAAGCCATAATTAAATCAAGAATTAATTTCTCTAAATGAGAATACCTGGCCTCAGCATCAAGTAGAATTTTACTTACATAGTATACCGGATGTTGAGAGCCTTCATGATCCTTAACTAGGATCACACTTACTACTTTAGCTGAAATAGCTAAGTATAAGGATAACGATTCTCCATTTTCTGGTTTCATCAGGGTTGGTGCTGAGGATAGATAATCCTTAAGAACCTTGAGTGCAGCTTCATGCTTATCAGTCCACTCAAACTTTCCTTGAGCAATTTGTCTACCTCTTCTTGGATAATGGCATTCCTTTCAAGTGCAAACTTTCTCCTTTTTTGGTGTATTGGCTTGAAAGACCTGTCAATACCAAGTTTGTGAGTAATAACATTCTTAGATATACCTGTCATATCTTCATGTTTCCAAGCAAAGGTAGATTTTCTTCTTTCCAAGAAGGATACTAAATCCTGCTCAATACTGTCTAGGATCCTGGATCCTATAAAAATTTTGGATTCAGGATCCTCTGGGTTCAACAGAATATCCTTGACGTCTTGCTCTCTTGCCTCCATGACGTCTTGCTACTTGGAAGCTGGCTTCATTGAAGAAGTGTAACAGTTCTTTGCCTCCTGCTGATTACTTTCTATCTTCACCATATCTCATTGAGTTGGGAGCTTGACACATTGATGATATGTTGAGGGGGACTGCCTTCATATCGTGTATCCATGGCCTGCCAAAGATAACATTACAGCAAGATAAGCAATCAATAACATAGAATTTTTTTTAACATAATTCACTCCCTCTATATAGATAGGAAGTTTGATGTCCCCCAATGTAATCTTTGTCTCTCCACTGAATCCCACAAGGACAGATGATCTTTGGACAATATCGAATTCAAGGATGTCCATTCTATTGAGAACATCCAACTGGATTATGTTCACTGAGCTTTTCCCATCAATGAGAATCCTGCGAACAAAATGGTTAGATATAAATAATGTAATAACCAAACCGTCATGATGAGGATCATGTATGTCGACACGGTCATCCCCATCAAAGTATATAACTTTTTCCTGGGTAAGAATGGAAGTTCGAACAGGTCTGTCCCTATTCTCCATCTTTGTTTCCTTTGCATGTCTCTTAGCTGCTGAGAACCTCCGGAGATGAAATGGATGATTTGAGAATCAGCTAGTGGAGGATAAGCTTTTTCAGGAACTTTCTCAGGATCCTTGATCCTTGACTTTTTCCTTCCAAGCAATTCCTTCAAGTATCCTTTGCTCAAAAGATAACCTATCTCCTTCCTTAATGCTATGCACTCATCTGTGAGATGACCAGAATCCCCATGGTAAGCACACCATTTCGATTCGTCTTTGGTGGCAGACGGTTTGTCATTCTTCCTTGGCCACCTAACCTTGTCACCTAAACTCTGCATAGAAAGGGTTAGTTCATTATTATCAGCAGAAAAACAATATTCAGAAATAGGAGGATAATCCTCATCATCTTCCTCTTGTTCCACAGCATGCACATTCTGGTTGTCATGCTTAGAGTATTGCTTGGATCAGTTATCCTTGAGATAGGATCCTTATTTGTCTTGCTTTGAGGATCCTGACAATCTCTTGTGGATCCTTTTGTCATCCTCTAAACGGATGAACCTAAGGGCCCTGTTCCTTTCCTCATCTAAGTCTGCAAGGGGTCATGACAAGATCATCATAGAACATTGAATCCCTAAGTAAACCCATTTTAAAGGCTTCTACAGCCATAGCGATATCCAGGTTAGGGATATCTAAGGATTCTTTACTAAACTTAGTGATGTAATCTCTAAGTGATTCATTTTGACCTTGTGTTACCCTATATAGATCACTAGTTAATCATTCAAATTTCTACTACATGAAAATTGACTATTAAACAGATTAACTAGATTAGCAAATGGAGTAATAGAGTAAGGGGGAAGACTTAGCAGCCATTTAAGAGCAGATCCTGTGAGTGTGGATCCAAAACCCTTGCATAGACATGCTTCTTTTAACCTCTCAGGAATGGGATTGATCTCCACTCTTTCCCTTGTGACTTCCATCTGGAATTTCAGGAATGGGCTTAACCACTCCTGGAACGCTGGATATCATATCTTTGAGTTTTTGCAGTTCCTTAGCCATAGCTTGGTTGATACCTGTATCCTGCACAAAGACATGGTTAACATTGCAAAAATTATTCAAAGTGTTACCTCCTGAAGGATTCAAGTTTGGAATTCCAGATGTGAATCCATGTTGACGGGATTCTGGCATAACCGAGGGACCAGGGGAAGCAATGGTCTGCATTGGTATGGAGTCTCCTAGATGAACATCTGAACTTCCGGGTTGCACATTCCTTAAGTATCCTTGATCCTGGAAGATGTTGGATCCTTGATGTGTTGTGAATGAAGGTCTTGGAGGATAATCCATGGATCCGAAAACCTGAGATGAGGATCCTTGAACCTGAGAGGAGGATCCTTGAACCTGAGAGGAGGATCCTTGAACCTGAGAGGAGGATCCTTGAACCTGAGAGGATCCTTGAACCTGAGAGGAGGATCCTTGAACCTGAGAGGATCCTTGAACCTGAGAGGAGGATCCTTGAACCTGAGAGGATCCCTGAACCTGAGAGAATCCTTAAACCTGAGAGGAGGATCCTTGAACCTGAGAGGAGGATCCTTGAACCTGAGAGGATCCTTGAACCTGAGAGGAGGATCCTTGAACCTGAGAGGATCCTTGAATCTGCTGAATCCCCATGCATCCTCCTAAACTGGTAAAGAATCCCTATTGCTGAAATGAGGATCCTGAAGGCTGGAAAGAGGATCCTTGAGCCAGAGACATTGTCGATGATCCAGAACGCGTTCCTGTTGATCCACCCTGGTACTGGACATCTGGAGCTGCAAAGTGCTGGGAAGTTATGACCAGAGTGTCGAATTTCAGCGACCTCGGCAGCAAAGGGGGATGATCCTCTGCTGATTTTATCAATTTCGCGAAGGATCCTGCCATTAGTTTCGTCCTATTGTTGCATGTATCCTCTCATCTGCAAAATCAAAGCATAAAGATCACTATTAGTAAGTGTAGAGGAAGAAACAACAGTTGGTTTTGTGAAAACGGGGGTTGTCTTCTTCGGAGCATTCTCATCATTCTTCCGGAATGCAGGGATAAGATGATGCAACGGTGGAATGCCCTGTGATGAGGTAACCGCCGACATGGAACTTGAAGAAGTTTTTCCCTGAGAAGCCATGTGGTTGAAGGTGATGAACCGAAATGACCGAGATGAACAAAATTTCTCAGAATTGAAGCACCAATTGCCCCACGGTGGGCGCCAAACTGTTTTGGTCAAAAATCACACAAGGATAATGCAACCAAACTTTCTATTGTGAGGTGTGATGCTTGAATAATTGAACAAATGTGTGAACAAGTAGCAAATGAAATCAACGATGAACATCGAGATTTATACGAGGAAAAAGCCCTTGATCTTTAGAAGATCTCCGGCATAAAAAACCTCGGGTGATGGAAACTACCGATCACCAAGTGCATTAAACGAGTAAAGGTTTATAACTTCGGAAGTTGATCAAGTGTTGTACAATATTTTCTAAAGTGTGAGTGTGTTTGAGAGCTGATATTCGAGAGAGAGTGTGTGTTTTCTGCTTATTGCCTTATGTGTTCTATAAACTTGATCAACCCCTTAAATTAGAAATAACAAACAAGTCCTAAAATTAAGGAAGACCACGTTTTCTCCCCATGACCATCATAAAAATAGCACATGTGGGGCATCTTGAAGGAATATTCCAGAGATTCTAGCTGAGAATTAGTCCACAACGTCCATTACCTGCATATAAATATTAAAAACGTGACAATTGTTAGAAATTATAAGTTCTGTTAAGGATCCTGGATCCTCAGACTCGTGATCCTCAGACTCGTGATCCTCAGACTCTGGATCCTCAGACCATCTGCATCATCCATTAAGGATCCGTGATCCATGCCCCGTCTCAGGATAGATGATCCTTAGCATAAAATTCATGCCCTAACAATATCCTTGATAAATTTAATATGAAACTAAATCCTTCAAAGTGTCATTTTGGTGTTAAGGCAGGTAAATTCTTAGGCTATATGGTGACAAAGAGGGGCATTGAAGCAAGTCCAGAGCAAATTAAGGCTATTGTAAATATCAAATCTCCTGCCAATGCTAAGGATGTGCAAAGGTTGACAGGCAGGATCACAGCCTTGAACAGGTTCATATCCAAATCCTCAGAAAAGTGCAAGGAATTCTATGACATTCTGAGGAAGAACAAGAAATTTGAATGGACTGAGAAGCATGAAAGTGCCCTCAAAGCTCTTAAGGATTACCTATCCTCAGCTCCTGCCTTGATGAAACCATAAAAGGGAGATATATTATCCTTATACCTAGCAGTATCCTCAAAAGCAGTAAGTGCGGTCCTTGTTAAGGATCACGAAGGTACACAACATCCTGTCTATTATGTAAGTAAGAGTTTGCTTGATGCTGAATCCAGGTATTCACATTTAGAAAAACTTATCCTTGCATTAATTATGGCATCTACTAAATTAAGGCATTATTTTGAAACTCATGCCATTATTGTTAAAACTAATTTCCCAATTAAGAATGTTCTCAGGAAACCTGAAATGTCAGGAAGGATGGCTAAGTGGGCAGTGAAGCTTAGTGCTTATGATATAAGATATGAACCAAGGACTGCCATCAAATCCCAAGCCTTAGCTAACTTTGTGGAAGATTTTAGTAGTGACTTGCAAAAGGAAGCTGAGTTAGAGGTCCAACAGCTAGAAGAAACTAAGGATCCTTGGATACTCTTCACTGATGGTGCTTCTAATGTTAAAGGAACAGGGCTTGGAATACTACTAAAATCACCACAGGGGGACATAATACCCCACTCCATAGCTTGTGAATTTCAAACTACCAACAATGAGGTTGAGTATGAAGCCTTGATAGCTGGTTTGCAAATTGCTAAGCATATGAGGATCAGGTATCTTGAGGTACATGTAGATTCATTATTAATCACTAATCACTTTAATGGATCCTATGCTGTTAAAGGTGAAAAGCTAATCAAATATTTGGAGATAGTCAAAGAATTGGCACTCTCTTTTGTTTCCTTTAGTTTGACACAGGTACCAAGGGTAGAGAATGTAGAGGCTGATGCATTAGCTAATCTAGGATCATCCTTGAAGATCCCAGAAGATATCAAGATCCCTATTATCCACATCCTGACCCCTGCTATCGAGGATCATGTAGCCATGGAGATAGGAGAGGATTCTGCAATCATCCCTAGTGATGATACTCAATCTTATTCAGGATCATGGATCCTCCCAATCATGAGATACATACAACATGGAAAGATTCCTACAGGAGAAAACCCTAGGGCTTTCAAAATCAAGGTATCTCAATTCACAATATTGAATAATATGTTGTATAAACGATCTCTTGCAGGACCATATCTAAGATGCATTGAGGATCCTGAAATCCAAGAAGTCCTAAAGGATTTCCATGAAGGAGATTGTGGAAACCACACTGGGGGCAGGGCATTATTCTCAAGGATCCTGAGGACAGGATACTATTGGCCTACTATGAAGAAGGATGCTATGGAATATGCCAAGAAATGTGATCCTTGTCAGAGACATAGTAATATCCTTCATCAACCAGCAGAACTTTTGCATCCTATATCCTCTTCATGGCCATTTATGAGATGGGGAATGGATATAGTTGGTAAGCTTCCTAAGGCACCTGGTGGAAAAGTATTCATGCTTGCTATGACTGATTACTTCTCCAAGTGGATAGAGGCTGAAGCCTTTCCTCAAGTCAGAGAAAAGGAAGTTATATCCTTTATTAAAAGAAACATTATTACTAGATTTGGTATCCCTTCTGAAATTGTTTGTGATAATGGATCCCAATTTATTGGGAATAGAACTACTAACTTTTGTGACAGTTGGGGGATTAAGATGATAACATCAACACCAGTCCACCCACAAGCTAATGGTCAGGCAGAATCATCCAACAAGATCATCATCAACAATTTGAAGAAGAAGCTTGGATCCAAGAAAGGAAAATGGGCAGAAGAACTACCTTGTGTACTTTGGGCTGATAGGACAACTCCCAAGAATGCCACTGGCCAAACTCCATTTTCTTTGGTATTTGGGGCAGAATCAGTAATCCCTACAGAGATGGTGGTTCCCACTGCAAGAACAAGCATTCGTGATCCTGAAGAAAATGCTGAAAACTTGGTTCAAGATTTGGATACTATAGAAGAACTCAGGGATTTGGCAAGGATAAGGATGGCCAGTTATCAACAAAGGATGGCTGGAGCTTACAACAAAAATGTCAGGATCAGGAAATTCCAAGTTGGAGATATGGTGTTAAGGAAAGCATTTCAGAATACCACCAACCCTGCTGATGGAAAGTTGGCACCAAGGTGGGAAGGCCCTTACTTGATCGAAGCTGAGGCAGGAAAGGGGGCATATCGATTGCTAACAATGGAAGGTGATTTGCTACCAAGAGCTTGGAATGTTGTACACTTGAAAAAATACTTCATGTAATAAGGATCCATGATTCTTACCTGACAAGTATCCTTGAAGGATCCTTACAGGACAGATGATCCTCATTCTGGTAATATTCTAATCTCAAACTATTTCATTCTTTAATTATCTTATATAAGGATAAGGATCCTGTATCCTTTATCCTCTTTTCACTTGATTCTGAGTTTTGAAGGTTCAGGTATCCTTAACAAAGGATTGAGTATCCACAGAAGTATCCAGTTATTTGGGCTTGACCCCAGTTATTTGGGCTAGTCCCCAGTTTTGGGCCTGTCCCCAGTTTCGCCAGTAGCGCACGATGATCCTGGTATAGTTCATGGCAATGGGACCAGTACTCGCTTTAGGGGCTGACAATTTCATTGTACTGGCTATATTCAGGATCCTACGTATAATGGTAGACGTACCATACATCCGTTCCTAAGGTTTCTAACGTTTTCACGTTAGCTAAGGTTTTGGCATTTTCATGTCACTAAGTTTGGATAGTCGCCAGTGAGGGCCATACTCCAGTTTACATACGATCCTTTGGGCTTGTCCCCAGTTATCCTTTGGGCTTGTCCCCAGTTATCCTTTGGGCTTGTCCCCAGTTATTCTTTGGGCTTGTCCCCAGTTATCCTTTGGGCTTGTCCCCAGTTATCCTTTGGGCTTGTCCCCAGTATATTGGGCTTGTCCCCAGTTACTAACTTTTATCTTATATTGGCTTAGTCCCAAGTTGTATCCTATTTCAGGTTTTCGAAGCTAAACGACTAAGGATCCTTGATCCTTACCTTCTACTAAGGTTTGTCTTTTGGTTATCCTGATTATAAGTGTAGGTTAGGATCCTAACTTGGATTCTCAGGTATGATCCTTGATCATTTTGATTTTATTCATTATTTATCTAAGTAACCCTTATCCTTTGACAACTGAACTTATGATCCTTAAACTGCACTACTTTTCAGAACTTGTAGACTATAGGATATTTGATCCTTGATCATATCCTAAACTTTTTGAAAAGTTTTATTAAATTTTTTCTCCAATACTTAATAAATTCAGACAAAATATATATCACAACAATTGAAAAGTAAAGTACTTACAAGGATAACAACACGGAAGGTAGCCAAAAAGTTAAGATTTTATTTATTCACCAAACGTTAAACCCTTCAAGGTTGTCAAAATTACCTACCCCAAGCATCTACCAGCAATACGTGGCCCGTCCGCTGGGGTAGGTAAAGGGTGTCCATTGTTCATAGGTCTTAAAAGTGCAGGAAATTAAAGATGTCAGGATAACAAGTGGCTTCATCCCCCAAACAGAGGATCCATCCACCACCCATTATCCTACCTATTGTCTAAGGATCCATGATCCATAACCCTAGAAACTATTGTTCAAATACAACCCAAGATTGTTTCAAAACACCATAACCAAAATAAAACTACTACCATGTCCTAAAAAATGGGCTCCGGCCACGTCTAGAAATATCCATCATCGCCCATTTCAGCAGCTCAAACCTTGGATGCATCACCACCATCACCACCAGCATCAGCATGATCCTTTCCACTCCCACTCGCCTCGATTGCCAAGACCTCACCAGCCTCTTCTTCGTCATCCAGCTCAGCCAACCTAGCCTTCCAGCCCTCTATGTCCCAGTTGTTCTTGTCAAAGTCAGGATCCATAGCTTCTTGGGCCATCTGTAACTGGGTTTTGTACATAGCAATGGCAGCGGAGACTTTGGCATCATTGGTGATCTCATTCTTCTCCTGATCAGCAGTGATATGAGCCAGGACAAGTTCCCTCTTTACCAGATTGACATCGTTTTCGAGGGAGGCAATCTTCTGATCTTTGGCCAGCATGATCTTTTGGAGGTCCACACACTTTTGCTCAACCTCTTCAACACTGCCTACGTAGTCCTCGATTTCAGCAAATTTCTGCAAAAAGACAATGTAAAGTTTAGGATCACGTGATCCTCAAGTGGGCAGGATAATCAAGCCAAGTCAGTGATCCTTACCTCAGCAAAGTATTCAAGGAATTGATGACGGATCAGAGGCAAGCCTTCTAGATTGTCAGCCTCAGAGGCTTTCCTCTTCTTTCCCTTGGAGGTGGTAGGCTTGGGGATGGCAGTACTTGGGCTAGCAGCAGCCTTCTTCTTCCCGGACCTAACAGTGGTGAGATCGGTGACACTGAAACGAGTGGCAGACTTCGATGATTTTCCAGCACCTACACATCCAAAATAGATAAGTATCCTTATTTCATTTTAATTTAAACATTTAATTATGCACAAAATGGGATACTTACTTGACATAGTAACAGAGCCTGAGGATACTTCTTGAGAATCCTGGGTATTTGCTTGAAATGTTCTTATTGCAGGATCAAGACCCCGGAAAGCAGCAAGCCTTTCCTTCGTTGCAGGTGTTGTAATGATGTGTGAGACGGTAATAGCTGCATAAAAGAAACAAAAGGATGTTAGTGATCCTCAGCGGAGACAGGGTATCCTATGATCCTTTTATAAGGATCCTCTATCCTACCATGAGTAACCCATTTTCTTGGGAGATCCTTTCCATCAGGGATAGAATCCCTTCTGACAAAGAAGAATCGCCTCTTCCAGTTCGTGTCATTCTTAGTGGTTTTGAGGATGGGCTGCTCTTCACCGGGTTTGTGTTTGAATAGATATCGATGAGATCCGTGGGTCACAAGGTCGTACATCTCTGCTAACTCCGACATTCCTAGATCAATACCTTCATGCTCAATGATTTTTTCAAGGGTATACAAGACCCTCCACATCATTGGCATCGCTTGGATGTAGGAGATACCGGTGAGAGAGAAGAAAGATTGGGTGAAATCAGGAAAAGGATACGAGTATCCTATCGTAAATGGGGTGACCGGAAAAGCTACCCAGGTTTCAGAAACATAGTCGCTCAGGAGGTAGGATCAAAAGCTTTAAAAACGGTGTTCGCCGGGAAACAATGGCGGATCCTGTCTATCAGCGGATCGGTAAAGCAGCATCGTTCCTTCGCAGAGCCTTCGATGATCCCTTGGCTCTTCAAAGGACTATCCTTTCTGTGATCCTTAGCCGGTGAAGATCTTAGCATCATCTTGGTCATGATGATGGTGAACAAGAAGAAACAGAGTAAGACGGAGAAGGGAAAGAGGAGAGAGAGATACCTGCTTGATCTTCAAATGTGGATTTAAAGGGAGTTTCGCTTGAATTTAAATGCACATTGATCCTTATCTCTAATTACAATTTATAATCATGCTTTGCAGGGATGTCTCTTCAGATGACGTAAGACCTGCAACGGCTAGTCAGAAAGTAACGGCTATATATCCGTTGGTTTGTTACGGATAAGAACGATAAAATATAATTCGTTCATTTACACTTCACTCCTTATATTTTGGGGGCAATTGTTAGGGGAGGATTTTCCAATTGATCAGTGATCCTCAATTACTGTTGGGCTTAGGGATCCTCAATTTTGTTTGAATTAGTGATCCTCAGAGAGTATTGTAGGATCAGGATCCTGGATCATCATAGTGATCCTTACCCTAACGATTGTATGCTTTGAATATGATGTTTTGCAGGAGTACGAGCTTGGACTTGGTCTTGGCGATATTCCTGGAGCATATTCCTTATTTATTCCGCACGTGCTTGACTGATATGAACGTTGTGGAGGTCGTGGAAGACTTGCATGAAATGCGGATAGTTTGTTAGCTTAGATATTTTCCATTTTTAAAAGGGGATAGCGAGCTAGATTAGAACACTTGGCTATTTTTGGCTAAACACACACACTCGTAACTGCTCTCATCAGTTCTTGATAGTTTGCTCGGCGATTACACACTTTTTTGCACATTACACTCTAGTGATCCTTGTAACTAGCTCGCTATCATCCAAAGTTGTAATACATTTTCTGTTTAATCTGAATTGGTGATCGGTAGTTTCCATCACCCGAGGTTTTTTTATGCCGGAGATCAACTCTTGATCAAGGGCTTTTTCCTCGTATAAATCATTGTGTCACTTGTTCATTTCATTTCTGAGTGATCCTTCATATTGTTCATTGATTCAAGCATCACACCTCACAACAGAAAGTTTGGTTGCATTATCTTAGCTTGATTTTTGACCAAAACACTTCCTATCCGTTTTTGCCACCAAACAACTCAACAAACTCCGCCGCATCTATAATAATCCGCCGTATCTATACGAATCCGGGTGGTGGTTATGGTGGGTGGAGGGTGGTGGTGCTCGGTGAGGGTGGTGGTTGGTTGCAGGGTGGTGGTGCTCGGTG
Organism: Helianthus tuberosus; assembly: GCA_030545235.1. NCBI lineage: Eukaryota > Viridiplantae > Streptophyta > Magnoliopsida > Asterales > Asteraceae > Helianthus > Helianthus tuberosus. The sequence continues at coordinate 72,212,828 of CM060446.1, read as the reverse complement.
AGGGTGGTGGTGGTTTACGGTGGTGCTCAATTCGAGCCGTTTCCGGCAAGTGCTCAAGCCGTCACAGGCACTGTTCGAGATGTCTGAGGTGGCCCAAGCCGTTTCAGAAGTTATGTCGGACACTTGTCGTTTTCAATTGGTTTGCGTTGAAAGAACTCCTTAAGCCGTGTCAGTGAACGGTACCGGCTCGTGGAGAGGTGTCAGTTGGCTAATATTGAAATACCGGCGTGGTCGTGGCTATTTTGGTGATTTCCCCTTAAAATAAACCATGTGGCCCCACCTAAATTAAGATATTAATTATTTTATTTTAATGATTTAATGGGTATTTTTTATGACATGGACATTTTAGTCATTTCAAAGCTACTTAACACCAAAAACTAATCTCCATCCGCTTCAGGGACTATCCGAGAATTAATTTGCCAAAGTTGGGGACTATAGCTATAATTTTGAAAATATAGGGACTAAAGGTGAAATCGGAACAAACCACAGGGACTATTCAGGCACTTTTCTCTAAAAAAAAAATCAAACATATATAACATAAATATTCAAAAGTATAATCAAACGATCTGGTTCGGTTTTATACGACCATTTTTTAATAAACCGTAAACCAACCGTATGTTACGGTTTGAATTTTATAAACGGACTGACCGAAAGTTAAATATAAAAAGCGACTGTGAAACCAAACCAATAAGCGGTTTGGATGGTTTCACGGGTTTAAACCAAACCGAGAACACCCCTAACAACAGTGAGTTTTCTAAATTTGACAGGTTTACTAAAATATTGAAATTATAAATTGATTGACAATTATTTAAATTAACACAAAAAATAAACGCGTATATTATGCTAATTAGATATTTACGTGTTTTAAGCTATGAAAAGAAAGTGCGAAAGTTTGCAAAATCTAGGGGAAAATCTTGATTGACGAAATCGGTACCTTATGTAACACTCGTCTTTTAATTTTATAAGAAATGCGGTATTTGTAAAAAGAAAATTTATAACTAACAAAACTTAGTTAGTAAACTAAGTTACACTTCATCATAGTATTTAACATAGTAAAATAACTGTTTTCAAACATAGATCATTCAGTAGTGTCTACAAAACTACATAGTTTAACTAGATCAGATTAGGGCGGAAGCATCCAAAATTTTGTGTTCGGTTCTTGTAGCATCAACTTGATCGTCATCCACATACTTGCAATACCTAGAAACTGAAAATTTTGACAAATATTAGTATTAGAATTCTTAGAAAATTTGCAGAATCGAACTATGCTCAAAAACAGATTCGATTATCTAAGTTATACAAAGTTCAACAATTGTGACAGGGCTCTACCGTAACTTACGGTAGCCACCGTAAGTTACGGTAGACGCTGGGCAATACTGGTCTGCCGTAAGGTAGTAGAAAGCTGCCGTAACTCTTTATTCTCTACCGTAAGTTACGGTAGTTACCGTAACTTACGGTAGTTGCTGTAGTTTTGCTGATTTGACTGTTTTGTTTATTTTACTCGAACCCACATGGACGGGATACCTCTTCCTTATGAGAAGACCCAAATCTCGGATTCCTTATTTTCAACACCCACGCTCCCATCACCGGTTTGCGTGTTTAATAATTCGCTAACCATCACTCGGGCTCAAAATCTACAAGTAAGGTACTACCGTTATCCGATTCATATCTTCTTTTAACGACTCATTTAGTTTACCCTTATGGGGTTCATCATTCAAGCAAACCGAAATGCTAAATTCTCGTATTCTAATATACCTATTATTAACATTAACAAAAGACCAAATAACCATATAACGAAGCATTAGCCTCGCATTAATTGATTATTCGACCCGTTTGGCTCATCTATGGAATCCACCATTATAATGACTACCAAACGGCTTTTAACCGAACCTTTACCTATTAATTTAAGTAACGAACATTATCGCTTTAAATCAACACAACCTTTATTCTACAACTCAACTACACATGTGCTAATTATCAAAATTTACCCAATGTAACGAATCAAGTTACATACCTTTAGTGCACGCCCTTCAAACGCAAATCGCCACCGACTTGTCCACTCGACGTTCCGGTATCCTTTCCTATAGAGTTAAATCATGGCGCGTTTAGAACTCTTTTCAATCACATATCGCATAATTTGCCAAAACATCTCAATTATGCGTTTTAACTTTAAAATTTCAGTTTCGAACCTTCTTTGAGGCATTTTTACAAACACTTAAAGGGCAGGATTTTATATCTTTTATTTTCAAGTTCTTGGCTTGTCGCTTAGCCAAAATTAACATCAATCGAGCTATCACATATAGAGTCAAACATCAAATTTTTCAGTAATCAGTTTCTATAAATCAAATTACACTAGAATAACATTCAAAACTCTAGTGTTCATCAAGTTCTATATAACCCACTAATCACCTACAATGGTGGCCATGGATTTCACTAAATTTGGCATGATTTCAACATGCAATTGCCTAGGGTTTACTCCTAGACACTTAAATGTTCTTATTTCATCTACATAACACACACGCATTAACAGATTTCGAGTTCTTTAAATTCATGAGAATTTCAAGTAGAGAATTTTTATAAAATTTTGCATACCTTATGATCTCCTTTCGATGGGGATCATTAATCTTAGCTCGGATTTCGTTTTGGATCAGATTTGAACCTTCAATTTATGAGTTTTGTGATGAACTAGGGCTTTAGGGGAGCTGGGTATCGCCCCCTGCTCTGGTCGATCTCAACAACACACAAACAAGTGTGTTTGAGTTTAATTTATTTTGTTTTATTAATATTAGTTTTCAATTAGACACTTTTGGCCCTCCAACTTTCATTCTTTATTTGTTTTAAATCTTTAACTACTCACAACTCATTTTCTAACTAGGTTATTGTAATTCCTAGTTAGTCTATTTTTCTCGTTTATTCCCAACGTTTTTGTATTATAAGAATTTGTATTTTCGGGGTGTTACACCTTAGATCAATGAACTTGGGTCTGACAGCAGGGTCAAACCGCTGAAGGCGTTTACCTTTTATTCTGGCCCGTTGAGTTCTTTTTGTTGCATGCTTATGGGCCCGCGTAACTCCAATATGCTCCTCATCAATTTTAGTTGTAACATTTGCAACTTTGTAAGATTGATTGATTTGGAAGGAAAAAAATAGTTTTGAAAATGGAGTAAAGTACAATTTCAGTTCCTGTGGTTTACACCCAATCGCAGGTGCAGTACCTATTTCAAAAAAATCAACACCTCAGTCCCTGACGTTGTCAATTTGATTAAATTAAACCCCCTCCATCAAACTTCTATTAGTCAACAGTTTGGATTATGGTTAAAAGACCATACTACCCTTAAGGGACTGAAACTACGATACGAATAAGTCAAATCCCCTTTTAGTCCCCTCTCCACACAACCAGCACCAGCCGCCGCCCCTCACCGCCGCAGACTAATAAAAAAACATGTCTAAAATCAAAATAGACAAGAATATATGTCCGAGATTAAGACTAATTGTAAGCGATAGAGGGGGTTTTTAAATTCTTAAAACTGATTGTAAGCGATAGAGAGGGTTGTTGCCGGAAAAGTTTAGCATGTTGTGTCCATCTTATTAATAAAAGGTAACTGAGTATATGAATAAACAAACATTGCTATAAGCGTAAATTCAAAACAACAATTTACCAACTACAATAAACATTAAAGATCAAATCAAAAACAAAATTGCATATTTCAGTTAAGTGTCAATCTAAGGGCGAAGGGAGTGGAGTCGGCAAACTCCTTCGGCACCGATCGGTGACCAATGCCAACATCTTTACCGAACAAGTTTTACCGATTTTGGGGGCGAAAACGGTGAACCTTCACCGAATCGGGAAGAGGGAAGGAAGAGGAGAGAGAGGGGTGTGTGTGGTGGGGTCCATGCCATCCCAACCAATCACACATTTATCCTTTTTTTTAATAGTTTACCAATTTATGAAGTGTATAACCATTGCCAACACTTTTGAGCATAGTTTAAACAATTAAGGTTGAATGACATGACACACTCTCATTGATTAATTTTGAAGTTTACCACTTTCAATTGTCTAACAATTCCAGGGCCGGTTATAGCCAAGTGCAGGAGGGTCTTGAGAACAGGGCCCAAATAATTAAGGGGCCTAAAAATTTTTAAGTTTTCTTTATACAGGCCCAATCCCTTAACCGATTTCAGGCCCAACCTTTGTCAAAAATCTAATTGCCGCTGGAGAAATCAAACGTCGCGTAACTTTATCTTCAGTTCTGCACTAGGGATTTCAGATTTCTAATCGAACAACTGCACAACCAGCCAGCCAGAGGCCCAGAATCCAGATCGCAGAGAGTCAGAGACGCAGAATCGCAGATTAAAGTCAGCAATTCAGCATCTGATCTGATCATCATCATCGTGATTCAGGACAGGAAATCAATCGTCATCGGTCATCCATCATCATCACCGCTGCAGCCTGCAGGTGCAGGAAATCAATCGTCGAGAGTCGAGGTATTTTGATTGTTGAATTGTTGTTATATCCTGATTTTGTTTGTTGAATACTTGAATTGTTGTTATATCCTGAATTGTTGTTATATCCTGATTTCGAGTCTTGTTTGTTGAATTATTGTTTTTTTTTTTTGATTTTAGAGTTTAGACTGATTTAGACTGCAGGAAATCAAATGTCGACTGTCGAGGTATCCTACTGTTGTTTAGATTTTAGACTGATTTATTTATGTTTAATGTTTTATTAAATGTATTAGACTTCGTGTGAATTATGATTCAATGGATGTTATTCGTTAATATGTAGAAATTATGCCTCCCGTTCCTAAATACAAACACGTATCCGGCCATCAAAAACGTAAGAGGAAGAAGCTAGAGGAAGAGAAAAGAAAGGCGGACGAAATAAAACACTGTTTGCTTAGCAAGTAAGTTCGATACTTTGATCATTTTTGCTACACTATTTTTGTTAATTTGTTTTATCTATTTCTTAACAATTATCGTAGTATTATGAAGTTTTAGTATTTATATATATATATATATATATATATAGGATTAGGTTCAAGAGTGAACACTAGTATAGTTTGCGAACTGAGCGAACTAATCCTGGCCATACACGTGTGTAGATCAATGACCTGGATTTGATGATGAAATACACTAGTGTATTTTACGATTTGTTGATGAAATCCTAGTCATCCACGTGTGTAAATCAATGGCCAAGATTTCTTCACTCAGTTCGCAAATACATTAATGTTCACTCTAGAACCCCACCCTATATATATATATATATATATATATATATATATATATATATATATATATATATATATATCATTGAATGATTGATGAGTTTATGTTATATGAAGATTTGCGAATAGGGCCCAAATTTTTTATCTCAAACAGGGCCAAAAATTTTTTTGTGATTTTCGGAGACGGCCCTGAACAATTCCTTACACCCTAAGCATGACTTAAGTAAAAAGAGTGAAAGCATAAGTTTTAGAAACATGGCACAAAGTTTCAGAAGCATGGCACAAAAAAGAGTTGGCACCGAGCTACCTGTCACTATTCATTTCTCTTTGTAATTTCTAATTTAACATATAGGATATATAACTTTAGGGGAAAGTTCATTGGGGAACACTAAAAAAGTGGGGAACAGCGGGGAACCGACTCAAACGAACTCCGATTGGACTCATTCTAGCGGCGTTGGAACCGGCTCGTCGAACCCTAACTAAGATCTCTTAACCCTAAACCCTAAATCCTAACTCCTAAACTCTAAACCCTAAAGTTAAAAAATAAGGCTAAAACCTAAGCTAAACCGTAAAATCTAAACGATAAACCCTAAAGGCTAAACCTAAAGCTAAACCCTAATGCTAAACCCTAAAACTAAACCCTAAACCCTAAAGCTAAATCCTAAGGCTAAACCCTAAGGCTAAACCCTAAAGCTAAACCCTAAAAGCCAAACCCTAATATATTTAGGGTTTAGGGGTTATGATTTAGGGTTTAGGGTTAAGAGATCTTAGTTAGGGTTCGACGAGCCGGTTCCAATGCCGCTGGAATGAGTCCAATCGGAGTTCGTTTGAGTCGGTTCCCCACTGTTCCCCACTTTTTTAGTGTTCTCCAATGAACCTCACACTATAACTTTAAACACGTGAAATAATATTTAGGTTTTAACCGGTGTTCTTGGAATCGGATTGGATTTGTCAGTCAGATCGAGAACCGTCTATATAATCAGTCTGATTAAATACTCTTGAACTATCTTAATTTGAGTAGGCCGATTATTGCACCAATCAATTGAATTAGCGAACCAAATAAGTGCTTAGATCGGATTTTCAGAATTTAGTATTATTTCTTTGAAAATCATATAACTTGTTTTGAAGAACCGGTTCAGTCAAACCGATAAAATTACGTGTTGGATAGCCACTGACTTGGAACTATGAAAACTTTTTATCTCTCAAAACACTTTGCTAACTATCCCAAGTCATGTAAACTCCTACCAAACAAGACCTTAATCCCAATTAAATATTAACACTTAAAACAATACTTTATTTTAATTGGTCCGCACCTACCAGGCTACCACACCAAATTGCCAATAACTCCATTTAAACTTTCCATTTTTGTCTATATCACAATCTTTTAATTATGTGCTAAACTCAACTCAAAAGAAACACGATACATGTAAACGTATGGTCGAAAGTGGTCTTAGATATTTCTGTGTGTACCCATATTACATATCACAAATATCTAGAGCTTGCTTTTAGACGGTGCATTATACGTGTATATTTTATACGATAAGATGATAAGACTGCTTAAATAATAAAGAAAGTGCAAATTCAATATGAAATTGTCGTCGTAATAAATTACGTATTTTAAATTTGTACATTATCGTATACGACTTTGTTTGTTTCATGATTTACGTAAAAGTTAATACAGAGGTGTTTTTTTTTTTTTTTTTACCTTAGGTTAATCATATCAAATGAGTTTTGGTTTTATTGTAAAGAGCTCAACACGAAGGGTTTTTGCCGTTTTATTTAACTCACCTTCGAACAAGGTTCATTGAATGTCCAAAATGGATATTTACTAGCTAGCCAACATGCACTTAAGGACAACTTTTTTAAATACAAGAAAATATGATTTGTATAAATAAAGTGTTAAGGTCCAAAACTCACAACTTAGACCATGCGTATTTCTTTTTTCTAAATTGATCCGAGGCATTTGTACCCGTCCCCTTGGGGTGTGGGGCAAGTTTTTTTTTCCAACCAATCATTGCCCAATTCACATTTTTTATACATAAAAGAATTAAAAAAATAATAATGTTTTTAGTTAAACTACTACACCCTTATCAATGCATAGCTAAGTTATTGCTCTACTGTCTATGTGGTAATGACGTAAAAAATAATAATGTTTTTAGTTAAACTACTACACCCTTATCAATGCATAGCTAAGTTATTGCTCTACTGTCTATGTGGTAATGACGTAAAAAATAATAATGTTTTTAGTTAAACTACTACACCCTTATCAATGCATAGCTAAGTTATTGCTCTACTGTCTATGTGGTAATGACGTAACAGTAACTTTTGCATTTGTTAGTTATTCGACTACACATGGTCTGAATATGTAGTTATAATAGTATGACGCTTATCGTAAAAACTTATCGTTAAAACACAACACCTTGGCTAGGTCCGGATGGAATTTCGGGCGTGAGCCATATGAAATTAATTAGTTATAGCCTATAGGCTGATTATGTAACCTTTTGGGAAGAAGACATCAATTACATGTCAGACTACTATATAAACAAGTCATGGTAAACTATTGTCCACATAACTCAATCACTTAGATCTAGGGGTGTTGATGAGGAGAACTAAACCGATCAGACCTTTGCTCGTACTCGGTTCATTTACAAACCGAATCGAGCGTTTATTCAACCGAGCCAAAGTCTAACCAGCGTCTTTCGATCCGATCATTTTCGACCGAGCGTCGTAGAACAAAAAAGGAAAGTGGCGTTGGGGTGTTAGTTTCTAAAGTAAAGTGCAGTTTTCATCTGTGATATATCGTCCAATTAGAAGACAATTATAGATTTAATAAATAACAAGTATAAATTTAACAAATAACAAAGAATAAAAAAAACACTAAACTGGCTCTATCGAGAGATAAACTAAGTGGGAAGATGAATCGTCGATCGATCAAAGCAGACACTTATTCTATTGGAAGTTTAAAAACGAATGAACCAATTGAAGCAAAACCGTAGCAAGTTGGCGATGGAGAAATCGAATAATGGGCGATGGGGGGTTTTGATTAGGATTATGTACTTCTGAATCGAATGGTGGGTTTAGACTTGAACATTGAGCAACACTTCACATTTCAGTATTTGACATTTTGACTAAATTAATCAATAGACTTTGGAGTATTAGACAATGGACCATTGGTATTAGACTTTAATTCTATTTACTTAAATGGGCCATTTTTTTTTATTTTGGACCAAACATTATTAATGTGGGTCTCTAGTCATTTTATTAATATATATATATATATATATATAGGATTAGGTTTAAGAGTGAACACTTGTGTAGTTTGCGAACTGAACGAACTAATCCTGGCCATACATGTGTGTAGATCATTGGCCAGGATTTGATGATGAAATGCACTAATGTATTTTACGATTTGATGATGAAATCTTAGCCATCCACGTGTGTAAATCAATGGCCAAGATTTGTTCACATAGTTCGCAAATACATTAGTTTTCACTCTAGAACCCCACCCTATATATATATATATATATATATGAATCGAGTCGACCCAAACCGAGCGGACCTTTGGTCGTGCCCGTTTATTTACAAACCAAACCGATCCAAACCGAGCGTCTTTTTCAATCGAGCTGAATCGAACGAGCAAATTACGAGCATTTTTCGAACGAGTATCAAGCGTCGAGCGATTTGAACATCCTACTTAGATAGAGTAAACCACGTTATATTCTTGTGTTTTATTTATGTTATTCTTGTAATTATTTGTCTTATCACTTGAAATTATCAAACATGTCTAAATTCAAGGGATTGAACTCTAGTTTTGTCAAATGGGTACCAAACCAATAATTTATCAGGCCCAAATACACGACATAAGTTTATTGGAAACTTAAACTTTAAACCATTTGAAGTTAATAACTATTGATTAAAAAAGTAAATAAAAATAAAAAAGAAACCACTCCCTCCCCCCAACCCAAACAACCAACACACAAAACACACACACACCCCATTTCACCTCCCATTTACAATTATAACACTATCTATCTTTTTGCCACTTCTATTCTATTTAATAGACTATTTCATCATTGTCTTTCTATAAATGTCAATTCCAATGTGTAATAGAATCATTGGAACTGAAGCATTGGATTATAAAAACTTGTCTGATTGAAGTAAGCATTGTGATGATTTTCGTCTTCAAACTTGACGAAAAGAGGTTCCAAGAATCTTGTTTCAGGGAACAAAGTTGATGATTGTGGCACCGCGGCTCCAATATTGTCATAGTTTGTATGGTCATCGTCTAGAAGATGCGAAATGGAGCCTAAAGATTCCAATTCCCACAAATGAGCAAGTGAAAATGTCCTAGGAATTATCTTTGATTGCATCTCCATGGCATTGTGATCATCACTAGGGACATTTTGATTACTAACATGTTCTTCTCTTTGTTCTAAAGGTCTTTCGGCGCTTTTTTTCTTGTAAATTCGACATAGGACCCAATCATCCAACTGAAAAACATGTGTAGCCATGTAAGTCTTATGTTTAGCCAAAAAAAATTCAAAAATAAATAAATAAAAAAATAGTGGTGAAGTTGGGCTTACCCTCATGGATCCAATTTTTTTAGTGGGTTGCGATCTTGACTCGTTCAATCGATATTCATGCATGATCCAATCGGTCTTAGTACCCTTTGGTGGCCTACCTTTATAGAACACTAGGGACTTCTTTACTCCAACATACTTTGACGCGCTATAGATTGTTTTATCCGTCCCTGTGGCCTTCCAATAGCCCGACACAGCCGCCCTATTGGGTCGAGCCCCATTAGGGTATTTTCTGTCACGAGGAGTAAAGAAATACCATTCTTTTTCTCCGGATTCCGTTTTCTCTACATGTCACAAGTTTAATGCTATTAACATAATTCATCTTCAAAACAAATTGTACTAAGAAAAAGATAAATTCGTTTAAAACACTAACCAGGCAACTCCCAAGGATCAAACTTGTATATATCAACCTCGGGGATTATAGACACGGGACAAGGTTTAGACAACGCTTGGTTTCGTAAGTAAAACATGATTAATTCTTCATCGGTCGGATGAAACCGAAAGCCCGGAGGCAGATTAGGGTTATCCTTTCTCACCATGATAACAAAAGTTATGAAAAAAGGTGCTAGAAAATATGTTAAAAGTGTATATAAAAGAAGATACGAGATGGGAGGAGTTGGTGAAGAGAAGTGAATATGTTTGAAATGTTTGCAAGGAGAAGTGATGAGAATTTATTGGAGTGTGTTTTGTCCATTTGTGAAGGAGATAACTTCGTTGGTGATTTTGATTGGTTGGGTTGAGTTTTGACTTACCAATGGGCATTTGGCATGTGCCCATACTTGCAAGATTAGGCTACACAAACAAGTATTATTTTAATATGAATGAATAAGCCAATATCCTTTTGGGAATATTTCTTCTCTTTTTCTTATTTGTGGTGCTTTAACAAACTTCTTTTGTATGGGCATACTTGATTAGAATTCTGAATTAAGATACCTATATTTCCACCATTATGCCTAGTAATTTGAAATATCTTAATATCTTTGATTTTGCTTGTCTTTATTAAAAGGCATTGTTCTTTTTTGAACAAGGAATATGCATAATCAAGGTGTTTAATTTATGAAATTGAATAGATTGAGTATAAACTTCTTATTCCTTATACACGTCATTGTGACTAATGCTGTATTTGATTCTAACTGGCCAAACCACGTAACTCGGAACTAAAAAACCGTAAAAGATACAAAAATGTTTACGATGAATAACTTTTCACGAGAAAAATGATAGAAGCCAAACACCGCAAGATATCAAGACTCTGGGTACCTTTAATGAAGTCTCATAGGGTAACTTAGAACACAAGAAGAGAATTTGTCAAATATTTATATAAGGATATGAGATTTTTTAACTTTGAGGGTACATCACAAACTATAAATGGGTTAGCTAGTAATATGAGTAGATGAACAAATGAAATATGAAACTAATAGATAAAAGGAATGGTAAAGATTAAGTCTCCACTGTTATCTTGCAAAAGTCATAAAATACTATAATATCAATGACAACTCATCTCTTAGGCGTGCTTTTAGTACCCTAAAAGTGTATACACATATACCAAGTACTTTCATGCATGACTTAAGTGTCCCATTATACAGGTTTTGTCCTTTATGTTAACACCATTTTTCAGGCGTTGTCCTGTATCGTAAAAGTTGACGAGTTTTATACTTAACATTTCAAAATCTTGCACGTTATATCATTTAGCCCTAACCCAGTTAGATTTTTCTAGTTAAATCAAATTGCACAAGGGTAATATGGTATTTTCACTTACTCATTTATTTAGTTACAGAGTTTTCTTCTCTCTTTACTCTCCCCCTCTCTCTCACTACCACAACCCACCACCACCACCTTCCACCTTCTAACACCACCACCTCCCACCCCCTGCAACCACCATCCACCACCTACTCTCTCTCTCTCTCTCTCTCTCTCTCTTTGCCACCATCAACACCACCATCCACCACCGCCTCAACCACCACTGTCATCATCCCCGTCACAAAGAATTAAAAAAAAACACACAACAGGATAAAAAATCAACCACCATTATCACCATCAATCACCACAACAATAAAGAAAAGGGAAAATCACCAAAATAGCCACGACCATGCCGTTATTTCAATACTAGCCAACTGACACCTCTCCACGAGCCGATACCGTTCACTGACACAGCTTAAGGAGTTCTTTCAACGCAAACCAATTGGAACACGACACGTGTCCGACAAACTTCTGAAACGACTTGATATGCTGAAACGGCTCCGATCAGATGAACCGACTCGAAACATATACTGAAATGGCTCCAATCAGATGAACCGGCTTGGGTCACCTCAGACGTCTCGAACAGTGCCTGTGACGGCTTGAGCACTTGCCGGAAATAGCTCGGCTTGAGCACCACCGTAAACCACCACCATCCTCACCGAGCACCACCACCCTGCAACCAACCACCACCCTCACCGAGCACCACCACCCTCCACCCACCACAACCACCACCCGGATTAGTATAGATGCGGCGGAGTTTGTTGAGTTGTTTACTGTGAAACCGGTGGTTGATGATGAGTTTGTTGAGTTGATTGAGTTGCTGAACGACGATAAAGACTTGAACTTCGATCTGCACATATGCTTCAAGGAGGTGACGGTTGTGGTGGGTGGAGGGTGGTGGTGCTCGGTGAGGGTGGTGGTTGGTTGCAGGGTGGTGGTGCTCGGTGAGGGTGGTGGGAGGTTGCAGGGTGGTGGTGGGAGGTGAGGGTGGTGGTGGTGCTCAGTGAAGAAGATGAAGACATGGAGTAGGGTGGGAGTCGTGAAGAAGAAATAGGGAGATGACAGAGAAAGAGGAGAGAGAAAGGTGACAGGTGATAGGAGATGTTTTGACAGTTAACACATGGCAAAAGGTGACTGGTCTTTGAGGAAAGTTCTTAGCATATGTCTTGAGCCGGATTGGAATTCGTGAAACGGCATTTTATGGGGTGTCAACGGGCTATTTTTGAAATTTTGACCAAGTCTTGGCTCAACCCAGCCGCCGGATGAAAACCTCAACCACCATCCACCACGGCACCACTGCCTCAACCACCATCATGATCCTTCACCCCATACACAGCCGTACACAAACACCCTTACCTACAAATGTCATTTTGTCCCTTCACCCCTTACATCAGCGCACCCAAACTCCGAAGATCTGTTCACAAAAATATAGATCTAACGTGTTGGGCTTGATGATTTCTGTTCACGAAAATATAGATCTGTTCATCCCTTAAACCACCACACGAATCGAGGCTTGTTATTCTGCCATGAATGGGAGGTCGTCGACTGATAATTTGACTGCTCTGTCTCAAATCTCTCTCTCTCTCTCAGATACAAGACGTGGGTGTGTTTGATGATTTGTGTGGGAGGGCTATGATTTAGAACAAAATGAGGAGTATAAGATGAATATATTAGGTGGCTGTGGGTGGTTGCTGGTGGGGGGGGACGATGATTGTTTGTAGGTAGAGAGAGCAAATGGGGGGGGGGGGGGTTGAGAAAGAAGATGATTCACATTAATTAATATATATATTGTTTTATTTGTTTTTATTAAATATGATTTTTAAAATATATGGGTAAAAAGACCAAATTACCCTTGTGTAATCTGATTTTAACAGAAAAATCTACCTGGATTAGGGCTAAAGAACACAATGTACAGGATTTTGAAACGTTAAATACAAAATTCGTCAACTTTTGCGCTAAAGTACGACGCCTGAAAAATAGTGTTAACATAAAAAAAACTTGTAATTTACTCATCATGTAATTTACTCATCATACAATTCATACATATGATTTTTTATTTTTTTTTTCAAACAATTTTTATTTTTAAACAAATCAACAGAGGTTGTATACACACATTGAGAGAATAATCTAAGATCATGTTTAACAAGGTTGTTAATGAATAAAATAATTTAAGTATGACGTTTAACTTCGTATATTCTTGTGGCTTTTGTGTTAATATGGAAATCCATGATTTCACGGATTGTGTGATGTTTGATGTCATTACCCGGTTGAATCGTCTAGAGGCATTAAAATGTAGTTAGTTGATTGTATTTTTACGATGCGTACGTTTGGTCATTAATTTGTTGGTGTAATACGGTAATCCTTGAAGGATACGTATTTTAATTCTAGTTAATTTTTTTAAGAGTAAACTGCCATTTTGGTCCCTGTGGTTTGGTCAGTTTTGCCACTTTAGTCCAAATCTCAAACTTTTTAAATCTGGGTCCCTGTGGTTTCACTTTTGTTGTCATTTTAGTCCAAAATTCAAAAACCCCAATTTTTCACTGTTGCAGCCTGGTTTTTTGTCCTTTTCTGAAGGGGCATTTTGGTCATTTTGCCTGCCCAACTACCCACCCCACCCCACCCCACCCCACCCTTCTTTTCTTCTTTCTCCTCCTGCTGAATTGATTTTATTATCTCAATTCCATGTTCCAATGCAGCATCAGCAACCCTCTGTGTCCCTTCGTATTTCCAAATCTACAACATCAGAAACAAGATTACATCCAACAAACATCCAGAAAGTTATAGTGGTCCAAAATAAAAAATCGGAAGCTGTGGCTAATGTTGCTGATTCGGTGGAGGGTGGTCGTAGAAGACGACTCCGTCATCCTCCAACCGCCGCTCTCCACCACCTCCTACCACCCTCTCCACCTCCTCTGATCCCGAATCGCACCACCACCACCGCCTCATCCTCCGCCGTTTCCGCCGCCGCTGCCCACCTGTCTGCTTAGCCTCCGCCACCATAATTTCAAATGAAGCCCAGTGCGTTCGATTTGCAGGCGTTAATGGTGGACCTGCCGCTGCACAATCGATTTACAGGTGTGACCCTCTAAACCCTAGCCGAAGCGTTGGATGGTTCAGATCTGGTTTTAATTTGGCGGAGAAAAACGATGGTGACAGGCAGTAGGGGTGGTGTCTCGTGCTGAAGAAGAAGAAGAACGATGATGGATTGATTGGATCTGAACCTGCTTTTCTTCGCCTCTCCAATTCGATCGATTCTGCTTGTGCCAAGGTATGATTGCTGGAGTGATTGCTTGTTGTGTTTGTGGATTGATCTGAATAATTGAAGTGATTTTGATTGGATTTGTATATAATTTGATTAGAATTGACTGGAATAGATGTTCGATTGTGTGGAATTAGAATATGTTTCTCGTGTTTTTGAATGTTTCTCCTTCCTGTTCACTTCTTCATCTGAAACAGCAAGGATTTTTGTTCAGTCACACAGATCTTGGCATTTGCTTCGATTTTGAATGTTTCTCCCCTGAACAACAAGGATTGATCTGGATAAATTGAAAATAATCTGCTGACCAATTTATTAGGGAATTAAATATAATTAATTTAATTATTAATATGTCATAATAAATTGCGATGGACAAAAATGCCCCTGCACTAAAGGACAAAATAGGCAGCTTTCAACAGTCAAAAAAGGGGGGTTTTGGATTTTGGACTAAAATGGCAACAAAATGCAAACCACAGGGACCCAGATGTAAAAAGTTTGAGATTTGGACTAAAATGGCAAAAGTGCCCAAACCACAGGGACCAAAATGACAGTTTACTCTTTTTTTTAAACTTGTGTTAAGAGAAAAGGGAAATGCATAATTCTTAGGTGAGGTATTTTAAAAAATATTATATTTAGACACTTGTAATAATAACATAATAATAAACAAAAATGTTGTGGCGTTTGTGAATGCATGTGTGGAAATGTGAGTTATTTAATAGAACGAAATTTGAAAATCCTTTAATACTTATAAAATAATGTTGTGGCGTTTGTGATAGCATGTGTAGAAATGTTTTGAGTTATTTAATAGAACAAAATTTGAAAATCCTTTAATACTTATATAAAATAATATAATCTTGTGGATTAGGATTTGTTTACGAAGATTCCTATGTTGAATAACTGACTGCATATTTTAAGTGATGTGTGGAAATGTGAGTTATTTAATAGAACAAAATTTGAAAATCCTGTAATACCTAGATCTAAACAAAAAAAAAAGTGTTTAATGGTTTAAGGATGAAACGGAGACCATATAAATCAAGAAATGGCTTAAAGGTCAAATTGTTAATCTTTTTGTTTAAATCCAGTTTAATCTAACTTTTTAATATTAAATACATTGTTATCTACTTTATTACATATAGTAGGTTTATCTTAATAAAGAAAATATTAAATGGTTAACATAAAATATTTAAGAGGTACGAGCCGCAGTGTAGTTAATTAAAGTATATAATTTTTAAATCTATACCACAAAATCAAGAATTTTATTATCTTCGGTTTAGTATATTTTAAATGAGTTAAAATTTTGCTCCTAAGTTGTCCAATTACCTCATATTTTATTATCTTCGGTTTAGTATATTTTAAATGAGTTAAAATTTTGCTCCTAAGTTGTCCAATTACCTCATAAGTTGAAACCAATTACAATTATGTTTTAAAGTACAATAGTTTGTTTAAGTTGCTCAAGTTAAACGCATAAACAACCTTACAATGATTTTAGATTCATATCTTTACAGCTGCACGTTTAAAATCCATCTTTTATTTAACAAACGTTTTTATACGGTTTTAATGTCTGCCCAAAATATTACTTGTATACGCCTCAACATTAGGGTGTTAGGAGTGGTTAAACACTTGATAGTGACAAACTAAAAAATCAACCAATAAGAGTGTGCCATGTCAAAGTGGTAAACTATGCTCAAAGTGTTGGCAATGGTTTAGACAATGGTGAAGTGGTAAACTATTTTTTTTTTAAAAGGAAAAAATTGTGATTGGTTGAGATTGGAATGGACCCCACCTCACACTACCCTCTCTCTCTCACATACTCTCTTCCCCGCATCGGTGTTGCCTCACCGAACTCTTCCTCTTTTTCGGTAAACCTCATGCGGCAAATGAGCTGGCAATGGTTGCCGATCGATGCCGGGTGGGTTTGCCGCCCCCACTCTGGACACCCTTATGCTATTCTAGAGAATGCTAATAATAGTTTAATTAGGATGCTTTTCTAGAGAATGCTAATAATATTTTAATTAGGATTATATTATTAAAAAATTCTTTATCCCTACCAATCTTAAAGTATTATTAAACTAGGTTATAACCCCGTATATGACACGGGTTGTATAAATATAATTTTATATAATAAATAATAAAAAATATATCTTTAAAAAACTCGTATATTGCACATGTTGAATAAAATATAATGTCGTATGTTAACACAAATAGTCATCAAGATTTATCTTTTAAAAATGAACATTGATGATGTATTATTTACTTATTATAACATTTTACTTTGTTTTTATTTTACATAAATGTAATTTTATATAATAGATATTATAAAATTTATCTTTTAAAAATGAACTTTTATGTACTATTTACTTATTATAACATTTTACTTTGTTTTTTTATTTATTATTAGGTTAAAAACACATGTATTACATGGAGTTGAATCTCGCTTTTATGATACATTTAAATTATGAGATACTATTGTTTTAGTTAGTTTTATGCACCTTCATGCTATTTGTTATTTATGTATTATTCATTTATTATAACATTTAAATTACGAGCGTTTTAGTTAGTTTTATGCAACTTCATACTCGATTTATTATTTATTTGTTATTTAAAAAATGTTTCGTTTTTTATAATCTAGTTTTAATTAAACCTTAAAAAATATATAGTCATTCGTCGTTTAATAAAACGTGGTATGCATGGTTTTTTAAAGGCCTGGTCTATTCGCACACGGTGTTTGTCTTTTTGCACACTCAAAGCGCCCCGCTTTGGCCATAGCGGGGCGCTTTGGCCAAGGTCAACAGACAAGGACTGACAAATCAGTCCTTGTCTGTTGACCTTGGCCAAAGCGCCCCGCTATGGCCAAAGCGGGGCGCTTTGAGTGTGCAAAAAGACAAAAAGCGTGGGCTGGAGTTTGTGTTGTTTTTTTTTTTGAAATAGGTGAGATGTGGGTTAGTTTGGTAGTGTTTTTTGGAGGAAAAAATTGTATTTGAGTTTTATAATACGTTTTTTTATAATTACGTTTTTTTACGTCATTATTTTTATAGAACGTATATAATATAAGTGCGTCTTTATAAACTGTTAACCTTGTTTATTTTGTTAAATTAAACGAACACGTTAAAATGTACAAAAAGCCATAAGAATTAAACGTAAACAATCCAAAACCAACGTGATGTAAATAGAAGATTAACTGCAATATATATATTTATATATATCAGTTTGTACATACAAAACAAAAAGGTACAACTAAGTAATACATAACAAATCACTATACAAACAAACTAAGGTACTAATCCTCGTGCGGTGGGGACGGTGGGAGGGGAAGTGGAGGCAACCCAGCGTGCTCTCGTAGAGCAACGAGCGTCTCGACGATCCAGTCAATGCGTGCGCCCTGGCGTCTGAGGCGCCGGTCGAAGTCCCGAGCCACCTCACGCGCTACCGGAGGCAGGTCAGCGTAAACGTGTTGCGGGTACTGTGGCGGCTCAGGAGCTGGCTGAACTGGTGGTACCGGGATCTCCTCGATATGCTCCTCCTGAGCCGGATCCTCTAATACAGGCTGAGCCTGAGCCTGAGCCTCAGCCTGAGGCTGGCCCGGGAACTCATCGAGTCCCAGAGCCTGTAGCTGAGCCTGCCGAGCGGCCGCCTGAACATCAGGAGGGGCTAACACTCCAGGCCTCACCTCAATAACAACCGGGATGACCTCCGGCATCACATCCGGATGCCAAATCAGCCCGTCACGTCCCCGAAACCTCAGACCAACATCAAAGGTACGGGTAATCTGCATGGCAGATACTGACGCGCGGCCCAACCTGGTAGACGGGACCGGATCGGACAGCTCCGGATCATGCTCGGGCACGAGCCCTAGCGAGCGTGCAATGGCGGTGATGTATGAGCCAGTGTGCACGAACCCGCGGAGCTGCCGGTGGTATGCTGTGGCAAAGTAATCTGCCAGGCAGGCTGCTAGATCGCAGGGCTGTCGTCGCAGTAGGCAGTATAGAAAGAAAAGGTCACTGAGGTTGACCTTCTCCCTGCTGGCACCCCGCGGCACGATAGTTGCCGCGATAACATGCTGCAGGTATCGGAACAAGGGGTCTCTAATGGTGGTGGCCTTTTGCCAGGATTTCCCAAAGGGAACCCTGGAAATGGCACTCCAGAAACTGATAAGCGTCTGCCTGTCCATCATCCTAACCGCCTGCGTATATAAATCAGTATCAAGCTCGGCCTCTGTGTACAAACCTGTATAAACAAATAATATTAAATAAACAAATAATAATAATAATAAACAAATAATATTAAATAAACAAATAACATTAAATAAACAAATAATAATAATAAACAAATAATATTAAATAAACAAATAATAATAATAAACAAATAATATTAAATAAACAAATAACAGTTGTAGGCAATCTTTTGTTAAGTTAAAGGGCAATTCGGCGAGACGGAATGTAACCTCGTGGACTGGAAAATCCGGGTCCTCCACGTAATCCGCCGGATGCGGCGCGTATGTAAACGTGGAAAGAAACTCCCACGTAAGCTCAGGGTACGAGTCCTCCATCGCTAACTCAAATAGGCGCGACCAAGGAGTATCTAGTCCAACTATCTCACGCGCCCGCGCGGCCTCTCCCACGGTATCCAGCAGGCCCCAGTCTATCCCTACATGCTCCCCAATGGGGATGGCGCGCAACCTCGCGCATCTCCCCCTCGCCCGTGACCCCGGCGGAAACTGCAGGTACGGACATGCCGGCTCAATCTCGTCATCTCCCACCTCTCCCTCAGCCTCCATATGCTCAATCTCGTCATCGGAGGAATCCATCCCTGCACGTTGAAATAAACAAATAATATTAAATATAAATAATAAACAAATAATATTAAATATAAAAGAATAAACAAATAATATTAAATATAAATAATAAACAAAAAATATTAAATATAAATAATAAACAAATAATATTAAATATAAAAGAATAAACAAATAATATTAAATATAAATAATAAACAAATAATATTAAATATAAATAATAAACAAATAAAATTAAATATAAAAGAATAAACAAATAATATTAAATTAAAAAAAAAATAAACATGAACCAAAGCGCGGCGCTTTGGCCTCGGCGCGGCGCTTTGGTTCTTCGTTATGAAGAACAGCCCCAACAGCGACATGATCTCCGCCCAAATCAAACAAAATCAAACACATAACTTGAACCAGAACAATAAATGAAGTTCGATCTTACCTTTTAGCGGTTGAAAGCTTGAAAACGTTGATCTCCGGCTCAAGTGTGTGTAAATCGCACCTTTTGTGTGTGTTTTGTGTTTTGTGTTGAAATGGGGGAGAAGCTGCCCCGCTTCAGGTATAACGAGGGACCAAAGCGCCCCGCTTTGGCCATAGCGGGGCGCTTCTGTTCTTATTTAAGGGCAAAGCGCTTAGCTTTGGCCATAGCGGGGCGCTTTGGGCCTTTTTTAAATTTTTTAAAAGTGTTTTTAATTCACAAACGCGTCGATAATAGTCTAAATTTTACGTTTTTTCCATTATACATCATTTTTTATTATATATGGAGTATACTGCAAGTTCCGGATCAAATCGGTTACGTGTGATGTCTTATTCCGTTATATCGTATCATTTGGGTTTGAAAGCACAAGTACTCCTGTGAGAGGTGTTATGTGTATCAGCCGCCTACCGCACATGAACATGACGTATTTTTTCATTAATGGTAGTATTATGATGTATATGGTCATTTTGGGTCGTACAAGTGCGTATTGAATCTGATTGGGTCGTGTCGGTGACATTCGGTTTTTAACGTGATTATTATTAAACACATTTAACCTACATCGTGAACATATGGGGTTACATTAAGGTCAGGGGCACGATACGTAAGCATTTCGTACGCGTTGATCTGATCCCTGTATAATGTATGCCAGGCTGCTGCGCGCTCTGTTCTGTTCGCTGTCCAGAGTGGGTTTGGGGGAGGCATTGGATAACAACCTCCAAGCTCTACGTGTATGAAATGCCCACGGTCGACGAACACAACCGCAACCACCAGGTGAGGTTCCTCAGCTTCGTTTGGCCCGCCTAGCAGAGGGAAAATTGTATCGCTCCCACGCATGTCGAAGGTGTGAACAATCACACCGTATCGTTGGGCAATAAGAAACCCCGTATCAGGCATCGTCATGTAATTTTCGATATCTGCTCGTCCCACCCCCTTGAAATCGATCCGTCTAACCAGCGCATCATAATGTCCTATGTTTTCCGGATCGAAAACCTGCCTCCAAAGCGATTCGTTCGTACGTAACTCCTTTATAAGTTGTTTCCGGATCATCAAATATGAATTTTGTTTCACTCCTAACCCAACAGCCACCGATCGAAACCCACAATGACCATCTGGTTTCACGTCCTTTATTCTAACGATGTATGGATGGATCACTTCGGGAATCTGAGATGCGTAGGTGCGGATTGCTATATCCGTCTTAGGACCGAGCTTGATCATCGGGAAATCAGGGTGTAGGTTGATCGGTTTGGTATTCTTTTGTCTTCTAGAATCTTCGGGAGATATGTACGAGCTGTGACGGGGATGATCGTCTGAGGCCTCGACCCAAGTTTCTTCCGACGGAATGTACGAGCTTTTTCTAGCGGCTTCAACCTTTCTTTCTTCCTGCGTTTTCAATGTTGGGCGACCACGAGTTTTCTTCAGAACAGCAGGAGGTTTTTTGTTATTGTTCCCTGGATTGAGGATTTGCTGAAACTTTTCAAAGAAGCTCCTTTTCACTTGAGGGGGTGTTGGATCAATCTTTTGTTTCAATTTTTCAAATTCCGCGTCTACATCGATATCCTCTATGTTTTTCTTTGCAGGCTTGAAGTTAAGCTTCTTCCAGAACACGTCTATGTGTGTGATCCGGAGTTGCTGACCTGTGGATGAAAACAAATTAGGTGGCAAAATCATAACGAGAAAGGTCAAAGATATTAATTACCTTTATTTTCCAACTTTTACAAACGACAGGCACATGGCAAACCACAGCTGGTAAAAAGTTGGCAACCACAGCTTGCACCGTAGGCTCTCAACCCGTCTTCCTTACGTTTTAGTTCCCTACTCAAAAGCTCAATCGCATATATTGAAACCTTTCTGAGAATATATGCAAGCATGGGCTGCTTCTTGTGGTGCGTCATCACTTTTCGGAGGCTTGTTTCAAAGCTACTACTAATCTCGGTGTATTGTCTATCAACAACATGATCAACATACAGTACAAGTTTATCCAGTGTGTTGCGATGACTTGGAAAGTGACTTTTTAGTGTTGCATGCATGCCCTCAACCCTGTTGGTCGTAGTTTGGTGAAAGTTGATAGTTTTGTTAATCCAGCATGATACAAACTTTTCACGGTACGGATCCAACCAGGATTTCTTCATATAATCAAAAACCTCTAAAATTAAAAAAAAACGTAAATAGTCAGTTTTTGTTATTATATAAAATTTGAACATAATTATGTAAGAAATACCTACGTTCACGGTCATCTTCTTTCAGCTGTGCTTCAAGGTTTTCCAAGTTATACCTGTATATTTCCTCGGTCGTAGACTCGCACAATAACCAAAATCTACGTACGAATTCTTTCCATTCCTTGTCAGAGAATTTCTTCTTGCTGTTCTTATTAATATTTTGTTGAATATGGAACCGACAAAGATACTTATGCGCTTTTGGAAAAACTTGTTCACACGCGTTCATTAGCGCAAAATCCCTGTCTGTTAAAATCACGCGCGGTTCCATACATCCTACCAGCATAGACTTGATCCTCTGCAACACCCATAGGTAGTTCTCTGACTTCTCAGCGGAAATTACCGCACAAGCAGCCGTAAACGATTTGTTTGTCGACGTCATGCCTACGACCTGAACAAATGGCAGGTTGTACATGTTCGTTTTGTAGGTGGCGTCAATCATTAGCACATGCGGGAAGGCACACCACATAGTGAATGATCTTTCGTGAACAAAGAAGACATCTTCAACTTCGTTCGATATCTCATTTGTGCGCATGTAATAAGTGTAATTTTTTTCGAGAAGAATGCTTTCAAGTTTTTGCATCGGAGACTTACCGACATTTTTTTCGGCGTTGATCTTCTGAACAGCGTTGTGTATATCTTTCGGAATAAGTTTTCTAGCCAGATTGTTTTTTGTCAGCGTTCGCCAGATACTTTGGTTGGGAATGTCTTGCTCTGCCAGCTCCTTAACCAGTTTTTTATCCTCCGAAGAAAGCCTTCTCACATACGCGTGACCCTCTAAGTTTTCAATAGGAGTGTGGTTATGCTTCGCCTTCGTCACCTCGATCCTCCAAACACTTCCGGATGATTCCGAAAACCCGATCATCTCGAACGGGCAGCCTATTTTCTTGCTACCCGTTTTCCTCTGTGTAGCTATACTCTTATGCTCCCCACCAAAAGTACATTGAAACCAAATCTTGTAATTCTCTCCTCTTTTATTCGACCTCTTAATCACAATGAGGTAACCGTTGTCTTTTGCCGTGTCTTGTACCCAACGCACCAACTCTTTACGTGACGAAAAGGTCTGCGTTGTATCAAACGAAAACGTAACCGGGTAACAGCCTTCCTCGTCAATAGACACATCCCCCGGCTCACCATCGTCACCGAGGTCCGAATATACTTGATGTTCAAAGTTGTGCTCGCTACCGTAACCGAAATTCGAATAACCTTGTAAGCTCTGTTGACAACCGTAACTGTCGTTTGGACCACACTCCTGCTGTACAAAGCTGTACTCGCCACCGTAACCGAAATTCGAATAACCTTGTTGTGCGTAAGGGTCCTCCACAGGGGTATTCAAATCCAGCGTCACCGTGTTATCACGATAACGAATGCCAGATACAACCTCTGCCTCCCTCAAGTTGGACGAGACCGGTTTCTCATACGAGTCAGAAATAGCGGTCCCCTCGTAAGAATCAGGAACAACTGTCTCGTCAGAATATTGACCGAAAATATAGTTGTTTAACCACGACATCGTTTTTTCAAGAGATGTAACTAATACAGCAAAACTGCGCGTTATTTTGAAGGAACACAACGGATGGGGAATAAAGGCAATACAGACCTTTGATCTGAAATGAAGGCAACCACGAGGGTGAAATTTGATCTGAATAAAGGCAATACGTTATTTTGAAGGAACAACTGTCTCAGAGGTTGCTTTTAAAAGGTAAAGAGGGTGAAATTTGGGGTCGAAGCGCCGCGCTATGGCCAAAGCGCGGCGCTTAGGGTTAACGACAAACCTCATAATCAGCTTTATGTCTCTCAAACAGTAACTCATGTCTCAAACGTCAATCAAGTCACCTTTTGTCGATCTAAGCGCCGCGCTATGGCCAAAGCGCGGCGCTTTGAGGTGTGAAAATAATTTTGGTCGTGTGCAATTAGCATGACCCTTTTTAAAAACCACCCATATTTACACACGGGTTACGAAGATGACATATCTGCCATATTTTCTTTACTCAAGTGGATAAACATTGTGGTAAAGAGTACATATAATATGTTCGTAGCTGTTATCCTGCCACATCATAATTATGAGTTTCTATTGGAAGATCATCACATGATGCAGTGCCACATGTCGCTAGGGGTGTTCAGAATTCGTTTCGAATTCGAAAAATTCGAAATTCGTTTAAATTCGATTCGATTATCAAAAATTCGTTTCGATTATAAGAATTCGAATTCGATTCAATTCGAGTCAAGTAAATCGAATACGAATCGAATACGAATTTATAATTTCAAATTCGATTCGATTCGAAATTCGAATAAAAATTATACATTTTTATTTATTATTTTTATATATAATACATATATAACTTTTATTAGGCTATATTATAATTTTTTTTCAAAATTTATTCCAAGTATTAAAATTACTCATTACCAAACCCTCTACATGGATCGTAAATAAAACCTAACTAACAAATATATCAATAGATTTATAACCCTAAAAATATTATCTTGTAATGTGAAGTGGTTATTTCCGACTTCTCGTTTTGAATTTTAGACTTGTAGTACTTTATTTGGAACTTTTTAATGTGATATCGTGCTTTATTGCTGCTTTAAAATTATATTTCATTTTGATAGTTATTTACATGTTTTTAAAGAATCTAAATCAAATCGAATTTATTCGAATTCGAATTTTTAATCGAATACGAATCGAATACGAATTGGGTTTTTTATTCGAATACGAATTCGAATCGAATTCGATAAGTTTTAATTGAATTCGAATCGAATACGAATTCAAGAAAAAATAAAAATTATTCGAATAATTCGATTCGAATAATTCAAAAATTCGATATTCGATTCGATGAACACCCCTACATGTCGCTCCTGAATTTTCATCTGATTTATATATATGAGATAATAAAGAAGAACATTGGTTTAGGATGGCCCAAATTTTCAGCTCACCTTTGTGGCTTTGTGTGTGCGGCTTGGTATTATTGACCATATCCGATAGTTAGGTGTAAAGGTACGAGAATAAAAGAATAACTAGAGAATAAAAAAAAAATACAATTTATTATATTATAATATTTTTAAAAGTTTAAGTTTTACCACCAATGAGATAGGAGGATTTTTCCAAAATTGTGGGTGAGTTTGTGTTTTTTAATTGTTATAGTATAATTTGGTAAATGTTGAATTTATTGAGATTTAAGAGAAAAACTAGTATTTTGTCGGCCGCCGCGTGACGGGTGGAAACATATAGTAAGATAAAACACGATTCGTAAATCGCAGTGCGTAAAAAACAATTAAAAAAAAGTGTAAAGAACAAAGGTAGAAACAAAGTTTAAAACATAATGTCTAAGACATTTCGCAAAATACAATGCATTGGCATTTGCAAAAGTAGGAGTTTTTAGTCTAGGGGTTACAATTGCAATTTTTTTTAAAGTTTGGCGGGTGTAAAAATGGAGTGATAGTGCAAGGGGAAAAAGCAAAGTCTAAAAAACACAAAGTGTAAAAGTATAGGGATGGTGGCGGAAATGTGTAAAAGATGAGGGGGTGTTGGCGGAAATGTAAAAGAAGATGGTTGGTGGCGTAACTGTGTAAGAGCTAACGGGGTGATGGTGGAAAACCAAAGTAGAGGGTTGGTGCTGAGAAAATTTGAAAAATGAGGTAGTGGTTTTGGAAATTCAAAGTAGAAGGCTTAGGGACTAAATTTTTCATTTTATGAAACTTTGAAGGTACCAAAGTTAAGGGCTAAAATTGCAACATCGTGAAAGTACAGGGGCAGGGAGGCAAAGCCGGTGGGAAACCATATGAAAACACACGTTTTGACGTATCCGATTGAACTCAATGTATCCTATATTTGCATTGCGATTGGATCAAAAGGTAACGTAAATTGAATTTATATCGTATAATCATAACGTATTATACGCGACCCAACTAACTCGAATTTATTTCCTCAAGCAAAAAACTCTCGAGGGATAAAAGTGGCATTTACAAAGTTCATAAAAAGTTAAGTGGTTAAAAATTGCATTTTCTAAACTTAAGGGCTAAGAAAGGGTAAAGATAAAATTTGATAAAATTTTGGGGTAAGAAGGAAACTATAACAAAGTTAGGGCTGAAAAGAAAACTACGACAAAGTTGGGGTGTCAAAATCAAACTATTTGTAAAATGGAGTAGTAGTTTAGGGACTAAATTTGGTATTTTCTGAAACTTTGAAGTTACGAAAGTCAAAAGGCTAAAATTGTAATATCGTAAAAGTATTGGGAAAAAGAATGCGTTTTCAAGTATATATTATTATTTTATTAATGGATTGTTTAATTGGTAATAGTGATTGTTACGAAAGTCAACAGCAAGAGGATTTAATTGTCCATGGATACACGAAATTTTGAGAGTTGAAATTTTTGAGTTGTCGGTGTAAGCACCGACTTTCTATTTTAAGATATAGTAGAATAGAATGTGTCTTGTGATTGTTTCTGTGTGAAGATAAAGGTGGGTTGATACGAGTTTATTTTAATTTTAATATTTCTGGTTTGAGTTTGGCTCTTAACAAATATTTTGCCAATAAGGTAGTGGTGGAGTTGTAAGGGAGATATTTTGTGTTTTAAGGGACCCAAGTTCGATTTCTGCCATCCCCATTATTTTCTGTGGCACCTGGTGATGATGGGAGACTAGGCGAATATGTGGAAATCACTAGTTCGATCCTTGAACTGAGCGGGTTTTACCTAACCGCACTGTTGTGCCTTCGGGCGAGTGTTCACGGGCTTCGGCACTAGGTGACGGTTTTCCCGGTTCGGAGACGAGTGTATCCCGATTTGGTAAATTTCACCAGTAACCCATTTCAATGATTCGTTGGCCGTAAAAAAAATATTTTGACTTTGAGTTTGTCATCACATGCTTAGTTTGTTTATTATTATTATTATTATTATTATTATTATTATTATTATTTATATCTTTTATTATGTTTATATAAATAGCTAAGGTAAGTTTTAGAGGGTAGTAAAGATCTAAATATGAAGCTAGGAGTCAGACTTGTTTGTTAAACGAGGTTTAACTTAAGCTCGTACAGATGCGTTGTTTGATCTAAGATTTTATCAATCCGTTCTTGAGTAGCTCATGAATGGCTTAACTCGTTTACACTATTAGTTTTATTAAACTATGTTTTTCTGCCTCTCTTACTCTTTTAGAGATTAATCAAGATCCAAATATGAAGCTAGGAGTCAGACTTGTTTGTTAAATGAGGTTTAACTTAAGCTCGGACAAATGCTTTGTTTGATTCAAGATTTTATCAATCCGTTCTTTAGTAGCTCACGAGTGGCTAAACTCGTTTACACCCTTAGTTTTATTAAATTATGTTTTTCTGCCTCTCTTACTCTTTTAGAGGGTAGTCAAGATCCAAATATGAAGCTAGGAGATCCAAATATGAAGCTAGGAGTCAGACTTGTTTGTTAAATGAGGTTTAACTTAAGCTCGGACAAATGCTTTGTTTGATTCAAGATTTTATCAATCCGTTCTTGAGTAGCTCACGAGTGGCTTAACTCATTTACACCCTTAGTTTTATTAAACTATGTTTTTCTGCCTCTCTTACTCTTTTAACATTTACTCTTAAAAGAATAAATTAAATTTAATCTCATAGAATAAATTAAATTTGAATCTTACAGACACAGGTTTCGGTAAATAATTATATATTTCTTGTTCATCCTTTTTTTCCTGGTTTATTTTACTATATTTGATTTACAAACTAAATCAACAAGAGTAAAGAAGATAATAAAACAAAACCCAACTCAATTTCATTCGATTACGAAATATTAACTTTGGTACTTTTCGTATAGACCAAGTACTATGCTTTTATAGTATGTGGTAAAGGAAGATGCAATATGATAGTTTGCACTTTCTTTATCTTTGTAATGTAATGTAATATATCAATAGGCATTTAATTCATAAAAAGAAATAAGTAAAAACTGGAGAATTATATAATGCACTTGTACTAGATGATATAATATGATATAATGATAATTAGAAGCTAAGTAAGGTAAGTCGTTACATATATATCATGGATTAGGTTCAAGAGTGAACACTAGTGTAGCTTGCGAACTGAGTGAACTAATCCTGGCCATACACGTGTGTAGATCAATGGCCAGGATTTGATGTTGAAATACACTAGTGTATTTTACGATTTGATGATGAGATCCTGGCCATACACGTGTGTAGATCAATGGCCAGGATTTGTTCACTCAGTTCGCAAATACACTAGTGTTCACTCTAGAACTCCACCCTATATATCATAGCTAAATCAAAGAATGTTTATGTAATTATTATAGTTCTAAAGTTAAAGTTGGTTCTGCCGTTCAAAAAAAGTTATAGTTGGTTCTCTATTAATCGTCACTTTATATAATACAAGAGTCCAAACTATTTATTTATCATAGTTGACAAATGAAAATACTTATAAAAAGTTAATTAATATATTTCAATTTAAATCAAAAAAACTTTTCTTTATTCTTAGGCTGGTGGGTGTGGTTTAAAGCCCCTAAGGGCTTTATCACACCACGTAAGCGCCACATAGATTTTGAGATAAAAATTACGCCCCCTTTAACAATGATGATGTGGGATAAAGCTCCACTAGCGCCCCGACCTAATTAAATATTAAAAAAGAAAGAAAAAATAAACAAAATCTGATTGGTTAAGAGGCATGGGGCCCACCATATGCACCTATTCACGCCCGTTAGTGGGCTGGCGGACAAGGGGTAGCGCCCCCTTGGTAACATGAAGGGGGTGAGGGAGGGAGCCAAGAGACGCCAAAATTGTTGATGTGGTGGGGTGGCGCGACATAGATTTTGAGATAAAAATTACGCCCCCTTTAACAATGATGATGTGGGATAAAGCCCCACTAGTGCCCCGACCTAATTAAATATTAAAAAAGAAAGAAAAAATAAACAAAATCAGATTGGTTAAGAGGCATGGGGCCCACCATATGCTCCTATTCACGCCCGTTAGTGGGCTGGCGGATAAGGGGTAGCGCCCCCTTGGTAACATGAAGGGGGTGAGGGAGGGAGCCAAGAGACGCCAAAATTGTTGATGTGGTGGGGTGGCGCGAGGCCACACCCCCTACCTTATGAAAAAGTATATATTTTGATTTGAACTTTATGAAAGTACTTATAAAAAGTTAATTAAATTATTTCAATTTAAATCAACAAAACTTTTCTTCATCCTTATGAAAAATTATTTATTTTGATCTGAACTTGTTTTGACGTTATAAAAAAAAGAATATAATAAAGATAATTGTTGTTGTAACTATCCACAATGGGTGTGGATATTGCATGGCAAGTTGATTAAGACAATAAAACCTTAATTTAGCCACTAGTTAACACATGATTAGCTTAGTAATTAAACAAATGGTTTCTACTAATCTACTTTGAATTCAATTTTGTAGAAGGGTCTAAATAAATAGTTTATAGTCTCCGGTTGTGTGGGTAATCTTAGTAAAAAAATGTATTTATATAAAAATGGAAACTTATCTTTATATAGTAAACAATTAAAGGTAATACAAATCTTCTTCATGTGGGACCACATATATATCCATTTTTATAGAAAAGACATAAAAAACCAAAAAACAACGATAAACAAACCCCTGGGTATATACTGGTAATAGATAAAGGGTCATCTTATTCACTAGGGGAGGCTTAGATGGTGTGTGAGAATGACTTTTACATTGGGCTCGTAATTTTGTAGGGCATGTGGTTTTAATAAATCCGATATATATATGTTAATTTTTTTAAAATAGTAAACGTATACCAATTTCAAGAAAGGCTCATTTACAAATCATTTTTTATGGTTTAGACCTTATAATTTAGCACCCTAGGTTAATTGAGCTCATTACTAATTAAAAATGAAGTCTTAGATGATATAAATTGTGAAGAGTTTGATCCACCAATTTGCTATGAAGAATGCAAGGAGAGCTCTACGAATCATTGGTTAGCTATTAGTTTATTAGTTATTACAGTATGAAATGTAACTCATTTGAATACTATAATTTTCTCATTTTTCGTAATTGCATTGTTTATCGAATACTACGATTTTGTCATTTTCATAATTGCATTGTTTATCGTTAAGGCAT
This sequence comes from Helianthus tuberosus, assembly GCA_030545235.1. Taxonomy (NCBI): domain Eukaryota; kingdom Viridiplantae; phylum Streptophyta; class Magnoliopsida; order Asterales; family Asteraceae; genus Helianthus; species Helianthus tuberosus. The sequence goes on along the minus strand of CM060446.1, from coordinate 72,182,485 downwards.
AAGGGCACATTTTTCGAGTTCGAACAGAGTAAATGAATTCTCAGAGACGCCACTGTTATTCACACACCCTTAAATTTTATTTATACACTTTTTTTCTACTTTATTTATCTTTTTATATATATAGAGAGAGAGAGGTGTACCAATATTAACACCGTAGGTAAATAAACCTTCCTGTGAACACCAGGCTTGTGTAAAAACTTCACGGTTAGATCACCGACGAATATTAGTGGCACACTTAAAGAACTATTTTTTGTTTCAACTTGAATCAATTTTTTTTATCAGGCCAGCTACATAATAAATTCAAATGCTATTTAAGATCTTTCAAAAACCGATATAAAAGATTGCTAATTATAGAAATTTACATAAATCCTCAAAACAAGAAAGGCATCCACGTTATTCACTAATAAATTTACTAAAGAATCTTTAAAATCAGTTTGAAGAAGAAGCTAAATGGGACAGTGATAAAATGATGTAAGATAGAACAACGATATGTTGACTATAAAAACGTCGAGTTTTTAATAAGACAGAAAAAAGCCCAAAAATTTATATAAATGGTTTAAGGTAGAAGAATGATATGATAAGTGTAAGAACATCGTATTTTAAATAAGACCTAAAACAAGTCTTACAAAGACAATAAGAAAACCGTAAAATGAAAATAAAAAGATAAGCAATTCGTCAAAAATCTTTAAGAATCATTTAGAGACAAAGCTAATTTGAAGATTGAAAGGGGAAAAAGGACAATTTTTTTTTTTTAAATGATATAAAGTGAAAGAATGAGATGATTACGGTAAGCACATAGTGTTTTTTAAGAATGTTTGAAACTTAACAAATTGATTCAAATGAGACAGGGTTAATCACTTCAAAACCATCTATCATTGTTCAATTTGAATCACGCAACAAATGTATAGTGCTTGTCGTTTAAAAGCTCAGGGCTAATTAAAAAAACGAACGTATAGCTTACATATAAAAACTATGCGATTACTTGAGCTTATATTCTATAGGTTGGCTTCACCTTTGCCTTCAATGGTAAACTAATTTAGGGCTATTAGATTTAAATAACCCCAATTTTTACCAATTGTTCGATAACACTTTCAACTTTCGATTTATACCATAGCACTCCCAACTTTCAACTTATTTTTCTTTGACACTCTCTAACTAACTGAACTCTAACCCAGTTAGTTTTTGCCGATATGGCATAAGACATGGCAGGTAATGTGGCATTTTTTATGACATGGCAGGTGACATCAACTAACTGGTTTAGGGTTCAGTTAGTTAGGGAGTGCCAGAGAAAAATAAATTAAAAGTTGGGATTGCTGTGGTACAAATCGAAAGTTGAGACTGTTATCGCCCAATTGATGAAAGTTAAGGTTATTTATTTAAATTCAATATCTCACTAATTTATTTAATTTTCATTTTCATGCCGGTAGAAAAAGAAAAAAAGAGTCGTCTGTTACATTCTACATAGGGTCATGGTTTTACTCAAGTTTATGATAACTAGGATTTTGAAACCCGTAGTACCTCAAGTCACACGACCTTTAAAACAATACTCTATATCCATATATGTATATCCTTTAATTACGCGTGATATGATTTATTTAAAGTAACGTTATCAAATTTAATTTTTTTTTTTTTAAATCGTATAATAGATTTTTTTTTTTTTGAAAGGCTATAATAGATACCATAGTATTTTATGATTGACACGAGATATTTTTCGGGTCCTAATCTAAAAAAGATTAGATAACATGAGAAAAAAGAGATGTGAAGCCATATTCAATGAACTAGTACCACTTTTATCGTATGCGATCAATGCAAATGCTCTCAACTATTGAGTGATCATTTTATCTATAATATTCAAAGATGACAAATTATAAAAGTTTTTAAAAGTGATGTTTTTGTTTTTTATGTTTTTTTCTTCTTCTATGAATACCTTTGAAAAACATATATATCAAACTAATTGCCCACCATTTATGAATAGAAATCATCAATGTTTTTCATTGTATCGGTTGTCAAACCGACCGTATTATTGGTCTATTTGTTGGACTGTTTTAAAAACAGACGGTTTAAATAACTAAACGGTCCATGTACATATTGAAAGTCACCCTTCAAAAAAAAAAAATAACTAAACTTTAAATAACTAAACGGTCCATGTACATATTGAAAGTCACCCTTCAAAAAAAAAAAATAATAACTAAACCCGTGTATATATAAAACAAGCGTACATATCCAGTAATATCTCACTTGTAAAGTAAGACATGCGAGGGTAAGATAAGACAAAGTTTACCTCTACCCAAGAGATAGAGAGATTTCTTTCAACGACATCCCTAACTCAACAAACTTTTTTATATATCAGTATAAAAATACAATAAACATAAAGTGTACATTAGTAGAAGAAGAGATAAGAAAGATGATATGGAAAAGGGTCACGAAGCAACTAGAAATTACTTAGCACAGGAAGAAAGGTGAACAAAATGATAGAACAAGCGAAGACACCAAAGCAAATCTATATAACTTCCTAAAAAATCTGACCATTATCATACGTCTCTAAGAATTTCTATCACCAATCATGTCCACAAATAGGTGCAATGTAACATGTCACACCCCAACCGATAGCGGAAACATCGGGGCATGACACTGAGGAAACAGATTGTCCATGAGTATCCATAATAACTATTCATTACCAGATAATTAAACGTCGTGTCCCAAACCACAACATATCCAAATAAAAACAGTTATTACAAATAATTATCCCAAAAACAAATAATGTTCCGACGACTCAGATTTAAGCGTGACATAACTAGACCCAAAGCACAGCAATTCCTAGCATCTTAAGCACCTGTCACATACGTTAAAATAAAGTCAATACACATAGTGTAAAGGTGAGCATACAAGTTTAATAGTAATAATAGAGTTCGAAATAGTTTGCGCATAACCAGCATGAAACATGTACAAAGTGAAGGCAAGTAGGTTATCGACAGAGAAATATGCACAGACGTGACTGCGAGTTGTAGAATGCGCAAAACATATCCCCACTGGGACACGTGAAGTAAAGCCCTTAACAACCCCTGTCCACGACATGTGCTGAGTCCAAACTATAGTACTATCGTTGCTAAGGTGTCAGGCAACAATCACTGTGTTAACATAACATACAAGCATTCATCGAATAACACGTAGCATGCAATAATGGTCAGCGTATAAATAGTGTTTGCGTCGTGTGTAGATTGTGATTTAGAATAAGTAACGTATGTAACACCCAAAAGTGCGTAAAGCAAAAAGGGATCGAGTACACTCACAGATTGTGTTTAACAAGTAAACACTCTCTTGGATTGAAGGGAGCGCTGAGAGAGATTAGCCTGAACAATTAACGATAGCATAAGCGAAGAGCGGTGCGTAAAACGGTGAAAAGTGACCAAGTGTCGAATGGTAATCCGATCGGATGGCCATTCGATTGGATTGACATTCGTTTGGTAAAGATGTGTTTGTGTATGATGGCTTTGAAGTTTTCGTTGTAGCATTTTGAAAATAGAGAAGTATCTCTACCCTTCAGGTCGATCGATCGAACGGTCGTTCGATCGGATAGCGATCCGATTGGCAGGAACTTAGTGAGAACAAGTTCATAGCAGGATTGTCACTCGATCGGATTGCAATCCGATTGGTTGGTAATCTGTTAGCTATTGATGATCTTTAAAATTATAAAAATGATTAAGTACCAAAGTTCCAAACGTCATATGATTGGATGGTCGTTCGATCGGATGGCTATCCGATTGGACGACAACCCGTTCGACATTCAGTCCTTTGAAAATGATTAAGTGTTTGGAAGCTCAAGTCCAATCCGATCGGATTGCAGTTCGATCGGATGGCAATCCGATCGGATGGCAATCCGATCGGACGGCAATCCGTCCCACGAATCCAATCGTTTTGAACTTGATTATTTTGAATGTTTGCGGTTTGTTCGAGACGGTTTGACAACGTACTAAACAACAAAAACCCTATCTTGACCCAAGTGATCCGATCGAGCAGGAATCACCCTAGTCCGATCAGTTCACTGTTCGAGACGGTGGTTCATGCTTAACCCGAAATCAGTTGTCCCTTGGATAGAATTCAGATCTTGAACTACCACATCACTAAGAAAGAGTAGAAGGCCAGAACGAGCTCCGATTCTATCGGTTTTGAGTGCATTGAGTGTAAAAGAGTTGAAGAAAGTTAGAAAACCATCTTTCAATCCTTTTAACCATGAATAAGTGTAGATCTATGCGAAAAACATTGATTATTCATGTGGAAATCCTTCAGATCTAAGTTGTTCTTGGTGGAATGAAGCCAAACCTTGAAGTTCAGAAGAACTCCATGATGACATCACCCTAGAACACCTCAAATCCGGTGATTTCACGGTTAAAAGTTAAGATTCAAAGGTGAAAAAGATGAAGGAGTGCGTGTAGATCACAAAAGTACAAGATTTGAGTTGAAAACTTACAAGAATCGCGAGAAATCGGGAGAAAAGAGAGCATAAGTGCGGCTGGTCGAATGAGGAGTTGTCACATCACAAATGATGTGACAGGAGGGTATTTATAGGGTTTCCAAAAGAGGAAAGTGTGCAAGGGTCGGATTGGTCACCGATCGGATGGCCACTCGATCGGTTGGCCACTCGATCCAGGTGTCCGGTGTGTTGAGTTATGTCGTTTCGATTCGCGTGTTGAGCGTTGCGATGCGATTCGAGTGAGCGATGCGATAGTATTACCTATTAGCTACACAAATAACCTAACTACTATATCTAACATACAATCACTATAAATAACTTGCGTTTAGCGTTTGCGATTAGATTGCGATTGCGATAGAATTACGATTGCGATTAAACACCTCAACATAAACATAACATGCATAAGTAACACATAATGGCACACACACGTAAAACAATATCCAGAACACATAATTCGAGTTGCGAATGCGATAGCGATAAGTCGGTTAGCGTTTAGACATGCGATTAAATAGCGATTAAACCTCGATTATTCACAGATACTCCACATAATACAACTAAAACAAATAATTAATAGAATTCGATTACAAGTCATCAGCGTACAATCAATAGTTAAGCAAGGAGTGACAGATCGCAATTTGCAATCTTTTCTTCCTTTGACTTTGACTTGTACTTTGACTTTCCAAAAAGGCGGGTTGTTACATAACACCCCAAAAATTCAAATTATAGGGTGGGGTTCTAGAGTGAACACTAGTGTATTTGCGAACTGAGTGAACAAATCCTGGCCATTGATTTACACACGTTTATGGCTAGGATTTTATTATCAAATCATAAAATACACTAGTGTATTTCATCATCAAATCATAGCCATTAATTTACACACATGTATGGCGAGGATTAGTTCATTCAGTTCGCAAATACACTAGTGTTCACTCTTGAACTTAATCCTATAGATACATACATACATATATATATATATATATATATATATGTATATATATATGTATGTATTGAAACGTAATGACTAGGGATAATCAACCTAGTTAAATTAAAACAAAATATGGTACTATTTTATCTTTAGGTATTTAGGTATAATTTACAGTGTTAACAAAGTACAATGTTTAAAATTAAAACAAAAGATAAAGTCTGTAGTAAAAAAAAAAAAAAAAAAAAAACATTGCATAAAATTATAGAACTGGAAAAAAAGTTTGGAAATCGAGTCCAACAAATGATGCAATTCGCATAGTAACTGGTTAGTATCATAACTCATAACCATCCACCCAAAATGAAAACGGTTCGAGAACACTCAACCGAACCAAATATGTATGTGGTTGCACTGATGGATATGATTCGATTCTAACATTGGACACGAGAATATGTATTTGAAGACAAAGTGCCTGGATAGTCCCTATGGTTTGCTCCATTTTCACCTTTAGTCCCTAACTTTCTAAAATTACAGCTATAGTCCTCAGGTTTTGCAAATTCGTTCTCGAATAGTCCCTATAACGGATGGAGGTTAGTTTTTGGTGTTAAGTGAGTGTGAAATGACTTAAATACCCTTACTTGTTAAATTAACAATCAAAATGGAATATAATTAATACTTAAAAATTATGTGGGACCCACCACCCACCCCACCCTCTTCATCTTCCTCAATCTTTACCTCCTCCACCTTCCACCACCACCACCTCACCCCGTCGGAAAAATGCCACCACCTCACCCTCCTACCATCATCTTCAACATCATCCACCACTGCCACCATCACCCTTCACCATTGCCGTCGGAATCACAAACCTCTTACGATGGCGGTGGTTTACAAACTTTTCCTAAATCACACTGACCTCGACCCATTAATAGCAATTACACCCGAAATTCTGGTCGGTTAACAAATAAACCTTTAACATCGACGTTTTGAACTTAACCAAACCTTTATCCCTCCGTAGACCTTTTCCCACACTTACCATACTCGTACTCTCAATGTTCACACACCACGAGACCTGGTACCACTCTTCGCTGAACCACCATTACAGCCTGCAACTATGCAACGTCGATTTATCAACACTGACGGTGGAGATCGTTGTGCCGCCGTCGTGGTCGGCTGTGACCACCCTCCATCTCCACCTTCCTATTTCTGTCGTTTATCTCTGTTTCTCTATTTTACAGGCGTGTGTGAGTGAGCAAGATGAAGAAGTGGTGTAGGCAGTGGTTTGATGGTGTTGGTGGAGGTGATGGTGTGATGTTGTTTGGATGGAGATAGTGGAGGTTTATTTATAGAGAAATAGGGAGAAAAAGTAGAAAGAGAGAGAGTAGGGTGAGAGTAGATATTTGTTTAAATGCTTGAATAGTCCTTGTGTTCTATTTATTATTTTCTTAATCTTAATATAAAGGATATTTTGGTCATTTCACACCCACTTAACATCAAAAACTAACCCCCATCTGCTTCAGGGACTATCCGGGAACGAAATTGCAAAAGTTGAGAACTATAGCTGTAATTTTAGAAAGTGAAGGGGTACGGTCCCAAAAACCTCGTTTCGAGCGTTTGGACCATACCACATCCTCGATTTTTTAACCTTCTTTAGACCTTGCGCGGCCGCACACTGGTCCAATAAAGAAGACTTAAGAGAAAAGCCACAACGTCATCTTTAACCCTCTTTAGACCTTGCGCGACCGCGCACTGGTCCAACAAAGAGGACACGGAAAAAAGACAGCAGACAACACTTGCGCGCCCAAAGGAAATCATAAATCCTTGCGCTTAAATAAAGGATAAAAATCCTAAGTCAAGCACTTCCGCTTAATAATATCCGGACTTGGATATTATTTACTTAACGGACACCACACGATAAGGAGTCACACCAGATTACAGCAGTAATCTTCTAGAAAGAATTCAATCGTGCACCACTAAGACGGTTATAACCGTCTGGACACGTGTCGCCACCTCAGGCATCCCTGAAATCACAACAATAGCATGCAATTGGAGAGTAATCTCCACTATATCACTTTACACGTGGCAAATCCCCAGCCTTCGATCTAAGCCACGATCCGTGTGCTCTCACATCGGATCAAGAAGCTTGACGGAAGGAAATGTAACCGCTTACGGGGTTAGCATCTTCCGTCAACTTTTCACTAACGGGTTTTCCCGCCTAAAATGACTCCCGGTTATAAATACGAGAAGCAACCCAGGTATGAATTCAAGTTACACACACTTCTCAAACACTTCTTCTTCTTCTTCAGAACCAATACTTATTCTCACACCGGAGTCGGGTCAAGGAGAGAACCCTCTTCTCCCCTTGGCGAGGCTAACGGTGCTCTTTTTTGCAGAGTTATCGGAGAAGAAGACCAGTTGTACCTGAATCAATCGAGAGGAAACCAACCTTTTATGCGGATTCAAACCCCCTAGATATCTCGGTTCCGACCATTTATCTAGTGTTTCTTCATTGGCGCCCACCGATTCCTCTGTTTTTTTTTTTCAGTTTTCATCTCGTTTCGATTCAGTTCTTTTCATTCTCTGTTTTTCACATGACAGAGAATTCATTATCTCACCCATCAGATCCTCGGTCTGAATTCAAGGGTTCTACAACCCCAAATACTCAGATCGACGGAATCATGGGAATCAATACAAGTAACAATCACTTAGACGAAAAGGACTCCTCAGATCAACTCATAGAGAAGAGCTCCAGAATACTGGATCGGCAGATTCCAGAAAGCTTTGAACCAAAATTCTACGCAAATTATCAGAACTGAGTCCCCAAACATCAGATCTGATATTCGGCAAGAAAGCAACAACAGTCATTCGGGAGGAATTACTTCCCTAATGCAAACGGGAGTTCATAACCGTTCAGATCTATTCATGGAGAAAAAACTCCAGAGTACTGGTTCAACAGGTTCCAGATCGCCAGGAACCAAATTTTCCACAAACACTCCAGATTTGGGGGTTTCATTTAAATTCTATGATCAACGAGCTGCAGACCTGAAGTCGCACAACGCATAACTTCCGGAGCTTTACTTATTGGGGCTATAAGCTTTGACTAATACGGTTTTCGTCAAAACCTAGGTACTACAAATTCCTCTTAAAGATCCTTTTGATTTTTTCCTTAAACAAAATGAGGGAAAGAGAACAAATTCCCGAATTCTTTTACATAACGTAAAAACCTTCTAGCATACACTAAACAGTTGGTGCTATCACTTATAAACATTTAAACTGGCACTTATACTAATTCAAGTGCCATGACTTTTCAACATGAAAGTATTACAATCTGACACTTATCTGCGCTATAACGGATATATATGCACAAGCATTTATATTGACTAGCATAATTAGAGCGTCTATATCTGTACAACTGGTACTTAAAATTTAATGGATGAAAGAAATCATTAAAAAAGACATACGCAATCCCTTATCTTTTCAAGATGATGGGAACAATATAAATCCTACTGTTGTGGTATAATACCGCCGATTGAAAAATCACATCAAAAATTATGGCAAAACTTATACTCCTTATGTAAGGATACAAGCACGTAAGTCGCTATACGCGCATTCTTCCTTACATACAAGCACGTAAGTCGCCATCCGCGCTTGCTTCTTTACATTTGAGCACGTAAGTCGCCATACGCGCATGCTCCTTTACATACAAGCACGTAAGTCGCCATACGCGCATGCTTCTTTACATTTGAGCACGTAAGTCGCCATGCGCGCATGCTTCTTTACATTTGAGCACGTAAGTCGCCATCCGCGCTTGCTCCTTTACATACAAGCACGTAAGTCGCCATACGCGCATGCTTCTTTACATGTGAGCACGTAAGTCGCCATACGCGCATGCTTCTTTACATACAAGCACGTAAGTCGCCATACGCGCATGCTTCTTTACATTTGAGCACGTAAATCGCCATACGCGCATGCTCCTTTACATACAAGCACGTAAGTCGCCATACGCGCATGCTTCTTTACATTTAAGCACGTAAGTCGCCATGCGCGCATACTTCTTTACATTTGAGCACGTAAGTCGCCATCCGCGCTTGCTCCTTCACATACAAGCACGAAAGTCGCCATACGCGCATGCTTCTTTACATTTGAGCACGTAAGTCGCCATACGTGCATGCTCCTTTACATACAAACACGTAAGTCGCCATACGCGCATGCTTCTTTACATTTGAGCACGTAAGTCGCCATCCGCGCTTGCTCCTTTACATACAAGCACGTAAGTCGCCATATGCATGCTTCTTTATATTTGAGCACGCAAGTCACCATACGTGCTTGATCCTTGACACATGAGCACGTAAGCCGCTATCCGCGCCCTATTAATACAAAAAATATCTTTACATGATTTTGTTTGTTACAAATTGCATGTAATTCCTTTGGTATACGCGAAAACAGTATGGTGAACATTGTAAGCCTCATGAACGGTCTAAAAAAGAGCAAGCCATGCGCACAGTCTAGACTTACGTTCGCACATGAGCACAATACCATTTTCATTCGCTCTACCTAAACAAAGTAATTATACACATGCAACATATTGTAATTCAAACATAAATCAATAAACACAAAACATGAATGCATAACATTGCATTAACAAAGTTACTAGTGCAGCAAGGCACCTTTAGCAGCATTTACAGCAGCAGAACATCAAAACGTTCTTTACAAAATAAACACCAAAGAACATAACTGCAGCCTCGTCAGAGGTATACAGTATTTCCCTGAACACCCTAACAAGGGGGAACAACAGCCAGTCCAATCTCCCCATCAACAACCATTCCCAAAGGAAGGGTCAGAATAACACCTGTTTCGACGCCGCCGGTACTCAAGCAAAGGCTGATCTTTCCGGTTAACCGGAAGATACTCCTTCAAAGCATTAGTAAACAGTCCAATGGCACATCCATCATCAACACCCTTAGAAGAAGGGAAGATGAAAAGGTACTACATGTATTTATGTTTTATTTTTCAAATAACGTTAGATCATGGCAAAGCAGGTCAGAACAAAGAAGAAAACTTACAAGTTTTCTTCTAAGATTTTTTCGAAAAATTGCGCAAGTGTACCTTCTCATAAAAAATTCTCCACTTTCGCGCCAAAAACCCTGCAGCAAAAAAACATTTCTCTCTCATAGTCCAGTGCTCCACTTATTTGCATAAGAGCAACACTAGACTGGGGGGACTTGAAGGGGTAAGGTCCCAAAAACCTCGTTTCGAGCGTTTGGACCATACCACATCCTCGATTTTTTAACCTTCTTTAGACCTTGCGCGGCCGCACACTGGTCCAATAAAGAAGACTTAAGAGAAAAGCCACAACGTCATCTTTAACCCTCTTTAGACCTTGCGCGACCGCGCACTGGTCCAACAAAGAGGACACGGAAAAAAGACAGCAGACAACACTTGCGCGCCCAAAGGAAATCATAAATCCTTGCGCTTAAATAAATGATGAAAATCCTAAGTCAAGCACTTCCGCTTAATAATATCCGGACTTGGATATTATTTACTTAACGGACACCACACGATAAGGAGTCACACCAGATTACAGCAGTAATCTTCTAGAAAGAATTCAATCGTGCACCACTAAGACGGTTATAACCGTCTGGACACGTGTCGCCACCTCAGGCATCCCTGAAATCACAACAATAGCATGCAATTGGAGAGTAATCTCCACTATATCACTTTACACGTGGCAAATCCCCAGCCTTCGATCTAAGCCACGATCCGTGTGCTCTCACATCGGATCAAGAAGCTTGACGGAAGGAAATGTAACCGCTTACGGGGTTAGCATCTTCCGTCAACTTTTCACTAACGGGTTTTCCCGCCTAAAACGACTCCCGGTTATAAATACGAGAAGCAACCTAGGTATGAATTCAAGTTACACACACTTCTCAAACACTTCTTCTTCTTCTTCTTCAGAACCAATACTTATTCTCACACCGGAGTCGGGTCAAGGAGAGAACCCTCTTCTCCCCTTGGCGAGGCTAACGGTGCTCTTTTTTGCAGAGTTATCGGAGAAGAAGACCAGTTGTACCTGAATCAATCGAGAGGAAACCAACCTTTTAAGCGGATTCAAACCCCCTAGATATCTCGGTTCCGACCATTTATCTAGTGTTTCTTCAGAAAGTTAGAGACTAAAGATGAAAATTGAGTAAACCACAGAGACTATCCGAGTATTTTTCTCGTATTTGAAACATAAGTTATTTATGGTGTATAAATGAACCAAATACGTGTTTGTATATTAATTAATTTTTTAGAAAAAAAATCCCAAAATAGAAAAGTGGAATTGTTTGAAATAAATTGGCATGATTGCTTGAGGGTGAGAGGGGTGGTCACCTCTTAAGGAGAGGTAAACTCTTTACCCGTCAATGAGGTAGTGGTGGAGTGGTTGAAGAAAAATTTGGTGTTACTTGTGACCTAAGTTCGACTCCAGCTCTCCCCATTATTTTTTGCTGCATCCAAGTGAAGAGCGAATACGGGTGGTGTCGGTTTGTCTTCAATGGGAGGCGAGGTTTTACCGATTATTCCATTGTCGTGCCTTCAGGGGGTGGAGGTCGGGTTTCCGCATATCGGAGAGCCAAGGGGCTGGCAGCGGTCGAGTAGTCGACCTTGGCCACAGTGCCCGGTGTCACGGTAGTTGGCACGTCGTTCCTTGTCGTTCAGAAAAAAAGGTAAACTCTCCACCTACCCAATCACATATTGTCATGTCAATTCCCCTCTCTAAATCTCATCTTGCACTAAAACATAAGGGGTGGTCACTTCTCTTGGGGAGAGGTAAATTATTATTTTTAAATATAAAAAAAATTGTGATTGGTTTCATGTGTAGTCAACATTCAAAAAATTCCCTCCCTTCACGCGATGACTATACACCGAATTGGTACAAACACATGCGGCAAAGGTGACTGGCGACGGTGTTCCCCGCACGGTAAAAGGGTTCACGCTGCCTTTACTGCACCCACCTTGTTCACCCTGAGTCTATAAATGAACATACATATAAATGATTGAATAGAAATAATACCCTGAGTCTATAAATGAACATACATATAAATGATTGAATAGAAATAATAGAGGTGTGGGGGAGGATAAATGCATTAACCTCTTTTCCGTATACATCAAGAGAAAGAAAATATATCCAAGTCATATACCTTTACATGAATCTACTTTAAAATCATGATATATACAAGTCATGTACCTTTTCTTAAATCTACACTAAATCATGATTATTATCTGCTGAATTAGCATAAGATATTATTTCTTTCTTAATTAATAATAACATAAAAAAACAAATTATTTCCTTACAACTCATTCCAATAAAGATGAGAGAAATAGACTTGAAGTTTAAATATATGTGAACTTTAAAAGTAAAACTAACGATAACTTAACTCCCACATAGCTAAAATTCTACCAAGTGGGTTAACCTCAATAAGCGACTTTCTAAGGCGTTAAGATAGAAACCATAGCTATATTCAAGCGTAAGACGTTACTAGAATGAATTAATGATTACCATTACGCCACCTTTGAAGTTTCATTTACCATTTCTTCACGCGAGCTATAATAATTTTCTTCCATTCCAACTTAATTTGGAAACAAACATGAAAAACATACTGAATATCAAGAGAATCAAAAGTGACCAAATTAAAAGCCTAAGATATAGAGCACTTACTCTAAAAGCATATCCCTAAAGATGAACAAATGCCCATTACATTATCCCCAATGTAATCAACAAAGTGTGCTTCTAACTGTATTGCTTCTTCATTACCTACCCATTACCCCTCCCTAACTTCATTGCCTTTATCTCTCACCACCATTCCGCTGTTTAGATCGATTAATATAACCGGCTTTTTAGATCGATTAATTTTGTGTCTAATATCTTTAATAAAATGATTATGTTTGGGTAGTACTAAGGGGGATGTGGCGTACACAGGTCACAAAGGGGTTGGACGGAAACACCGCTATATGATATTTTTTGGAAAAGGTGAATGCTATATGTTTTGAGGGACGTTAAAATCATTACAATTCAAAAGGTTATAGTGTGTGACATTATGTCTTCTAGACTGATGTTATTTTTTGAAATTGAAGGGCTAATTCATAAAGGTAGAGAAAATAAGGGCTGAAATGTTTAAGTGAGCGGATCTGAAGGGTCCTAAACATATGATAGATATTATGGTGCGAAATAAAAAGTGTTTTTAAAAAATCGCCGTTACCGGGGATCGAACCCGGGTCACCCGCGTGACAGGCGGGAATACTTACCACTATACTACAACGACTTTGTTGACTTTAGATTTTACGACTTATTTCTTATATAGTTTCATCTCCTGCTTAAACAAATATATGTTTTAAACATTCAATTGAAACACCACTAAAACTATTAAGAAATTTTGTACCATGTACCAATGATCTTTTATATCATCGGTGTATTTATTAAAACCCAGTCATGTAAAAATAACACTTTGAAATCTTGTTTTATGGTAATCCTTCAACAATCTAAATGAGTTATTCTCCAAACAACAACTTGAAGATCTGAAAACATGTTTTGTGTTTGATCTCTTCCATCGCGGCCTCGCACCTATGTTGAGGAAAGGTTTGGAACCCTGTATAGAATGAAGAGGGGCCAAAGATGATACAATGCCCAACGCTAGTCTCGAATGAACTTACCAGGTTGTCACAGTCAACAAAGAGGGCGTTAGAGCATTTTACAAATTCGAATATATGGTTTTACATCACATATCCCTCTACTTGATTGTAGTACGAGTTTCTGTTTTTCATAAATTATAACTCGTGTATTTCACTTATACGTCTTCCAAAAGGAATAAATCTTGATATTTCAACATTCTTAAACTTCCTAGAAATATTTAGTATTTAATAATCACTGTATGTCCTAGAAATATTATACATGTATGTGAGCTTTGTTAGCTTATTCTATCTCTATGGAGAATCACCACACACATGGTTATCGATTTCTTTTCTTTTTTTAAATGGGCTGTTTTAAAACCGTACGATTTTTTCTGTATGAATTTGATAGTGACTTCAAAGTTTGAAAATGCGAAAAGTGGATGTCACTGTTGAAATAGCGACTTCACTTTTTGTGTACAACACCAAAAAATACGTTGTTTGGATGTCACTCGTTGGATAGCTAGATGATTGGACACATTAGACGTTTTCAACATCTCTTTTAACTCACATATTTTAAACAGACAGACCCCTTTTGCGATGGATGCTGAACTCTTATGACTAACATATTTAAAAAGCATTGTTTACGACCTTATATGACATCGATCCAATGGATACATTTACAATGCAATGGTTTCTCAGTCATCAAGCGGAGAAACTCTATGGTGTGGACTTGTCATTGTTGTTGACGTATGGCTTCAGTAGAAAGCGAATTGTTTGGTTCAATGTTCCACGAGCAGCGGCATTGTAGTTAGAGGTTAGGTGGTGATGATTCAAAGGAAAATGAACGAAAGAATGAAACCCATCAGGTTTATAAAAAATAATCTGCATGAGAGTAACTGATTAGTAGAATTGTATTTATGTTGATCTTTGCACATCTGTATAATTTTGTAATTATATAAAAAATTTGGGTTTCATTTCCTGTTTTGTATGATTTTGAAATGTTTGTAAATACAGAAAGAGGTAGATATTTTGTAAGAAAAGCAAATTTGTACATTTTTGAACAAAATTAGTGACTCAACTGTATTCTCCCTTTTCACATAATTTTCGTATAGTATTATTCTCCTTTTACATCCATTCAAAACTCACATAAAAACATGTTGGCAATCAGAATCTAGAATCTATTTGTTGTTGTCGTTTGAACGGGCTGCAAATATATGATGTTTTCGGCTGCAAATATATGACGTTTTCATGCTCCAGACAAGAAAGACAAGTGAGCGCCATGATCAAAATTAAACACAAAGAAATTGTTCAAATAAGCCTAATATGTCAAAGAAAACCGGACCAATTATGTCAAGAACCAGTACAAACTGAATTTGTGTCGCGACGCAACCTTTCTAAAAACTATATACAATATCAGTTTGACCCCCTCGACTTTCTAATCATGTCAATATAAATCGACTTTGTTTACTTTTTATGTCATGTAAGTCACTTGGTGTTAGATCTTCGTGTTTTTGTTTACCTTTACACATTATGGTTTTAAAATGGGTGTTCTGAATGCTTCACAATCTTTCAGCGCTACATCGAAACCACAGGTTTTCAACCTTGCTTTGGCTCGGTTAGAGAAGGCCACATAGAGGGGCTTTTGAAGCTTTGGGTCGGGTCAGGGGACTTATAATAGGTAAAATGATTGGTTCTCATATGAACACCCCTCTATGTGTGTGTGTATATATAAATAATAAATAGTAGTAAATGATTAAATTATAAATATGACTTATAATAGGTAAAGTTACACGAAAAAAAAATTCAAACAAAAAATGATAGAAAATACAAACAGAAATCACCACAGAATATACGAAAAGAATCTAAACATTTACTCACTTCAGCCACAGCCTAAGTTTCATAAACCAAAGGTCCAAAGTCATCTGAAAAGCATGAAAGATTGCATGTTTCTAATTTTTAACATAAAGTTACAAATATTGACTAAAATAGCTGCCGTAAGTAAGTCGATACTGTATCTTTCATTTTCTATGGCAAAGCATTTCCTAAAGTTTGCTATTTACTTCTTTATATGATACGTACCGTCTCTAAGTTCTAACTTCTCTTCTGCAACCAGACCTGACAAGAAGCTTTGCAGTTGTTGAATTGATTTGTCATAAATAGGAGGAGTTGCACAAAATATCTGCAGCAATAACATAACATAGTTCTTGTTATTTCGCGCGTATATCATCTTAGTTGCATAATATTTGTTTAATTATCATAACAAAGACTGTCTGTCACCTTGAGACTGTTATGAATCCGTTCCAATCCCATGTTACCGACATTTCTAAGCATTCCAATGATGAATTTCTGCACCAGAAGTTACAAAACGTGACTATTAGTCAAAAGTCTTTAATAATTAATAGAGTAAAATATCATTTTCGTCCCTGAGGTTTGGTTAGTTTTGCGACTTTCGTCCAAAGGTTTGTTTATCCGCATCTGAATCCAAAAGGTTTGAAATCTTGACATTTTCATCTGGCTCGTTAACTCCATCCATTTTTCTCTATTAAGTCAGGGGTATTTCAGTCTTTTTTGTTAACTTAAAGGACAATTCGGTGGTTTTCACTTTATGTACAAGCATTTAACATAATTTACAAGAATTCAAAAGACTAAATTGCCCTTTAAGTTAACAAAAGAGACGAAAATACCCCTGACTTAACGAAGAAAAATGGGTAAGTTAACGAGCCAGATGAAAATGACAAGATTCCAAACCTTTTGGATCTAATATGGAAAAACAAACCTTTGGACGAAAGTCACAAAACTAGCCAAACCTCAGGGACGAAAATGGCATTTTACTCCTTTCATAATTAATATCATTGAAATATACCTCATACACGGTCATTTCTTTTCTTAACTGATCTTCAACTGAAGCCACTGATGTTTCGGCTTCATCATCTGCCCCCAATGCCTCATTATTAGTTACGGATTTGCCACCATCAGCCATGTCATCCACCAGCGTATACAAGTGGTCGTTTGAGTCAGCACCTGACGACTCAACAACAATCCCCTTGTTTATCCAGAAGTTTATCCTCTTTTGAAGTGTGTCTACAGGGACCCCAATAGCAGCTGCAAGATTCTTCGAGGTCCAACTGAAATAAAACATGAAAGTAGTACTTAATTGTTTATGTTAAACGGGGGCTAAAGTTCAGGATTTTTTTACCTTTTTTGATCCTGAAATTGCATAATGATTGAAGCATGTACAGGAGTAACTGTGAACTGCAAAGTTTTATCTTCGAATTCCAACTCCAACTGAAAGATGTGCGTTAAACTTTCGGTTTAATAAGTGATAACTATAGATAAACAAGGGGAAAAGAATTTTTTTATATATGTGAGTGACTAGGGCTGCAAACGAACCGAACGAACACGAACAGAGCCTTGTTTGTGTTTGTTTGTTAAGGAAATATGTGTTCATGAACACTTACCGAACGTGATTTTTTGTCCGTGTTCGTTTGTTAAGGAAATGAACGTGTTCATGTTTGTTAGGGTTTGTTTGTTAATTTTAGGTAACGAACGTTCATGAACACAAACAAGCGTTCATGAACATAATATATAATACACTGATACTTATTAAATATTTTATTTGTCAGAATTTTGAAGTATTTATATAAAATTAAAAGCACTAACAAACTATCGAACACAAACATAAACGAACACGGCACCGAACGTTCACGAACATAAATGAATGAACGTGGCCTCTGTTCATGTTCGTTCATTTAACTAAACGTCGTGTTCGTTCATTTATTAAACAAACAAACTTCCCGCCGAACGATTCACGAACTGTTCACTGAACGTTCAGTTCGTTTGCAGCCCTAATGTGACTAACCTTCACTGTACCAAGGTTTTTCTTCCATAGAAGCTTGCGGGGAGTTTTAATTTCATGAAACCTCTTAGCATAGTCACTTAAAAGCCGGTCAACCGCCTCCGGTAATTTCACATCCTCATCCTGTAATTCCATCTCGTAATTAAAATTTTTGAAATAACTCAAAAAGTAAATATCATTATTTAAAAGTTATACCTGGATAGGTGGCCAGAAATTTGAAGATATAACCGAAGCATCAAGTATATCAAACGAAGCCTCATGCTCCTGCTCCCGCGAGTCACCACCTATGAATAAATCGAAAACAATGATTAAAAAAAGTAAAAGAAACATATTAATAATTAAAGACGGTGTTTGTTACAGTTTGTAATATTGTATTATCTACCTGTTTGAGATAATTGATTTATTGTGGCTTTCACATTTGTGTTTGTTCTTTTCGAATCAATCAGATCATTGAGCATGATCTCGCATTTCTGCATGCTGCTTTCACCAAAATGTATCTGCGTATAATGATACAGGTTATAACAATCAGACGCCAATAACCGAAAGTCAAAATATTTATTTGCAAACTGCCTACCTTGAGAAGCTCTAATGTCCGTATTTCAGTGTCAATGTCGTAATCAGTTTTGTTAAGAAGCTTTTCAGCTAACATAACACGATATTCGTTAATTAATTGATCTTTTGAACCAATTATACCGACAATCATTCCGAGTATATCTACTTTCCTTCTGTAGCGACTCCCCTTTAATGGATCAGCCTCAACAGGGTCCGGTTCCCACCTGAAAAAGTGTTTGTAAATTTAAATTAAATATTTCGTAGTCGAGAAAAGATTATCATCCGATAATTATATAATGAGAGAAGAGTAAAATGCCATTTTCGTCCCTAAGGTTTGGTTAGTTTTGCGACTTTCGTCTAAAAGTTTGTTTTTCAGCATCTGAATCCGAAAGGTTTGAAATATTGTCATTTTTATGCGGCTCGTTAACCCCATCTATATTTCTTCGTTAAGTCAGGGGTATTTCCGTCTTTTTTGTTAACTTAAAGGGCAATTTGGTCTTTTTCACTTAACTTAACAAAAAATACCCCTGACTTAATGGAGAAAATGGATGGGGTTAACAAGCCAGATGAAAATGGCAATATTTCAAACCTTTTGGATCCAGATCCGGAAAAAACAAACCTTTAGACAAAACTCGCAAAACTGGCCAAACCTCAAGGACGAAAACGGCATTTTAGTAGTCATGCAAAGATATCAAACATACCGTTGGATATCTATCCATGTTTGCTTGTCATCAGTATTAATATCATCATCAAGACTGTTGCTTTCTTGATTTTCTTCATCTCTATTTAATTCTTCAAGGAGACTGTCTCCGTTTCCCGGGCCGCTATTATTTCCGCCAGTACCGTCAGTAAGCATAGTCACGATACATTTAATGGTATCTTTCCGTCCTCTTAAATACTCCCTAATCGGTTCACCTACAGCTTCTAGAAACACTCCTACGGGGTCAATTGTTCTAAGTGCTTTTATAGTTGAAACATATTGATGCAAGATATCATTTGTTGACGCGCCAGCTGTCAGTAATCTGTATCTCAGAGCCGAGATGAATGAATCGACTAGCTTTGTGTGTTGTCCAGTGTATTCAAGACATTGTTTCAAATCTTCGATCGCGGGAGCACTGCAAATAATTATATAAACAGTTGTTAAATAATGTTAAATTCACTGTATTTTTAATAACAATAGAGTAAAGTACACGGATGGTCCCTGTGGTTTACCAATATTTTAGATTTGGTCCCTGACTTTCCAAAAGTACATAGATGGTCCCTGTGAGTTGCACTTTGTAACGCATTTAGTCCCAAGCTTTTTCCAAAAGTACACGGATGGTCCCTGTGGTTTGCACTTTGTAATGCATTTAGTCCCTAACCTGGACATGCTAAAACCTTTAGATTTGTTGGCTGGGGACTAAATGTGTTACAAAGTGCAAACCACAGGGACCATCTGTGTACTTTTGGAAAGCCAGGGACCAAATCCAAAATTTTTGTAAACCACAGGGACCATCCTTATACTTTACTCATAACAATATTTGGAAAACAAACCTGTCGGGATAATCCACAATGATCTCAAAAAGTTTAGCGATTCTCAAGTCTTGTAAAGTTTCGTAAGCAAAATACTCCAATCGTAACTGCCATCTAACAATTCCTTCAGAGGGTTTACCAGATTTTTGATAGCATGATGACGGGGTTGATGCTAATGGTGATTTAGTACTTTTAGGGCTAAGATAGCTCATTGAATCACCGAGATAATCAAGAAGTGCTCGTAAAAACTGTAGAGGTACAGCCTGCAGAAAGCAACTTTGGTGTTGTATTAAAAATGATAAATTTAATTATTTATAATTCACAAGAATCAACCTGTATCCATTCCTTGATAGACTCCAAAACAGACGTCCTGTAATCATCACCAGCTAGATCAAAAACTTTAGCCTGCCATGATTCAGAAAAACGTGATGTAAGATAAAACTTGCAACAAAAAAAAACGTTAAGGTCCACGGATAGTCCTTGTGGTTTACCAAAATTTTGGATTTGGTCCCTAGGTTTCCAAAAGTACACAGATGGTCCTTGTGGTTTGCATTTTGTTGCGCATTCAGTCCCCGGCCAACAAATCTAAAGGTTTTAACATGTCCAAGTTAGGGACTAAATGCGTTAAAAAGTGCAAACCACAGGAACCATCCATGTACTTTTGGAAAAAAGTTGGGGACTAAATGCATTACAAAGTGCAGACCACAGGGACCATCTGTGTACTATTAGAAAGCTAGGGACCAAATCCAAAATTTTGGTAAACTACAGGGACCATATGTGTACTTTACTCAAAAAGTTAAGAATGGAAGATACTTTATTAAGTTTAATACATAATGTGCACCTTTAAAAGCAAGAATATTGCGGACGCATATGCATCTTCGGTCATAGATGTAAATCCAAGATTTCGGAGATTATGAACAACCATTCCTATGTTCCTCACTAACTTGTTCTCCATAATTTTCTTCTGATCATAGCTTCCATCAATATCCATGTTTCTCGGTTGATTATCGTCTTGTGATTCATTATCGTCTTCGTAATCTCCCGCCATGATTGTACTCAGCTCCTCTAATCTTCCTTTGAAGTACCAGTGGAGTATCTCTATAGACATGCCAAATATTTAGAATTCAAAATTATGCTTCGTTAAAATATTAAAAAACGAAGAAGAATATTGATGATAGTTGTTTTTATGAGTGATTTCAAAAAATTTCAAATATTTAATGTGGTTGGATGGTAAAAATACAATATGCTAAATAATAAAATTAATAATAATAATAATAATAAATAGGTGGTATTAAAATATCAAAGTTAATACCCAGTTGAAAGAAATAATGTTTTAATAATTACGTTAACAAAATTTATAACTGTCACGTCAATGTTTATTTTTTTAAATACATATCTTAAGGACTGTATATGTTAAAAAATAACACTATATTTTATTCTATTAGTATAATACATGGGTTTATTCAACCGTGCAATGCATATGTTTTTTAAAACACAACTTTTTATTACTAATACTAATTATATAACATTACATTTATCAACCTGTGTAATACACGGGATAGTAACCTAGTATCGTACATATCCAATCTAAACTTAAATATCATATATGCCCAATTTATATGATATATTAAGTTTGGACTAGGCATAGATGATATTTCTCAAGTTTGTAGGGGTATGTATGTAATTCTCTCTGTAAGTTATGTTAAAGAGAGCAAGAGAGTGCGTAACGAAATCTCCGTAAACGCGTACCGGTAAAATGCCGTGGCATGGTGGTCATAAGAACGGAAGAGACAATTAGCCGATATTTAGAAACGAAGATTTTTTCCGTATCTACCGCATGCCCTTCAGTTGATGTGTCACTCGCTTCGCATAGCTGTAAAGCGTTAACTAACGTCAATAAACACTTCTCTTGATATTGTTTTTCCGATGATATTTCTTCCAATGCTTTACACAGTAATAACTCGACCTCATCCTCTTGCATCTGTTTGAATGTACACCGGATAGATAATTTTTAAGTTACGTGTAAATATAACTACTTTGTAAAGTTTTTAAACAATAGCAACTGTACATACATTTTTGTCATCAACTTCAGGGTCTGGGACATTGTTATACGCATCGAAATTCTTCCAAAACTTTGGTGCACCGTGTTTCTCTAACATGTCCTGCTTACATGATTACATCAAACAACGTTAATGATTCAGAAGAAGTGT
Organism: Helianthus tuberosus; assembly: GCA_030545235.1. NCBI lineage: Eukaryota > Viridiplantae > Streptophyta > Magnoliopsida > Asterales > Asteraceae > Helianthus > Helianthus tuberosus. Next base: position 72,160,316 of record CM060446.1, on the reverse strand, counting down.
AACATCCAATACACGTCTCATCAATATAACCGACAAACACACGCTTAAACATATTAAAGAAACAGCAGCAACAATGAAAACCTCAGTGATAGATCATACGTGAACACATATTTGCTTAATATTAGAAAAACACTTAATATTATACAATTTATAACTTACTTGGACTACCAGGTACATAGAAATCATCCAAATTAAATTACATATAGATACAATTAAAAAAATTATTATTTAAATATTAATTAAATACAAATCTCTGTACAACAGTAGAAGTCATTTATAAATATTTATGGAAAAAGTTATTATTTAAATATTAATTAGCTACAATTCTCTGTACAACACTAGAAGTCATTTATAAATATTTGTGGGACTTATGTATGCAGCGGCAGGTGAAAAAAAGTCCAGCAGCAGATGAAAAAACAACAAAAAAAGTTCAGCAGCCAAGACACCCAACTGCTCGGACGGCTTCCTCATCGACCGCCTCCACCGCCGGCACCACCTCGTTGTTGCTGCCGCGACAATCAGCACTGTCGCCGTCGCAACACCACTATCATCGCCGTTGTCGTTGTCATTAACTAACGTAAAAAATAAATATAGGAGGTGAACCGATTTTCATTTCTTTTTTCTAAAACTACTAACTTCAACCCGAACTGATACTTTCTAAAAAACGGCCCGTTTTGACCCTAATTTATTTTTCTTAGAACCAGATTTGACCCTAACTCAGTCTGACCAGTTACCCAACCCCACTCGCCTCGCACGTTTTGCCAGGCTTAACGAATTTTGATCCAGATGTGCATGAGACGCCGCCTCAAACCCCTGAAAAACGTCGCCTAACACCTCATACGCGCTTTGTAAAACCAAGTTTAAGGTGTGCTGTGAGGTCCATTTCTATACAATATATTTTTTTCACCTTAAAGAAAACAATGCATTTTCCATAATTCAACCAATGTCTTTATCTAGAAGGACTTAGTTAATGCTTGTTAGTTTGACGGTTTCTAGTTATATACCCATGTAGCCCTCCAAGTTTCTCTTAACAAAATCTTACCAACAATACGTGACATTGAACTAGTTTCATAACACAGTAAAGTATAGGATAACATAACGTAGTATAGCATAACTGCCTAGTCTATGCTCTTATAAATGACGATAAAAAACCAACTTTCTAATGTATGGATGTATAAACCTCTATCGTCAAAGCTCACCCGAGCGCACGACTAAGCACACTTTTCAGGCCCAGCGCAGCTTTCTAGCTTCGCTTCAAAAAGCCTACTTGCAGGCCAAGTTCTAGCCAAAAACCGTCTAAACGGGTTTGAACAGGTCTAAAATAATTACACCAGCCCTAAACAAACATGAAAACCTAAAACAGCCAAAACTAGCCCTAATCAAGCCTAAACATGTCTAAAACCCCTAAAAATTGTATTTTTATACTATGCGTCTAGCTTATAAAAGCCCTCATTTTTCTACCGCCTTACGTCTTCGACAACTATGCTATAAACTGATCCGATAAATGTTTGACCATCAAGCATATGGTCAAATGCAGCCACCATGCTCCCTAAAATCTATTCAACAAACTTCATTGCTAGTACTTTACAGGTGCAGTAACTTCAAATCTAATAAAAAAAACAAACTTTATAACAAATTATACCTGTAGAGACAGAAGAAAGTGTTCTTCAACTAAAGATCGAAGACCATACTTGCAAAGACTACAAACATCATCTTGAAACTTCAAATAAGTAGTTTTCAACTTAGCATCATCACCTTTGACAATCGTTTCTGTAATCAAACAGAAGCTGTTCCAGCTTTCTAGTATCTCAGACATCGAAGCTTCCGAGAGAGAATCTAAAGCCCCCAAATTGCACACAGATGATAACGAGTCTACCGTCATTTGTGGCAGTTTTGATGAAATTAGAACCCTAGCAGGCGATTATAGATTGGGGTGAAGATTGGAGTTGGAAGAAGCTTGATTTGGAGTAGTGAATGAATGGAATTTGGTGATTTGAAAAACCCTAGTTTCGAAATCAGTCTGATTTTGCCGCCATTTTGTGAGAAATCGGCGTTCCTATGTTTCTGATTAGGGATGAGCATTTTTTCCGGTACAGAATTTTCCGTACTGAATTTTTTTGGTACCGGTACCGGTATCTACTTTTTGTCATTTTTGGAATCGGTACTTTTGGTATCGGTACCGGTTCGGTATGGTACTAGTAAAATACCGAATTTTACCTTCAAATACCAGTACCGTACTGGTCCCGTACCTGTACGGGTACCATACTGTACCGAATATTTTGGTACCAGTACCCAGTTTTGATGAATTTAGGTATTGCTATTTTCGGTACCGGTACCTGTTCGGTACGGTACCGATACCACGCTCATCCCTAATTCTGATCTTATTCATTACATCTTCGCAAGATTTTGTATATCAATGAATGTATCGTATTATTATTGTTTAAATAATTAAAGTAAATAATATTGACTGTGTTTAGTGTTCGGGTTAGTCGTATTTGACGAAAACTCTAGGTTGACCATTAAATATAGTCTTGATGAGCAACAAACTACAACGGTCGGATTGAGCGTTGCGACTGATCTAGCGATTTAATTGTTTGGTTTTATGATTTGAACCAAATTTTCAAATGGTTTTTTGTAATCTCATTTTTTATTAGACCTTTTAAAAAGGGGTCGGGTTAGGAGGTTGCATGTTTGAATGGGTTTCAAAATTCAAATAAGAAGGGTTTGGGTCAAAACTTGCGATTTAAACTTTAAAGAATGAACCAACATGAAAATAGAATTTTGTTTCGTCGATAATATTCGTGACATATCTGAACAAGTTAAATGCTAAATAAACCACCCAATATATACAACCAAACACATAAAAGAAATTTTTTTTTTTTGAACGGCAAATTTGGATCACTGACGGACCACTGGAGAATCATCGTGCCACCAGAGGAACCACCCGATCATATCCATCTCCACTAGGCATAACGCCACACCAATTCAGGAGGAAACCCAATAAACATGAGAAAACCCCCTTGTGGGAATCGAACCCAGGACCTATTGGTCCCAAAGTCTTATCCCACCGCCAAGATGCCACTAGGCTATAAAGCCATCGGCAACACATAAAAGAATGAATACTGAAATTATAATTTAATTTAATAAAAATAAAAATAAAAATAATAAACAAGCATCTGTAAAAGAAAATAACGGAGCCAGAAAAGCAACCCATGACCCGACCCATATTTGTTAGTTTGACCTAATTTAACAATCTGAGGATTGGGGATGATGATGCCATGACGATCCTGTGAGACTTTACACCGCCGGTGGATCACAGCCACCAGACGACGACGACGGAGCTGCTGATCGGAGAAGTCTATTCACAAATTCTAATCTGTGTTCTATACAGGTAGCGTCGTCACCCTCTGATATTATTGCATCGATTCCGTACATGCTTATGTTATTAACATCTCTGGAGGATTCTTATAAATTATTGTATGAGTATTTATTAGTATAATAAGATCCATTAGACAACAACAATCTGATTGCTGCTGTTAGAATGATAATAATACTGCTTTATTGATACAGCTATATTAATTAGATAGAAACCAACTTTAAAAGTTATAATTAATTGTTCGATTGCTATCAAGAACAATTATTTAATTAAAGACGATACATCGAACCAAAGCTCCCTGTCTTGGAAGAAAACTCGTCCTCCTCGAGTTTTGTCTCCTGGATCAAAAGGAACATCAATCCGATTCCGATTTATTATCACGGCCCTTCTATATTAATACAGTTCAACGTCATGGTTCGTCTTGCCTAACTCCAGACTTGTACCACCCGGGTCAAATAGAGCGTTGGACCGCCCACTTTAAATGGCAATTTGATTTTAACATCTTCTTCATAGTTTTTTGGACTAGTATTCAATTTGAATATATCCAAACTGGACCGCCCACTAGTAAATATATCCAAGTTTCCATGCATTCCACATGAATCATGCACTCATATAATTCAGCAGCTTCTTCACAATTTTTAGCAATGTTTGGAGTATTAGTGGCCTTTGTTTGGTTCCCACATAAAGTTCACGTATTATCTCATGTATGCTAATGCTACTAGATTTTTTATTAGGATTATATGGCCCATATGTAGAATTTTCATGCATGGAAGTCATGCATACATGATTATCGGAAAATTGATCTTTATCTTTAGAAACCGAAATCTTTTCTCCTTATGAAAATCTGCTAACATAGGAGAGTTAATCAAATCATCCTCCTTTTGGAAAATCGTAAATTTTGGGTCAACATGCAATCCAAGTTTATCTTTCCGCATGAAAGAAGGGATTACATTTGAGTTTGACTGTGATCTAGCTCCCCCGCTAGCCGTCAGACCACCTATCACCACCGTAGTGCCATCACCTTCAACATTACAGATCTTGGAAACCAATTCATCCCCATAGCTATCGTTCAATCCTGCAGTTTCATTTGAACCACATATACTGAACCCCTGCCAATACCCAACCATATCCTTTAAAGCCACTATAGTTTTTTCAGTCAACAAGGAGGTAAATACCCATTATCTCGGGGCTTTGATTCCAATCCATACTGTTGTTGTGGTACAAAAGGAGTGGAACCCAAAGTAGGAAATGATGCTCTATGATCATAAATATTCAAGCCTTCTAGACTTACCTGCGGGATTTTTTGGTCGTCTAAGGAAAGTGCATGATCACCCTTAGCTACGGCATCACCACCAGTGGCCGCCACAGTCGGATTTTAACCAGTCTTCATCGAATCTTAAGAGATGTAACAGATAACTAATAAACCAATTACTAGTTTATGACTGAGAAATGTCAAAATAGTTATTGAAGAATTTTAACAGTATACATCGCCGGAAAATATGTAACTCAACGAATCATAATAGGTAAATTAAGTTTCTGTTATTCTAACTGGAAATGTAAATAAAATGTAGGTTCTCGTGCAAGTTAAGGACGACTTAGACGTTTTTGCTTTGCTTTGCTTTGTTAAAGTAAGGTACGGATTAAGGTACGGATTAGACATCACTTGCTCTATGTAGTATGGATATCTTTACTTTTATATGACCCATTTGGCCTTCAGGCATCCTATACACCATTTGGAAATTCCGATCTGTTAGCTAGTTCAGTTTCAGTTCGGACATTTTGGTTATGCCTTGTTTTGTTCTGATTACTAGTATATGAAACTTGTAGCATGCAATAGACTTTATAAACTCGTACTCGTTATTGCATGTCCATGTAGATGATAAGAATTTAGACTTGATTATTCTGTTCTGTTAATCTCTAGGTACGTATGCTATGCTACCAATCAGATTTAGTACTTTTTTACCCCATCCATTTAGACACATTTGTGTCGTTAATCATGTGACACTTATCGTGACAGTGTTTATAAAAGTTCACAGCGTCTCTAGTTAGTAGTTAGTTCTCAGGGAGTGCATTGGACCCATTTAAATAGGAGTCGTATGGATCGATCCTAGTTCAATTCATGGGGATGGAATTATGTGTGTTCATTAAACACACCATCTCAGCCTAGCTAGCTATGTACGCCATTCAGTTTAGCTTTGGCTTTGGCTTTGGGTACTTCCTTATAGTACACAACCTATTTTATAGATATACTGTTGTCATGTAGATCAGATCAGTTTAAGATTTCAGATTTCAGTATTATACGTATAGTTCAGTATCAGATTTCAACAGATTTGTTCAGTATCGGTGATTCAGTTCTATTATCACTTGTGTTTTTGAACAATGGACTATTGCTTTTATCATGGATTGTAATTGTATTTTGGTTTGTTTGATATTCGTGATAGTGTTTTGAAACGATTGACTATTGTTTTTATTTATATTTATTTTATCATGGATTGTGTTTTGGTTTGATATCTGTGATATACTGATAGATGCATTTCAGCCCTTCCAGGTTGAGGTGTTGCATGTTTGGATCTCAAATCGACCAAACAAACTTGTCGGTCAGTTTACAAAATCATAATAATAAATTTATCTCAATGATTTTTTCTAAGTTCCTCTAAACACTGCATCTGAATTTAAAACAGATACGCGTAGGCGATTGATCATACCCATGGCTCAAGAACAAGCCCAGGCGCGATCCAGGGCCACAAACAAGATCGCTCTAGCATCCCTATCAGCAATGGTAGCAGAAACCACCACTTTCCCCATCGACATCACCAAAACCAGGCTTCAATTACATGCAGCCGCTCACCGAGTCTCCGCATTTCAGGTCGCCACTGACATCCTTCGCAAACAAGGCGTAACAGGACTCTACAAGGGCCTGTCACCCGCCCTTCTTAGACACCTTTTCTACACACCCATTCGAACCGTTGGTTACGAGCAATTGCGTCATGCTTTCATTTCTCATGATAATCATTCTCTTTCTCTACCGAGCAAGGCCCTCATTGGAGGGATTTCTGGCGTTATTGCTCAGGTAATTAATCTTAGACCATGCGTAGTGGAATGCCCATACCCTTGGGCGTTTTGCGCCATGTGGCAGTCCAGTCAGCAATGGGGCGTTTTCTGAATTGTGTGTAGTGGGGATGTGGGCATTATGTTAGAAGAGGTGTAATAAAATTAAATAAAAAAAACCATAAAAAAATCTTATTGGCCAAACAAAAAAGAGATAACTGCATTGGCCAACCCAATTCTTCTCTGGCGTGGAATTAACAACGCTCCAACCCAATTTTGGCCAAAAAACGCCCACGGGGGCGGAAGGTCCGGCGTGCTCCGGCGTTTTCATCCAAAAAACGCCCAAATTCTGAATGAGTACGGATGGTCTTAAAACCCTAAAGCCCTAATTTTTCTGAATTACGTTTTGAGGCGCACTGAAAAGTGGCTTGAGGCACGCGTCTCTTGTACATTGCGAGTTTTTGTGCATCACAATGCTGTAGAGCAGGCTTTGTTAGGCACATGTAGGGAATTTATACATACTAAATATTCTATTTTGTCACATCAGTCAACTTTGGCATTAACTAACTTTAGCCCCTCAACCTTATAATGGCATGTTTATCCCCTCAACTTTAACAATGACATGTTTAGCCCTTCAACTTTAATAATGACATGTTTAGCCACTCAACTTTACTAATGACATGTTTAGCCCCTCAACTTTAATAATAAACAACTTTAGCCCCTCACATTTATTAATGACACGTTTAGCCCCTCAACTTTAATAATTACATGTTTAGCCCCTTAACTAAAACAACTTAAGCCCCTCAACTTTAACAATGACATGTTAAGCCCTTCAACTTTAGCCCCTTAACTTAAACATCAAACAACTTTAACTCTCGCGATTTGCTTATTTTTATCTACGTTTCAAACCCGTTGCGGAGCGTGGGTGGTTACCCTATGTTGTCAAAGACGCAAGGCGCAAAAAAAGCGTGTGGCTTTTTTAAGAAAAGCGCACATAGAGAAAAAAATATAAAAAATATGTTATGCTTTGAAAATAAATGAGATTCCACATATAAAATTAAAAAAAAACTATTATATATGCCATTTAAGATCATGTAGCTAATAGTTAGTAGCAAAAGTTTAGGACTTATATGTTGTAAGTTTTGGGTGTGTGAATAGAAGTCTCAAAAGGTGGTAAATACTTTGTCCTACATTGGTGTGGGAACAAAGTGAGTGGTTGTTTATAAGGTAAAGCCTTTACTACTCCATTGTAGCTTTATGACATGTTTTACCACAAGTCCTACCCGCGCGCAGGGGGGTGAAAAAATGAGTTTCTGAGCTGGAATTTGGTTGAACTCGTGCGTGCCCGCACGTCCTGCGGACACGAATGCAGCTCCAAAAACCCGGGCCCGCGTGAGGCAGTTTTTGCACGCACTCGGTTTCGTTTTTTTCTTTTTTTCAGCTTATCCACTGCGCCTCAGCACCGTTTTTTTCAAAAAAACCCATTTTTGCGCCTAGGCTACCAACAGGCGCTATAGGTGCGCCTCGTTGCGCCCGGGCGCCTAGGCGCGCGCTTTTTGCGCTTTTGACAACATAGTGGTTACCCACTAGTTTATATATTAAATCATATATATAAAAGCTTATTTATGGCTAAATTTTGGGTAGGGGGTGCTAAAAACCTATGAGATATATAAAAAGTTTACATAAGCTCCTTGTGCATCACCTATGAAAGCGGTGCGCTTTTGCGCTTCAGTTTTTGACCTTGTCGCTATTGTGCGCTTCTCTGTTACTAAAACCAAGGTTATAGTGCAGGTAGTGGCTAGCCCTGCGGATCTGGTTAAAGTCAGGATGCAAGCAGACGGCCGTATGGTTAGCCAAGGGCTCGAGCCAAGGTACGCCGGGTCACTTGACGCTCTAACCAAAATCATCAACGCCGAAGGATTTAAAGGACTTTGGAGGGGTGTTTTTCCCAATATTCAAAGAGCATTTTTAGTAAACATGGGAGAATTAGCCTGCTATGATCATGCAAAACATTTTGTTATTCATAATCAAATTGCTAGCGATAACATCTACGCGCACACGTTAGCCGCTATGATGTCGGGCCTTACAGCTACAACCATAAGTTGCCCGGCTGATGTGGTGAAGACAAGAATGATGAACCAAGTGGTTAATGAAGATGGCAGTTATAAATATAGAAATTCTTATGATTGTTTGATAAAGACTGTTAGATTTGAAGGGTTTAGAGCATTGTGGAAAGGGTTTTTTCCTACTTGGGCTAGGCTTGGGCCTTGGCAATTTGTGTTTTGGGTTTCTTATGAAAAATTCAGGTTGATTGCTGGGCTTCCTTCTTTTTAACACAGCGCATACGGGCTTTTCTGGCTGTAGTTTGGTTAAGATAAGGATTGGTTTTGAGCCGGCCCGATTGGACCGGTTACCAACGCTATTCTTTTTACAAATTTTTGGATGTTTGTAAGGAGTGACATTTATATTTCATAAAGTTGTATGTTTTTAGGGTATGAATCAGTTTTCACAGTTACCTAACCAACCCATTGTATTTATTTACTACTATATTATTATTTTAGTGTTATAGTGTTATGATTTTAGTTATACTGGGTGTAAGTGGGATGTATTTGAGATTCTGAGTATTAGAGTATATTGAGATAGTTAGTTTGTTAGAGTTAGTGGGTTGAGTTTGTTACGACAGTTGGCAGTTAGTTGTTGTTGTGAGATTGTTATATATATATGCATTGCTCCTCATGTACAAAATACAACAATCCATTCTAGTAAATGAATCTGTTACTTCTCTTATGGTATCAGAGCCTCTTCTGATCACCAATAGCTCTCATCTTTTCTGATCAGTTTTCCGGCCAGTTTCCGACCAGTCTTCCTGCTTTCTTCTTTTTCTCTCATCTCTTTTTCTCTGATTCATCTTCTACTTTCTGACATGACTACATCTTCAGATCTCACCTCAAATTCTTCATCCGCAACCACAAATTTACCTAATATCACAAATTTTGTACCGATTAAGCTTGATGAACATAATTTCCTGAACTGGAAGCATCAGATCCTTACAATCCTTAAAACACTCGGATTATTGAAGTTTTTGAACCAACACATACCTGTTCCACCAGTTGACTCTGCAGAACGTGAACAATGGGACAGATCTGATGGTTATGTGTCTACATTCATTACTGCAAGCTTGTCTTCTTCCTTCTTGTATTTAGTAAGAGGAACACAAACGTCTTCTGAACTATGGAAGAACATAGAAGATTCGTTCAGTCAACAATTATTTGCAAAACAGAATCAATACCGAACTCAGTTTCATCTATTGAGACAGGAATCAAAGTCTATTTCTGATTACCTGAGTTGTGCAAAAGAGCTTGCTGATGCTCTGGATGCTGTTGGTGATCCTATTACAGATCAGTCACTTGTTCAACAAATACTCGACGGTCTTAATGATGATTATAAACTTTTTTGTTTGAATATTGAGAATCATGAAGTGAGACCAAATTTCCATCAGCTTCGTGCACGATTGTTAACTTTTGAGGCACGATTAACACAATATTCCTCAACATCGGTTCCACATGCTGCCATGGCTGCTCTTAGTATCAAACCATCACATCATGAATCTCAACCTTCACCGATTTGTCAAATTTGTGCTAAAACAGGTCACACTGCTGCAACCTGTTATTTCAGATTCACTCCAACAGATTCGTCGAGTCGTGGTCGAAATTCTGGAGGACGCTGGCCAGGTAGAAACTCCGGCGGCCGTAATGGCGGTCGTTTTGGTGGAAATCGCGGTGGTTATGGTAACCGAGGTGGTGGATTCCATGGTGCTAATTCCTCCGATAGTCAACAATGGTCAACCACCGGAGGCAAAAAATTTTCCGCTCATGTTGCTGATCTAGGGTTTGTACAGGCACCTGCGTATGATTCACGCATTCTAGGGTTTGGAGCTGGTAATTCGTCAACGGCTGACTCAAATCCACAATCTGATGGGCACATGTTTGGTGGGCCTAACTCTTCTATTTTGGGCCCAGGTCCTTCACAAATGCATTCACAACCCAATTTTCCTACAAAGAATACTAATCAGAATGCCCAGTCTAATCCAACTACCACTCATTATGGCCCTAGTTCTCAAACTGGACCTGCTCATCAGTTTGGGCCTGAACATTTTGCTGCATGGGCCATTCATCATGGCTCACCTCACTTTGGACAACCTTCTTCTCATTTTGGGCTTTTTGTGGATTTAGCTAGCGTGTGCGAGAAGGTTGACTCTTGGATTCCTGATTCAAGCGCGACTGCTCACATGACCGCTGACTCCTCTTTAGTCTTTGATGTTACACCATACACTGGTTCTGAAAGTGTGATTGTCGGTAATGGTACATCTCTTTCTATCTCTCATATTGGCACTGCCTTACTTCGTTTGTCTAGTGGTAGTCTTTTACTCAAGCATGTACTTGTTGTTCCTGGTTTAGCCAAGAACCTTTTGTCTATTACACAATTGGTTATTGATCACCATGTTTCTATTACTTTCTCATATTGTGGTTTATCTATTCAGACTCTGGGTGGACAACTGCTCCACCACACGCGTGGTAGTCCACATCAGCTATACTCTTTATCGGTTGTTGCATCTGTCTCTCGAGAGACCTGGCACTCTCGGCTGGGGTATCCTTCTGATGATGTTGTGTCGCGTTGTTCGTTTTTACATTTGGAAAATAAAACCAAAAATAATCATTGTACTGCTTGTAGTATTTCTAAATCCACTAGACTACCTTTTACATCTATTGTATCACATTCGACTGTGCCTTTACATATTATACATTGTGATATTTGGGGTGCTTCCCCAATTATATCTAGAGATGCTTACCGATATTTCATTACTTTCATTGATGATTTTAGTCGATTTACATGGTTGTATCCTTTGACTCATCGTTCTCAAGCGGTTGATTGCTTTCGGCATTTCAAACCACTAGTTGAGAACCTTTTCTCTTGTACCATCAAACATCTTCAGTGCGATGGTGCTCCTGAGCTCATTCATGGTTCTATGGCTCGATTTCTTTCAGATTCTGGTATTGCTTACAGAATCTCATGCCCTTATACTCCCCAACAGAATGGGGTTGCTGAGCGGAAAAACCGCCATCTTTCTGAGATAGCTCGAGCATTATTGTTTCATGCTCGGTTACCAAAGAAATTCTGGTATGATGCGTATGCCACTGCTGCTTTTCTTATCAACCGGTTACCATCACCGGTTCTTCATCATTCTTCTCCATATGAGATTTTATTTGGTTCTCGACCTGATTACTCTATTCTCCGCACATTTGGGTGTTTGTGTTATCCGTTTCTTGGTGATACCCGGACGGATAAACTTTCACCCAAATCCACTCCATGTATCTTTGTTGGCTATGCTCCTGATCATCTTGGTTATCTTTGTTATGATCCTCATACCTTTCGTACTTATACGTCTCGACATGTTCGTTTTCATGAGACCATTTTTGATATTCCCGATTCTTCCACTTCTGTACCTACTACTTCTATTCCTACTTCTTCATTCTCTATTCCTTCTCCTCATTTGTTTGTTCCTCCTCATCCTCCCATTCCTATTCCTCCTGCTTCTGCTTCTGCTTCGGCTTCTGCTTCTGCTTCTGCTTCTGCTTCTACTCCTACTACTCCTACTTTTTCTCACTCTTCTTCTTCTTCCTCGACACCCCCTTCTCCTCCTGCTCCTGCTCCTCCTCCTCCTCCTGTTCCGACTCATCAGATGATCACTCGTTCTCGTGATCACACACGACAACCACGTCAGTTTCCTGATCATGTTCTTTTTCATGCTTCTACTGCTCCTACCACTGAGCCATCTACGTTTAGACAGGCTCAACAGTGGTCTGTTTGGTGGGATGCAATGCGTGTTGAGATTGGTGCTTTACATGCTAACCAAACTTGGCGTTTGGTTCCAGCTCCCACTGATGCAAACATTGTTGGTTGCAAGTGGGTTTATAGGATTAAGCATAATCCTGATGGTTCTGTGAGTCGATACAAAGCCCGACTTGTTGCTAAGGGCTTTCATCAGACTGAGGGTGTTGATTATACCGAGACATTCAGCCCGGTGGTTAAACCCACTACTATTCGGCTTGTTCTTTCTGTTGCTTTCTCTCGTGGATGGGACATTAGACATGTAGATGTCAACAATGCCTTTCTCCATGGTGATCTATCTGAGACTGTGTATATGTCACAGCCTCCAGGCTTTGTTGACTCTTCTCACCCACATCATGTTTGTTTACTGCAGAAGGCACTTTATGGCCTGAAGCAGGCACCCAAGCTTGGTTTTCCAAGCTATCATCTGCTCTTGTTTCTAGTGGATTTTCTCAGTGTCTTTCCGATACTTCTCTCTTTGTTTATAGACGAGATTCGATCACATGTTATGTCTTGGTTTATGTGGATGACATTATTATTACTGGGAGCTCTCCGGAGTCTGTTACTGACTTGATTGAGCGCTTACATTCACAGTTCGCGCTCAAAGATTTAGGTGTGTTGTCCTATTTTTTGGGTATACAGGAGACTTTCTCTGATGATGTTTTACGGCTTTCCCAACAGGGCTATCTACTTGATTTATTACAGCGCACAGGTCTTGCTGAGTATCGGCCCTTGTCTACTCCAGTTTCTTCTGGACGCCAGCTTTCTCGACATACTGGTATTCCTTTGGCTAATCCTACTTTATATCGGAGTACAGTTGGTGCCTTACAGTATTTGGTCTTGACTCGACCCGAGATTGCTTATGCGGTCAGTAAGGTGTCACAGTTTCTACAGACACCTACTGATCATCATTGGGTCGCAGTCAAGCGTATTCTGAGATATCTTCGGGGCACGGTTTCTCATGGTTTGAGTATTCGACGATCTGATTGTAGAGATATACATGCTTATTCTGATGCTGATTGGGCTGGATGCCCTGATGATCGACGATCTACTACTGGTTATTGTATTTTTCTTGGACCCAACCTCATTAGTTGGAGTTCCAAGAAACAACATACGATTGCTCGATCTAGTACAGAGGCTGAGTATCGCGCCTTAGCTCATACTGCTGCCGAGGTTCGTTGGATTTTATCTCTTTTACATGAGCTACATATTGATTCATCATGTCCACCTACTCTTTGGAGTGACAATATTGGCACTACATATCTTGTAGTCAACCCGGTGTTTCATCAGCGCACCAAACACCTTGAGGTTGACTTGCATTTTATTCGAGATATGGTATTGGATCGTGTTTTATCTGTGAGATATGTTCCTACTACTGTTCAGATTGCTGATATTTTGACCAAAGGGTTGTCTTCTTCTCGGTTTGACACTCTGCGGTCCAAGCTTCACGTCGGTACCTCCAGTTCAGCTTGAGGGGGCATATTAGAGTATATTGAGATAGTTAGTTTGTTAGGCCAGGCGGGGCGGTCCGTGATGGACGCCCGGCCACGCGTTATAAAACCACGAACACCGCCGCCTCCCTTGTGGTCACGCGTTATATTTGAAACGCGTTGAATCAATCACGCGTTGAAACTTTACAAAGGCTTGGTATTTGACCGTTTATTCAAGGAACCCTTCTTCGACGAACACCCTCAATTACGACGAACCCTTATTGTTACGACGAACCCTTCTTCGACGAACCCTCAATTACCCTCATTTGAAGTAGCATGTTTTAATATATTTTTGGAACTCTCATTTGACGAACCTTCATTCTGTTTGAAATTTATAATTTAATTGAAATTTATAATTTAATTGAAATTTATAATTTAGTGTTTTATAATTTCTAATTTTAAAATGAAAATTAAAAAAAATTGGGAGTGATAGAATTCCATCACTAGTGATACCACCCCCATTACATTTCTATCACTAGTGATAGAATATTGGGTGATGACATGGCATGAGTTGATTGGTGTTTGGTAGTGATAGAATTGTATCACTAGTGACCACCCCCTCCCCCCTTAGAGTTAGTGGGTTGAGTTTGTTATGATAGTTGGCAGTTAGTTGTTGTTGTGAGATTGTTATATATATGCATTGCTCCTCATGTACAAAATACAACAATCAATTCTAGTAAATGAATCTGTTACTTCTCTTACCGAGTTCACTCAATTCAGAGTGTTCCATTAGTAACATTGTATTTTTCATCTCTCGGAAATTTTTTTTCTTCAAACACTTGAATAGTTTTCACCATTACCTAACCAACCCATTGTATTTATTGGCTCTTATAATGGCCATATGTTAAAAGAAAATTTTTATTAGGGCATGGGATTAACACTAAAACCAGTGTTATTCTGAACTTAGTGTAAAAGAACAAAATAGAAAATTACACTAGACACATGAGTGTATCTATATCTATATATAATTAAAAATTTAGTTATATGAACTATTTTACAACCTTCATTAATGAGACTCTTAAATACATTCTTTCTTCAAATTAATAAAATTAATATTATAATTGTAACAAATTAGACTTAAATATATAATTAAAAATTTAGAATTTAGTTATATGAACTATTTTACAACCGTCATTAATGAGACTCTTAAATACATGAGTCTCTTAAATACATTCTTTCTTCAAATTAATAAAATTAATATTATAATATGCCTAATTATTTTTTACCATTTTCTTCAGTTACTACCCTTATTCTTCCCTATCATTAGTTCAAGGTCCATTTGATGTACACAACCACAAGTTCAAAGACACTGAAGGGGTTGTGGAAATTTATGAGCGGTTAATGTCATTATTCAACTTTCCTGAGATTCTTCGTGTTCCTTTCTTTAGGCAAGAAGCGTCTTAATATCTCCAACCCTAAAGCACACAACTACATCTCTTTATTCTTTGGTAGAAACCCTGAATCGAAGCCATTATTAGCACCAGGGTGTTGCAAGTTCAGTTAGTAACAGTAGTATCTCCGGCGGAGGTGTAACCACACAAATCTGGTGGTTGCTATGGTAGATGTGGCGCAAATGGTGGATCTGTTCAAGAGTGGGGACTAGATTGGTGAGGTTTTGGTTCAGATTGGTGACTGTATGCTCGATTTTTGGCAAACTAGGGTTTCATAAGTGGAGATTCTGGTGATTTTGGGCTTGAACAAGCATTCTCCAGCAACGTCCAACACGAGGTGAGAACCCACACCTGTAGAATCGTTTCTTTTTTCTGATTTCGTGAATATCTGAGTTCATCAGAAGGATACGCCTACGATTTTGATGTTGGTTTATCTATTACACAATTGTACTGTATATTTTTGTTTTTCATCATTATCTTTTCAAGACAGCAGCAAGAGAGAGAGAGAGGATCTTGATTCTTGAATGAACTCATTTGACTATTTGTGCTCAGGTACGTTTTCCGGCAACAGCAACGAGTTCCGATCTAGCGGTGTCGTAGAATCCATATTTGTTGTTTTTGTTTTCGTTTCTTACATGATATTTTATCATCATTTTGATTTGACTTTTTGTTATAGTGGATTTGGAGCTATAATTGTTGATGTGCCGGGATTATTCGACTCTTCGTGGCCAAAATCCATAGAGATTTTGTAATACGCTTCTGGATTTGACTATAGAGATTTGCTGGTATGCTTTCCGTACATTAATCGCTAATTATGTTTGAGAAATTTAGGTTTAAACTTCAAAGGTTAGGTTTAATCTATGTACATTAATCTGTATTATGTACATTAATTTGTTTCACCAGATCTCGATCTAGCTACTATTGATTTCATAATTTCTTCTTTTATTGTAAACGATATGCATTTTTTTTTACATCAAGTAACTATGGCAAACCTGGCTTAGCCTATATGTTATTATCAGGATCCAAATGCAAATATTTGAATTGCAAGCAGAACCTTTTAAATGAATAATATAGTTAACATAAACATATTTTTAAATTATTTCTCATGTCCAAATAGAAACGTATCCAGCTGACAAAACCTAAGCATGGCAATGTCATAAGGGGACCCCACACTAAAATTCGAGTATGTTTTCAATTTTAAGTTCCATATCAAAAGGAATATATACATTATTATATTAACGTGTTCAAAGTTTAATAGTATCCGGTTAAATATCAACATAGGTTGAAGGAATTCTTCAAGGAACAATTAATTAGAGTTCCTACAGACTCTAGGCCGCTCATACGGCAACAACCTTAGAAATGAGAAGAGCTTGGGTTGGTGACCGATCTCAAAAATCACACACCAAGTTTAGACAGCCAATTCTGAGGTTTGACTTTTTTATTTGACTTTCAATTTCAAGGCGTAATTTTCAAATTATCTAGGTTAGTAGGTCCCACTTTTTTCATATGATAATAAAAGAAATGAACGCACGATAAAACTAAGATATTTACATAAAAAGTTGTTTAGTTTAATCAGTTGACAGTTTGTTATACTGTATGTTACAGTTGGACCACAAGTTTTGAAGATTTGCTCTCAACTGGTGAACCATTCCCAGAGCCGATTTCATTAACTGTAAGTTATTTGTGTTCTATACGTGCTTCTTCTAACAAGCATGTGTCGGCTAATTGGCGGTTGGTTTTTGCAGGATGTTGCTCTGACTTGGCTCCTACTCACCCGATACGGCTTGGGCTTGCACTTAACTTCTCAGTGGACATCTGATATTGCGGTTGGTTTTTTTTTTTCTTGAATATTTTATACACACTTTCACATTTGTCAAAGCTTAACTGAACCGTTTACTGATGAAATGTCTAAAGTACCCATGGTTAAAAATTTATTGGGGCCGTTTGGTTAATGTTTCTGGTTTGTGTTACAGGATGAGGCCGGTACCTAAAATTCTCGAATCCGATTATAGCGAAAAATTTTGACCCACGAGCTTGTGGATGGGCGTACGGAATGAATGTATTTGATTTGGATGAATGGAAGAAACAAAACATTACAGACGTTTACCATTCGTGGCAAAACTTGGTAAGTTTTTCATCAAACAAAATCGTTTAAATTTAGTCTTAACTAGGGGAGTTCAAAAACCAATGAAACTGACCAAACTTCCCCACCTAAGCAAGTTGGTTCGGTTTTCTTGGATTAGGGGTTAATGGCTCGGTCCGTTTTGAAACTTGGGACCTACCATGTAAAATGAACTGACCATTTTTTGAAATGTAGTTAGGTATTTGGATTATTATCTTAAACCATCTTCTATCATTTATAAACTTATAAGACAAACTAATTATTGGAAAGAAAAATGTAAAATCCCATTTTTGTCCTTGAGGTTTGGCCGGTTTTACAACTTTTGTCCAAAGGTTTGTTTTTTCGCATCTTGCACCAAAAGGTTTTAAATCTTGCCATTTTCATCCGACGTGTTAACTCTATCCATTTTTAACGTCAAGGCATGGGTATTTTCGTCCTTTTACCTATAGGTATATGTATAAACAAATAAATAAATAAACAAACAAATAGGTAAAAGGACGAAAATACCTGAATTAATGTTAAAAAATGAATGGAGTTAACGGGTTGGATGAAAATGGCAAGATTTCAAACCTTTTGGATCAAGATGCTAGACAACAAAACTTTGAACGAAAGTTGCAAAACCGACCAAACCTCATGTTATTAAAAGTAATATGTGCACATGCTAACGGATTTAGACCCACATGTGAGTATTAAAAGTAGAATTTTGCAAACTTTTTACCCGGTTCTCTTTTTAACTCAAATCTTTAATTGACCTAACACAACCCAAATTGACCTATTCATAAGTGTTTGGCTATTGGATATAACATTTTATTAAAACAAAGCTACAATGTAAACATAAATTAAGGGTGCTATAAATGCTCTGTTCATTCTTTATCTTAGTAGACTTCAGTTGATTTTCAATGTTAGTTGGTGAATATATTTAGTAGAGATTTAGAATTTTATGATGAAAATTGATGTGTAAAAGTTCAAATTCTGTTATCTTCCTTTGATGCCATTGACAACCTTCATTATGAGCCTTTTAAATACATTTGTATCTTTCAAGTTGTCTCCTTTATAATGATTATCAGTTACCAATTAACAAATATTAATTCAAGTCATTGATTGTGTGATTAATACATGTGTGATTAATACATGTCGGTTACGAAATGGAGTGTGCGACCTGTGAAGTTCTTCGAATTAGATTGGAAAATTGAAAAGGTTTTCCATTTTGTCTTAATGGTGCATATTACATGCAGATGATATTCAATTGATTATAATTTTTAAATCAAATTAAAAGAATTAAACTTTTTATAAATCATGTGGTGTCCAAAGCCATATAAATGAACCATCACATTCATAATTAATAGTGTACAAGTGGTAGGTATTTTTTAATAAATTGTTCTCTTTTATAAAGTCTAACATTATATAAAAACCAATTCAAGAAACTCTAACTACAAGCTAGGATACCAAAAGTCGCTTTAAAATTAATTAAATTGCATTGTTTTATTGTGCCTCTTTGAATATCCCTGTCATTTAATATCATTCATTAGGATATGATTAATTTGTAGACAGTTGAACGGTCTTTGGTTATGCTATAAGATTGCCGGCTTTGTTATGTTTGTAGGTTCATAGTTCCCTTTCCTCCTCTATTGCCATGGCCAGCCCCCTTAGTTTGCAAACGTCCGACGGTGGTACAAGCAGTCATATGTTCCTTAGTGAACTCCGTGAAGGGAGCACCGGACCTATCATGATAATGGTTTGTAGAAAATGGGACGTGACAAGTGTTAACGGCAGGTACATGAGCACCGACTATATTGTCACTGACATAAAGATAGTTTTTTACCCTCTGCTATCCCACATTCTTACGTTTTTCTACTTTTGATTCTGAAACAAAAATCTACGCCTTTATTTGCGCAGAGAGGTGTGATACATTGCACCGCAATGAATAACATTGCCCACTATTTCTTTGACAAACTCAAAGAGGGCGGTGTATATTTGGTCAACGGTTTCACCGTGCAACCTATAAATCAGTATCGGGTTCTTAAAGACAACCCCTTTGTGATCGTAAGGTATATATCGGCTTACACTTTATTCGTGCCCTGTTTAATAAACCATTTTAATTAAAGATGTGCTATTTACCTTTCTACTCGATCTGAAATGTTATTTACATACCTAGTATATGTTTACTCTATTTTAAAATTAGGAGGCTACAACAGTCGGAAACTTGAGTTCGTAAATATAAAAGTGCATTGTTCTACATTAAAAAAAATATGAATAAAAAAACTTGGTAACGCATCACTTCGAATGTGTAAAGACATATAAGGGGAAAAGTTGGCTTTTGAAAAAAATAAACTTTGTGTCGTTATAAATGGAAAGGCAACAAAAAAACTTTCAACTATAATTGATTGATTTCCATAAACAATGTAATTGTGCATATTTATTTTTGGATAACCGTCTACTTAAATGTTTCGTGCTTTTCCTTCCCAGGCCTGCTTATGCAGATTCGGATTCAGAAGAAACAGTTGACAGTGACCCACATGAAAGGTATACCGTCTACACTTAGTGTTAGCAATGAAAACCCGTACTACTTTTCGATGCATATATACATAAACATAGTATACCCTTTTTAATAGTTTTCTTTTCGTTATTTCACTGCAGTCAGTTGGCTGGTGATGGGATTGGGGATGACGGTGGCATGCGTTAGCAAAAGTTTGGTCTATGTGTTATCCAATAAGACAGGAAGGCGTGTGAGAGTTTATGCGTTTTTCCTTTTTCTGTTTCATGTTTTATTTTCCTTGGAAGACATCTTTTTTCACTTCATTTTGGCCGGCAAGTTTTGCCAAGGAAACAACTTATGGTCCATGGTTTAATAAAGTTTAAGCACGCCCCTTTGTAGGCGTTTTGTCTTACATGTTATGCACCGGCCGTGTCAGACATTTTACCACGAACAAACAATAGCTATTATGCATGCCGTGCATCGCACGGGCTTTCTCCCTAGTATATATAAAAAGAACAGTTTCTCTCTCTCTCTAGAGTGTAGAAAGATTTTTGAGACTGTATTTGTTAACTTCTTAAAAGTTGTGCTAGTAAATCATAAAAGATGAGGTTAAAAAGAATTCACCTTCTAAACTCTAAACCCGGTTAAATTGAATCTGTAGTGTAGACTAGCTGCTTATGTCTTTAAACTAAACTATATAACCAATGATAGGTAAAATTTGTATTTTTCTTAAATAACTCGCGCTCGTTAAAAAAAAACCTCTAAATGAATAGTTGTGTTAGGTCAGTACCTTTTTATTACGGTAACGATACTACAAAAATAATGTTTTATTTTAAACACAATTCCGCCTCCTATAGAATTTATAACAGTTGAAAAAGCTTTACATAATTAACTGTGTATTTAACCTTTATTTAAAGAAATAAAGAATACAAGTTATTAGAGAGTTCGTTTCATGATAGATAGATAAATAGTCACAAACACAAGTTATTAGAGGTGTTATTAAAGAAAAATCGAATTAATGAAAAATGAGATTATATTTAAAAAACTTATATCAGCCAGGTTCGTTCAATGTAAAAACTTCGACACTTGTCAAACTTTCAATCCCGGTTCATGTCGTTCAATAAAAAAGTTAAGACACTTGACAAACTTTCAATTCCAGTTATAGTAAGTAGTAACTAGTGGGATTTTCCCTCACTACATGGTGGAACTTCAGTTGGCATCGTTCTCGGTTCAATATGACACCGACACTTGTTGTATCAACTGAAAGAAAAAAATCTAAAAAATAAAGTAGTGATAGGTCCAAAAAGATATCGACACGTCTTTTACAATGATAAAAAACAAATGAATACCATATTCCGACCAAGGTCTGATTTTTTTCCACCCCCATTCCCATGTTGTTTAATACTTTTATTTGTTGTTTGGTATGATGAACGATGATTAGGGAGATTTAGGATTTAGAATTAGTTTGTTTATGTGATTAGAACTAGAATTAGAATGTGATTAGAATTTAGATTGAAAACTAGGGTTTGAAAATTGAAAATGAAACATTGTTTAAGTTGGTTAGATATGAACATGACATGACCGATCCGATGATTATATGAATCTTAGTTTGATTATCTTATTTTAACATGACTCGACCCAATCCGAGCCGCCACGCACCAAAAAAAATTATTAAATAGCTAGGGGCCTAAAATCCTTAAAAAAATTCGCAACCCTACAAAAAAATTCTTGGGTCTGCCACTATTCCTCTCCATGGAGCCTCGAACTGACCTGAACCGGTTTCAAACCGACCCAGTCCAAACCTGTTTTAAACCGAAAAAACAGTCTATGTATATATTTAAGTGTGTATATATATAGGGGACCGCTAAAATAAGAACCACCTCGAGTTGTAAGAACCATGAGAACTACACCGTACGGGGCGAGGTGGACCAATTTTTTTTTTCATAAACGTAGTTACGTGTATTATAAACACATTTGTAAAAAAAAAATTCAAAAAAAAAAAATGTCGTGTGTGTAGTTTTGAGCACCACAAGTTTGTGTTTACGGGTACCGTAAATCTTACCGGAAAATTTACGGTACCCGTAAACACAAACTTGTGGTGCTCAAAACTACACTCACGACATTTTTTTTTGAATTTTTTTTTACAAATGTGTTTTATAATACACGCATCTACGTTTATGAAAAAAAAAATTTGGTCCACCTCGCCCCGGATCAAAAAGTTCTCACGGTTCTTACAACTCGAGATGGTTCTTATTTTAGCGCAATTCTATATATATATATATATATACATATATATATATAGGAATGGGATCAGGAGAGAACGATTTGAAGTGTGAGAACAGTGAGAACGATTTTCAGCCATATGATCTTTGTGATTTGTGGCTAAGATGATGCGGTGTCATTTTTGTAAATAATGGGAACCTTATAAGTACCAGGAGGGGTAAAATTGGAAGATCCAAACAAAGGTGCACATGTTAATCACATGCCATTTTCCCCCATCATATTTAAACGCCAATAACTTTTTTATACGTGATTATTTTTCTAAAAAAATTACACCATAAAACTCAGCGTTTTTTTTTTATCTTTCCAACGAGTATACTATTGATATACTTTTCGAAAAAAAAATAAATGGGTTTTATGGCGTTTTTCTGAACTGTGTGTTTTATGGCGTTTTAGACTAGTTATTTTTATGGCGTTTTTCTGAACGATGTGTTTTTATGGCGTTTTAACTAGGTATTTTCATGGCGTTTTTCTGAACTGAGTGTTTTATGGCGTTTTAAACTGAGCTTTTCATGGCGTTTTATCTGAACTGAGTGTTTTATGACGTTTTAACTGGGTATTTTCATGGCGTTTTTTCTGAATTTGGTGTTTTTATGGCGTTTTATTTGAACACCCAGTTCATGTGTGTGAGTTTTTTTGACAATATTACCCATTAGTGTAATTTAGCATCAATGCCACATGTCAACTCCAAAATCGTTCTCACCGTTCTCTCAAAATCCTGACCCTATATATATATATATATATTTGTACACACACAAACACACACATACATGCATACAAATACATAGATTAACACATAAATACACATACACATGTACATACACATATTATACATATACATATATACGTATACACATACGCATCACATACAAATACTTACACTAACATGTACATACACATACATATGTTCATATATATATATGGGGAATGTTCAAATGAAAACCACTAGTTAACGAGAAAACTCGAAAACTAACTAAAAAAACCAAAAAAACATACCAAATTTTTTTTTCATACCAATTTTCGCCACTTTTAGTATATAAAAAAGAAAATTTTCAATTTTTTTTTTGTAGTGCACATGTGTAATACTACACATGTGTAGTATTACACATGTGTAATACAATTTTTTTTTTAAAATTTTTTTTATATAAAAAAACCTACGATTTTTTATAAAAAATTGAAATTTTTTTTTTGATGTGTTTTTTAGGCTTTTTTTAGTTAGTTTTCGAGTTTTCACAATAAAAGTGGTTTTCATTTGAACCATCCCCATATATATATATATATATATATATATATATATATATATATACACACACACGCATCACATATGCATAGATATACACACAAATAAAATTATGTTTTTTTTACTTTTTTTTTGGACGGCGACTTTCACAACAGACGGCAAGTCCGCTACTACCTATAAATCGGTAGCTACCATCGCCCCACTCCCGCAACCAAGACTATGTTGTCTTAACCGGGCCCACGCTTGGTGCATTAGAGTTTGGCTTGGCGTCCCCCGAGAAAATTTCCAGCCCCCTGCCACTTGACAGGAGTTGCACCCTCCGCAAGAGCTGACACTCTCCGGAGTAAATGCACTGTAATAGAAAACTCGGGCGCTCCTCGGGATCGAACCGGCGCCAAAGGCCCCAAATCCTATCCTTCATTGTTGCTGGCCACTGGGCTGGGAGCCCGTGGTTATGTTTTTTTTACTGATTTACAGTTTTCTTGTTTCTTAAATCTAAAAATTAACAAAAAGTTGAATTGTTTATTTAATTAAAAAACAATTCTAAAATGTGCTTACTCGAACTGGTTTGAAACCGAAACTGGGTAAAAAAGCGACCCTTAAACTGGTCAATCTGGTTTGGAACAAAACTAAAACCGATCCCCAAACAGTGGTCGCCCGCCAAACTCGGTTTAACCGATTTGGCCATCTCTACTCATATGTACCATTCTATATTGAATTGTAATTTTATGCTAAAAAATATTTTAGTAAAAAAGCAACCAATTAACCAAACAAAAAGCTGGTCTAAGTTGTTGAGAATCAACATAAATAATAATTTGTTTTCAAAACTAAAATATTGTAAATATACTCAATGATCAAATCAACAAAGAACACATTATACTTCAATATTGTTAAATTTTTTTCAATAATTAAACTATGGGACTATTGAATTTTAATAATCCCAACTTTTCGTCATTAGCTGTCACCAGTCTCAACTTAAAAAATAACCACTTGCGGTCCCAACTATTGACATATTGGCCACCAATGGACCCTGACTAACAGAACCCTAACACCGTTAGTCTCCAATCGTCGGAAAACCGTTTTTGGCCATAAAAAGGGTTTCTAAAGGTCCGATCTAAGGTTACAAAGAGGTTTAGAACGAAAATGTTGAGTTTTCCGGCCAAAAAGTTGAGTTTTCGGGCCAAAAAAAAGTTTTCGGCGAAGAAAGAGTTTTCTGGCGACTTAAAAAATTGGGGCTTTTACAAGAAAAAAAGGTTATTAAAGGTCCGTAATATAGTTAGAAAGAGGGTTGAGCTTTCCGGCCAAAAAAGAGTTTTCTGGTAAAAAATGTTTTTTCGGTGACCGGAGACTAATGGCGTTAAGGTTCTGTTAGTCAGGGTCCATCGGAGGCCAATATGTTAATACTTGGGACTGCCAGTGGTTATTTTTTAAGTTGGGACTGTTAACGGGCAACAACAAATAATTGAGATTATTAAAATCCAATATTCCTAAACTTTGAGAAATGTAACTTCAATGTGAATTAGTGAATTACACCATAAAAAGCTCTTATATTTGCATATGACTAAAGCTCATTACATGTAAACTACCATTTTGCTTCTTGTGTGAAATTATAATGTGAGTTTACATTTTTATATTAAGATTAGTTAACATGCGAATGAGTGTTGATTCACACGCAACTTTATACTATGAGTATAGGTAGATTTTTATATTCGTATGTGGATATCAACTATTCAACTCAATGCTAATTCACATGTGAACTAATGTTAATTGAGATATATATACAGGGGAAGCTTCAAATAAAAACCACTAGTTATTGTGAAAACTCGAAAACTAATTAAAAAAGCCAAAAAAACATACCAATTTATTTTTTTTGCATACCAATTTTCGCAGCTTTTTATATATAAAAATTTTTTTTCAAAAAAAAAAAAAAAAATTTGTAGTGCACATGTGTACTACAATTTTTTTTTTGAAAATTTTTTTTTATATAAAAAAATTGAATTTTTTTTTTTTGTGTTTTTTAGGCTTTTTTTAGTTAGTTTTCGAGTTTTCACAATAAAAGTGGTTTTCATTTGAACCATCCCCTATATATATATATATAACCTTTTCCTTTGTTTTCAACCCCAGTCTTGGCCTCCACTGGTAAGTTCACATCCTTCTTCTTGTTGGCACTGCTGGTGCCCTTCTTGAAGTTTGAGAACTTCCTCTTGTTCTCACCCGATGACTCCACGTGAGTCTCCTTCTTCTTCTGGTCAGAGATCGAAAACTTGTTTAACCTGATAGTTTCTTCAGTCAGTGACACGCTCAGATCGATAGCCTCAGTAATTGTTGCAGGCTTTGATGTTGTTACCATACTCATAATCTGAGGTGCCAACCCCCAAATAAAGCGCTCGATGCGTTTGAATTCTGGATCAACCATGTATGGTACCACGCGAGATAGGTCGTGAAATCTCTGCACATATTCAGCAATTTTTGGGCCATCCATCTTGAGATTCCAGAATTCAGTTCCCAACTTTTCGATTTCAGCCCTGGAGCAGTATTTCTTTCGCATGAGTTCCTTCATTTCATTCCAAGTCAAAGCGTATGCTGCAGCCTCTCCCAGAGTCTGGACTTGGAGATTCCACCACGAAAGCGTTCCGTCTAAGAACAATCCAGAGATGTAGGTGACTTGGTGTTCTGGTGCGCATTTGCTCATTCTTATAACAGAATCGGTCTTCTCCGTCCATCGAACAAAAGCCACAGCACCCCCGGTGCCGTCAAAATTCAGCGGTTTACAGTCTAAGAACTGCTTATAGGTACAGCCTGTACAAGTAACATCATTCACAGAAAGCATTAGCAAACGCACATGGAATATCCAAATGTAACGTAATGTGTCTCAAGCGACTTAAACATTACCATGGGGTGGGTTGTTTCTCGAGGTACCCCCGCTAGTTTCAGCGCGTGAGGCCTCGTGCTCTGCTATTGCTCGTGAAATCCGTTCTTGTAACTCGGCCTTAGTAGTGGGCAATCGAGTTTCCCTTCGTGGAGGCATCTTCTATAAGAAGTTTGTATAGGTCAGGTCTTATGCATATAAGTATGTATTATGCGTATGTAATAACATTTATCAACGCAAGTAAACACATAACATCCCATGTCATAACACAAACAAGTAATTCAACAATGTATGTAATGAGAATGTTGCGATTGAGCTTTCATATATCAATGGCCATAATTACAGTTTTACAAGTTCACCAAATGTATCATATCACATGTAACACCCGTTCTTATAAATTAAGGTTTAACGTATCAT
Organism: Helianthus tuberosus; assembly: GCA_030545235.1. Classification (NCBI taxonomy): domain Eukaryota; kingdom Viridiplantae; phylum Streptophyta; class Magnoliopsida; order Asterales; family Asteraceae; genus Helianthus; species Helianthus tuberosus. The sequence continues at coordinate 72,133,718 of CM060446.1, read as the reverse complement.
TTACGAAGAACAATCATGTAATTAATATTACATATGCTTTGGAATTACGGGTTTATTAAAACCTTTTACAATTTAAAAGTATACAACATATCATGTGTACGTTCGTCGTTTATCATAACAACGATACATAGTGCGGAAGCTTATTTCGTGATCGTGTTCGGTTCTTGCTCGTCGCTTGATCTTCATCCGGGCACTCTTGGCAATCACCTATGATCAAAACCAACTTAAAAGTTAGTTTTGACAGTTAAATAATCAGTATAAACAAGTTACATGGGTCAAACAACAACAAAAATTTTTTTTAATCCGGAACAGGGGGCTCGCGTGACGCCAAGGGGCTTCGCGTGACGCCAAGCCCCTGTTTTCACAGCCTGATGCTTAATCAGTTGCTGTACAGACTCAGCACGACCCAATTTCACGGAAACGGCCATAACTTCTTCGTTATTGATCCGTTTTACCCGATTCTTTTCCTACGCGTCCGTAATTTAATTCTCCATCTTATGGAGTTAAAATCCGACATCCGGATTAACAAAATTTCAGACTTTTAAGTCTTCGGCTTACTACCCTTTTTACCAAATATTGACCCGTTCATGATTTTATCACACCAACATGTTTATTTGATTCCTATATCACATACTCTTCTTCAAATTATTGTTATCTACCATTTTAGGTTCTAATAACAGGTTTATTACACAATTTAAACCCGTTTTCGCTCGTATGCTTATTTTGACCCGTTAAGGATATTTAAGCACTTTAAAGCTTGAAATCGCTTTCATTCTTTTCTAGCATCTTATTCCTACATTTCCTATCAAGTAATCTTCCACTACAACTATATGTGTGTTGGATTTAATGTGGATATCAATATGTTCCAAGTTTTACCCCTCGGATTATTATTTTACGGCAAAGACTCAATTAGAGCCATTTGACTAACTTATTACATCTTTCAACTTCTATACTTATTCTAAGTATTCATCTAATCATGAAATTCATTTCCAAACAACCTTTAAGGGTTGTTTGTTCAATTTAGCCTACAAGGGTGTTTTGGTCAATTTTGGTCCTTCTTGCATGATGAAGGACTTTCAGATACTTGTTTGACCAAAAAATTTGGTCTTTTAACTATAACCTTGTTTAGAAACCATTATGTTTCTAAAACACTACAATTATAACTTGAATTATTCGGTTTATCTTTAAGATAGCCAAATATCCACTTTGGCCTTGTTTAACTCTTAGAAAACCTCACTTTCTACATGATGAGTTGAGTCATTACACAAACCTGGCTCGGATCAATGTATTGACCCGTTACGATACCTTGCCTTAGTGACGCTAAGTAATAGCGAAGTCAACATTCAATCGATATTCATTCCTGTAATCATGCAACTTGACAAAACATTAGCCGATATTGTCAAAGGGTGATATTTTTACCTTTTGACCCGTTTGGTCTATATGACCGTTTACTTTTACGAGATGGATTTATTATCATCTCGTCTACATGACTTGTACCGGTTTACACCGTACGGTCAATTTACTTATAAATCTATTTCTTGATTATTTTGACCCATTTATATCTTACGCCATAAAGTGTCCTTCAAAACTAACGGTTATCGTCAACGAGTGTCCACATTGCCGTTTTACCCTTATTAAATGTATTGATTTACCTTATAAGGTAAATTATTCAAAACTCGTTATTTATTAGTCATTACATGACTAAATGACCTTATTAGCTCTTTTTAACCATTCAACATGGTTTATCATTATTGTCTTTTGTTCCGAACCTCGCACGTCGGGTCGAAACGTCATAAGTCAAATGTGACTTTTGATTATTCTAAATCTATTAAGCCAATAGATATTAAATAAAAGGTGTAAGTTTTAACTTACCTCGCATCCCGAATACGCCTTTCTTCTCGCTTGATTCGTTTGACCCGCTCACTCATCAAGCTTCCACCTAGCTCGTTAAGCGTCAAACTATCATCATAATTCATAAGATGGTTAGATTAGTCATTATCAATTATGACTACTCCATCTAACGGGTCTTATGTCGACTTTATCACACGATTAAATCATTGGTTAGTTTGACTTCCTAAAAGTCAATTGATCTATCGACATATCCAAATGCACACTTCACATGGAATTTCAACATTTTAGCTTCGTTTAGGCATTTTAACAAACACCTAGTGGGCATACTTTTACACATTTACAAACTAGTTCATAACTAGTTATTTTTACCAAGATTAACATCAAATTTTACCACTATCACTTATGATCAAATACTCAAAATTGCAATTTGTTTAAGTATTTCCCGATTACTTAACATGCATGATGATTCTAATTATAATCATATCATCAATTCCACCTTATGACTAATACCCACTTAGCCTAGTGTGGGAATTCATTCAATTCATAGCATGTTATGTATGATTTTCACTTAGGGTTTCGTTCCTAAGCAAATATACATCACTTATCTAGCCATAGCTTCTCTAATTCATGCCTAATTCGCGATTAGGATGATTATCAAATTTTTACAACTTCACGAATGTTAGAAATTCAACATACCTCACGATCCCCTTGACTTGGTGATCACGAATTTGTGTTCATGCATTGATTTGGTTCTTGATTTGGGCTTCAATTTGATCAATTTGTTGAAGTTAGGGTTTGAGCTCTCCTGAGCTTTCTCCTGGTCGACCAGAACACGCACACACACACCTAGTGTGTGTGTTGAGTTTAATTTTAATAAATCAAGTTTCAATTCTTCCCTTTTTAGCCCCTCTAGTTTGTAGCTTTATAATAAGGGTTATTTCCCAAGTTTCCTTCTTTGTTTTAAGGCACATATTTAACTAGGTTGATATTCCTAGTTACTTGATGGGTTCGGGGAAATTATAACCCGTTTTATTTTTAAGTCCCGTTAACTCGGGCCTTTTATAAACTCATTTCCTTAAAAGTATTCATTCATGTTTTATTAAATATTAGGTTTATTTATTTAAATCCTAATATTTACCGGGTTACCTCTACCGCTAACGGTACTTTACCCGTCTTTTAGTATTAACGGGGTTTGATTACCAAACCCGTTTTCGGGGTGTTACAAGTCTACCCCCCTTAAAGAGGTTTCGTCCCCGAAACCTTTCTTACATACTTTACTAGTTTAGATCATCCAAACCTTAGCTTTGGTGATCACTTAAGCATTGCTTGCACATAATACTCCTACCAGGAAAGTATGATAATGTGCTTTTGGTTTCAAAGCGTATACGCCTTTTATATGTATGGCCTCACAGGCCGATACTTTCACTTTGTATTTCTTAGTCTTGTCATTTAATTGACCGAGTTGCCATCTGATCGCTCGGTTATATTTATTTTCATTATGTTTACTTCAAGTTAGTCTTATTTCAACAGGCGCTTTATATAAGTGATGAGTCGTAACACTACTCCGACTTTGAAGGGTTTTACCGGCCAGACTGATTTGTCGCCGTCATTATACTCCCCGTCATTAGGGTATATCTTATTGCCCACCCGGCCTTTTATGATCTCTTCGCTTTTAACCCATTTACTTAACTTAGCGAAACCCATCGCCTTTATACGAACGTTATCTCCCGTTATTATTTTACACCGGTAGTTACAACCAGTTTCCTCGTCTTATACTATTGACCCGTAGGTTCTTTCACTTAGCCTCGTAGGCTATATCTTTAGATTTTCGCTTTTTTACCTTTTTAAGGTGAAACCCTGACAATTCTTTTCTTTCTATCTGTGACCCAAAGGTCTTCTTGGTCCCGTAGACCTTATCACTACGTTTAACCCCGTAGGTTATGATGATCCCGTAGATCATCTTTTGTTCGAGTCTTTATTCAATTGTCTATTTATACATATATAGCTTTAAAGCATCCTTTGTTATGTTTGGAATCATTTAATTTTGCTTTTGAGCTTTAGTTGACCTTGACCGTAGTCTAAGGTTTCATTTGTTTACTTTCGGACTATCTTTCCGACTTTACGACTTCTAACGTCCTTTATACGTCGGTTTGTCCTACGCTTACCGTTACCCGGTTCATACTTATACTCCTTTACCACTCATTACCCGGGTCCTTCTATCTTATTGTTTTTAGCTTTCCGGTTTCACCGGTTTGCGTTTTCCTTTTATATTAAGCGTTATTCCTTAATTGACTCGTTTGACTCATTTTGGGTGAATTTTTCATCACTTATGAATGTCAAACTTCATTCTTTATTTGACCCGTCCAATTTTAAAATGGTTGAACGTAATTACCAAAATTTATGTTTGCGAAATTTCTTGTCATCTTTTAGTCATGACTCATATTCCGAGTCTTTTGACTTTCTATTTCGCGTTCCTGTTTCTCAGTCTACGCATGCGTTTAATTCCTTACCCATCAACCGGGTGTTTTACCGAAATCATTATTATTGCAACCCTTACGGTATGCATTATGACTTCGTTTCGTTTTTATATTCCTACTTTGTTCTCAAATTTGGCGTTTTACAAAATCGGCCCGTTAAGAGTCATATTTGCGTTCTCCGGGTTCGAGTGTAAGCACACCCCTCCCAATTGCATACCTTAATCATTTTACATTAATCTTTGTCCCTTCACTCGGGCTCATCATCCTAATGTAATACGCTTCCGTCACCCGGCTGTGCGTTTACATTATTATCAAATATTTTGCTCCTTTGATTCATTTGGGTACTTTTTAAGTTAGTCCCATTCACCCCACCCTTACTACATCGGACATAAATGTGTCTATCATAAGAAGTTCATGGTACCACGTGTTCACTACTTACTTGGCCAGAGTAAGCGATCAACACCTGGTATACATGACCTTTTTATAATTTTCACATTACACCCCATGTAAGTAATGCCTCTATTTGTTTTTTTTTTCTTGGAAACAATATCCCGGATAGGTTTTCTATTCAGGTTTTTTCCAAGTTTTCAATCTACATATGCAACTTTCAATTTCTATATATTTGTTGCATATTACTTATTTATGCAATAATTTAAAACGTGCACCTGATAATGCTTGCTCTATCAGGCTCCCCTTTTTCCGTTAACCTTGTTCGTGATCGCTACGCGATTTAGATCCTTGATGAGTATGCTTTGCTTGTCATACATCGGACCGTTTCATCCTCATATCCGTAATTTGTCCAACTCTCGTCATCTTCAGATGCAAGTGTCCTTCAATTAAAACATTCACAAAAGTTAGTAGTGTCGTCATCAATAATCGCCCGTATTATAATACAAGGCTTTTCCACTACACGTGTCAACACACGTGATTTCATTGACTATATCTATCCTTTATCGATTTGATTGATGTATCGTGTATTACACGATAACCCTATGTGTTGTTCTTCAACACTTTAATCATACTCAATCATTACTATATACATGTACTTACCGGAATTGCGATCAAGCCTCGAACCGAACACCAATCTTTGTCAAGAGCATAAGGTTTAAGTCCAAGCATGGTTTTCCCCACCATACTTGAATCTCTTAAACCAAGGCTCTGATACCAACTTGTAACACCCGCTCTTATAAATTAAGGTTTAACGTATCATTTATGAAGAACAATCATGTAATTAATATTACATATGCTTTGGAATTACGGGTTTATTAAAACCTTTTACAATTTAAAAGTATACAACATATCATGTGTACGTTCGTCGTTTATCATAACAACGATACATAGTGCGGAAGGTTATTTCGTGATCGTGTTCGGTTCTTGCTCGTCGCTTGATCTTCATCCGGGCACTCTTGGCAATCACCTATGATCAAAACCAACTTAAAAGTTAGTTTTGACAGTTAAATAATCAGTATAAACAAGTTACATGGGTCAAACAACAACAAAATAATTTTTTTATCCGGAACAGGGGGCTCGCGTGACGCCAAGGGGCTTCGCGTGACGCCAAGCCCCTGTTTTCACAGCCTGATGCTTAATCAGTTGCTGTACAGACTCAGCACGACCCGATTTCAGGGAAACGGCCATAACTTCTTCGTTATTGATCCGTTTTACCCGATTCTTTTTCCTACGCGTCCGTAATTTAATTCTCCATCTTATTGAGTTAACATCCGACATCCGGATTAACAAAATTTCAGACTTTTAAGTCTTCGGCTTACTACCCTTTTTACCAAATATTGACCCGTTCATGATTTTATCACACCAACATGTTTATTTGATTCCTATATCACATACTCTTCTTCAAATTATTGTTATCTACCATTTTAGGTTCTAATCACAGGTTTATTACACAATTTAAACCCGTTTTCGCTCGTATGCTTATTTTGACCCGTTAAGGGTATTTAAGCGCTTTAAAGCTTGAAATCGCTTTCATTCTTTTCTAGCATGTTATTCCTACATTTCTTATCAAGTAATCTTCCACTACAACTATATGTGTGTTGGATTTAATGTGGATATCAATATGTTCCAAGTTTTACCCCTCGGATTATTATTTTACGGCAAAGACTCAATTAGAGCCATTTGACTAACTTATTACATCTTTCAACTTCTATACTTATTCTAAGTATTCATCTAATCATGAAATTCATTTCCAAACAACCTTTAAGGGTTGTTTGTTCAATTTAGCCTACAAGGGCGTTTTGGTCAATTTTGGTCCTTCTTGCATGATGAAGGACTTTCAGATACTTGTTTGACCCAAAAATTTGGTCTTTTAACTATAACCTTGTTTAGAAACCATTATGTTTCTAAAACACTACAATTATAACTTGAATTATTCGGTTTATCTTTAAGATAGCCAAATATCCACTTTGGCCTTGTTTAACTCTTAGAAAACCTCACTTTCTACATGATGAGTTGAGTCATTACACAAACCTGGCTCGGATCAATGTATTGACCCGTTACGATACCTTGCCTTAGTGACGCTAAGTAATAGCGATGTCAACATTCAATCGATATTCATTCTTGTAATCATGCAACTTGACAAAACATTAGCCGATATTGTCAAAGGGTGATATTTTCACCTTTTGACCCGTTTGGTCTATATGACCGTTTCCTTTTACGAGATGGATTTATTATCATCTCGTCTACATGACTTGTACCGGTTTACACCGTACGGTCAATTTACTTATAAATCTATTTCTTGATTATTTTGACCCATTTATATCTTACGCCATAAAGTGTCCTTCAAAACTAACGGTTATCGTCAACGAGTGACCACATTGCCGTTTTACCCTTATTAAATGTATTGATTTACCTTATAAGGTAAATTATTCAAAACTCGTTATTTATTAGTCATTACATGACTAAATGACCTTATTAGCTCTTTTTAACCATTCAACATGGTTTATCATTATTGTCTTTTGTTCCGAACCTCGCACGTCGGGTCGAAACGTCATAAGTCAAATGTGACTTTTGATTATTCTAAATCTATTAAGCCAATAGATATTAAATAAAAGGTGTAAGTTTTAACTTACCTCGCATCCCGAATACGCCTTTCTTCTCGCTTGATTCGTTTGACCCGCTCACTCATCAAGCTTCCACCTAGCTCGTTAAGCGTCAAACTATCATCATAATTCATAAGATGGTTAGATTAGTCATTATCAATTTTGACTACTCCATCTAACAGGTCTTATGTCGATTTTATCACACAATTAATTCATTGGTTAGTTTGACTTCCTAAAAGTCAATTGATCTATCGACATATCCAAATGCACACTTCACATGGAATTTCAACATTTTAGCTTCGTTTAGGCATTTTAACAAACACCTAGTGGGCATACTTTTACACATTTACAAACTAGTTCATAACTAGTTATTTTTACCAAGATTAACATCAAATTTTACCACTATCACTTATGATCAAATACTCAAAATTGCAATTTGTTTAAGTATTTCCCGATTACTTAACATGCATGATGATTCTAATCATAATCATATCATCAATTCCACCTTATGACTAATACCCACTTAGCCTAGTGTGGGAATTCATTCAATTCATAGCATGTTATGTATGATTTTCACTTAGGGTTTCGTTCCTAAGCAAATATACATCACTTATCTAGCCATAGCTTCTCTAATTCATGCCTAATTCGCGATTAGGATGATTATCAAATTTTTACAACTTCACGAATGTTAGAAATTCAACATACCTCACGATCCCCTTGACTTGGTGATCACGAATTTGTGTTCATGCATTGATTTGGCTCTTGATTTGGGCTTCAATTTGATCAATTTGTTGAAGTTAGGGTTTGAGCTCTCCTGAGCTTTCTCCTGGTCGACCAGAACACGCACACACACACCTAGTGTGTGTGTTGTGTTTAATTTTAATAAATCAAGTTTCAATTCTTCCCTTTTTAGCCCCTCTAGTTTGTAGCTTTATAATAAGGGTTATTTCCCAAGTTTCCTTCTTTGTTTTAAGGCACATATTTAACTAGGTTGATATTCCTAGTTACTTGATGGGTTCGGGGAAATTATAACCCGTTTTATTTTTAAGTCCCGTTAACTCGGGCCTTTTATAAACTTATTTCCTTAAAAGTATTCATTCACGTTTTATTAAATATTAGGTTTATTTATTTAAATCCTAATATTTACCGGGTTACCTCTACCGCTAACGGTACTTTACCCGTCTTTTAGTATTAACGGGGTTTGATTACCAAACCCGTTTTCGGGGTGTTACAAGTCTACCCCCCTTAAAGAGGTTTCGTCCCCGAAACCTTTCTTACATACTTTACTAGTTTAGATCATCCAAACCTTAGCTTTGGTGATCACTTAAGCATTGCTCGCACATAATACTCCTACCAGGAAAGTATGATAATGTGCTTTTGGTTTCAAAGCGTATACGTCTTTTATATGTATGGCCTCACAGGCTGATACTTTCACTTTGTATTTCTTATTCTTGTCATTTAATTGACCGAGTTGCCATCTGATCGCTCGGTTATATTTATTTTCATTATGTTTACTTCAAGTTAGTCTTATTTCAACAGGCGCTTTATATAAGTGATGAGTTGTAACACTACTCCAACTTTGAAGGGTTTTACCGGCCAGACTGATTTGTCGCCGTCATTATACTCCCCGTCATTAGGGTATATCTTATTGCCCACCCAGCCTTTTATGATCTCTTCGCTTTTAACCCATTTACTTAACTTAGCGAAACCCATCGCCTTTATACGAACGTTATCTCCCGTTATTATTTTACACCGGTAGTTACAACCAGTTTCCTCGTCTTATACTATTGACCCGTAGGTTCTTTCACTTAGCCTCGTAGGCTATTTCTTTAGATTTTCGCCTTTTTACCTTTTTAAGGTGAAACCCTGACAATTCTTTTCTTTCTATCTGTGACCCAAAGGTCTTCTTGGTCCCGTAGACCTTATCACTACGTTTAACCCCGTAGGTTATGATGATCCCGTAGATCATCTTTTGTTCGAGTCTTTATTCAATTGTCTATTTATACATATATAGCTTTAAAGCATCCTTTGTTATGTTTGGAATCATTTAATTTTGCTTTTGAGCTTTAGTTGACCTTGACTGTAGTCTAAGGTTTCATTTGTTTACTTTCGGACTATCTTTCCGACTTTACGACTTCTAACGTCCTTTATACGTCGGTTTGTCCTACGCTTACCGTTACCCGGTTCATACTTATACTCCTTTACCACCCATTACCCGGGTCCTTCTATCTTATTGTTTTTAGCTTTCCGGTTTCACCGGTTTGCGTTTTCCTTTTATATTAAGCGTTATTCCTTAATTGACTCGTTTGACTCATTTTGGGTGAATTTTTCATCACTTATGAATGTCAAACTTCATTCTTTATTTGACCCGTCCAATTTTAAAATGGTTGAATGTAATTACCAAAATTTATGTTTGTGAAATTTCTTGTCATCTTTTAGTCATGACTCATATTCTGAGTCTTTTGACTTTCTATTTCGCGTTCCTGTTTCTCAGTCTACGCATGCGTTTAATTCCTTACCCATCAACCGGGTGTTTTACCGAAATCGTTATTATTGCAACCCTTACGGTATGCATTATGACTTCGTTTCGTTTTTATATTCCTACTTTGTTCTCAAATTTGGCGTAACAAAAAGAGGCAGGTCATCGTCGTCCTCTATCCACCCATTGCGGGTGAATGCATAACGGGGATCTACATGGTCAGCAAAAGGAGCATGATCAACGGCTGCAGGTAAAGGGTCAGGTAATAGTGGTGCAACAACTAGTACATCAGCAGGTGCATGGCCATGCTCAGGTAGAGGATCGTGAGCAGGTATGGGCTCGGGTGCAATCAAAGGCTCAGGGTCAGCTGGAGCTAACTCAGGATCAGCGGGTATATCAAAGTGCTGATCGTCAGGAACGACAGGTGCCTCAAGAGGCTGATCATCGGGGACAAACTCAATCTCATGCTCAGGGTCGAAGTCGTGTGGAAAGACAGGGTCCAACTCATCATCAAACTCAACATCATGATCAACACCATGTGGAATATCAGGTGCAACAGACATAGCTGTGTCAGAATCAGTATTGGTGGGATATCGCTGTAATCCCAGTGCGTGTAGGACACAGACTCAAATGAATCAGGACCAGAATGGTCAGAAGAAATCTCAATGACAGGAATCTCAACAAGCAGAATATCAATAACATCGTCGACTGGAATCTCGACAAGTGGAGCGACAACGGCATTATCGACTGGAGCTCCATCATCCTGGGCACCCTCAGGGGGACCCTCAATAAAACGATCGACGTCGTCGTCAGGCATAGCATCAAGAGGAAGATCCTCGAGAGGAAATGCAGCAAGAGGAAAAGGAGCAGGGATCTGAACAAGAAGTAGATCCTCGCCAGGAAGACCATCAGCTAGCGGTATACCATCTCCAAAATCTGGTAAAGCAAACGGCTGGAAATCATCATCGTCGCTACTCGTAGTGTCAGATGTAAAAACCTCATCCTCTGGGATGATCTCATCATCAGAAACTATGGCCATAGGGTCTACTGTATCAGATACTCCACTCTCTGAGGAGGACATGATGTCTGTAACAAATCAATCACAAGTATGCACATATATCAACAATCATCAAATAAGCATGTAAGCAGTAACAATGTAAGCATGTATGCATCCTAGCCTTCCCAAGACTATCCCACCCAGCCTCTCAGACTGAACTACTTAGTCTCTTAGACTAAACCTCCCAGTTTCTCAAACTGAACTACCCAGCCTCTCAGGCTAAACCTCCTAGTCTCTCAGATTTCCCCAACTAGTCTCTCAGACTACACAGTCTCTCAGACTGAACTACCCAGTTAGTCTCTCAGACCAACTCCCCAGTCTCTCAGACTGAATTACCCAGCTAGTCTCTCAGACTAACTCCCTAGTCTCTCAGACTGCACTACCCAGCTAGTCTCTCAGACTGAATTACCCAGCTAGTCTCTCAGACTAACTCCCCAGTCTCTCAGACTGAAATATAAATGAATTCTTTGAAATGTATTTTGTGTCTTTTATTTGTAAAAATATTTGTTTCCTGGATCTGGACATTTTGTGTATGCAATGAAAACATGTTTGTGAAAACATTTTCATGAGAGCCCTAATGATCGTAGTCTAGACTCGAGAAAGAATCCTAGTTCGCTACGATCGAAGCTCTGATACCAAGCTGTCACACCCTGACTTTTGCGGAAGCGTGGTTATTTGTGTGACTTCTTAATATCATAGCATTCAATCATAACAGTGCTAAATGATAAAACCATAAGATGCCCATCCATATATTAACTTTAGAAAATACCACAACATACTTGTCCGAAAAGTTGACACCAACTTAAGTTACAAACCACAACATGTTCAAATGAGTTCATGAAGACTCAACAAAAGACTTTAAATAAAACCGGGTTTAGAAACATGTATCTCGTCCAGGAGTAAGATACATCTCCTAAACCCAACGACCTCAGATGACATCTTTTATTTATAACGCATCTTGAAACGCATGCACACTCCTGCCAGATCCACTTAGTTCCCTGAAATACATGTAGTTTAAAAACATCAACAAAAGTTGAGCGAGTTCATGTGTATGTGTATAATTAAACCTTTAAAGTATGTCTGTATGTATGTATGTCCCTGGTATGTAGCAATAAGGAAAAACAGATCACCAATGGTTTGCAAGGCCATTGATATGTGTGAAATGGTGCAGGAAAACTCAAACCTAGCAAATTTGTACCGGGCCTCCAGCTGGAAGACATAGTCACCCTATGGGCCACCCTGGTCCCCATGGGTGTGGGCTCGCTACACCCAAATAGATCTATCACTCATGTCCCTTGGTCCCACGACGAGGATTAATGGCCTTAAGTGTTATACCCACCCTTCACATGATCTAGCAGTAACCCTCCTTAGCTAACCATACCATGTATAAAACGTTTGTAAGAATTGTAACATGTATTTCACCCCCGAAGTATAAAACTGAAAACAGTTAAAAGAAAAGGGGGACATGAACTCACAGTATTGCGTCTTCAGTACTGGTACTCAAATCTCCTCAGCAAAGACGACTACCTACAGTGTACTAACGTCTATTAGATGGACGGGTCGTGCCTTTGCTTTGTATTTACGTTTTTGAGTTACGTTTCTTATGTTCCCAATATTATTCCAAGTTATAATTACTTGTTAAAATAATAATTACTGAACCTTAAATTATATTTAATTTTTGGAATAATTGTTTAAACAATATTTTGTAATAATACTTCTCAAGTATTTTATTTTCGTATTTCCTTCCCAAGGATGGGGTATCTTATACATGTATATTTGTATTATTGTATTTGTAGTTTCCAAAATAATATATTTCCAAGTCTCACTTTAGAAAATATATTTAAACTTATTTTGTCTAAATTAATGTATTCCAAGAAATTTATATTTTTCCCAAAAATTACATATCTTCTAAATATTTAAGAAAATATATTTTTACTTCCAAAAATAATATATTTTCCTCTTGTCAAAATATGATACAACTTTGTAATATTTACAAAAATCATATTTTTATTTCTTGTATCCAAAATAGTATTTACCAAAAATATAACTGTAACGGTATTTTCCGGAATATTTGTAAGTTACATTTTTGTTCGGTTCCACAATATTATGTGTGTAACTTATATATTTATTCCTTGTGATTTTTGGTATTATTTTGGATTGTAAATTCCATGGTATTTTGTTAAGTTATATTACTTTACCCTAAAATAATATAACTATTTCACCAAGTATACAAATATTCACACAAGTGTCTTAATATATATATATATATATATATATATATATATATATATATATATATATATATATTCTAAATATATATATTTACCCATTTTTATTTATAAAACCAACCTCCAATACTTGTATTTTTTAACAAATTCTATGGCAAAGTTTATGTTGAAAACCATAGTTAAATACACTTGTAAATACTTGTTAGAAAAATATTTTTCTAAGTGTTTATATTTTTTGAAAATTTTGCCATAGTTTCCCCTAAAAATGGAGGTGTCCATGCTTTCAAAGCATATCATTTTCTTTTCAAAAATTATCACAAACAATCAACAATCAAACCCTAAACAACTTACACTTACCAAGTGCAAGAACAATGTTATTTGCACTACAACATGAACTTGAACTTTTGTTAAAAACTTGTAGGAACTTGGTAGTGTGCTTAGTAGGTTTAGTTACCCTCCAAAATGTATTTAATTCTTGATAAACTTCATTCTTGAAAGTTTTAGGTGTTTACAACTTGTAAACATATTTTACAAAAACGTTTCTTTATGGATCTTCTTGTTTCTCTAGTGTTTCTACACTTGTTTTACCACCAAAAATAGTGTAGGTTTTAGTAAGAACCATGACCTTCTAAAAATCATATTTTGAACTTGGTTCTTTTAGAAAAACCATTCATAAATCTTAGATCTCTAAGTTTACCAACTCACTTGATTATCATTTTTCAAGAAATCATTTTATTTTCAAGTTCATGCTTACACATGAGGATGATCATCTATTTTCATCACATAATCATCCTTTCACTTGCTAGATCATGTGTTTAATCACAATCTAGCAAGCATCCTTATGATGATCAACATCATAATCTCGAGAAAATAACAATCAAGTGTCATTCATACACTAAACATAGTTTCATCCATATTTCATCACATGTTAAGCTTATGTTCAAGATTCAAGATTATGTTCTTTAGTGTTCTTGTGATTTACAACATAATACATCTTTTAACCAACTAAAATTAGAGGTAACAAAGGTTATGAGAGTCTTACTACTAGCACTATGGCTAGGGATGAACACAAGAGAATGAAGGTGACAAAGATGGTGGATAAAAGCAAGTAAGAAAGGTCCTTGATGATCCACAAGCTCCTAACTCCTTTATGCTCCTTCTAACACCTTGTGATTACTTGGAAATGGATGAACTATAGGTGGAAGTGGTGGTGGTGGTGTGTGGTGTTCTCGGCCGAGAGGGAGAGCAAGAGAGGGAGAAAGGTGGGTGTGTGTTAGTGTGTGAAATGTGTTGAACTCTTGAACTCTCATGCCATACTTATAACCATCCCTCCCTTAATATCTTGTGTGTAAAGCAAGACAAGATCTAATATAAAAAGGAAATAAAATCTTGAGGTATGGTGGTGGTGGTATGGCCGATTGTAGGTGGGGGGGGGGGTATAGAGTAGGCTTTAACTAGTTTGATTACTTACTAGTTCAAAACCAAATATATAGTTAGTTAAGTTAGTTACTAGATATTTTAGTGGGTGTTAAGGTGTTCGGGGATCACGACTAGCTCAGAAATAATTAAACAATGTTTCTAGTATCATTTTGGTGTTTCGGGTAGTGTCCGGTTGTTCGGTTAGATACCGGTTCGTTAAAATGTCAAGCTATTCTGTTTAATGATCTTTATGTTACTTTTTGTGATACTTTTAATTCCCGAAACTTAGGAAAGCATTCAGGACCATTTTGCCATATTTTTGCACATAACTAGCTTGTTAAAAAGCTAAATTTTGCTGAAATATGCAGAATTCTGCACTTTATGCGGGTTTTAGGCACTTTCCGGCACTTAAACTATGACCTAGTGACGCAGTTTTATGGTCCTTACTTCCCTACACACCATACTAGTGTAGAACTTGGTTTCTGGCTCATACTGGGTCTCAAAACACTGTCTGTCTATGTACTGAACCCCGTCAGCATATTCCTGTTCCATCCGTTAACTGTGCTAACTGTGCTTTGTGCTTCATGTATGTCAAAAAGGTTTGTATGTGATAATGATGTGACATTATGTAATATGTGATGCACATGTAAGTATGATGCAGTAATCAGAAAGCAATCAAGTAATCCAGCACAGTCATTAAGCATTAATTAATTGTACGGATACCTGGATTTATGAGGGTTGTCTCATCTTCAGTGTCTTTGATCTCTTCTCCTCATCCAAGCCTTCTTCATGAACAAAAAATACAAAATGCCATATGACTGGCATCAATATCTTTTTCTTGAATTTTTGTCCATCTCATGCAACAAAATCTTACTGAGTTACTCGTCTCTGCTAACAATTCATTCAGTGAAACTTCACGAATAACAATACTGAATATCCAAGAAAGCATATTAGCCATCTTTATTTTTTTTATTTTTTGGCGTTTTACAGTGAGTGGTATTTAGTAGTATTGGCGTTTGTTTTTTTGGTTTGATCAAATAGAAGTTGCTGAGACGTATCATTTTATAGGATGTCTTTTTGGCGCCTAAGTTAGGCGGTGCATTATTATAATAAAGTATTCGTCTCTTCAGTTTCTGTTTGTAATTATTGTTTTTGACAAGCTTTATCTCTGAAGTCTGTAACACGTCCCATCTTTCAAGTTTGACGTTTTAGATTCTAATATAATAAATTTTCCCTATATTCAGTTTTACTGATTTAGTTACTGTTTCTAGTTACATTTTCAAGTTTTATTTTATTTTATTTTTTTATTTTTTTGGTTTTTTATAATACTTGTCCAAAGTAATTTTATTATGGTTTGGTAATTTTTGTGGCGTTTTATGGCATGTTGGCGTTTTGACAAGCAATTGGCTTTTTGGCGTTTTTATTAGATATGGCGTTGTTATTATATAACAATCAACTAAAAAAGAAAATTAAACAAAATAAATATTGATCTTCCAAATCTTCACTGTCACCAGTCTCTTTCTTCTTTTGAAGCATCTTCACTGGCTGTTTCGACTTTTGTATGATTTTATTTGATTTTTGTTTGTTGAAGTAGTTTTTTTTGTTGCTGTTTGGAAGCACAAAGTCTGAAATCAGCCTCTTTTTTAATAATATTTGTCCATCTCATGCAGCAAAATGTTATTGAGTTTACACCCTTTCAGCCAAAATGTTCTCTTTTTTGGCGTTTTACCGAGAAAAAGAACGCCACTAAATAAACCATCTTAAAACTGTAATTTTGATCGTGCTAAAATCAATAAAGTGTTGTTGTATGGTGATGGACAACATTGTTAATCCTCAGTTAAGAAAGATAACTGACAATGTTGTCCACCCCATACAGCTAAACTTTATTGACCACAAACCTCAGTAATGTTTTTGTATGTTTTGGCGTTATAAATTGGATGGAAGTTGAGGATAAGTCAATAAGATTTTACTCAATGAAATGGACAACATCTTTACTTAATGATTTTGTCCATTACATTGAGCGAAAACTTACAGACAACCAAACTGAATTTCTAATAAACGTTTTGGGTTAGAAGATATTTGATGTTTGGGTTTTCTGGCTTTTATCAGACGGATGGTATATATTAAATATGGCGTTTGGGGTTTTGTGTGTGATTTTAATTGAAGGTCTGATTTGTTGTATATATAGGATTTTTTGGCGGTTTTTTTAGGCGGGATTTTATTATAATTAAGTTTGGCGTTCTATATCTAATGACGTTTTTAGTTAGAATGGTGTGTGATTTTTGTTTGGCGTTTTATTTTTCATGAGATGGCGTTTTGTTTGGAGTAGTCAAAAGACGCTTTTACCCTTAATGAAGCGCGTCCATGTAATAAAATTGATGTTATTTACGGAAACGTCACCGCGCCTATCTAGTCCATAGATTGTTTTGGTCGGACGATCCATAAGCGTTCTCACCGTTCTCACACTTTCCACCGTTTTCTCTAAATCCCGACCCTATATATATATACCCTCTATATATATATATATATATAGATAAAGTTTCTTGTAAAAAAGATTAAAAGTGTGAGAAGGGTGAGAAAGAATCTCAGCCATTAGATCTTTTGATCTAATGGTTTAGATCAAAAGGGACCAAATTGTAAAATGTTTTTATAGTTTGGACTGATTTGAAATTTGTATGGGCAATTCTGTCTTTTACATCAACATGAAAATAGGAAACTGTAAATCAATTCCCTAAATTTTCGAAATCTCTTTCGTCTTCATTCGAATCATCCTCCTCCTTCTTCCAGAATTCGAACAGCGCCCCATTCTAGTTTTTCCGATGATTGCGGCGACGGCGGATGTGTCGTTCCGGCGGTGGTTTGGGTGTCCGAAGGTGCAGGGGTTCCGGCAAGGTGGTTTCTGGTGGTTTCGTACGAGCGACTAAAATCCAGCAAGGTGGTGTCGGGTGGTTGGCCACCTCTACACGACAACGGCGGCGGACCGGCATTGGTGGTGCCGGAAGTGGAGTAGATGATACAGAGTTGTAATGATTATTGAATGATGTTATATATGTGCTGAATGGTGTTATATACTTTATTGAATGGTGTTATATATGTGCTGAATGGTGTTATATACTTTATTGTATGGTGTTATATACTTTATTGAATGGTGTTATATATGTGCTGAATGGTGTTATATACTTACTGAATGATGTTATATACTTGCTGAATGGTGTTATATACTTACTGAATGGTGTTATATACTTGCTGAATGGTGTTTTATACTTACTGAATGGTGTTACATACTTGCTGAATGGTGTTTATAGAGATCTTTAAAAAAAATCCAGTTCCTATAATTAAGGTGGCGGTTATCAGAAGTTTTTAATTAATTGAATTAATGATAAAATTACTTGTTTACCCTTTTGAATTAATTTAGATTTAGGACACATGTCATCTCCACAATACTTCTCACCTTTCTCACACTTTTAACCTTTTTTACAATAACCTTACCCTATATATATATATATAGGTAAAGGATCCTGTAAAAAGTACCCAAAGTGTGAGAAGTGTAAGAAATAATCTGGTGTTGACATGTGTCCATCAATTATATTAATGAATAAGGGTAATAATGTAATTTACTCCTAATGGTAGTTAAAGTCAATTAAAGGAAATGAGATCATGTGTTAACTATTTTAGGAGAAATTTTAGGAAACATATTTGTTTTTACGATTTTATATATCTGATTGTTTTATCTTCTTCATCATCTTTTAATCGCAACATATTTTAATCATATATTGTTCATATCTTCTTTTCATCATCTTTAAATTGCAATACAATGTTTTTTGGATTCTAGATAAAACACCATGACTTGAATCATAGTCAATGTCTCCAGATGTTTAAAACACCACGCCATGAACAATGTCTCCAGATGTTTAAAACACCACGCCATGAACAATGTCTCCAGATAAAACACCATCACTTGAATCATAGTCATGGTGTTTTAAAATCTGGGAATGTTTTGTATTGATTGTCCAGATGTTAATACACCATGGATGTAATCACAATACAATGTTTTTTGGATTCCAGATAAAACACCATGACTTGAATCATATTCAATGTCTCCAGATGTTTAAAACACCAAACCATGAACAATGTCTCCAGATGTTTAAAACACCATGCCATGAACAATGTCTCCAGATAAAACATCATGACTTGAATCATAGTCATAGTGTTTTAAAAATCTAGGAATGTTTTGTATTGATTG
This sequence comes from Helianthus tuberosus, assembly GCA_030545235.1. Classification (NCBI taxonomy): domain Eukaryota; kingdom Viridiplantae; phylum Streptophyta; class Magnoliopsida; order Asterales; family Asteraceae; genus Helianthus; species Helianthus tuberosus. The sequence continues at coordinate 72,114,911 of CM060446.1, read as the reverse complement.
TCCAGATGTTAAAACACCATGGATGTAATCACAATACATTGTTTTCTGGATTCTAGATAAAACACCATGACTTGAATCATAGTCAATTTATCCAGATGTTTTAAAACACCACGCCATGAATCTGATTGCAGTTCTTCTAAACGTAAAACACCACGCCTTGAATATTATATAAAACAAAGAGGCTTCCGATTTAGATCTTGGTCATTAATTCCGATATTTAAGGAAAAAGGAGTGAATGTAGGTGTTTTTGGTTGTGTAGGATACGGTTACCATATTTGAAACATTGAAAAAGACACTATTGCCCTTCAATTTGACATAAGGTCCCTCTAATTAAAACACAATTTACATTTTTATACCCTATTGATCTCAACCATTAGATCAAATATCCAATGGTTTAAAACACTTCTTACCCTTCTCACATTTTAAACACTTTTTACCATATCCCTATCATATATATATATATATATATATAGAGTGGGGATCCTACAGAAAGTGTGTTTTTCCTAAAAAGTGTAAAAAGTCATAAAACACAATAATTTCAGGCATAAAACACACATAAAACTCACAAATAATAGAATGAATATTACTAAAACACCATATTCAAACTCTAATAGTCCATAAAAATTTCAAACACACCATCGTAGAACTATGAATATAAAACACACAATGCTAAACAACATAAAACACAATAATATTTGTCATTCCACAATCAGAGCCTCAACATCTAAAACACAACACAAAACCCACATACATGATGTTTTAGTAATCTTCATCATATTATTTGTGGGTTTTTGGTGTGTTTTATGGTTGGCATTATGGTGTTTTATGACTTTTTACACTTTTTAGGAAATTTGGACTTTCTGGCCAACTCCTATCCTATATATATATAGGGGACCGCTAAAATGAAAACCACCTCTAGTTGTAAAAACCATGGGAACCACTTTTTAGCCCTTAGATCAGCTAGATGGATGGATGAGATTAAAAGTAGTTAATATTAATATTTTATTTAGGTAAAGGGTATTTAGGTAAAATTGTTTTTTTTTGTCTTTTTATATATATTATTTTTAAATGTCTTTTTTGTCCCATTCATTTATTACTTTTGGGACTTAATAATTTTTTATTAAGAAACTGATTTTTTGGTTTAAAAACTTTTTTGAAATCAGATTTTTTTAACGCGCCGACATTTACGTTAAAAACTTCACGCGGCGTTTTTTTAACGTTTTAGGCGCCGTTTTTACGGTTTACACGCTGTTTTTACGTTTCAATCGTCGTTTTTTTAACGCGCCGATTTTTACGCCGTGCTTTTTCAAGCGTCGTTTTTTTTACGTTTTACGTTAAATTTTTTACGTTTTAACGCGCAGTTTTTTTTACGTTTTACGTTAAATTTTTTACGTTTTACCGCGCCGTTTTTTAACGTTTTACGTTTTTACGTTTTTTTCGTTTTAACGCGCCGTTTTTTTTTACGTTTTACGTTTTTACGTTTTTTACATTTTTAACGCGTCGTTTTTAAATTTTACGATTTGCGTTAAAACTTTTTACATTTTACGTAAAACTTTTTACGTTTTTTCGTTTAAAAAGTTTACGTTTTTACATTTTACGTTAAACTTTTTACGTTTTACGTTAAAAAGTTTACGGTTTAACAGTTTTTTTTACAAAAACATTTTACGCAACACGAACGCACCCCAGAAAACGCAAACTTTTTACGTTAACTTTTTACTTTTTACGTTTTACGTTAAACTTTTTACGTTTTACGATTTACGTTAAACTTTTTACGTTTTACGTTAAACTTTTTACGTTTTACTTTTTACGTTTTATGTTAAACTTTTTACGTTTTACGATTTACGTTAAACTTTTTACGTTTTACGTTAAACTTTTTACGTTTTACGATTTACGTTAAACTTTTTGCGTTTTACGTTTTTTCTATTTACGTTTTACGTTAACAAAGTTTACATTTTTACATTTTACGTTAAACTTTTTACGTTTTACGCTTTACGTTAAAAAGTTTACGGTTTAACATTTTTTTTTACAAAAAATTTTTGACGTAACACGAACGCACCCAGAAAACGCAAACTAGGTAGGTGTCTCAGATAGATTGTTATCGTCATCGACTAGGGTAAAAAAAAAACCCACAACATCAAAACAAAGTGTATCTCGGAAAAAACAGGGTTTGGCTCAGATTATCCGATAATCAAAATGCTGCAAAAGTGGGGTTGCAAGTTCAAAAAACCTACCCTCCGCCGTCCTTGCCGCGCCATCGTCATCAAAATCTACGGTTTTTTTTCCATCATCGCTACCCATTCCAACATATTAAACCCAGATAGTCCACTGATCAAAAATCACCAGAAACATCAAGAACACATAATCATAGTTCACTGATTCAAACAAAAATCACTGATAAAAAATCAAACAAGAACAAACCCACATAGTTCATCAGGCAAAAAATCAAGAACCCCCATCAAACAAAACAAACAAGCTGTACAGATCCACCACCAAACAAACATAATCAAATCAAAACTTATTCAAAAAACACATTGTGTGATTGCAAAAACAACAGAAACAAGATCGAACCTTTGGACCCCCATCAATCACCTGCACCAGCACCGACTTCCGAACACCCCACCCCCATCACCGTCTTCCCCGCCACCTCCCACCACCTCCCACCAACGTCTTCCCCACCAACACCTCCCCACCGCCGTCCTCTTTCTCTCTTCTCGGTGAGAGAGAGATGAGAGAGAGAGAGCATATCTTACTAGAGAGAGAAACACCCTTCAAAGGCCACCCCCGCCACCGGTATCTCACCGCCGCCGTCATCTTTCTCAGATCCAGGATTGGGCGGTGGTTGAGGTAGATCAGAAGAGATGAAGACGGTGGTGGTGGTCGGATTTGTTTCAGGTTGTTGGCAGACATTCACCGGAGGGGAGGGGGTGTTTGAGGTAGATCGGAAGAGATGAAGACGGTGGTGGGTTACTGCAGAGACGGATGGGGGGGGGGTTGGTTGCAGGTAAAGAATCGCCGGATCCCCTTCTCTCTCTTTTGAAGATGATCATGGTGGTGGAACACAAAAATGAGGAACAAAAACTTTATAAACAAAATAACCAGAGGTGAGAAGAGAGAGGATATAGGTTTTCAAAAAGGTGGTTTAAGAGAGTTCTGACAATTATAAATGAAGAGAGATGGTAGGATTTGACATTTAGGGTAAATGACTAATATACCCTTTTTGTTGGCTGAATATGATTGGTGGAGAGTGGTTCTCACGGTTCTTACAACTGGGGGTGGTTCTTATTTTAGCGGCTCCCTATATATATATATATTGGGGAGCGCTAAAATGAAAACCACCTCCAGTTGTAAGAACCGCGAGAACCAGTTCCTAACCACTAGATCAAGAAGTTGGATGGATGAGATTAAAAGTAACTAAAATTAATATTAAATACATTTTGTCTTATTATGTCTTTAATATTTTTATCCAAAAGGGTAGTTTAGTAAAATTACTCTTTTTTGTCTTTTTGTCTTTATTATTTTTTATTACTTTTTTGTTTTATTATATTACTTTTTATTTTTTAAAAAGAATTTTTTTATTAAAAGCATTTTTTATTTCAATTTTTTTAATAAGACATTTTTTTTGCGCGCCGTTTTTTACGTCCCGTTTTAACGCGGCGTTTTTTACGTCCCGTTTTTTCCGCGGCGTTTTTATGCGCCGCATTCACGCCCCTTGTTTAGACGCCGTTTTATCACACGGTTTTTTACGTTTTACAACTTACGTAGAAAAAGTTTTACGTTTTACATTAAAAAGTTTACGTTTAACGTTTTACGTGAAACTTTTTAAACTTTTTACGTTTTACGTAAAACTTTTTGCATTTTACGTTTTACGTTAAACTTTTTAAACTTTTTACGTTTTTACGTTAAACTTTTTACGTTTTACGTAAAACTTTTTACGTTTTACGTTAAAATTTTTACGTTTTACGTTAAACTTTTTACATTTTACGTTTTTACGTTTTACATTTTACGTTTTATGTTAAACTTTTTACGTTTTACGTTAAAAAGTTTACGGTTTACCTTTTTTTTACAAAAAATTTTTTATTCAAAATGAACGCACCCAGAAATCACAAACTCGGTAGGTGTCTCAGATAGATTGTTATCATCATCGACTGGGGAAAAAAAATAAAAAACCAACAACATCAAAAAATGTGTATCTCGGGAAAAAACGGGCTTGGCTCAGATTTTCCGATAATCAAAAGGCTGCAAAGTGGGGTTGCAGGTTCAAAAACCTACCCACCACCATCCTTACCGCGCCATCGTCATCAAAATCTACGTTTTTTTATTTATTTTTTTTTGCATCATCGCCCGCCCAATTCATCAACGGCAAAACGAGATCTGGAGACCAACAACATCAAAACAATGTCATCAACGGCAAAACGAGATTTGGAGACCAGATCGCTGGCAACAATGTCAACCACAACACTGTTCAAACCCACAACATTTCAAAGAAACCCACATTTTTTTACAACAGATCAATCCCACAAAAATCGAAACACCCCCAAGAAATACCAACATAATTCCAAGAATCCCAAAACTCAAACCAAAACTCAAACCAAAATTCAAACCCACAAAATTTCAAAGAAACCCACATTTTTTTACAACAGATCAATCACCATCAAAATCACCTGCATCATCACCATCAAAATCACCTGCATCATCACCATCAAAATTTCAAAGAACCAAAATCACCATAAAAAAAACAGGGATACAAGATCAGAACCAAAATCACCATAAAAAAAACAGGGACACAAGATCAGAACCAAAAATCACTAACAAAATCACCTGCATCATCAGCCGTAAACATCAAAATCACCATAAAAAACAGGGACACCGTCAAAAACCCACCACCGCGGCTGTCGCAAAGACTCCCACCAAACCACCGCCCCACCACCGCCTTCCGCCTCTGCACAACTCCCACCCACCACCGTCTCCGTCAATCCTCACCACCACCGCTGTCTCTGTCGCCGTCAAAACCCACCACCACAGTCGCCGTAGAAACCCACCACCACCGTCGTCGGCAGAGAGACAAAGAGGTAGGTGTGGTGGTTGGATGAGAGATGATGGTTGGATGAGAGATGGTGCTTAAATGAGAGATGGTTGGGTTTTTTAAAATATGGCCTGCAACTTTAAAAGATTCAAGAAGGTATGCAACTTCAAGAGAGAGAGACAAATGAGAGATGTTTTAATTTCAAGAAATAAATGAGAGAGAAACGATGAGAGATGCAACTTTAAAAGAAAAGACAGAGGAGAGAGAAATGATTTGACATTTGGGGTAAATGACCAATATACCCTTTATGTTGGCATAATCTGATTGGTTGATCGTGGTTCTCGTGATTCTTACAACTGGAGGTGGTTTCTATTTTAGCGGTTCCCTATATATATTTACACCGTAAATCTAGCTAGTTTGATTTGCTCTTTTATCTATAACTTACAACACTTGAAGGTCTAGTTGTCACCAATAATGATGATGCATTGTAAATATTTTATGATCCAACTTAACATGAAACAAAAAAAAAAAAAAATAACAAAAGCTAACCTGCATGTAAAGAAAACTAACAATAAACCAAGAGTAAGGGGGTCTACCATAACAACCGAAAAAAATAAAACCATGGGGATAATTCTTTGCCTATAGTATAACTGTATTAGGTATACACCCGACATCTTTCCACTTGGTTCACATGTGCTTTATTTGAGGTTGGTATCTTTTGTATCACAATCTTTATATCGTAGGCCCATGCATGCTTTCGTCATAATGGAATGCAATAGCTCATGTTAAATAACGTTATAGCCATACCTAACGCTAACTGTGCAAAAACTAATAAAATATGAATATTAAAGTTTTTTTTTGTTCATTTCCACTAATAAACCTCAATCTAACTAGTTATATGATCAAAACATATGAAAATGAAGGACTATGAGCAATTCGTTTGTTTTTTTTGTTAAGGTAAATGACGAAACACCCTCATCTATATATACACATACATACAAATATATAGAAGAATGAAACGAGAACTCTAAATATAACGATAATTGCAAAAGCTTGCGAGAAACTAATGAAAATTATTATGTATTATGAAACACACATGAATGTAAGATATTAAATGATGTGTCTCTCCAATCAGTGGCGAAGCTTGAAAATTTTCACCAGGGGGTCGGAAGTCACCGAACCTAAAAATTCTATATAAGTATTTTTTTTTATAAAACCGGGGGGGGGGGGGTCGAAAACCTATATACCTAAAAAAATTTATACGAAACGTACATACATAACACCACCGAGCGAAAAGTTAAGGGGTTCGGGCGCCCCCCAGCCCCTTGAAAGCTACGCCCCTGTCTCCAATAATTGATTCTTCTTTCCTCTCTAAATTATTTTTAAAAAGTTTTGTACACATGTGTAAATGGTAAAAACTTACACATACGTAAATGGTAAACTTACACACACACATACATAATTTTATAATATATGAAGACATGTAATTCATCCACATAAATTCATATAACAACTAGTGGTATTCCTCGCGCGGTGCGACGGGCATTTAATCAATATAGGTTCGCTTCATTATAGTGACAGTACGATATCGTCCCTCAATATAGCAACTAAAAAAGATATGTCCAAGAGGATATCAACACTTATTGTACATCGATCGAAAACCATAAAAACAAACACATTATATTTGAGCCACTCGTCTTTAAATAAAACTTTGATTAGAAAATAGATAAAAATAAGCATGTCACAACGAAAAAAATATGCCTAAACGGCTAAAAGGATATCGGCACTTGTTTTACAATGATAAAAAATCAGAAAAGCAAATACTGACGTTAGTACCAATGTTATTCAGTTAGAATTGTTTTGGATTCTCATGGTAAAGAATAAGAAAATCAATTATATTTGACTTGTTTAATTTTAAACAACATTCTGATTGAAACATAGTTAAAATATTAAAATAACGAAAATAGTAAACGGTGTTACTTAATATAGAAAACAAAAGCGTCAGACATATTTAGGGGCTGTTTGGCACATCTTAATGGTTAAGTGCTAAACCAGTAAGAGGTCTGAACCATTAAGTGCTGAACCAGTAAGAGGTCTGAACCATTAAGAGCCTGTATAATGTTTAACCGTTCAAAGGCAAATGTCTGACCAATTCAGATTAGAGGTCTTAACCATTCAGACTCTGTATAAATCTTAACCATTCAGAGGCAAATGTCTGAACCATTCAGACATCTGCTCGTGAAACAAACAGTCTGAACCATTAAGTGCTGAACCAGCAAGAGGTCTGAACTATTAAGAGCCTCATTAAGAGGTAAACAAACAACCCCTTAATGAGATGTACGTTTATGCTCTGACCACTTGTACGTTACTTTTCACAACTCGGTCTTGAGTAAATTTATACCTAAAGGCAGATAAAAATAAACACCTCGCAACGACTAATCATTGAAATTTATAAAACACCATATTTTTAAAGTTATAAATAAAAAACAAAATATGTTAATAAATAATTATAACTAGAACTACGACCCGCCGCAATGCGGCGGGGATTCTTTAGTTATAACTAAGTCGATTTAAGACGCGCACGTTATGTTGAACCTGTCAAACGGGAAAAACTAGACGATGTAAAAACGTTCACCCACATACGCACGTTGCGTCGTGTTAACTCGTGAAATTTAGAACGAAACGTAAAAACGTTAAACCAAAGATGCATGTTCCGATGTGTTAAGTCACAAAATTTAGAACGAAGTATAAAGCGAAAAATTTGCGGAAAACAAAAACTATAAAGGACCAAAGCTGAAAATAAAAAAAAGTTGTGAGGATAGATTGCAAAAGATAAAAAGTTTTGTGTTAAAAGTAAAAAAACCAAACAGTTTTGGGTTAAAAGTAATTTATGAAATACTTTTGGGTGAAAAGTAAAAACATTAATTTTTTTTAAAAAACCCCCAAAAGCCAAGGTTTTAACAACCATATGCATAACCATTTTTTGTTTAAAAAACCCCAAAGCCAAGATTACCACACATAAGTAAAAAAAATCAAAGTGGTTAAATTGCAAAAGATGGAAACTTTTGAATTAGAAGTGAAAAATCAAATTAATCAAAGTGGTTAAATCGTATAAGGTAGAAACTTTTGAATTAGAAGTGAAAAATCAAATTAATCAAAAGGGTTAAATTGCCAAAGATTAAAACTTTAAACTTAAATTGTCAAATATTAAAACTTTAGGGTTAAAAGGAAACAAAGATTAAACTTTAAACTTAAATTGTTAAAGATAAAAACTTTAGGGTCACAAAGTAAAATTCTAGTTTTTTTTAAAAAAAACCCCCTAAGCACATATTACAACACATGTATGCATATTCAAGTTGCTTATTTATATGTTAACAAGAATTACGACCCGCCGCAATGCGGCGGGGATTCTTTAGTTATAACTAAGTCGATTTAGGACCCGTACGTTATGTTGAACCTGTCAAATGGGAAAAAATAGACGATGTAAAAACGTTCACCCAAACACGCATGTTGCGTCGTGTTAACTCGCAAAATTTAGAACGAAACGTAAAAACGTTAAACCAAAGACGCACGTTGCGATGTGTTAAGTCACAAAACTTAGAACGAAGCATAAAGAGAAAAATTTGCGGAAAATGAAAACTATAAAGGACTAAAGTTGTAAGTAAAAAAAGTTGTAAGGATAAATTGCAAAAGAGATAAAAAGTTTTGGATTAAAAGTAAAAAAACAAATAGTTTTGGGTTAAAAATAATTTATGAAATACTTTTGAGTGAAAAGTAAAAAAATCAATTTTTTTTTAAAAAAACCCTCAATGATAAGGTTACAACAACCATATGCATAACCATTTTTTCTTTGAAAAAACACCCCCGCGTTGCGACGGGGGGCATAAAACCATGTCAAATAACATCAATGTCATACCATCGCCAGCGACCACCAACACTGAATTTGCGGCGAAAAAATGAGACTGAAACGTAAAACATAGAAAATAATAACTAAGTCGATTTAGGACCCGCACGTTATGACGAACTTGTCAAACAGGAAAAAAATAGACCATGTAAAAACGTTGAACTACACACGTACATTGCATCTTATTAACTCGCAAAACTTATGACAAAGCGTAAAACGGAACGTAAAAATGTTGAACCACACACGCACGTTGCGCCGTGTTAACTTGCAAAATTTAGAACGAAGCGTAAAACGAAAAATTTGCAGAATATGAAAAGTACAGGAGAACAAAGTTGAAAGTAAAAAAGTTATTAGGTTAAACTGAAAAGATAAAAAGTTTAGAGCTAAAAGTTGTAACCCAAATAGTTTTGGGTTAAAAATAACACATCAAATGCTTTTGGACTAAAAGTATAAAATCAACTTTTTTTTTTGGAAAACTCCCCAAACATAATTTACAACTCCTAATGCATACAACTAAGTCGATTTAGGACCCGCATGTTATGTTGAACCTGTCAAACGGGAAAAAATAGACGATGTAAAAACGTTCACCCAAACACGCATGTTGCGTCGTGTTAACTCGCAAAATTTAGAACGAAACGTAAAAACGTTAAACCAAAGACGTATGTTGCGATGTGTTAAGTCACAAAATTTAGAACGAAGCATAAAGCGAAAAATTTGGGGAAATTGAAAACTATAAAGGAATAAAGTTGTAAGTAAAAAAAAGTTGTGAGGATAAATTTCAAAAGAGATAAAAAGTTTTGAGTTAAAAGTAAAAAAACAAATAGTTTTGGGTTAAAAGTAATTTATGAAATACTTTTGAGTGAAAAGTAAAAAAATCAATTTTTTTTTTTAAAAACCCTCAAAGACAAGGTTACAACAACCATATGCATAACCATTTTTTCTTTGAAAAAACACCCCCGCGTTGCGGCGGGGGGCATAAAACATGTCAAATAACATCAATGTTATACCATCACCAGCGACCACCAACACTGAATTTGTGGCGAAAAAATGAGACTGAAACGTAAAACATAGAAAATAATAACTAAGTCAATTTAGGACCCGCACGTTATGACGAACTTGTCAAACAGGAAAAAAATAGACGACGTAAAAACGTTGAACTACACACGTACATTGCATCTTATTAACTCGCAAAACTTATGACGAAGCGTAAAACGAAACGTAAAAATGTTGAACCACACACGCACGTTGCGCCGTGTTAACTTGCAAAATTTAGAATGAAGCGTAAAACGAAAAATTTGCGGAATATGAAAAGTACAGGAGACCAAAGTTGAAAGTAAAAAAGTTATTAGGTTAAACTGAAAAGATAAAAAGTTTAGAGCTAAAAGTTGTAACCCAAATAGTTTTGGGTTAAAAATAACACGTCAAATGCTTTTGGACTAAAAGTATAAAATCAACTTTTTTTTTTTGGAAAACTCCCCAAACATAATTTACAACTCCTAATGCACACAAAAGTTGATAATTTATATAGTGTATAATAATATATACATTTTTGAAAAAAACAAGATAAAACCCTAAAGGGCCATATGTGCATACAATTAAACCTAAAGAATTATATGTGCATGTATGCACCTAATCTCTAGTATTCCTCCTCATGTTAAGAATTAATAATTAACTAGTCTCAAGCTTCCTGCATTGTGGGGCCGGGGGTAAAACCGTGTTAAAGTTTCGATGGTTATAGTCCCTTCCGATTATACCTACTAATTACCACGTTGACTAGTCGAAGTGACGAGTCAAAGTTTCAGTCAAAATGCACGATTATGTGCATTTTGCGACGAAACTATTTTCGGGTATTAAAACACTTTGTTTTGATATCAAATCAGTTTTCTAACTTAGTTAAACATGTTTTAACATATTTAACTCGTCACCTCTAGTTTAGTGCTTATTTAGGGTCGTAAGTCAAGCGGTCTTGACATTCGCTTAGACTTTCGAACCCGACCCGTTTGGTCGATCGTTAGGATCCGACCAAACACATATTGTGACCATAGTTGTATAGGGAATAACCTCTAGGGGTTATACCTTATTGTAAGGACCTTCAAAAATGTCCTAAACCGACCCACAAGTAAAAACCCGAACCCCTGAAACTCTACTGTACATGAAAAACCAAGAAAACAAAGTTTTGGAGTTTCAGGCGGGCCGCGTAAGAGTTAGCCTAGTCTTACGCGGGCCGCGTCATAGATGGGTTGACCAGATAAGTGTTTCGGATCCACGCTTCGTCCACGTGGCACACCTACTCGTGACCCAGCAAGCCTACACGTAGACTAGGTGGCTACGCGGGCCGCGTAAGGGTCGGCCGAGGGTTCACGCGGACCGCGACAGGTTAGCAAATGATGTGTTATGTTTGTGTCTACAGTGGTTAGCAAAGTTCAAATTTGTCAAATTTTATATTTGTGAAATTTATTGTTGGGTAGAGATTTGTGCAGGAATCAGTAGAGCTAGGAATTGGTCCTGATCCTGTAAAAGCCAGACTACGATCCCAGCATAACTCAAGGGGGAGTTTGATGGTAGAACAACATCCGAGGGAGAGTAGAGCATGTAGATGCAAGAGCTAGCTTCAGATCCTGGTAAAAGAGAGAAAGAAGAAGAGAGAAGACTGAGATAAGAAGCCTGAAGACTGATAAAGGCTGAAGACGTTGAAGACTCGACACTTAAGACTCGTCAACATCCGAGGGGGAGTCTGTTGGTGCATACGTTTGTCGACTTCGTCTTGTATCGAGTCTAGTATTAGAATTGTTAGTTCAGGGCGCGTTGTACGAGAAAATAGGAAGTTTTAGGGTGTGTTTGAGCTAATTCTGTTTGAATGACCTAATTCCGCTTGAAAGTGACATTGCCACTTTCAAACGAAATTAACTTTGTTAATTCCGTTTGAAATGGCACATGACACATTCAAACGGAATTACCTATCCTATAAATAGGCTTCAAACGAGATCATTTGTAATGTTCGTGTTTCCGGTACCGAAGTGCTGCCGACGCGTCGTTTGATCTGTAAACTTGTTATTATCAATAAACAAGACGTTTAAGAGTGAAACAAGCTGTTTTACAAGTCTGTTTCTTTGTTTCCGCCTCTGAAACAGACAAGAACTCTTCTGATTGACTAGTTTGGGTCACGGATCGATCCTACAAGTGGTATCAGAGCTCAGGAAGAAGAGTTCTTGCCAAAACAGCCTTATTTTCTGACTTCTACACCTTATTTTTGAAATTGAACTAGTTTTCACGGTCAAAATGTATTGAATTTCACATATTAAGTGCGAAACTGTGTTTTAATGAATCCTTGAGAATATTGGACCTTAATTCAGCTTAAAAATGGTAAAATTCTTAATTCCGTTTGGAAATTAGATCGCATATGATGACGTCAGCAGCAATTCAAACGAGATTAGGACCTGATTCCGCTTGAGTTTGCTATTCCGCTTGAAAAGTAGACGTAATTCCGTTTGAAATTACCTAATTCCGTTTCAGAGGGTAATTTCGTTTGAGCCAGTTCAAACGAAATTAGGTAATTCCGCTTCAAGTTGGTATTCCGTTTGAAGGTGTACTTGTTCAAACGAAATCAGTGATTCCGTTTCAAGGTGATTTCGTTTGAGGGTGTTATTTCGTTTCTAAAGGGTGATTCCACTTCAACAGTAATTCCGTTTGAGAGATAATTTCGGTTGAGACTTGATTCCGTTTGAGATTGTTATTCCGTTTGAAACTGAGATTTTGAAACTAGAATTTTTTTTGTGAAATTTTTTTTCGAAACATGGACGAGGAATTCTACAATGCATTTGCTACACCGATTGCACCAGTTACAGCTGCTGAAACTCTTTACAGTGAGAATGAAACGGGAACTTACCAAAAACCACCTAAGCTAATGTTCATTGAAGATTTTAAAGGATGGCAAAATCGATTTGAGAACTGGGTGCAAGCATATAAGTTTGACGTGTGGTGTGCTTTACACAAAGATTATGAGAAACCGAAAAATGAGCGTGGGCTTGAAAAAGCTTTTTGTGATTTTTCAGAGAATGATAAATTGAAGTATTACAAGTGAGAAAATGATGATTAGTCTTCTACAACAAGCAGTAAAAGAAGATATCTTTGTTCTGCTTTAACATGAGAATACTGCTAGATCGATTTGGAATGCACTGATTCAAAAGTTCAAAGGAAGCGCATATATGATCAAAAATAAAAAGGCGTTATTGAAGAAATCATTTGATATGTTTGCAGCTTTCGATCATGAAACAACAAAGATGACCATTGATAGATATTGTCATTTAGTATTGGAAATGGGAAGATTGGACATTAAGAAAGATGATGATGAATGGGTTGATAAACTTGATGATGCATTACCACAGCAAAAATGGGGAACTTATTTGTTGATTGTGAAACACATGAGAAAATTAGAAAATATGAATCTGGCACAGTTTATTCAAAAGATTGAAGAGCACGAGTTGGATATTCAGAAAACGGCAATCATGAAGAATCCAAATGCTCAACAAGATGTCAGTTTATATTACAGAGGGAACAAGTTTGAGGCTACCCCCAGCCCTAGCCCAAAGATCCAAACTGGTTTTAGTGCTGACAATTCGTCTGGAACAAAGGGTAGTAATGTGACACAGAGTGGTGGATCTTCATCTTCATATTCAAGCTTTGATCCGAATCATACAACATCAAGTCCTCAACGACAGAATTCAACAAATCTTCAATGCAACGTCACTTTGAACATTCAAAATGGTCAAAATCTGTCTCCAGAAATAGCCAAGCAACACATGGCATCACTCGTTGCTATGTTGGAATCGTATGAAAGCTTGATTGCAGGAAGAATTGGAAATCCTATGCTTACCAAAGAGGATTATGACCAAATTGATGCGGAGGAACTTGAGTTGATGGATGTGAAGTGGTGTTTAGCCAGTGCTGTTCGAAGAGCAGAAAAATTCACACAAATCACTGGTAGAGATGATTTTCGGGTAATAAGTGAATCTCCAATAGGGTTTGACAAATCGAAAGTCACCTGTTTTCGTTGCAAAGGAAAAGGTCATTTTAAACGAGAATGCAAAAACAAAGAAGCAACTGGGAGACAAAATGGAAAGAATGATTATTATCAAAAGTCAATTTTTCATCAGATTGTTCAACAACCACAAATTGATAAAGAACCACAAACTGCTCATGCACGTACCATTCAAGAGAGAAAAGCTTGTTTTGGGATAATTGATCAAGATGATGAATTTGTTGCAGAGGGATTTAGCTGGGATAAATACATTCCTGCTGGTTCAGGTCTTGTTGCTAGAATTCTAGGTGAAGATGAGGCTAGTCAGAAAAGAATCCCGATTTTTCCAGATTTAGGAAGTGATATTGATACCGCTGATGAGGAAGAATATCTTAACAAAGCTAGAAAAGGCATAGATCCTGACAGTTTTAATTTGTTTTTTGCAGATAAAGTTGAGTTGCTGAATCAGAAGAAGATTGCCAAATTGAGGAGAGAGTTGGAAGCAACAAGAATCCTTGCTGATGAAAAAGCAAAGACAGAAGCTGGAGAAGCTAATGTTGATCAAGTAGATGAGAAAGTAGTAGAAAAAATCGTTGAAGTGGAGAAAGTGGTAGAAAAAATAGTTGAAGTCGAAAAAATAGTCGAAGTTGAGAAAATTGTTGAGATAGAAAAAATTGTTGAAGTTGAAAAGACTGTTGAGATTGAAAAAATAGTTGAAGTCATTAAGTCTTGTCAGAAATGTGTAGAGTCTTGTACACATTGTGAGGAGAAAGACAAGAAGATTAGTGAGTTGGAAGAGCCGAAAGAAAATTTATTATCTGATTTGAAGTATGTGAAAGAGTCATATGATGTTTTGAATAGAAGAGTTGATGGACTGAAAAAGACAAACTCAGAAATTGATGCTGCTATGTCAAAAATGAGTTCAACATTAATGATGAAACAGAAGATTATCAATGAGTATATTGAAGATTGTGCTAAGCTGAAGCAGGATTTAGAGCTTGAAAAGATTGAGAGTGAAAGGATTAAACGATTGTTGTTGAGTTATACAACATGTGATTATTTGATTGATCGTGTTTATCCTAGTGTTGCAGGGCTTGAAGCATTCAAAGAGGAAAAGACTGAAGATACTGATACTGGTAAGAAACAAAGTGTCAAGTATAACAGATGTCCGCCCCCGATCCATGAAAGTTATTCTCCCAGAAAGCAAAATGAGGAACGAGTAAATAAGGCTCTCAACATCAAGTTAAAGTCTAAAATCATTAATGAATTACCAGACAATATTGATGTCACATTCACAGCGTCTGACACTGATCATGAGTCTGAGTTGTTAAAGAAAGTGGTCGATCAGGTGTTAGATATGGATGAAGAGTCAAAGTCGGAGTCTAAATCCGAAAGTCCGAGTTCGTCAGAAAAGAGTCCGAGTTCACCGGTTAAACGAGTTTACAATAAAGAATTCCTGTTATCAAAATCTAATTTGAATGACGGACCGATCAAAGTAGCATATACTTTGAATGATTCAGACAAATTATATTCTGATGAGGAATTTCCAATAAGAAGTGTCAAATCTAAAATGATCAAACAGGTTTTCAAATTAACAGAAATTAATATTTCTGAAATAAAAGATTTAAATCTTCATGAAAAACCTAAAAAGTACACTTCAAGAGTTCAACAGAGATTGAACAAGAAAAATGGTTACAGTTCTGGTTCAGGTTATTGAAAGAAACCAAACCATAACGGTAATTTCAGAAAACAGGGGTTAGGTTTTAGTTCTTTGGAAAATTTTAAAAATGAGAAAAATTATAAACCAAAAACAACATTTGTTGCAGGAGGAAGTTCTGAAGATGAGCAGAAGAAACCATTCTGGAAACAGTCAAATCAAGAGTTTCTTGCTGAAATAAAGAAGAATGTGAAGAAATTTGCTCCAAGAGTTGATAGAAGAACTTGTTTCAAGTGTCAAAAAGTTGGACATATTGCTTGGAATTGCCAACAGTTCAACAACACAAAACAGGGAGTTTCTTTTAACTCAAAATTGAAAGAAAAATGTGTTGATGAAAAGAAACAATCTACTGAGAAAACTAAAGTGTTTGAGAATTCAACTTTCAAAACCGGTGATGTTTCAAAATGTTTTTATAAAAGAAAAGTTGATTTAAAAAAACAGAGATGGGTTGTAAAATCTGAGAGTAATTCTGACAATGAATCTGATTCCATAAAATCAGAGGAGTCATTTGTTGAGAATAAGAATGAGAATTCCGTTCCAGAGTTAAACGAAGAAAACTTTCCACCATTGTCAAAAGATAATCTGAAATCAAAAGGTAGGTTTGAGATTTCAGGTCAATTCTTCTCTGGTAAAGAAGACTTTGATGCTGAAAAGGCTTTCAATGGGAAAGTTAAACATATATTTGGTAAGATGGTGGATGGGAAAGTTAAAGGTGTCAAAGAATTTTACAAATCAAAATGTTGGTGGGATAGATGTGTACCAGAATCTCCCAAGGCTGGTCATGCTTGGGGGAAAGTATTTCCTAACTGAAATCCTGACTTGCGGAGCTCCCAAGTAGGTAATCGCGGAGCATGAATCGGTATCATTATTGAAAATTTGTTTTTGAAAAGGTATGACTTGCCGGAGCTTCCAGGTTGGTAAGAGTGGAGCAGGAATCAGCACATTTCTTGAGAAATTCACAAGATGGTAACTGTGATATTTTGACTTACAAGTGGTAAATCAGGGACATTAAGTTGTACTTGATTTTCTACAAGTGGTGTTTGTTATTTGAACCTAAAATTGTTATATTTTTTCAAGTGGTGGAAAAGAATAAGGTGATGAATCCCCTAACCTACAAGAGGTTTTTGATGTAAACAAAACTTATTTTCTGGAAAAACCATTTGATTAAAACAAACCTAAATGTTTTGAAATCACAATGGGAAAATGTTTTGTTGTGAGGGGGAGTTCTGATTGTTTATGCAAAGTGGATGGCGATTTGATATCAGTTGTCATTTTACTTGTACAGTTTGTTTTCAAATTTCCTTTAAATGTGTTTGAATTTTAAGGGGAGTAAGAATTTTCAGAAAATTAAAAAACATTAGAAAATTTGAAAAAGTAAAAAACATGATAAAATCAAAAATGAGTTTTGTTGTATAAAAGAGGAAATGATAGTACATCAGTGGACAATCACAACATGCTAAAGAATTGGAAAGTTAAAATGTGATAAACGGTCTCACTGATGATGTGCCAGTAGGTTTTTGCACATTTAGTAGATTGTGACGAGATATAAACCTAAATTTCAAACTTGCTTATATCGTGGGTAACATCTCTCGGATATATGGGTAACCCCCGAAATCTTGTTTGAAAGGTCCCTCTTTCTGAGATACTAGGTCTTTATACTCAGTGATATCTGGGGTATTATCCCGGGACTTCTGATTTTGCAGAAGCAATGGCCTAGTCCCCGGAGAATACTTTCTGCTTGCTTGAAACATAGCATCACCCTCAGCATAAAAAAATGATGAAACATTGAAAAATGCTAATTATGTGCTGTTGAAGAAAAGATCCTCTAAAGGGGACACACCAAAAGTCGAAGCCGTCATCTCTCTGCTGAATGGAAGTTCTGACCTGAGCTCTCACGGTTCTCGCATTTAACCCTTTACAGATATCATCTGTGGTATGCTCACCTGTAAGACTGAATATTGGGGTCTGGATACGGGAGTATATTCTGAGGTGGGACACGCTAATAAGTTTAAGTCTCTAAAACATTAATCTCGTATCTCGAAACAGTTGAATTTTGCGTGAGAATTTAAGTGGATCAGTATACTGACAATCTAAGTGAATCGTTTAGAACTTAAAATGTTTAAAGCTTAACGGTGTTGGTGATTTGTCTCAAAAACTGATATGATCCTCTTACACAAACTCACAAAAATATGGTTTGTAAATATTTCTTTACTGCATTTTATTTTAATTTCATTTACATCTAAAATTCCAAAAAGATTTTCGGTGTGTTTTAGCATAATTTTTTTTGAAAATACAAAAAGATTTTCGACAACTGATGCTGAAAAGCTGATTTTCAAAATTCCGAGTGCTAAACATGACGAACAGGTTTGGGAGTGTGTGATGTGAAAAGATTTTCTTACAAGTGATTCATCAGAGATTAATATGTTAAAACATTTTGTACGAAACTTGAACATGATGTGTTATGTTTGTGTCTACAGTGGTTAGCAAAGTTCAAATTTGTCAAATTTTATATTTGTGAAATTTATTGTTGGGTAGAGATTTGTGCAGGAATCAGTAGAGCTAGGAATTGGTCCTGATCCTGTAAAAGCCAGACTACGATCCCAGCATAACTCAAGGGGGAGTTTGATGGTAGAACAACATCCGAGGGAGAGTAGAGCATGTAGATGCAAGAGCTAGCTTCAGATCCTGGTAAAAGAGAGAAAGAAGAAGAGAGAAGACTGAGATAAGAAGCCTGAAGACTGATAAAGGCTAAAGACGTTGAAGACTCGACACTTAAGACTCGTCAACATCCGAGGGGGAGTCTGTTGGTGCATACGTTTGTCGACTTCGTCTTGTATCGAGTCTAGTATTAGAATTGTTAGATCAGGGCGCGTTGTACGAGAAAATAGGAAGTTTTAGGGTGTGTTTGAGCTAATTCTGTTTGAATGACCTAATTCCGCTTGAAAGTGACATTGCCACTTTCAAACGAAATTAACTTTGTTAATTCCGTTTGAAATGGCACATGACACATTCAAACGGAATTACCTATCCTATAAATAGGCTTCAAACGCGTATCGTGAACCACAACAAAGTCTTGACGGCGATGAAGATGATGATTACGTTCAAGAACAACAACAAGAAGAAGAGGAAGAGGAAGAAGAAGAAAATGATGCCGTTCAAGAAATCGTCCAAATCGGCCGACAACAATGGACGAACGAGGAGGAGGTGTCCTTGGTGCAGGCGTATTTGCACATCTCGGAGAGCAGGAAACATGCCAACGAGCAAAGAAAGGATGCGTTTTGGAGACGGGTCATTAATCATTTTAGGCAACTTCCCGGTGCAAGGATACGAAACATGGACCAAATGACGTCGAAGTGGACGGATTTAAACGGGAAAATTAGTAAGTTCAACGCTTGTTTCATTCAAAAGGTATGATTTTTATTAAAGTTTAAATCTTTTTTAATTGAAAACTGTTTTTTATTAAAAAAAGCAGAAACAGTTTTTATTTAAAAAAAAACAGAACAGTTTAAAAAAAAACAGAAACAGTTAAAAAAAAACAGAACAGTTTAAAAAAAAAACAGAAAACAATTTTTTTTTATAAAAAACAGAAAACAGTTTTAAAGAAAAAAACAGAAACAGTTAAAAAAAACAGAACAGTTTAAAAAAAAAACAGAAAACAGTTTAAAAATACAGAAAACTGTTTTTTTATACAAAACAGAAAACTGTTTATTTTTTTAAAAACATAATTTTTTTTTAAAAAACATAACCTTTTATATTTTTTGTAGAACCGAAACCCACAAATTGGAGCGAGCGAGGCGACAATCATGCGAGAAGCCACCGAAATGTATTGCGATGTCTACAAAAAGAGGAGTTTTCCACACGTGGCGGCATGGGAAGTTGCGAGAAATCACCTGAAGTGGGTCCCCATTGAGTTGGTTGACATGCGTGGTCCTACGTCTCCAAAAAAACGAGGAGGTTCGAAAAGATCAAAGACATCCAATTCGGGGAATTACACGACTTCCGCGTCAGATAACTTGCCCCAAATGAACTTAAACGAAGACCCCCTTGACGAACCCGATCAACCCGTTGACGACCCCGTTGAAGAAGATACACCTACAAGGCCACGACGTAGGAGAGGTGGTGAATCGTCAAGCAAAGGGAAGGAAGCGGTGGCGGAGTCGATCTTCAGAATCGAAGAGGAGAAAATGACCCAATTCAAGAAGGCCGAACAAAGAAAAGAAACAATTATGTCCCTAAATGTTGAACGCGAGCAGGCGTACAAGGAACACTTGAAGATGATTGAAAGACAAAATGATTTAAAAATCTTGTGTGAAAAGCACAACCATCTCGAAGAACCGTTTAAGTCAATTGTCATTCAACAAAAGCGCGAGATTTGAGCAAAGTGGGGTTGGGAGATGCCACCCGTTTAGTTTTTTTTTCCAATGTTTAGTTGTTTTTTTTTATTTTGCTATGTAATTTATTTGTTAAGTTTAATGAAATTTATATTTTAGTGTTTTATTGTTAATTTCTAATTTTAAAATGAAAATTAAAAAAAATTGGGAGTGATAGAATTCCATCACTAGTGATACCACCCCCCTACATTTCTATCACTAGTGATAGAATATTGGGTGATGACATGGCATGATTTGATTGGATAGTGGGAGTGATAGAAATCTATCACTAGTGACCACCCCTCATCCCCTTAAGAAAAGTCAAGAGAAAATGAGGAAGTTATAACCAAAAGGAGTTATGATCAATAAGGAAACTCAGAAAATAGACACTAAACCACCATGGGAAGATGAGTTAGATGAACAATGGGCAAATCTCTATATGTTAGCCACTATAGCAGTAAATGCTAACTTATAGTTAAATTGCCAAACCAGTATTAGCACCTATGTCACCTACAAACCAGAAACTTTAATATTTTAGTTGTACTAAAAATAAATATTTTGTTTCAATAAAATGGTTTGTTAGATAATTGTAATTAAATTTTCTACTTTCCGTTATATGATTCTGTGAAAATTAATTTACAAAATTTTAAACTAAAAGTTTATGTGTTTCTTCATAAATGCTAAACATCATGAATGAATTATCTGAAGCTCTTGAGAATCTCAATCTCTATCCTGTGAAAATAGAAGTTTCCAGAGACTTTACTGGTTACTTAGCCGATGTTGAAGAACCTATGAAATTCCAAGCTCCACCTCCGGAGAAATCAAAACCAAAGAAAAGAAGAAGATTTGTGGGTTGGAGGCGTGTGCGCAGAAGGAAACCAGCAACTAGGAAAATTCCCAAGATAGAGAATCCCATAGATAAAGGAAAAAGGATCGAGATTGGGGAAAGTATTAGGCAAGTAAAAATAGAAATTGGGGAAAGTTCTAAGCAAGCCGAGGAATTACCACTGCAGGAGGAACTAGATCACATACTGGCAAGTTGTGATATTATTAGGCCAATTAATGAAAATCTCTTCCCTTATCCTGCTGAAAACCAACTTCCAGTAAACTTAGAACCAACCATTCCAGAACCTTTAATCCACACCCAACCTCAAGGAATGGACGAATGGTGGACCAACGATTGGCAATTTCAAAACCTCCTAAATAATCCCTATACCTTTTTCCCTCAGTTCGACCCAGAACCTGCACCAAACCCACCAATGAGTAATGAAAACTTAGTTGAACTTCGCCATTTTGGCGAAGAACTAATGGATGCAGGGAATAAGATTCGGGAGATAGGGGAACAAATCTCCTGGAAATACGATGAAAGGGAACATCGTTTCTGAAAGGCCAGCAGACTAGGGATAGTGTGGTTGTGAAGCTGTGTTTGTATAATACTAATAGTAATAAAAATATAAGTATGTAGAATAACCTAAAAATAAAACTTTTGTAAGATAACAGTGTATACGGATGCATAATATAATATATAAAAATGGAAATTTTGGCTATACGTGTTAATGTGATTATGTGCGATTGTTTTGTTTTGTTTAATTATTTTATGCTAATCACTAATATAAATTTATTACCAGATGGCAAACGCTGGTAATGAACAAGTTAATGAGGGTAATCAATCTTATCATAACAATGAAGATCAATTTCTGAATAGGCAAGATATCGAGAATATCGTTGCTCAGGGAATAGCCAATGCTATTCCAGCAATCTTGGCTGCTGCCCAGAAACCTGTTGAACCTCAACAAATTATTCCTAGCAAACGCACACACGGTGACAATTTCAGTAATAGTGTAAACGGAGGCTGCAACCATACTAATAACAACAATGATGGAATGCAAGCCCCGCTCCTTAAGAAAATGAAAGCTGCAACGCCTGGTTGCACTTATAAAGAATTTCTTGCCTGTAAACCAGCTGAGCTTTGGTTGGAGAAAACGGAAGCAGTAATTATGATAAGTAAATGTGGCGAGGAAGAAAAGGTTATGTACGCGTCGCATCTTTTTAAAGATGGGGCGCTAGAATGGTGGAATACGGTACTTCAAGCCAAAGGAAGAAATATGGCCTATGCCATGAGTTGGGAAGAGTTTAAACAGCTAGTGGAAAGAAAATTCTGTCCCGAATATGAAAAGGAACAAATGGCAAATAAGTTCCTGAACCACCGGATGGTGAATGTAGACTGTCGAGGATATACTTCGACATTCTTCGAGTATGCGATAGTGGTACCAACTCTGGCTTCGCCAGAACCGGTACTTATTTCCCGCTATATTTGGGGATTGATTGGTGAAATTCGAGATATCGTCAAAGCTGCGAGACCACGCACTATTGACGATGCTGTGGAATTAGCTAATACCCTAACTGACGGACTGGCACGTACAAGAGAAGAAAACCGTAAAAAGGAAGTGGCCCAAAAGATTACCCAAGGATTCCGTGTGGGTAATCGTAGAAGTTTCAAGAGAAAGGGAACTGGGCAATCTTCCACTGTTCCATTTTGCAATACATGCAAAAGGAAGCATTCTGGAAGATGCAAAAGATATTGCAATTTCTGCAAAATCCCGGGGCACCAAGAAGAAGATTTGCAGGAAGAGGAAAGCAACAGTTTGCTACAACTGTGGAGAAGCTGGACATATTAGACCAGACTGCCCAAAATTGGTCAAACCAGCTGATAACAAAGCCAAACCTGCAGAAGGAACTAACAAGAAAAACGTAAGAGCCTTCCAGTTGACTACTCAGGAAGCCGAGCTAATCCCGGATGTGATAGCTGGTACGTTCCTAGTTCACAACGTTTATGCAAAAGTATTATTTGACTCTGGTGCAAACCAAAGTTTTATAAATACTTCATTCTGCCAAGCTCTTAATTTACCCTTAACCAACCTTAGGCAGATTTTTACAGTCGAAACGGCAGATGGGAATTCTGTCAACATAGATAAGGTTTTGCGAGAAGAAAAGATAGAACTTTTAGGTCATAAATTTTCTGCAAACCTGTTACCTATGAATTTAGCCGGATTCAATGTTGTGTTAGGAATGGATTGGTTAGTAGCCAATCATGCTCGAATTCTTTGTGATAAGAATTCCATAGAAATTCAAACACCCATAGGAGAATTAGTGGTGATTACAGGAGATAAGCCACGAAAGCCCCTAAAGTTCATTTCAGTAATGAAAATTGCTAGTTATGAACGAAAGCAAGGAATAGTGTATATGATTTCAGTAATCATTAACACTAAGGGTAAGGAACTCAAAGAAATTCCAGTAGTATCAAAATACCCAGAAGTATTCCCAGAAGAACTACCTGGATTACCACCTGATAGGGAAGTAGAATTTAGAATTCATCTAATTCCTGGAACTACACCGATAGCTAAGGCACCTTATCGGTTAGCACCCACAGAAATGCTAGAATTGAAAAAGCAATTAGATGAATTGTTAAGCAAAGGATTCATACAACCTAGTTCATCCCCGTGGGGAGCGCCAGTGTTGTTTGTAACGAAGAAAGATGGTTCGATGCGAATGTGTATCGATTATAGGGAATTGAATAAGGTTACAATTAAGAATCGATATCCATTACCTAGGATTGATGATCTTTTTGATCAACTCCAGGGAGCTAGATATTTTTCTAAAATAGATTTACGTTCCAGATATCATCAATTGAAGGTACAAGAAGAAGACATACCTAAAACTGCTTTCAGAACTAGGTATGGTCATTACGAGTTTACAGTCATGCCCTTTGGACTAACAAATGCTCCTGCAGCATTTATGGACATGATGAATAGAATCTGTAAACCGTACTTGGATAAATTTGTAATTGTCTTTATAGACGATATACTTTTTTATTCCAAAAGCCAAGAAGAGCATTGTGAGCACCTGCAGGCACTCTTAACTTTGTTAAGAAAGGAACAACTTTACGCCAAATTCTCGAAGTGTGAATTCTGGCTGCAAGAAGTGCAATTTTTAGGTCACATGGTGAATCATGAAGGCATTCACGTAGATCCTGCTAAGATAGAAGCAATCACCAAATGGAAGGTTCCGCAGTCAGCAATGGAAATTAGAAGTTTTATAGGGTTAGCTGGATACTATAGGCGTTTTATTAAGGATTTTTCCAAGATAGCGGTACCATTAACTAAGCTAACCTGTAAAGCAGTTAAGTTTGAATGGGGACCTAGGCAAGAAGAAGCCTTTAGGATTTTGAAGCAGAAGTTAACAAATGCTCCAATTCTAGCCTTACCAGAAGGAACAGAATATTTTGAAGTATATTGTGATGCTTCAAAGCTAGGATTAGGATGTGTGCTTATGCAACGCAAGAAGGTAATTGCGTATGCATTAAGGCAATTGAAAAAGCACGAAGAAAATTATACAACTCATGACTTAGAGTTAGGAGCCATAATTTTTGCCCTTAAGATTTGGAGACATTATCTGTATGGAAGTAAGTTTGCTGTCTATACAGATCATAAGAGTTTAAGATACATATTTGGGCAAAAAGAATTGAATATGAGGCAAAGGAGATGGATGGAAATCCTAAGCGACTACGACTGTGATATTCAGTATCACGAAGGAAAAGCAAACGTAGTTGCAGATGCCTTAAGTCGTAAGTATCATGAAAAGCAAAAGCGAGTTCGTGCTCTTAGATTAAATCTACAGTTAGATTTAATGGAACAATTAAAGCATACCCAGGAAACAGCAATCAAGGATGATGCTGAAGGAATGAAGGGACGAATAAAAGAATTAGAGCAAGGAAGTGATGGAATTTGGAGATTCCATAAGAAACGAATTTGGGTACCAAAGCAGGGAGAATTAAGAAATAAGATTTTAGAGGAAGCCCATAAATCTAGGTATACCATGCATCCTGGTAACAATAAAATGTACCAAGATTTAAGAAATAATTTCTGGTGGATAGGAATGAAAAAGGACATAGCTAGATATGTTTCTAAATGTCTTACTTGTTCACAAGTTAAGGCAGAACACCAGAAACCTTCAGGTCTACTCCAACAATTAGAAATGCCTGTATGGAAATGGGAGCTCATAACAATGGACTTTGTTACTAAGTTACCCAAGACCAGAAGAGGTAATGACGCGATTTGGGTAATTGTGGATCGATTAACCAAATCAGCTCATTTTCTACCTATGAAAGAAACCTTTAGCATGGAAAGGTTAGCGAAGTTGTATGTAGATGAAGTAGTATCCTTACATGGAGTTCCACTCTCCATTGTATCGGATAAGGATAGTCGTTTCACTTCCCACTTCTGGACAAGTTTCCAAGAAGCTATGGGAACTCGACTAAATCTAAGTACTGCATATCATCCTCAGACAGACGGACAAAGTGAAAGGACGATCCAAACTCTGGAAGACATGCTTAGGACACGTGTAATAGATTTTGGTGGAAACTGGGATGATCATCTACCCTTAATTGAATTCTCCTATAACAATAGTTATCATTCAAGCATCGAAGCTGCCCCATTCGAAGCACTATACGGACGTAAGTGTAGAACTCCAGTCTGCTGGGCAGAAATAGGAGAAAGTCAATTATCAGGTCCTGAAATAGTACAAGAAACTACCGACAAGATTACTCAAATCAAGGAAAGACTAAAAACGGCTCGAGATCGTCAGAAGAGTTATGCAGATAATCGACGTAAGCCGTTAGAATTCCAAATCGGAGACAAGGTTCTCTTAAAAGTTTCTCCTTGGAAAGGAGTAGTTCGGTTCGGTAAGAAAGGAAAGCTAAGTCCAAGATACGTAGGACCATTTCCAGTAATCCAATGTATAGGACCAGTTGCTTATCGCTTACAACTACCAGAGGAGCTCGCTGGGGTACATGACGTATTTCATGTATCCAATCTCAAGAAATGTCTATCTGACGAATCCTTGGTAGTACCTCTTCAAGATGTAGAGGTAAATGAAAAGTTGAAATTTGTGGAAAAACCACTTCAGATAGAAGACAGAAAGATCAAATTTCTCAAGCACAAGCGACTAGTGCTAGTCAAAGTCAAGTGGGATTCAAAGAGAGGACCCGAGTACACTTGGGAGCTGGAATCGGAGATGAAGCGAAAGTATCCTCACTTATTTCAGTAAATATCGAGGACGAGATCTTAAATAAGGTGGGGAGGATGTAAGGACCTTCAAAAATGTCCTAAACCGACCCACAAGTAAAAACCCGAACCCCTGAAACTCTACTGTACATGAAAAACCAAGAAAACAAAGTTTTGGAGTTTTAGGCGGGCCGCGTAAGAGTTAGCCTAGTCTTACGCGGGCCGCGTCAAAGATGGGTTGACCGGATAAGTGTTCCGGATCCACGTGTCGTCCACGTGGCACACCTACTCATGACCCAGCAAGCCTACACGTAGACTAGGTGGCTACGCGGGCCGCGTAAGGGTCGGCCGAGGGTTCACGCGGGCCGCGACAGGTCTAAATTTCACCTATAAATAGCTTGTCGCATGGCCTGTTCTCTGGTGTCGAAAATCAAACACAAAAACGAAAGTAGACTGCTCTAAAGTCGAAATTTCAATTATTATAGCGAGGCGCTGCTACGATACAGGGTATTAACTCGATCGCTACTACGATTCAATGTCCGATCGATTGAAACTATCCGATGGATGTTTAAGTGCTGCTCAAAATTTGGGTTATACTTTGTCATTCGTCGTGAATTCGATGGATGTTTAAGTATTGCACTTTGTCATTCGTTGTGAAGGTTTTAATCTCGTGAGTTATCGTAAATGCTGTATTAGTTACTGACCTAGTTCGTGTGCATTGTTATTTAAATTAGGTTACAAGGCTAATCAGTAGGCTAAACTCTGCCCGTATAAATCTGCAATGTGAGTCATTCTCTTTTTATCAAAAATATTTTACAATACTCCATTTTCAAATGTTATAATTATAGGGAGTAAGTCGTGGTTATCTTAATCACTGGCTAGTGGGGTATTGTGCACATTACTAATTTCTCATGGGTTAGGCTAATAAATCCTAACAGTGATAAACGTCACTACTTGGGGAAATACCCAATAGTGGTATGAACATCGTCACCAGGTGACACGGCGCCAGATAAAAATAAGATAAAAGCCATTGTAATCGCTCTTATGCTGTAATTGATAACCAATGTGTCATTTTACATACTTGAATGACTCGCCAGCATTTCCCCGCTGATAAAATATTTTTAAAACATGTTTCAGGCGACCTGCTGTAAATCAAGGAAAACGTGCTACGGAGCACTAACAAGCTTGAAGAGGTGGCTCAGTTAAAATGAATAAACATGTTTTAATAAATCAGGGAATTTACTTGTGAAATTCCTCCATTGTAAAATACGGGGTTTATCCCGAATTATGAAATAAAATAATCGGGCATTTTTGAGTTTTAAAAAGATCCTGTAAAATCTTTCGCTGTCGCGTCATAGATACGACGGGTTCCTGTCCCGCGGCTCCTGGCCGGGTCAAACCGGGGCTGGGGCCGTGACACTTATGGTTACTTCATTTGGTTAGTTATATGATAGGTAGTTTATATGCCTTAGGAAAATGACCAAAATGCCCTTTTGCGCATGAATTCAATTTAAGCATATGTAACCTAAATTTTGACACTTAAACTGATATTGCAAATCATTCCAAATTAGAATGTTGACTTTGTTAAACCATTTCATATGAGTTCCAATACTCATTTGGTTTACAAGATCTCATTCTATCTGATTCCTCCGATTATGTATTGTTACCTTAACATAGTTATCGATGTTAGGACACGTTAGGACACGACTGAAGCTTTGATACTTCACTTGATTCAAGGATACTTCGCAATCCTAAGTGAGTACATAGCTCCCCTATTTTATGCTTTTAATTGTTTTGGGGTGACTAATATGTGCTAAGTGCTTTTCAAATTTTCAAAACAAAGACTATGGTTTATATAAAACTCGACGATTTTAATAATGTGAACGAACTTGTTGGTGCGTTAGTCGAAAGACGAATGATATTCATTAGCTTTGATCAAGCCGACCAGTAGTATGTTATGGTACCATAGGATCTGACAAATCCCGTTATCGGACTATCCCCATGGATTTGGTGGATAATGTGGGTAACAACAGAATCTGTTATTTTAACAAATCATGTGTTGATTTGTTAGTCGATGTTATAGAGGCCTTTCAGGGTCTATTAAAGATACACCATGGGTGGTATAGTCGAGTCACACAGGTTTGAATGTATTCATTAAAGAGCGACAAAATGTTTTATTTCACAATTAAAACACGGACGATTGAGCGATGGTTTATAACACGGGCGATTTGGACGATTGGTTTTTATAACACAAACGATTGATAACAAAGACGATTTTGGACGATTGGTTTATGGTAAGTGATTAGATAACGAGAGGGGTGTAATGTGATAAAAGTATGGTGGATACGCCGCTGGTACTTCCTATATATAAGTGTTTTTATCACATTACATGTCGTAGCGTTATCTAGATCACTTGGACGAATGTTTTCAAACGATGTCACGCAACGATGTTTACTTAAAGATATAAACCGTATGTTTACTTTCAGGACGATTTACTACTTGGTTTTACAAAGACAAATGTTTTCAGTCAAGATTCATGGCTACAATGGTTTTGTTTTACTTATATCAACTTGTAAAGTTGATAAAATATATTGCAATATCAAACACTTTTTGATTTCAAGGATTACACTCGTCGACTCTCGAGGTTGGACGAGGTATTGCAATATGAATTCAAAGCCATGGATTTTGACATACAAAACCTATGTACTCGCCGACATTTTTATGCTGACCGTTTTCACATATGTTTTAGGTTCTATTATGTGAGGATTGATGATTGTTTGCTTCACATAGGATGTACGCGGGCTTTAGTGACTTAAAACTTGAAAGATAATTGTTGTACTTATTTGGTTTGTATCAAAACAACGAGTCTATTAACCAAATAAAAACAAAACTTCAATTACCATGTGTTGTGAAACAATAATTCTGTGACATGACTCCCCGACGTTTCCGCCGCGGTTTGTTGTATTTCGCGGTCGGGGTGTTACAGCAACGGTGGATGTGGTGGTTGTGGGTGGTGGTGGTGGGGTTTTAATAAAGGGAAATCAAAGGAGGATGGGAAAAGACAATAATGTCCTCACGTGGGCCCCATGTAACTAGACTTAACTGTAAAAATAAACTGAGTTTGACGTAAAGGACATAACGTGTTACGACTTGCATACATAAAGTATGAATCTCATCAACTTTAAAGACAAAGAACACACTTTGCAACCCCATACCAGCATAAAGGACGAGTTTTGTAATTTACTCAGTTTACTATCATTCGATAGCAAAATCAAAAGAAGGTCAAGAGCAACTGTTGTGTTTTGAGCATCGAAAATCAACGCAAGTTGCCATTGAAAATCAACGAAACTTGCTATGTGAAAAAGTCAGTTAGTCCTTTTTAATTTCGGTCCAAAAACAAAAAAAACATGATTTTGTAGATGGAATCTTCAATTTGGAATATATATAAAAAATTAGAGTAAATTACTATTTTGGCCCCTATGGTTTAACCATTTTAACACTTTCAGTCCAAAGAGGAATCTTTTAACATACCAGACCCTGAGATTGCATTTTATAATGGTTTTGGCCCCTAACACTAACAATGTTACTTTTTCCAGTTAGGCCTAAGGGTATTATGGTCCTTTTATAGTTTAGGGGTTGTTTATGTAAGTTATAAAGTTTTTTAATATTTTTATTTGTGTAATTACTTAACTTTTTTTATTTCTTTATTTCACGATTATTATTTAATAAAATACGTTTTAAATATATAAAAATACATATTTCTTTAATGATTTGTTTTTTTATAAATGTCGTTTTAAAAAAAAATGTTTTTAACCTTTTTAAAACGGTCTATCGTTTTTAAAATCGTTTCTTTTTAAACTATTTGTTTTTAAAATCATTCTTTTTAAGACCTTAGTTTTTTTAATTGAATAGTTCATTTTTACCATTCTTTTTAAAACCATGTTTTTTATAAACAATTCATTTTTAAAGTCGTTTACTTTTAAAACCTTTTATTTTTAAAGCGTTCCTTTTCGAGATTGAATATGACTGATAAGTCTATATAAACTATATAAAGAAGAATTCTGTCTTTCGAAGCGAGCCCTCCGCTCGGGGACCTAGCGCATATACCCTGTCTTCTTTCATTGAAAAGGTACGGTGACGAATGAACAGATCAAGCAGTGCAGAAGGACCTACGACGATGAAGTAGAAAGGGGGACGTAGGGAAGCTGCGGGCAATTTGCGTAAGTAAGAAAACAAGAAAAAAGCGGCTAAATGCCGACAAACCAACCAACCAACCGACGACGTCCTGTCAGAGGCGGTGAAAGCCCTATATATATAACGATAAAAAGATAGATGGTCATGGTTTAAACTAGATTGTCCCAGTTAGAGTTTTTACTATAGCTGTAACCTATCTCATATTGGGGAGAAGTGTACTGCTCTCGATCAAACTAGAAATAGAATAAGAGAAGAAAGGCAGTGCAGTAAAAACACTTCCTGTTTGGTTCAATTTCTTTCGGATAACGAGTAAGAGAATGGAGCGAAAAAGCAAGGCCCAGAGGTGCTCAATGAGACGGTAACCCT
The DNA here is from genome assembly GCA_030545235.1 of Helianthus tuberosus. Classification (NCBI taxonomy): domain Eukaryota; kingdom Viridiplantae; phylum Streptophyta; class Magnoliopsida; order Asterales; family Asteraceae; genus Helianthus; species Helianthus tuberosus. The sequence goes on along the minus strand of CM060446.1, from coordinate 72,084,258 downwards.
TCCTTCTCTTACTTGAAGAAGATCGAATCGGTCCAAGAAAAGTCATGCTGACTCTCTGGCTATGATTGCTTCGTGTTTTTTAAAGGTCTACAATGGTCATAGAATTAGTTTAATAGTTGTTATAGAATAGTTAGATTGACAGTGTTCGCTTCACCATGAGACCCCTAGTTGGTCTGATCAAGGGAAATGTTCCCCTGTAGCTATGCCGGATACGTTCCCTGCACTTTGATAACCTACTACTTATGTCAAGAAGATTGAATGCGCAATAGCACGCTCAGATCTGCCAGAAAGCCTAGGTACCACAACAATGCAGACAGAGAGACGATCTTAAGAGCATTTAGCTTTTTTCTATTAACTCATACCTCGAGCCAGTGTTCGAGTACCAGGCACTGAAGTAACCCATGCCATACTCCCAGGAAAAGCTCGAACGACCTTCAACAAAGGGAACCTGTACCCGAAAACGACACATGGTTGTAAACCGTACTTGAGGTAGACACCCTTTATCCCATATGGGTGATGAGAGTTCTAACAAGCCTTTGCAGAGACAGGGTAAGAAATCCTTAGTCAAGCCCTACACTAGCCTCTGGCTTTCCAACTATCTTACCTATTCTAGCCTTTTTTCGTAGAATTTTATCCAGGAAAGGTACGTTGTCACTAGAGCGAAGCAATAGGTAAAGCACTGAGAAGTTGAAGAAACACTAGATAAATGACCGGAATCAAATTATCTAGGGGGTTTGGATCTGCATAAAAGGGGGTTGTTCTCTCTTGTTTGATTCGATGAACTGGTCTTCTTCTCCGGTAAACTCTGCAAAACAAAGCACCCGTTAGCCTCGTCAAGGGAAGAAGGGGGTTCTCTCCTTGACCAGACTCCGACGTGAGAATAAGTAGGTGTTTATGAAGAAGAAGCGGTATTGAAGAAGTGTGTGTAACTTGAAGCTCATACCTGAATTATCCTCATATTTATAACCGAGAGTTTGGGCGGGAAAACCCGTTGATGAAATATTAACGGAAGATGCTAACCCGTAAGCGGTTACATTTCCTTCCGTTAACCTTCTCTATCTGATGTGAGAGCACACGGATCGCTCTTTTGATCAATGGCTGGGGGATTGCCACATGGATAGTGGATTAATGGAGCTTTCTTTCCAATTCCATGCCATCGTTGTGATCTCATGGAATTCTGAGATGGTGACACGTGTCCCAGTCGGTTATAACCGTCTGGTGGTGCACGATTTGGGCCTTCTAGGAGGTTATTGCCATAATCCAGTGTGGCTCCTTATCGTGTGACTCCAGTTGGGTAAATAATACCCAAGTCTGGGCATTATTTAAGCGGAAATATTTATCTTAGGATTTTCATCCTTTGTTTGCTATGTAGGGAGGCGCAAGGGTTTGTTAACTTCCTTTTGGCGCGCAAGTGTTGTCTGTTGTTTTTCTCCTAAGCCTTCCCTGTAGGACCAGTGCGCGGCCGCGCAAGGTCAAGAGAGGCTTAAAAGATAGGGTTGTGGTATGGTCCTGAGTATTTGTTAAGAGGTTTTCGGGACCTTACCCCTTCAAGTCCCCACAGTCTAGTGTTTCTCTTGTGCAAATAAGTGGAGCACTGGACTATATGAGGAAAATGTTTTGGGCGCGAAAGTAGGAAATCTTCTGTGAGAAGATTTACTTTGCTTGTCATGATTTGATTTTTTGAAAATCTTTGACTTTTGGTGGAGAATGGCACAGTAAAGACTGTGTGACAGGCTGTCACTGTCAGGGACATATTACTGACCGTGCTTTTACACGCGTGCGTGACTCGCGTCTGTGTTATTTTTCACTTGCCTCTGTCGCTTTGGTAACCGTGCTACCCCAAAAAAGGTGTTGTGCAGTTACCGAGGCTATTTATAGCGGTGAGTATATAAGCGTTTCGGACTTCTCGTCTCCAGTAATTATTACTTCGTTGAAAAATCCTCATCTTCTCTATCCGTTTTGAGAAAAAAGTTTCAATTCTTCCCTCCTATGTCAACCGGAGAACGTCACAAAGACTTATCTGAAGAAATGTTTGCTGAACTTCCACCGTTGAAGTGGCCTAGGGCAACTTTTGATGGCTTGGTTCAAAATCTTAGATTCCCGGAGAACTGGGGTGCCATGTACCCTGCAGAGGGTCAGACAGCGGAGATGCTCCGGCTGGGTATATTACCCTATTTTGGGATTTCTTTGTGAAGGCAACTTTCGTCTTCATGTGACGAAAATTTTTCTTGAAATTCTTGGGCATTACAAGTTTCATCTTTCCCTGATGCACCCGATTGGCATGGTTAGGGTTCGGCATTTCGAGTTCGTGTGTCGCTCGATGCATATTGAGCCAACAATTTCTCGATTCCGGGTTTTTCATCAAATGCATTGTACCCAAGGGTTTTATTCCTTCGTGCAGAGGGCGTCAGCGAAGAAAATTTTGTTGTATCCCCCAAAATCCTTTCATGACTGGAAACAAAAGTTTTTCTTTATCAAGGCCGGCGTCGTTCCGATGAGGATGATATTCAGGGGAAAAGAAGATGTCCCTACTGAAACTGTTCAAACCCCTGTTGACGAGAATTGGTACCAGGATCTGAAAGACGTTCCTAACATTGCTTTGCCAGAGAAAGCTCTTGTTGGTGCTGGTATGAGTTTGAATTGGAAGATGGACCGGGAAGACAAACCGGTGTATACGGAGGATGGTCATGGTAAGATTGGGGTTTTACCCTTTTTGCCTTCCCCCCCCTTTTTTTTGAACGTGTTCCTCTTCTCCTGCAGTCGTTTCGTTGTATGTTGTTGCATATAAGAGAGAAGGTGGAAAGATGGGTACCATTAAGAAGAAGCCTGATGAAGAGCTTTGGTATCATCGAATTGTGAAGAATTTTGTTCTTCCGCGGGATGCGGATCTTTCTTTTCAGCCTGCTGCTGGCGCTGGTAAGCTATTATCTTGTTTTTTATTATCTGCTTTTTTTTGCGCATCTGAAAAAGTTTTTTTCTTGTGCTTTAGCAGGTGAGTTGTCAAATTTGGGCATAGGCCCTGAGAAGAAAAGACGCGCTACAACTGCGCCGAAGAAGGATGATGCTGAAAAAGTGCAATCTTCTAGGGTTAAGAATGTCGGAGGAGAGAAGAAAGGTATGCGCCGTTCCTCTGACTCCTGGTGTGATTATGTGGTGGTTTCTGACTCTTTGGAGGGTCTTGCGCCTGCAGTTGTTATTAGAAGGCCAAAACCGGAGCCCAAAGATACTGCTGACATTCCTCCATCCAACCCAGACGATCCCATTGATTTGGAGTCGAGCCCTGGGCGCTTGGTGCGGACTAAAGCGGGGAAAAGAAAACAAACTGGTGCGGAGGCTGAAGATCAGCCTGCCAAGAAGATTCAAAGGAAGAAGATTACCAGGAAAGGTAGTCTGGCTGCCCTTATTTTGGAGTCTGCTTCTGGTAAGTGATAGCCTTGCTTTCTTCTTCTTAAGCGTATTGAGTATTTATAGACCTTGTTTTTTCAGAATTCCCCACTTCTCCCGTTCCTACTAAGCCGTTGCCTGTGGTTAAAACAACTCATATCCATCATGTAAATGATATAAAAATAGTTTCAGCAGTGCTAGTGTTCGCAGTCCAAGTGATAGCCCAAGTATCCCGATGCCGTAGTGTTTTCCCAAGTCTCAAGGAAAACTAGAATCCTCCTAACAATACCCCCGAAAATAATGGGGAGGTGCATCTCCTGTAGCGCTACTATTGTTAATGCGGAACTACACACTCTGGATTAAACAGTCACATAGCACAAAGAGTCTAGAATCAAGAATCAAAAGTTTCACATACACATAGGATAGAGTTTAGATTCCAAAAGTTTCAAGTATCATAGTTTAATAGAATACATGTTGCATCCCAAAGTTTAAAACAAAAAGGGATCTAGTATACTCACAGTGATTGCTTAACAGATTAACTGTTATTGGATCAAAGGGAGCTCTTTTGGTTTAGCCTGATTAGATTGCAACAGATAAGTGTCGGACAGAATAACGAGATTGCACAAGTGTCGGATCAGTCACTTGATCGGATGGCTATCCGATTGGATTGCCATTCGATTGATGTGACTATTGTGAGTGAGGGACGGATTGCCATCCGATTGGATGGTCATCCACACGGATGGCCATTCGATCGAATGGCCATTCGATCCAAGTGTTGAGGTTCTCCAAATGTTAAGCCAAATATTCAACTCAGGTTACTTTGATCGGATGGCTATCCGATCGGATTGCCATTCGATCCCAAGTTCCAAGTTTTCAAAGATTCAAAGTTTCAAAGTTAAGGTTAAAAGGCAAGTGTCATCTGATCGGATGGTTGTTCGATCGGATGGCTATCCGATCGGATTGTCGTTCGATCAAATTGTCCTTGTCCCGTTCCTAACCTTGTAAAGTTTCTATGCTTCTGGTTTAACGGTGATGGCTTGGTACGTATTGGGACAACGGTAAACATATCAGTGTACAGCCGTTCTGATCGGATGGGAATCACCCCAGTCCGCTCAGTCGTCTGTTCGTGACGGTGCTTATGTCAGAATCCGTACTCCGGTCATCTTCTCTGGTAATAATACATTTCCAAGCTGACTCAAGACTAATAATCAAGTCTACAGTCCGTTTAGATCCGGATTCCACCGTCTTAAGTGATAAGTTAAGGAAAGATGAGAGAAAACATAAGTTTTAGCTGAAAAAGTCCAGATTTAGTTAAGATTCAGTTTTAAACACATGAAATTCCTTAGATCTGAGCTAGATCTTGGCAAGAATGATATCACACCATAGTTTGTACAAACCACCATGATGACGTCACCCTCAAGAGCTCTAATCTTAGAGATTCCACGGTGAAAAGTGGGATTTCAAACAAGAATCATGTAGATAATAACGTGTAGATCAAAATTGTACAAGAATCTAGTGTAAACGTACTGAAATTGCCGAGAAATGGAAGAAAATAGGAGTGCGTACGTCTGGATCGAGTGAGGCTGTCACATCAGTGAGAATCACTAAGACGGCCCCGTGTGAAGACGGGATTCTGACACTTTTTGTCCGTATTCTGACCGAAAGTCAGACGGGAATCTTTTGGTGGACACGGGGGCGTACTGACCTGGACACGGCCCCGTGCCTAGAGGCTGTTTATGAAGTTTTGTCTATTTTAAGGAATTTATCCGGATCGGGTGATTCCTTACTGGACGGAACAACACCGAAGTGCCTGAGATACCTAGTTTGCCCTAGATTTAGACGAGAACGTAAGAGGTTATCGGAAAGGGTGATTCCTATGCTAAATGTAGGTGGACAAGTCCAACCCTTATCCGGGCTCTCGTTAAAGAAGGTGTATGTCGAATCGCTCAGGTCTATGTATGCATCGACAGAAGTCGATGGGGAGTCCTTCACGGCACAATCGACACAGGGACGACTATCGCTCAAGTCTTCGCAAGAGTTAGAGGTGATTTCGGGAGCAACGATGTTGTTTTTATCCGAATGCGATCTCAATAATTCTTCTTGGATGTCATCTTGAGATGAATTAGTTATGTCCATCTTAAGCTCTTTTATCCAATTAAGAATTAAATCTTCCAATTGAAAAAATTCATCAAGAATAATTTCATTTAGAATAGATGATTGAGAGCATTCTAGGGAGAGATAGGGATTATTTTTACTCTCGCCCCTCTTAAGGCTACAGAAAAACAATGGGTCTATATAGTGGGGAGTATAATTTAAAAAATAACATTCTAAATCTTCATGATTTCCGCCACATATTTGACACCACGTACCATAACAGGAGCGGTAGTAAAAAAAATCATTATCGCTCATGTTTGTGTTAGAAATTACCAACCGTCGGGATCTCACGGTTCTGTTTTCAGTAACTGATACTTGGGCATGGGGCATGTTGGTTGGGCACGGCCCCGTGTTCAGCTACTGTCTGACTTAAAACAGGATTGCCAGTACCAAAGATTGGGCACGGGGCGTGTTCAGCGGGCACGGCCCGTGCTTAGTTCTGCAGAAACTGAAAAATTTAGAAAAATCCTAAAAAAAACAGAAAAATAAGAAAAACGATTAGGCCGTTGATTCCTAACTTTCTTAAAATCCTTGTGTCCCCGGCAACGGCGCCAAAAACTTGATGCGTGTGTAGCGTTATATATTTTTATGTATATTTTTAGCCCTTTTTACCACTTTAGTCAAGTTTTAAATTTATAAAACACGATATTTTACTAACACTAAACACACATATGGGCAAGTGCACCCATCGTGAGTGTAAGTCCCCTTGCTGTATGGATCTTTCACAGAATTGTCAATCTAATCAAGAGTGCGGAATCCTCTTGATCAGAATATAGCAGAAAACGTGTAGGAACAGAAATCAGCAATTCACTTTCAAACCGGGTTTCTATTGATTATCGATTACAAGAATTACAATCAATCAAACCCTAACCAACTCTCCAAATTCGTCCAAGACCTAGTCTCTCACGAAATTCTCACACACAAATGTTTTGGCTGATTAACCTAAACCCTAAAGCCTAACCTTATTTATATAACACAAGGTTGCTACTTGGGCTAGAGTTTCCTACATGGGCAAGCCCATTTCGTCCCCCCTAGACCTAACTGGGTTTTGTTTAGCCCAAACTCTATAATTTCACTAATACCAAGCTAAACCCGCTAACTGTTTATCGTTTAACTAATTACAAGATATCCAAAGACCAAATCTAAGCTGTTGTCACAAATATGCACCAACAAACTCCCCCTTGACAATAGCTTCATAAAATAACTTTGTCTTCAGTCTTCTTGCAATCTTCATGTAGTCTTGCACTGTCTTTGGTCTTTGGATAGCTTCAGCTTCAATAGCTCTGTCAGCAACAGACTCCCCCTAAGCTGATGTATCCAATCACCAAATCTTCAAAAACTTTAGCGTTTGAGTAAACTCCAGTTCAGCATATGTATAGCAATCTTCAAATTCTTCAACTTTGTCTGCAATGTAGAAAGGAGGTTCTACCATGCATCCAATCAAACTCTCATCTTCACAGCAACTCATCACTTTAACTTCTCAGCAACACTGCTTCAACCTGTATACTATAAAACAAACATCTCGAGAAACCATAAGAATTTTTCAACAAAGTTAAATAAATTATTATTATTCAAGAGATTGTATCACAGATTAAGCATTCTCAATTCATTACCAACACGCAAAACTTTTTATCCAACACCCTATAACCCGCATGGTTTAAAATTTTGAACTCACTTTCCAACACCGTCTCCCCCTATCAGTAACAATTCCTCCAAGAATAACAGTTTTCTGTACGTTAAGAATTTTTAACAGAAAAAGACACTATTTTTGAATTTTTATATTTTTCTGAAAGCAAGTAAATACAAAAGCAATAAACACTCTATTTTTGTGAGAATCACTGGTAAGAAGATCATATCAGGACAATCAAACTGTTTCACACAATTAGATAATTCTTATCATAATTTTTCGTGAAAAGCAGTCCAAGACGATTACCAGTATGTTTGTCCACTTAAACAAAATGCATGAACATTTCAAGTACCATTACCGTATGATACGTTAAGGTAATATTATTACTGATATACTAGTGTGTCCCACTTCAGGATATACCCCCGCGATCAAGGTATGCACAAAGATTCATCGTAGTAGGTGAGTATACTGAATTCATCCGTTTTGTTTTTCAACGTTTAGATAATTGGTGATCAGGTCAGTACTTCCGTACAGCAAAGAGACCAAAATATCTAACGAGGGCTATGACAAATACCATTTTTGGTACGATTTATGCATTTTGCACTTTTTGAATGACTCTCTAGGAGAGCTTCTTCATTTATGGAATTTGGCATTTTTTGCTCTTTTAAGATATCCTGGTTGTGCCTAGGTCAGCATGTATCTGGATGCAGCAGAAGGACAACCCTGATATCCCCAGATGAAATAACAGTATAAAGACCCAAAACTTTAGATTTTGACAATCTATCAACGCAAGATTTAAGGTCATTAAACCATACACCACTGATGTGTTCCCCACTCATACACAGTGGTAAGTTGATTATTTCATGCTTTTGCCTACTGGTACATCATATGATGAAGCTGCTATCACACTTACGCAATTTAATTCATTTTTAGTGCGACAGTCTAACTTGCTGATGTACTATCATTTCTTCTTTTTCACACAGTGATAACTCATTTTTGATTTTCTAATTTTTTTTATGTTTTTGATTTTTCAATTTTTTTTTGTATTTTTGATTTTTAAGAAAAGCAGTAAACTATTTACAAAATTCTTATGAAAAACTAGTTATTCAGGATTCCTCATCCCGTTGAGTTCGACTAAATATTCAAAGCGAGCCCTGTCAAATGCTTTTGTTTAAAGATTTGCCAGGTTATCTTGTGTGTCGACTCAGCACTTTGAACTTCAATTTAAATCATTTAATATATATATCAACAATCTCACATCCCCCGTCATGTGCCTAGAGCAGCCATTATCAACATACCATAAGTTGATAATCCTCCTTAGCAGCTCCTGCACACACCCACTAAGAAATTAGTTAGATTGGGGGACCCAAGCCTTAATGGTCTTGGGTCGTCCAAATTCACCAACCACTTGAACATCTATCCAATATCCATTACTCCTAACTGGAGTCTTGGATCTCAGACCTGTTGATGAAAATGGGTTTTTAATTTCCATAAGGTCTATGGTCCTGAGGGTTCCTATATGTGTTTGGACTATTTGACCTTTGAAAATTTTGATTTTGGTACCTTGAATTTTGATTCCAAGAAGCTTGATTGTTATAAAAAGTTCGACCACCATCATTTTGGTATCGATTTTGATATTGACCTTTACTCCTGAAATTATTTGTATTATGATTGTTCATTCTTGGTGAACTGCTTCTAGGTCTCTCATATCTGCCTGGTGGAGATCTAGGCTGAAATCTTGGTTGATTTCTTTGAAAACGAGGAACTTGTGGAGTTCCTTTTTCAGCCTTATCTACACCAACAACAACATTTTCTGGTTGCTTAGGAGCAGATTTCTTTGGAGAATTTGAGCCTTTCTCCTCACTATCACCTTTCTTCTCTGGTGATTTCCCTCTCTGTTTTTCACTAATTTATGCTTCACTCTTTTTTGTTAGGACAGCAGCTAGCTACATGTCCCTTTATGTGACTACTGAAGCACGATCTCCTTTTCAAAGACTTCTTAGCTGGAGTCTTTGAGGTAGATCCCTCATCAGATAATGATCCCTTGGATGAATCTTGTTCAGTTTGCCTAATTTCAGAATTTTCTATGCTCTTATTTTTTGCAAACTCTACGTTCGATTCATTTTCAATAACTGTGGTTTTGTTTTTCATATCACTACCTTGAACAAAATTAATCTTTTTAACAAAAGTTTGATTTTTGCTCTTAGGTGGTGAATTTTTATTTTTCAAAGGTTCCCTGTTATTGTTCTTCTTAGCATCATTCTCAGACCCCTCACTTTGACTTGAAGCGAAACTACTTGGTGCAGTTGTCATAAAGTCTATTAGCTCATTTTCATCAGGCAGGAATGAATAATGACTAAGAGGAGGTGGAACTTCATTAAAGCCCTGGAAGCCCACACTTGTCTTGTCATTACTCTTCTTTAACCCACCCATCATGTGTTTCATAACAAAAGACGAATCTCTGAATTGACTTAATTTCTTTTCAAGTTCAACAATTTTGAGTTGTGCATCTGACAACTCTTTGCATTTTTCAGAAATCTCTTTTGTTTTCTCAGCCATCATGTCATGAGCTAAATCTATTACTTGAAGTTTTTCATTTAACTTGCATGTTAAAGCTTCAATTTCACTTTCATAACCTTTTATCTTCTTCAAGTATATAGATTCGTTTCTTTTAGCAAAAAAAATTGATTCCTTTATGTTAGACATCTCGCTCACCAGACTTTGGTTTTGTGTTGTCAACCTGTCAACCTCACCCTGTAGTTCATGACATTTTAAACACACAGAATTAGATTGTACCACTTCCTCATGAACTTCTGTAGTTTCATCAGCAACAACCTGTTCAGCTTCACTCGCTTTCTCTACAGATTCAGCATCACTCACAGTAGTTTCAGCCTCATCAACTGGCACTATCTCTGCCATGAATGCCTGAGTGGCACTCTCATTTCCCTGATATCGCTTTTGTAATGCATCCCACATATCCTTTGAATTAGTGTACCTTTTGAAGGTATGCTTGATGCTATCAGGTAAGGACATCTTTATCGCAGCCAAGGCTCTCTTTTCAGCCTCATACATCTTTTTTATCATCCTCTTGCATGTTCACATAGTCTGTTCTACGTGGTCTGCCCTCAAAATCGTGTGTTGGGTTTGTGTACCCATCTTCAATACAGATCCACATGCGTGCATCCTGAGATTCAATGAAGGATTGGAAACTGTCCTTCCATGTAAGATAATTCTCCACCTTCATCATCTTAGGTGCATTCAAAGTCGTCATGTTCGACATTTTAACGCAACAGACTGGTAAAACCGTACAAAATATCTCCGAAAACAGTGGTTATCAAATTACACGGTTAGAATCGTCTCGAAAAGACGAATCCAATGATATCTAAAGTCGAAAACCGAATTCAGGATTTTCCGAATTCGGGTAAAACCGTACAAAATATCATCAGAAAGTGAACTTGAACTGTTAACAAACACCTTTTTCTCAGCAAAATTCTTGTTTTGAACATTCTTTTTCTGATAATTCTTACCACCCTGATAACCACCCGACCATCTGTTTCGATTGTTATTATAAAAACGCGGTGGAACAACAGGTTTCTTGTAGTAAGCTTTATCTTTTTCAAAATTCATTTGCCTCTTTGTCTGATTCAAACCTTCTATTTCAGACAAATCAATTTCAACCAGTTTGAAAACATTTTTTAACTTGTCCATGTTAACATTCTCCAGAGGAAACTCATAATCCGAATACAACTTATCCGATCCCGACATCTTGTACATGAGTAGGTTCTTCATTTAAGTTGTTTTTGGATTTTGGTTTTGGAATGTAATTGTTCAGAAAACACTCTTCATCCTCAACTGAATCACTATCAGACTTCAAAACACTTTCAACCATGCCTTTCACAATATCAGTTTGAACACTATCATCAGATGAAGAAAATGTAACATCAATTGACTCTGGAAGTTTTATTTCATTCGTTTCATCTTCATCATTAACCAACCCGGACTTTTTCTTTGAGAAATTGTTTAACACAGTCAGTGGAACCTGATGATACCCAACTCCAGTTCCATCCGAGTAAACATCTTCGCCTGCTTTGTTTTTCCCAATGGGTTTAGGAACAATGTGTTGTAAAACAAAGCTTACGGAGTTGTAACTGGTTAATTTCAGATTGATACGCTCATTCTCAATCTTAGCTTCTTCAAACTGAAGCTTCAATTTAGCAATCTTATCCAGTTGTTGGTTGATTTGCTCTTCTTTGTGTCTAAGAACTACAGTTAAATGCTCATTTTCTTTATTGGTTTTACCGTTTCTTTCATCAGAATCTTTTACCGTTCTTTTTAGTTTGTCAAAATTTTCTAAAATTTGACGATTTTCAAGAATCAATTTTTCATTTTCTTTCTTAATTCTTTCTACTTCAATTTTATCATTTTCAATTTTCTCAGTTAAATTTTTAGCTCGATCATTTGAAGATTTTAGCATTTTATCACGGTCTAGAATCTGATCTTCAACCTTTCTGACTCTTTTTGTCAGTTCTTCAACCTTTGTATCACTAAGGTAAGTGAGTGTACTACAAAACTTGCAGTTTTTCATGCAACTTTTGCAGTCACTATCACCTTTGACTTTCTTACCTGTCTCACTTGTTGAAATATTTTGACTGACCTTGCTTTTAAACTCAGTTTCAGACTTAGAGTCTACCTCAAGTTCCTTTGCAGCAAGCACTTTGTCAGCCATCTTTCCCAAGTTTTCAGCGGTGAATTCTTGTGAAGTATCGATAATCCCATCATCAATCTTCTTTGACTGAGACTCATTCTTTTTCTTTTTCTTTCTCTTCTCCACCTCCCTACCATTCTCTCTGTAAGGTTTCTTCTTCTTCAGCAAATTCCTCAATGAAAGCTTCTATACTAAGAGTTTTCGTATCAATAGCAATGTTTCCTTGAGGATCATGGTAACATTCTCTATCAGCATCCCATCTCTTTGCTCTCTTGGCTTCACTGAACACCTTTGATAATCTCATCATCTTGAATTCTGCTCTCTGCTTTCTGCTGAGGTATTTTTGTTCTTTAGTTCTGGTGTCTTTGTAAGGAGTAATATTTTCTGCTGCGAAAGCGTAACCTACTGCATCTTCTTCTGGTAGCAGTTCACTCCAATCAAAACCTTCGTCATCATGAATAACAGCAAGAGCTCTTGATTTTTCTTTGGGGGCATCCTCAAGCTGCTTCATTCTGGGCGGTTCTGATTTATTCTGATGATAGATCGCTCTTTTGTAGTAATCCTCGCGGAATGGATTTGCAGTATCATCAGTAGGAGCGTTACGACATTCAAGTTTAAAATGTCCTTTTTGTTTACACCAGAAGCACGTGACTTTTGATTTGTCAAAGCCAAGTTTTGTAGACGGTCCACCAATAGAGTGTCTGCCCGTAATCTCCATGAACCTTTGGGCTCGTCTGACCGCACTAGCCATACACCACCTGATATCTATCAGTTCCATCTCTTCAGGATCTATTTGATCATAGTCCTCCTTAGTCAGGTTTGTGTTTCCAATCTTGCCCGCCACGAGACTCTCGTACGATTCTAACACTGATGCTAAGAACACCATCTGTTGTTTTGCTGACAATTCACTGAAATTTTGAGCGTTCTTCAGATCCACAGCAATGTTACATTGGAACAGATTCTTTGATGCACATTGGTTTGGATTTGTTGAAGAAGATCCACTATGAAAACCACTGTGAGGAGTTTCTTGATTCACAGTATTTGAACTCTCTGCAGAAAATGCTGTTCTTGGAGAACCAGTCTTTGGTAGATTTCCTCTGTAGTACAACTCCACATTCTGCTGATAAGATGAGTTGTTGACTTTGCTAGATTTCTTAATCTCCAACTCGTGACTCTCCAGTCTTTCAATAAGCAGATCCACTGTCAACTCTTCAGACTTGATTGTATTCTTCAGCATTAATGCAAAGTACTGCCAATCTTGTTCATTCGGAAGCGAGTCGAACAGTTTGTCAACCAACTCTTCTTGAGTATATACAATTTTGTGTCTTGCCAGCTCCAATTTCAGATGCCCAAATCTCTCAATCATCTTGGAAACAGACTCGTTCTTTAAACATCTAAATAAATCAAACTCTTTTCTTAACAGTTTCTTTTTGTTTTCGACTATCTCAGCACTACCTACACATTTTACCCTCAGTTTCTCCCAAAGATCTTTTGAATTTTCATATTCAATCAACGAAATTATATCATCTCTCACAGACTGATGAATCAACGCAATGCACTTTTGTTCAGCAACATATCTTTCAATCTCATCAGTATCTGTCAAACTTTCACCAAATCGTCCTCTAACATAACCATTCTTTAAACTCTTCCAGCTTGGATATGCAAAAGCTTGAAGCCACTCATCAAATCTTGTAGCCCACCTATTATAATCTTCAATCGCCAACAGTTTTGGAGGTTTGTTGTATGTTCCATAGGCACTCTCTACACTCAAAGCATCAGTCAGACTTTTCTTTGCATTCGGTGTTGGTGTAGTTTCATTCGTGTTATTTGATGTGCCATCTCCCGAACTACCAGTAAAAGCAAACACATCACAGAAAGGATTCATGAAATCATCCATCTTTCCCGTACCTGAAATGATCAACAAACACTTAGAAAATTCTCGGTTTTGAACAAAAACTACAATTTCAAGCGAAATCAGTTTCTCAAGCGAGATTAGCCTTCAAGCGGAATAGGCTTTCAAGCGAAATTATGCTATTTCAAACGAAATCTCTAATTTCGTTTGAGATTTCAAACGGAATCACCTATCAAGTATAAGCTTCAAACGAAATTACAATAAAGTGCATTCTCAAGCGAAATTACCCAAACACTTCAAACGAGATACCTGATTCAAACGGAATTAACTAGATCCTTCAAACGAAATCAGTTATAATGTGCATTTTCAAACGAAATTATCAAGACATTTCAAACGAAATTATCTATGACGTCAGCATTTTTCGATCTGTTTCAAACGAAATTATGTATTTGATCAAGTTTTAAGCTGATTTTAGGTCCAAATCTTTCACGGATTAGTTAAAACTATGTTTCGCTTGATATATGTGAGTTTTAAGCCATTTCAACCGTTAAATCTCGTTCAAATCAAAAAAGAAAGAGTAGAAATGAGAGAATCCGGTAAAATCAAGCTGAATTGGTATGAACTCCTCGTCCTGAGCTCTGATACCACTTGTTGGATCATCGTGTGACCCTAACGAGTCAATCTGAGTAGTTCATCATCAAATACAAAGGTGGAATCAATGTAAATGACGTCAACACAGCTTGTTCCTTTCTAATCTTTATCTATTACTGATTTCCTGAGCTTTTACAAGTTCAAATGACAAACGGACAGCACCTTGACTCAGAGAACATGACCCTAATTCCGTATGAAATGAGACCACACAACCCCTATATATAGTAGAGCTAATTTCGTTTGAATGTGTCACAGACCAGTTCAAACGAAATTACATCTATAAACATGACCAAATCCTAAATCTAATCCTGTTGTGTGCTCGTTTATCCAATCTAGACATAAGACTCGATTAAAACGAAGTTAACAGACAGTAGATGCACCAACAGACTCCCCCTTGGATGTTGACGAAGTCTTCGGCGTCGAGTCTTTAGTCTTTGTCTTTTTCCAAATTGTCTTGACATTGTAAAAGCTTCCTTCAATCATCTGTCTTCAAACTTTACCCTTCAATCTCCCCTTTGAGTGCTGATCCAGAATTCTGACTCCCCCTTTCACAGACTCCCCCTTTCGCAGACTCCCCCTCTCGATAAGCTAGGGCTAGAATTCTAGTTCAAACTTTGACATTTTCGTTGCCATGGGGATCTTGACTCCTGTTTCCTGCACACTCTCTACCTAAATATAAGATATATGACAATAACAATTTTCAATTCAAACTCACCATTCAAACTCATTCAATGGTTTTATCAGTGTTAGAAATCCACTTAAGTATTCAGGTCCAAGTTAATGACCCTGATTACTCAATTAGTCTACCAAGTCCAACTTAATGACCTTGGTTGATCTGAGACAATTCACACTGACATTTGTACAAACTTTTTCAAACAATTTTCTAAAATTTACAAGTCTCAAATTAATGAACTTGCTTTAACTTTTCAACAATCACAAACTTATCATGTTAAGCTCACAACTCATCCTCCAGTTCAGAAACTTCCTGCATCTGCTTCAATTCAAATCTGAAGATCAGCTTTCCACTTTGGTTTGTCAAAAATAAAGCAGAAATGTAAATCTTTTTGGATTTTTAATAAAGTTTCTAAACTAGAAATGAAATACAGAAATAAAATGCAGTAAATGTAAACTATATACAAACATATTTTTGGTGAGCATGTTAGGGAATCATATCAGCTATTCGACAAGTCACAAGTACTGTTAAGCTTTGATTACATACTCAAAATTAAACAATTCACTTAGATTGTCGATATACTGATCCACTTAAATTCTCACACAACTTTCAATCTGTCCAGGATACGAATTTAGTATTTTAGAGACTTAAACTTATTCATGTGTCCCACCTCTTGAATATACTCCTGTATCCAGATCCCAATATTCAGTCTTACAGGTGAGTATACCACAGATGATATCTGTAAGGGGTTAAATTGCGAAGTACCGTGAGAGCTCAGGTCAGAACTTCCGTTCAGCAGAGAGATGACGGCTTCAACTTTTGGTGTGTCCCCTTTAGAGGATCTTTTTTACAACAGCCATGATTAGCATTTTTCAATGTTTTATCATTTTTTTAGCTGAGGGTGATGCTATATTTCAAGCAATGCAGAAAGTATTATTCGAGGACTAGGCCATTGCTTCCGCAAAATCAGAAGTCTCGGAATAATACCCCAGATATCACTGAGTATAAAGACCTAGTATCTCAGAAAAAAGGATCCTTCAAACAAGATTTCAGGGGTTACCTATATATCCAAGTAGTGTTCCCCATGAAATAAGCAAGTAAGGATTTAGGTTTATATCCCAAACAAACCTACTAAATGTGCAAAAACCTATCGACACATCATCAGCGAGACTGTTTAACCCATTTTAAACATTACATTTCTTTAGCATACCGTAACTGTCAAGCCGATGTACTATCATTTTCCCTTTTTACACAACCTCTTTTCTGTTTTCTATTGTTTTTGGATTTTGAAAAAATCTCATGTTTTTGTATTTTTGAAATTTTTTACTGTTTTTGTATTTTCTGAAAATATTACCCTATACTTTCCCCCTAAATACCAAAACAAGTAAAAAATCGACAAACCATTGCAGATTGCTTCTCAACATCATCATCTACAGTGGTACCTTCATCAACGCCAAGAATCTCTTCCAACACCGATAAAAGCTTCATACCGTTCAATTTTAGCAAATATTGAAAACGAGTTTTATCAAACGCTTTGGTATGTAAATCAGCTTTTTGTTCGTCAGTGTGGATTTTCCCAATTCGTATCAATTTCTTCTCGAAACAATCTCGGATGAAGTGATGACGAATTTCAATGTGTTTGGTTTTAGCGTGATGAACAGGATTTTTCGTAATGTTAATCGCTGCCTCATTATCAACAAAGATAGGGGTGTTTAGAAATTGCAAACCGTAGTCGCGCATCTGTTGCTGGATCCACAAGATCTGTGAACAGCAGCTGCTCGCAGATACATATTCAGCTTCACATGTGGATAAAGCCACAGAGGTCTGCTTTTTGCATTGCCAGGTGACCAATCGTGATCCAAAGAACTGGCACCCCGCTGTTGTTGATTTAGCGTTAACTTTGCAGCATCCGAAATCTGAATCGTAATAACCTTCGAGCATAAATTCGCCATCTTTTGGATACCACAACCCCAATGATGGAGTTCCTTTAAGGTAGCGTAATATCCTTTTAACAATGACCATGTGCGAAGCTCTCGGGTTAGATTGAAATCTTGCTGCGAGGCAGGTTGGGTACATAATATCGGGTCTTGAAGCTGTCAAATACATCAGCGATCCGATCATGGAACGATACAGCGTTTCATCTACCTTCTCTCCGGTGAGATCAGGGTTTATCCCATGGTTCGTTGCTAATGGGGTGGAAGCTGGAATAGAACCTGACATCCTGAATTTCTCCAAGATATCATGAACGTACTTCGTTTGATGTATGAAAATTCCCTTAGGCAATTGATCAACCTGTAGTCCCAAGAAGAATTTCATCTCACCCATCGATGACATTTCAAATTTCTGCTTCATAACTTTTTCAAAATCTTTGCACAGATTCTCATTTGTTGACCCAAATATGATGTCGTCCGCGTATATCTGAACGATCAGAAGATGTCCGTCGACCTCTTTGGTGAAGAGAGTGGCATCCACTTTTCCTCGGATGAAGCTGTTGGATAGTAGGTGTTGAGACAATGTCTCGTACCAAGCTCTCGGGGCCTAGTGTAAACCATACAGCGCTTTGTCTAGCAAATAGACCTTATCTTTGTGGATTGGATCGGTGAAGCCCGGTGGCTGTCCGACATATACCTCCTCTTTTTACCTTCCCGTAGAGAAACGCCGATTTCACATCTAGCTGATAAACTTTGAAATTTTTCCAAGATGCAAATGCTAGGAAGATTCTGATCGCTTCTAGTCTAGCAACCGGAGCATATACTTCAGTGAAATCTATCCCCTCTTGCTGACTGAAACCCTGGACTACGAGTCGAGCTTTGTTACGAATAATAACCCCTCTATCGTCTCTCTTACACTTGAACACCCACTTGGTGTTTATCTTCCTCTGACCATCAGGCAAGTCTACTAACTTCCACACTCCTAACTTCTCAAACTGACTCAACTCTTCTTGCATAGCATTGACCCAAGAATCTTCAGTTAGCGCCTTTTTATATGTTCGCGGTTCGATCTGCGAAATAAAACAACTTAGTGAAAACTCAGTTTGTAAAGGTGCTACTGTAGAATAAAAACAAGTAAGGCCTTGGTCAATTTGACGTCTAGTGCGAACGCCTGATTGCAATTCTCCAATGATCAGCTCCTCTGGATGGTATGAAAGAGTTCTCGGCATCACCTCGCCTGAAACATCTACCTCGCCTTCCAGATTAGTAACATTCTGATTTGCACCTTCTTCATTGACTGGGTTTATTTGACTTGAAATATGGATTTGCTCCCCCTCAGAATCTGAATCACCATGATCAAATACTGGCATATTATCAGATTCTTGATTATCATTGACTGCCGTCTGATTATCAGGAGCAACTTCATTTTGTTGAATATCATCATGTTCTCCAGCATTGCTCGGACCTGCTTCATTATCATTTGAAGTTTGTCGTGAACGACTTGAATACTCAGCTGGAAACCTTTCCTGTGAAGACTCATACTCTCTCAGAATATCCAACTCGTCAAAGAAATCTTCTTCTTCTTCTTCTTCCTTTTCTTCTTCCATGTCAAACGAATCCCACAAAGTGTCATAATGAAAACGCCATGAATCTCAAGGATTCTGCGGTGGCATTGTGTAACCTTGACACTCAACATTGTGTGCTTCAATAATCCGCTTCAAGCTTGGAACAAAGACTCGTTTCAATAGACTTGAGTAACCCACGAAAATTCCTTCGATGCTCTTTGGACCAAATTTACCAAAAGGCTCTAGAACTGTGCAGGGAGACCCAAACGGTTCTAAATACTTCAGGTTCGGCTTGCGGTTATTGATCAACTCGAAACACGTCTTATTGAATTTCTTGACAGTGAGAACCCGATTGAGTGTATAACATGCGGCGGATACTGCTTCTGCCCAAAAAATTACTGGTAGCTTTGAATCAGCAAGCATCGTCCTAGCCGTTTCAATTAGCGTCCTGTTCTTTCTTTCAGCTACTCCATTCTGCTGCGGAGTGTAAGGCGCGCTAAATTCATGCAATATACCTCTTTCATCACAATATTCTTCCATCTTGTTGTTCTTGAACTCAGTACCATTATCACTTCTGATTCTTTTGATACGCCTTTGGTACAAATTTTCAATTTTTCTGAACAATGCCATCAAACTATCAAACGTCTCATCTTTCGACTTCAGAAATGAAACCCATGAAAACCTTGAAAAATCATCCGTGACAACCAAACAATAGTAATCACCAGTGATGCTTTTGACGTTCACTGGACCAAAAAGATCCATATGAAGTCTCTCTAAAGGTCTTGAGACTGAGTTGAATTTCTTTTGAGGATGTGATTTCTTT
This sequence comes from Helianthus tuberosus, assembly GCA_030545235.1. Taxonomy (NCBI): domain Eukaryota; kingdom Viridiplantae; phylum Streptophyta; class Magnoliopsida; order Asterales; family Asteraceae; genus Helianthus; species Helianthus tuberosus. The sequence continues at coordinate 72,064,893 of CM060446.1, read as the reverse complement.
TTCTGCTTCCCTTTGATGCAGCTAATGCACTCCCCCTCAAGATGAAAACCTTTGACATGAACACCAGTAACCAAATCATTGTGCACCAAGTGATTCATTTTTCTAAGATGTATATGACCCATCTTCCTGTGCCACAATTGCGATTCCTTCTCAGTTGCTCTTGACACAAAACAATGAGCCTGACCCGTTGTTGTAGTTGCTACACTCATGTCCAATACATATAAATCATTCACTCTAGGCGCTCTCATGATAACCCACTCTTCGGGAACAACAAATCCTGGTTTCAAGATCAAACATTCTTTGTTTGTAAAGTGCGTGGTATACATACGATCACAAATCTGAGAAATACTCAGAAGATTGTTTTCAAGCTCGGCGATGTAGTTAACTCTTTCAAACGTAACAATCCCATTGGATAACGTTCCTTCACCAACTATTCTACCACCTTGATTGCCTGCAAAACCTACATAACCTCCATTGAAATTTCTAACATCATACAACAGGGCTGTTTTCCCCGTCATGTGCCGAGAAGCTCCACTATCCATAATCCAACGTGAAACGGATCTTGGAAGCTCCTGCACCAAATAGAAATATGATTAGCTGAAATAAGCTGCCCAAGCCTCATCAGACTCAGGTAACTTAATCTCATCTATGCACTTTACAACCGATTTAAGAGGTGGAAAGTTTTTATCATTCATTTCCAGTTTGTTATCAATAGCCTCTTTTATATCAACTTTCTCCTCTTTTTCCAATGAAACATTCTTTTTAAAAAAATCTTCATAAGAAATTGAAATGTTTTCTTTTCTGTTTTCATTTTGAAGAATCTTTTTAGGAACAACTTTCTTCTCTTGTGGAGTTGAAACTTGTTTCTCTGATTTTGGTTTCCATGTTTGTTGAGATGATGCAACCCGTTTGTAAAATTTGTCATTTTTAGTTACCATATTCTTAACAGGTTTAGTTTTGATCTTGGTGTTGTCATTTTTCAAAACCTTTTTCTCAACAACCAATGGAGCTTTTCCCTTCACATCAGCTTTCTTTCTTGAATTCATCACGACTTCAGTCTTAAACTTCAAGTTGGTACACTTTCGTGTAATATGTCCAACTTGATTGCATTTGAAGCATGTTCGGGTGTCAACTACCCGACTTGTGCTTTCAGACTGAGGCTGTGAAGCTTTCTTCTCAAAGAACTCTTTGTTTGATTTTGAAAAAATCTCAGTTTCTTCATCAGAAAGTGAACTTGAACTGTTAACAAACACCTTTTTCTCAGCAAAATTCTTGTTTTGAACATTCTTTTTCTGATAATTCTTACCACCCTGATAACCACCCGACCATCTGTTTCAATTGTTATTATAAAAACGCGGTGGAACTATAGGTTTCTTGTAGTAAGCTTTATCTTTTTCAAAATTCATTTGCCTCTTTATCTGATTCAAACCTTCTATTTCAGACAAATCAATTTCAACCAGTTTGAAAACATTTTTCAACTTGTCCATGTTAACATTCTCCAGAGGAAACTCATAATCGGAATACAACTTATCCGATCCCGACATCTTGTACATGACAAGAGTAGGTTCTTCATTTAAGTTGTTTTTGGATTTTGGTTTTGGAATGTAATTGTTCAGAAAACACTCTTCATCCTCAACTGAATCACTATCAGACTTCAAAACACTTTCAGCCATGCCTTTCACAATATCAGTTTGAACACTATCATCGGATGAAGAAAATGTAACATCAATTGACTCTAGAAGTTTTATTTCATTCGTTTCATCTTCATCATTAACCAACCCGGACTTTTTCTTTGAGAAATTGTTTAACACTGGCGGTGGAACCTGATGATACCCAACTCCAGTTCCATCCGAGTAAACATCTTCGCCTGCTTTGTTTTTCCCAATGAGTTTAGGAACAATGTGTTGTAAAACAAAGCTTGCGGAGTTGTAACTGGTTAATTTCAGATTGATACGCTCATTCTCAATCTTAGCTTCTTCAAACTGAAGCTTCAATTTAGAAATCTCATCCAGTTGTTGGTTGATTTGCTCTTCTTTGTGTCTAAGAACTACAGTTAAATGCTCATTTTCTTTATTGGTTTTACCGTTTCTTTCATCAGAATCTTTTACCGTTCTTTTTAGTTTGTCAAAATTTTCTAAAATTTGACGATTTTCAAGAATCAATTTTTCATTTTCTTTCTTAATTCTTTCTACTTCAATTTTATCATTTTCAATTTTCTCAGTTAAATTTTTAGCTCGATCATTTGAAGCTTTTAGCATTTTATCACGGTCTAGAATCTGATCTTCAACCTTTCTGACTCTTTTTCTCAGTTCTTCAACCTTTGTATCACTAAGGTAGTGAGTGTACTACAAAACTTGCAGTTTTTCATTCAACTTTTACAGTCACTATCAACTTTGACTTTCTTACCTGTCTCACTTGTTGAAATGTTTTGACTGACCTTGCTTTTAAACTCAGTTTCAGACTTAGAGTCTACCTCAAGTTCCTTTGCAGCAAGCACTTTGTCAGCCATCTTTCCCAAGTTTTTAGCGGTGAATTCTTGTGAAGTATCGATAATCCCATCATCAATCTTCTTTGACTGAGACTCATTCTTTTTCTCTTTTTCTTTTTCTTTCTCTTCTCCACCTCCCCACCATTCTCTCTGTAAGGTTTCTTCTTCTTCAGCAAATTCCTCAATGAAAGCTTCTATACTAAGAGTTTTCGTATCAATAGTAATGTTTCCTTGAGGATCAAGGTAACATTCTCTATCAGCATCCCATCTCTTTGCTCTCTTGGCTTCACTGAACACCTTTGATAATCTCATCATCTTGAATTCTGCTCTCTGCTTTCTGCTGAGGTATTTTTGTTCTTTAGTTCTGGTGTCTTTGTAAGGAGTAATATTTTCTGCTGCGAAAGCGTAACCTACTGCATCTTCTTCTGGTAGCAGTTCACTCCAATCAAAACCTTCGTCATCATGAATAACAGCAAGAGCTCTTGATTTTTCTTTGGGGGCATCCTCAAGCTGCTTCATTCTGGGCGGTTCTGATTTATTCTGATGATAGATCGCTCTTTTGTAGTAATCCTCGCGGAATGGATTTGCAGTATCATCAGTAGGAGCGTTACGACATTCAAGTTTAAAATGTCCTTTTTGTTTACACCAGAAGCACGTGACTTTTGATTTGTCAAAGCCAAGTTTTGTAGACGGTCCACCAATAGAGTGTCTGCCCGTAATCTCCATGAACCTTTGGGCTCGTCTGACCGCACTAGCCATACACCACCTGATATCTATCAGTTCCATCTCTTCAGGATCTATTTGATCATAGTCCTCCTTAGTCAGGTTTGTGTTTCCAATCTTGCCCGCCACGAGACTCTCGTACGATTCTAACACTGATGCTAAGAACACCATCTGTTGTTTTGCTGACAATTCACTGAAATTTTGAGCGTTCTTCAGATCCACAGCAATGTTACATTGGAACAGATTCTTTGATGCACATTGGTTTGGATTTGTTGAAGAAGATCCACTATGAAAACCACTGTGAGGAGTTTCTTGATTCACAGTATTTGAACTCTCTGCAGAAAATGCTGTTCTTGGAGAACCAGTCTTTGGTAGATTTCCTCTGTAGTACAACTCCACATTCTGCTGATAAGATGAGTTGTTGACTTTGCTAGATTTCTTAATCTCCAACTCGTGACTCTCCAGTCTTTCAATAAGCAGATCCACTGTCAACTCTTCAGACTTGATTGTATTCTTCAGCATTAATGCAAAGTACTGCCAATCTTGTTCATTCGGAAGCGAGTCGAACAGTTTGTCAACCAACTCTTCTTGAGTATATACAATTTTGTGTCTTGCCAGCTCCAATTTTAGATGCCCAAATCTCTCAATCATCTTGGAAACAGACTCGTTCTTTAAACATCCAAATAAATCAAACTCTTTTCTTAACAATTTCTTTTTGTTTTCGACTATCTCAGCACTACCTACACATTTTACCCTTAGTTTCTCTCAAAGATCTTTTGAATTTTCATATTCAATCAACGAAATTATATCATCTCTCACAGACTGATGAATCAACGCAATGCACTTTTGTTCAGCAACATATCTTTCAATCTCATCAGTATCTGTCAAACTTTCACCAAATCGTCCTCTAACATAACCATTCTTTAAACTCTTCCAGCTTGGATATGCAAAAGCTTGAAGCCACTCATCAAATCTTGTAGCCCACCTATTATAATCTTCAATCGCCAACAGTTTTGGAGGTTTGTTGTATGTTCCATAGGCACTCTCTACACTCAAAGCATCAGTCAGACTTTTCTTTGCATTCGGTGTTGGTGTAGTTTCATTCGTGTTATTTGATGTGCCATCTCCCGAACTACCAGTAAAAGCAAACACATCACATAAAGGATTCATGAAATCATCCATCTTTCCCGTACCTGAAATGATCAACAAACACTTAGAAAATTCTTGGTTTTGAACAAAAACAACAATTTCAAGCGAAATCAGTTTCTCAAGCGAGATTAGCCTTCAAGCGGAATAGGGTTTCCAGCGAAATTATGCTATTTCAAACGAAATCTCTAATTTCGTTTGAGATTTCAAACGGAATCACCTATCAAGTATAAGCTTCAAACGAAATTACAATAAAGTGCATTCTCAAGCAAAATTACCCAAACACTTCAAACGAGAGACCCGATTCAAACGGAATTAACTAGATCCTTCAAACGAAATCAGTTATAATGTGCATTTTCAAACGAAATTATCAAGACATTTCAAACGAAATTATCTATGACGTCAGCATTTTTCGATCTGTTTCAAACGAAATTATGTATTTGATCAAGTTTTAAGCTGATTTTAGGTCCAAATCTTTCACGGATTAGTTAAAACTATGTTTCGCTTGATATATGTGAGTTTTAAGCCATTTCAACCGTTAAATCTTGTTCAAATCAAAAAACAAAGAGTAGAAGTGAGAGAATCCAGTAAAATCAAGCTGAATTGGTATGGACTCCTCGTCCTGAGCTCTGACACCACTTGTTGGATCGTCGTGTGACCCTAACGAGTCAATCTGAGTAGTTCATCATCAAATACAAAGGCGGAATCAATGTAAATGACGTCAACACAGCTTGTTCCTTTCTAATCTTTATCTATTACTGATTTCCTGAGCTTTTACAAGTTCAAATGACAAACGGACAGCACCTTGACTCAGAGAACATGACCCTAATTCCGTATGAAATGAGACCACACAACCCCTATATATAGTAGAGCTAATTTCGTTTGAATGTGTCACAGACCAGTTCAAACGAAATTACACTTGTTAATTTTGCTTGAAATGGACCATGTCACCTTCAAACGAAATTACATCAATGAACATGACCAAACCCTAAATCTAATCCTGTTGTATGCTCGTTTATCCAATCTAGACATAAGACTCGATTAAAACGAAGTTAACAGACAGTAGATGCACCAACAGATGATGGTGGTGGATGTGGGTGTTGTGATGGTGGTGGAGTGTGGGTGAAGTGGGAGAGAGGTGGTTTGTCAAGGGATGCCTTTGAAGTGAACCAAACACCTCTATTTGTAGCATGCACAGAAGCCTGGACACGGCCCCGTGTCCGGTGGGCACGGCCCCGTTTCCATCCACTTTCTCTTTCTTCATTTAATGCAGTTTGTCTGTATTAGTTGACCACGCCCCGTGTCCGCTGGGCACGGCCCCGTGTGCAGAAGCGTATATGTACTCTCAAGATTTGCTTGGATTCTGCGAATCTTAGCATTGACCACGGCCGTGTGGAGCTGGGCACGCCCCCGTGTTGGGAAATAGAAGCTTCTACGCTTTTGTCTTTTCTGCAGACACTTGGGCACGCCCCCGTGTCCGCTGGGCACGGGGCATGTTCAGCCTTCTGATATCTTGTTTTTGCTTGGGAAGATGCTGTCGAGGGGTCGGGCATGCCACATTTATTCCTTTTCTTGTATTTGTGTTAGATTTAGCTATATTTTTGCTTCTTTTGTTCATTTGAGCTCATTTAATCCTGAAAATACAAAAGGAAGACAAAAGCACACTTTTTCCAACATTAGTGTAGGATCGTTGAATCGATCAAAACGAGTCAATCAGAAGAGTTCTAGACCAAATTAGAGGCGGAATTCATTGATTTGATCTTCATTCAGCTTGAAACGCACTTAGAAGTAGATTAACTGTCGATTGTATTGATATAACACTGTTACACGAGCTGGAGACACTTCGGCAGAGCTTAGCTACCGGAATCCAAAGTTCTAAATGAAGAACCTAGAACACCTATATATAGGGATTCCAGTTCGCATGAACCAGTCTCTCCAGTTCGCACGAACTGGCCCAGTTCGCACGAACTGGCCACTTCGTGTGGACTGGCTGTTTCTTGCCTGTTTCCCGTTTTTCTCAAACTACGTGTCTTGGTCTATCTAATCTATTACAAGACTCGATACAAGACGAAGTGGACAGACATATGCACTAACAAACTCCCCCTTGGATGTTGATGAGTCTTCAATCTTGATCAGTCTTCACGCTCTCTCCAAAGTATCTTTCTTTGTAAGCATCTTTCAATCTCTTTCTTCTCTCTCATCAGAATCTCATCCTGACTCTTCAAATTCTCTTGATCAGATCTCTTGATTCCTTAAGCTCATCAGCATCAGCAGCTTCTATCTCGAGCGTTGTTCCAGAATCGTAATATGGCTCTTATCATCTTCAGACTCCCCCTTTCAACAAGCTGGGATCGCAGTCTGGAATTTTCTATTTGCACAAACTCTACCCAAAAGTAAATTTTATTTTATAATAATGTTAATCTCTGCTTACCACTTGTATTTGAAAAACTCAAGTTTTACATTTCATTAATTTGAAACCAGTTAATTATTTCAAAATCATTTCTCTTTTCAAAACAAACTCTCCTAACCCTGTTGTTCATCATGTTCAGCACTTGGAATTTTGAAAATCAGCTTTCCAACATCAGTTGTCAAAAATAAGATGAAATAAAATCTTTTTGAAGTTTCAAAATTTATGCTAAAACACACTTAAACTCTTTTTGGATTTTGGGAAATAAACTATATACAGACATCTTAGATTGTCAGTATACTGATCCACTTAAGTTTTCACACAAAGTTCAATTGATTCGAGATACGAGATTAGTGTTTTAATGGACTTAACTTATTCGTGTGTCTCACCTCAGAATATACTCCCGTATCCAGACTCCTATATTCAATCTTACAGGTGAATGTACACTAATGATATCTATAAATGGGTAATGTAGACCATGAGAGCTCAGGCTAGAACTCCCGTTCAATCAGAGAGATGATGGCTCGACTTTAGGTGTGTCCCGTTTGGGGATCTTTTCTTCAACAGCACATGATTAGCATTTTTCAATGTTTCATCAATTTTTATGTTGAGGGTGGGCTTTATGATTAAAGCAGTGTAAAGTATTAGACGAGGACTAGGCTATTGCTCCCACAAAATCAGAAGTCCTGGTATAATACCCCAGATATCATCACGCACAAAGACCTAGTATGTCAGAAATAGAAAGCCCTTCAAACAAGATTTCAGGGGTTACCTATATATCCGAGAGATGTTCCCCACGAAATAAGTAAGTGTTTGATATTTAGGTTTATATCTCGAAAACAATCTACTAAGCGTGTAAAAACCTACTGGCATATCATCAGTGAGACCGTTTATCACATTTTAAATTTCCAATTCTTTAGCGTACTGTGATTGTCTACTGATGTACTATCACTTCCTCTTTTACACAACAAAACTCATTTTGATTTTTCGATGTTTTTTGGCTTTTATAGATTTTATCATGTTTTTTGGATTTTTCAAAATTTCAATAATTTTTAATTTTTTTACTCCCCCTAAAATCAAAAATATGTTTCGCTTTTTGATTTTCTGGGAAAATTTTAAATGTAAAAGCAATAAACTGTACAAAGTAAAATAACAAACCGATGTGAATTGCTTCAATCCTCCATCTACTTGGCATAAACAATCAGAACTCCCCCTGACAACAAACTATTTTCCCATTAAGATTTCAAAACACTTAAGTTTGTTTAATCAAAATGGTTTTTCCGGAAAATTAGTTTTGTTGAATTCACATATCATGGGGTTTCATCACATTGTTCTTTCAACCACTTGTAAAATCTAACATTTTTAGGTTTTTCACAAAAAACATTTTTCAAGAATGATGCCGATTCATGCTCCACGATTACCAACTTGGGAGCTCCGGCAAGTCAGGATTTTTAAGCATGGAATACAGACACCCTAGCCTGACCAGCTTTGGGTGTAACCTGATCAATTTCACTTGGTTTTTGAACATTCCTTTTTGCTTCATAAAATTCTTTTACCCCTTTTTCCCTTCCATCGACCATCTTACCAAAGATATGTTTCACTTTTCTATTGAAAGCCTTTTCGACATCAAATTCTTTCTTTTCAGAATAAAATTGATTCGAAATTTCCACTTTTCCAACTTTTGATTTTAAATTTTCATCCCGCAATGGTGGAAAGTTGACATCATCCATTGGTGGAACTGAATTTTCTCTTTTTGGCTCAACTTGTGGCTCCTCTGACTTTGACGAGTCAAATTCATAGCCAGATTTAACATCTGATTTCTTAACAACCCACGTTTGGTTGTTAAGATTCACTCTTCTTCTGTAAAATCTTTTAGAACACTCACCAACTTCATATGTTGAATTTTTAAACACTTTAAATTTTTCAGTTGGTGGTTCAGTTTTATCAACAACTTTTTCTTTGAGTTTGGAAGACACTCCCTGTTGTGTTTTGGCTGCCTTTGGACAGTTCCAGGCAATGTGACCAACTTCATAGCATCGGTAACAGGTTCTTGTCTCCTTTTTCAGATTAGCTTCATTCTTCTCATGGTTCTGTTTTTCTGCAAGAAACGCTTTGTTTAATAGCTTCCAGAATGAGCTCTTTTTCTCTTCTTCAGAACTTGCACCTGAAACAAATACAATTTTTAATTTAAAATCTTTAATATTTTGATTATTTTCACCATCGAAACCCAACCCCTTCTTTTTGAAATTGCTTTTATGATTCGGTTTCTTTTGATGACCTGGATCGAATCCTTTCTTCTTATTTAAACGTTGTTGAACTCTAGAAGTGTATTTAAGTTTTGAAAATCCCATTTTATCTTTTATTTCTGAAAACTTTATTTTTATCAATTTAAAAACTGTTTTAATATTTTCAATTTTCACATTTTTAATTGAAAATTCTTCATCAGAATATAATTTGTCTGAATCATTAAAAGTATATGCCACTTTGATTGGTTCATCATTCAAATTATTTTTTGATAACAGAAAATCTTTATTGTAAACCCTTTTGACCGATGATTTTGAACTGTTGACTGATGAACTCGAACTCTCAGATTCAGACTTTGACTCTGACTCCTCATCCTTATCCAACACCTGATCTACCACTTTCTTTATTAACTCAGACTCATGATCAGTGTCAGACGATGTGAATGTGACATCAATGTTTTCTGGTAACTCATCAGTTGTTTCAGACTTTAACTTTATATTGACTGCCTTTTTGACTTGTTCCGAATTTGGTTTTCTGGGAGAATAACCTTCCCAGATCAGAGGCGGACACTTGTTATAATTTGCACTTTGTTTCTTACCAGTATCCATATCTTCTGACTTTTTATCTTGAAAAGCTTCAAAACCTGCAACTGTCGGATAGATTCTATCAATCAAATAATCAGAACTTGAATAACTCATTAGCAATCGTCTGATTCTTTCATTCTCAATATTTTCAGTCTCCAATTCCTGCTTCAACTTTGCACACTCTTCAATATAGTGATTTATGGCTTTCTGCTTAGACATCATTGTTGCATTCATCATTGTCAAAGCATCTTCCCTTTCTGAGTTTGTCTTTTCCAACTGGTTTACTGTTCTGTTTAACACATCATAAGATTCTTTCACGTACTTAACATCGAACAATAAATTTTCTTTCATCTCATCGAGCTCACTAAACTTCTTATCTTTCTCTTCACAATGTTTGCATGGTTCCAAACATTTCAGACAAGGTTTTGTGATCTCTACAATCTTTTCAATCACTTTAGCTTCTTTACTCTGTTCATCCTTCTCTTCCTGAGCAACCTTCTCACATTTTACCTCTTTCTTTTCTTTTGCTGCTCGTTTCTCCTTTAGTTTCTCCAATTTATCTGCAAAATAAAATTTGAAACTTTCAGGAGATAGATGAGTTTTACCAATGTTTATTTGATTAATTTCTTCATCATCATCACTACTATCAATTGATAATTGATCAAAGACTGGTGTCTTTTCTGAACTATCATCTGAAGAAACAGATTCTTCATCTTGACTTTTCTCATCATCTGCAAACACATCCATCCATTCTTTCATCAATTCTGGCTCTTGAATGATTTGTGCAATAAATGCTCTAAACTTTGAGTTACTTTCAGGCGGAATATATTTGTCCCAGCTAAATCCCTCTGGCAATCTTTCATCATCTTGATGCACTAGATAAGCTTTCTTTGATGGCTCTTCGATCAGATCCTTCCTAGCATGTGAAGTTTGTGACGATTGTTGTTGATCGCTTTTCGATGATAATCATTGTTGCCGAATGGATTTTGAGCTCCACTTGCTTCGCGATTGGTACATTCCCTCTTGAAATGTCCTTTTTCCCTGCATCGAAAACAAGTAACGTTAGACTTATCAAAACCTAAAGTAGAAACATTAGCATCCCGTAAGTCATCTCTTCTGGTAATCTGCTTAAATTTCTCAGCTCTCCTCAACACGCTCGCTAAACACCACTTAATATCCATTAGCTCCAATTCCTCAGCATCAATCTGATCGTAGTCCTCTTTTGTTAACATAGGATTTCCGATCCTTCCCGCAACCAAACCCTCATATGATTCTAAAACGGTAACTAGTAATGCCATATGACCTTTAGCGACTTCTTCAGAGAAATTCTGACCATTCTGAAGATGCAACACGATGTTGCATTGTAGCACATGACCATTACCATTGTTTGAGCTTTGAGACTGGTGATTTGAAGTTGAAACATTAGGATTAACATTCGGATATGAAGAAAATCCACTGTTGTTGATTGAGCTTTGATTGAGTGATCCGGATGAGTTTTCTGCGCTGAAAGCGGTTTGGATCTTCGGACTAGCTTCAATATTTTGAACATTAACTTTAAAATACATCTTGATATCTTGTTGACCACTTGAATTGTTCATTCTAGCAATCTTTTGTTGTTTAAGATCTTGTCCTTCAAGTTTTTCAATGAATTGAGCAATTGTCAATCTATCGTATTCTCCGGTATTCTTCAAAATCATAAGATATGTACCCCATTCTTTTTGACGTAAAGCATCAGCTAATTTTTCAACCCATTCCTCACGATCTTTAGTGATATCCAACCGACTCATTGAACGTACTAAATGACAATATCTTTCAATAAGAGTCTTTGTAGTTTCACCCGGCAAACTTGAGAACAATTCAAATTCTTTCTTTAATAGTGACTTTTTATTCTTGATCATCTCCGTACTTCCTTCGAATTTTGTACGAAGTGCTTCCCAAATCGAACGTGAACTATCATCATGTTGAAGTAATATGAAAATATCTTCTTTCACAGCTTGTTGAAGTAAACTGATCATCATTTTTTCTGCTTGTACATTTCTCTTTCTTTTTCCGTAAATTCAGAAATATTCTTTGTAACTCCCACATTATTACGAGGTCGAACGTACTTAGTTTCAATACATTCCCAAGACCTTAAATGATTTGCTTGAACCCAGTTTTCAAAACGTTCTTTCCAACTATAATATTCTTCAATGCTCATCAGCTTTGGCGGTTTCTGCAACGTTCCCGTTTCATTTTCCATAGTCACACTCTGAGCAACGGTAACAGGAGTACCCGGGGCAGTAGCAAATGCATTATAAAATTCGTTATCCATGTTTCGGTGTCGAGTGTTTACAACAACAGAATTTCAAACAATCTGGTTCAAACGAGCTGGCTCAACTGAACTGACTAATTTCAAACAACCTGGTTAAACTTTCACACGACCTGAGCAACTTCAAACTACCTGGGTCACTTCGCACGACCTGAGAAGATTTCACACGACCTGAATGATCTTAACCCACTTCGTACGAACTGTATACTATCAACTCGTACGATCTGGACCTAACTCACACGACCTGGACCTATTCTCAAACCATGCGAACTGAAATGATGTCAAACCGTATGAACTGAGTCCAATTTTTTTCAATCCGTGCGACCTGAGTCAACTACGTTCAATCCGTGCGAACTGGAATCCTGATTCAAACGAACTGGAACATCTCCGAATGATCTGATATGATTTTTCACGCGGTTTGGTCAATTTTATCAAGTTTTAGATTGATTTTAGGTCTGATTTGTTCAAGGATTGTTTAAAACAATGTTTTGCGTGTTATATCACAAAATCAGTCCATTTTAACCGTGAAAACGTTGAAATTTGATGAAAAAGTATAGAAGAATGAGTAGAAATGAGTAGAAATCAGATTTTTCCTTGAAAACAAGCTGAAATGGTAAGAACTATTCCTCCTGAGCTCTGATACCACTTGTAGGATCGTTGAATCGATCAAAACGAGTCGATCAGAAGAGTTCTAGACCAAATCAGAGGCGGAATTCATTGATTTGATCTTCATTCAGCTTGAAACGCACTTAGAAGTAGATTAACTGTTGATTGTATTGATATAACACTGTTACACGAGCTGGAGACACTTCGGCAGAGCTTAGCTACCGGAATCCAAAGTTCTAAATGAAGAACCAAGAAGACCAATATATAGGGATTCCAGTTCGCATGAACCAGTCTCTCCAGTTCGCATAAACTGGCCCAGTTCGCACAAACTGGCCCAGTTCGCATGAACTGGCCACATCGTGTGGACTGGCTGTTTCTTGCCTGTTTCCCGTTTTTCTCAAACTACGTGTGTTGGTCTATCTAATCTATTACAAGACTCGATACAAGATGAAGTCGACAGACATATGCACTAACAATTAGTACTAAAAAGGGTTAGTTTTATACCTCATTTGATGTAATTTATATGTCGCATTTTACACACATCATCATCCGATCGGATGGTTATCCGATCGGATTGCCATTCGGTCAATCCCATCCTTTTCCGTTTCACCATCTTTGATTCGTTGCGCGAGTTAGATTAAGCGTTGTGTATTATTAGACAATAGAATCACATAACTAGATTATATCATTAACACATTAGTTTCAAAGTTTCATAGTTTCCGCCAGTGACAAGACTCCAGTCCCTCGTTCATCCAAATCTCAAGTTTCACGAGCCTCAAGAGTCAAGCACCAAAGTATCGAGAGTCAAGAATCTAGATTCCAAGTATCAAGAATCATAGCTTCCAAGTATCAAGTATCAAGAATCATAGAGTTAAGTATCAAGAATCAAGAATCATAGTTTCCAAGTATCAAGAATCATAGCTTCCAAGTATCAAGTATCAAGTGTCTAGTATTAAGAATCAAGTGTCATAGCATCATAGACTCACAAAGTTTCAAGATTCAAGCATCACATAGCATCACAAGTGTCAAGTATCTCATAGTATATGGACTAAAAGTGTCAAATAGATAAAAGTCTAGGGACGCAGGCGTTACATGTCTCCTTTTGTTTCAAGGATTTGTGATGTTGCTGCATTATGTTTTGCTTTCCAAAATTTTTTAGGCTTTTCTAACTTTGTAGGTGCCTTTGGCAAAATAGTTTGCTTTTCAACCTTGTTATTTTTCAAAACTTGTTTAGGTTTCAAAGCTAGCTTTCTTTTAGCTTTGGCAGCATTCCAATCCCCATCAGATGGTTTAACCTTGGGACACTTATTCATCATTGCCTAGGTTTTTCAACCTTCATTGGCTTATAATAAGATCTATCCCTTGGTGTAACCCTCTGATTCTGTGTATAATGTGGCACATAAGGACGATGTGTGCAATTCCATGCAATGTGACCAGGTATGCCACAATCGTAGCATGTTTGGTTCTTTACATAAGGAGCATATCCCGATCCGTTCGACCTAACCGTTGATGAATTTGAGTTATAGGATCTGTTGGATGATTTGTTTGCAGACTTTTCAAACTTTCTGCCCTTCTTCATATGTCATTGTCTACAACAATTAGTACATTCACCATTTTTATCTTTAACAACAGTGTTAGTTTTTGCAATTTCATTTAAAATTGTTGATTTTGGAGACACATATTTATTTGACGGGCCTCTCAAAGCTGGCTCAGAAACAACCTTTTTCACATATGGATGGGCATGAACAGAAAAATTGGATGTTTTCAAACGAACATCGGCAGTTTCTTGGCAAACGATATCATCCTCCTCAACCCATTCACTACCTTTACCTCTCTGCACACGAAGTAGAAGCATCAATATCGTTCACACATTTAAAATCAGAGACTATTGGCCTCACCACACTTGTACCAACAATCTTGAACAAGGCTTCCTCACATTCTTCTACATTTTCGACTGGCCTTGTTGTATCATTTTCAAATGTTGTGGGCTCAATCAATGTTTCACTGCTTGATTCAGCTACTTTAGAGGACTCACAGCTGGATTCACTAAATTCAACTTATTCCAGTTTCTCAGAATCAGTTGCTTTAGGTGATTCACATTTGGAGTTAAATGGTGCAGCTGGCTTAGTTGGTTCATTTGCCGATCCTTCATTTGAAAACTAACTTTCAGTTTGATTTTCAAAAACTCTTTGTTTATTAGGATTTAAAACCTGAAAATGTTTATCAACCTCTGCATTTTTCTCAAAACTCAATGTCTTTGTTTGCTTAGAGACATTCTCTCATTTAACAAAAACAGGTGCAGGTGTTGGTTCGGTTTTCTTTGTTTCATTCTTTTTAGGCTTTGAGATTTTAATTTGTGTGGTCTTGACTGGCTCAACTTTCAGACCCTTAACCCCACCATAGACCATGTCAGGAATGTTTGCAATCTCCACTTCAGTCATAGGAATAATAGTGTAGGAATGATTGTATGGTGTAGGAATACTCACATATCCTAGACCTTTATTCCTAGTTTCTTTCTTACTGAACTATAACCGCTTATTTATCATGTTTTCAACTTTTTCACTAGAAACATCGAATTTTCGAAAATTAAAGTTTGCAGTTTCAAAAGTTGATTTTAATGTTCAGCAGTTAATTTTTTAGAAAGCTCTTTAAAATGGAGATGCCTACATTTCTCTTGACTCAAATCTATATGCAACTGTCGGATATCACGTTTTTGTGCCACCACCATATCCTTGTATCCATTAATTTTCTTTTTGATCTGATATAAATCAGATTTGGATAACTGAAGTTGCATAATTAAGGAATTGGCTTGTTCTTTGTAACCACTTACCTTTTCTCTACTAGCATCAGTACATCAATAATCATCTACACATACCTCAGTGGGAGTAGGAGTGAGGTCATACATTTGAGACATGAAAGATTGATTCTGAGTCCCGGCACAACAACCTGATTCTGAATTCGGTGATGAATTAGCAGATTTGATAACTGAGCTCAATACACCAGACATTGGATCAGCAGGACTAGATGAGCAAACTGCAGCAGATGTGTTACCTTGGGTCTTCTACTTGTCAGCCTTATCATATGATTTGATAAGTGAGATTAGCTCATCCGGCTTCATTTTATAACAGCTGGTTGTCACCATGATCTAATTAACATTTTTAAACCAGCTACCCTTTGGCTGATCTAGAATACCTTTTATAGCATCTAGAAGCTTCTTGTTGGCCCTAAACGTAGACAACACAATTTCTGCATTCTTCATTTCAGAGAGTAGTTCAGCAACCCGCCCAATTAGTGCTTCTATAGATTCACTAGGAATGTAGCTGAAACCTTCAAGTTTCTGCTTAAGCACATCATTTTGAGAGGACATTTCTAAGTTGCTAAACAGTGACCCCCCCAAAAATTTCTGTTTTACTGTAACCATACCGTTAAAAACGTCAAAAAATTGTCCGAAAACTGTCTACCAAATTATACCGTTAGGCTCGTCTCGAAATTACGAGTCCAATGATATACAATGTCCAAAACCTTTTTCAGGATTTTCATGCCTTCAACTTGGGTCGCCCATAGTTTTATTTGGACCCTACACTTGTATATTTTGGCCGCACACCTTAATATCGAAACCGTACACCTGTTAGTTGGGTCGCACACTAGACACCTTGGGTCGTACACACAAGTTTGAGTCGTACACCTGGTAATTGGGTCGCACACAGGTTTGGAGTCTTGGCCGCACACTAACAATCTGGACAGCACAGTAACCTTTTGATCCCGTACACAAATTGGTAAACCATGCTGCACACAAACCAAGTCGTACATAGCTATGTTGAAACCCGCACACTGATGAATAATGTCACCGAATACTCCTGAAGTCGTACACCTTTTGATTTGGTAACAAGATTTTATCAAATCCCGATTATTGTGGAGAGATTCAAAAATCAAATAACCTTTAAATCTCTTGTAACTATTAGCCCGAAAATCTTGCAAACACAAACTGATACTCGAAAAATAGATCAAATGAAGACTTTTCAGACTGTTCGTGGATCTTCAACAGTGTTCTTTAAAAGAAAGAAAAAAACACTTTTCAATTTTAGGAATCTGCTAGTTCTTTCTTCTTGTTCTTTGAGTGATATCTTGAAACCGAGCCTTCGAATAGACATCTTAGCCTCTGATACCAATTGTAAGTTCAGAGATCTTCACAAAATACCACAAACACAATCAAAGGTGTGGAAAAACAATTGAAAGTGTTAAGAACAAGAAATCAATTGTATTATATTGCACACGAGCTTGAAAACCCGTCTGGTACAAACTAACACAACTCAAAAATACTATGCAGAATCACCAACCAACTCTAATGCTTCCCCTAATGAACTAAACATAACATTATATAGGGTCCACATATAAATCGGCCCACATTGTCACACCCCCAAATTCCACCATGCGGAGTGTCACCGCTTGGAGGCGTGACGTGACCAGGATCAAGCCACCAATCATATTGAACAACGTAATTTAAGTTAATAAAGCCAATCGCAATACAATTGGTGACCAAAAGATAAGTAACCGACTTTAGGTTAACAGCGGAAGCATAAAACATAAATCCAAATCATAAGTTCATAAAGTTTATTTATTAGGCACGGGACATAACAGTCCCTGTTCCACAACGACCTCCTCCTCGCACAAGCTCCATAAGTACCTAACGACCTGCAAGGCATGTAACAACAAATCAACAACAAAGTTGAGCGAGTTCACAGTTTGTGTTCAGTTAATGAGTTCGTATCAGAAATCGTAAGTTCGTTTCATAACCATGTATTACCCATTATCCTTGATTCCCAAACCTTTACGATATTTAGTGGGGGCTTCCCATTATGTATGTTACTAGACTAGGCGTATCCATAAGTGTCCTTCCCAATCTGAGGACGGTGTTAAGTATGAGTGTACGTAGGTTTTACGTACGTGCCCTTCTCAATCCGAGGACAGTAGTAAGTATGAGTGTACGTAGGTTTTACGTACGTGCCCTTCTCAATCCGAGGACAGTAGTAAGTATGAATGTACGTAGGTTTTACGTACGTGCCCTTCTCAATCTGAGGACAGTAGTAAGTGTGAGTGTACGTAGGTTTTACGTACGTGCCCTTCTCAATCCGAGGACAGTAGTAGGTAGTCTAGTAGTGTTGATAATATAAATAGTTATTCAATCCCATTCCCAACCACCGGGAATCCCATGCCTTAGTAAGGGTGTGAACTCACCTCGGTTGCTCGGTTTAACTCTCACAAATAGCTAACAATCAAGGTTGGTCAATCACGTCCTAGTATGATTACCAGTTAGTCATTTAGTGGTTTCAAATAGAGCACAAAGTTCCTACACGTATCTATCACATAACATGCATCACTTTATCGGTTTATGCCCATATAAGTTTCCCATCCATTCCCCACTCATAAGTAAACATACGATAATGCACATAACACATATAACATGTTAGATCATTCACAGATAGCATACTCGACATTTAGACACGCAAATTACAACTTATGTCATTTCAGCATTAATATTCAAAACCGGGCTGTTTTCGGACATCTTAATAAAATAGTTAACTTATTCCAAAAATTCCCAAATTTTTACAGAATGTCTTAAACGTTCCAAATTTTATTGTGTAAAAATATCGGGGTCCAGTTTATTACTAATATTTTATAAAAAATCATTTTCCGGACTGTACTCAGATTTATCTTTTTCTAACCACAGTCCACGGAATAATTTATTTAAAATTCATCGAGAGTCCGATTTACGAAATTCCAGTGAGAGAATTACAAATACATCGGGGGTCATCTACAGTACAAGTTTCATGATCTAAATCTATACAGAACTCAAGTTATGACAGAAAACAAAACGCATATTTTCAGCAGAAAAATGCAGCTCTAGCTGCTGTTACAAAATGACGCTTTAAAAATAGTAAACGAAGTCCAAAAATTATGATTCCGGTGCCATTAGAACCGTATTTCATAATACATAACCCTAGACTTCTGAAAATACATTTCTCGTTAAGTTATGGTCCTGTTACAGCCAACTGAAGTTGACTGTAATTACCAAACAGCCCACTGTTTCAGCTTTTATCCATCTAAATTGTGTTCGATTGATTCCGTTAACATGTTTAGTGACCATAACAACGTCAAACATCAATATTAACCAGCAACACATCAAATAATCAACCAAGAATCATAATAACACAAGATCTACATGATTTATACACATAACTTCTCTTTATCCATCTTTTATTCCATATGTTCAAGACTTTAGTGCAAGTGCTTTAGTGTTTCATAATTTTAATCATTAAATCACCTATTAACCACTTAAATAACATAAAGAATGAACGGATCTAAGTTCTTACCACTAGCTCAAGGCTAGGGAAGTTCGAGTGAAGAAATGTGGTGGTTAATAGCGAATGGAGAAGGTCCTTCCACTTCCGAGAGCACCGAGCTTCGTTGTATGACCCGTAGCACCTTTGAGTGTATGAGAAATGATTGAACAAAGTTTGGAAGTGGTGGTGGTGTGGTGGAGGGGTGGCGGCCATGAGATGTAGGAGGAGAAGAAGGAGTTGTTTGTTGGAATGTGATGAATGAAAGAAGATAGTGAACTCTTGTGCCTTTATATTACCCAAGTTACATCTTTAACCATTGTATTTTATGCCCCTAATCACCAAACATAAGCTAATAAAATAATGAAAAGAAGTGTGGGGATGTCCCCACACTCATGACCGTCAATAATGGGGGAGGGGGGGGGGGGTAGGGGTTGGGTTGAAATGTTATGGTTACCATTTAGTTGAAATCTAAAGGTATTTTAGTTAGGATGTTTGTGTGTTTACTAATATAAAGGGTGTTAGGGTGTTCGGGGACCCTAACTAGCTTAGAAAAGTAAAAACATTGTGTTTGGCAATATTTTTATGTTCCGGGTAAAGTCCGGTTGTTCGGTTCGATACTGCTTCGTTAAACTGCTTAATTAATCCGTAGAGCGTCCTATATATATATTTTTGTAATGTTTTTAATTCTCAACACTTAGGAAAGCATACCGGACTTATTTAGTAATTTTTCTGTATACTATTAGTATGTTAACAAATACATGTAAGCATAACACAGAAATCAGAGAGCAGTTAAATGATTCAGCACAGTCATCAAGTACTTTAATTAGCAATAATAAATTGTACGGAATACATGGAATTATGAGGGTTGTCACATCCTCCCCCTGTTAAGAGAATTTCGTCCTGAAATTTAGCGCGTGGTTACTGAGGAAGCTAGTTAAGTTGCGTTGTTTTCTTGATTTTCCTAGGGTGTCACACACATGGCCTAACCCAAGTCCACTAGAAAACTAAGTCCAATAACCTATAAGTGTGTTTATAAAGACAAACGTAAACCTACTCAATTTTATGGCCTTTCACCTAATTTAAACCGGCTGAGCCGTTACATGTTTTTGTTGGCTGAGCAGTTGAAATGTACAACCATTAAATATAATAATTAATTAAACAACAATCACAAGTCAAATGTCATCCAATAAAGTGGATGATAAAACCTTGCAAGAAATTATGGGAGATCAATCATCACCGAAAGAAGAATAAAAAAATATAGGTCTGATTCTTCCAATATGGTTAGGATTAGTTACGTTTTAAGGCCACCGATTCCAACCGAAGCAAGCCGCTTCTCTGAGTCTGAGACATAAGACTATGGGGTATGGGGCGGGGGTTGGGGCGTGGGTTGGGTACAAACGCCCAAGTCACCACCCGGGTGGGCTTGGGTTTCGGCGTGGCCCCATTGGCGGGGGTTTTAGCCCGGGCGTGGGGCGGGTCTACCAACCTGACATGGCGGGATCTCATTGGCCAACAAAACTAGCCGTTTAGGCTAGCCGTTGGGCATTAATTTTATAAAAAAAACTTTTTTCCTATATAAATACCATACCATATTTAACATTTTTCTCACACAATATCAAACACATAAAACACAATCTTGCCATGAGTTCTGATGAAAAAATGTTTAGGCGTCGTTTTCGCATGAGTAGAAACTTATTTTTAAGGATATCTAGAGATCTTGAGGAGAAGTATGTTTATTTCCAACAAAAACCGGAAGTAACCGGGCAATTAGGATTTAGTACGTGGCAAAAGGTCACGGCCGCACTTAGACAGTTAGCGTACGGCAATAGTTCGGACATTATGGATGACTATTTAAAAATGTCTGGACGTGTAGCTAGAGAAAGTCTTCACAACTTTTGTTCGTGTATTTTAGAACTTTATAAGAAAAGATATTTGAGAAAGTCCTCGTTCAGTGACATGCAACAAATATTGGAACATCACACCGATTATCATGGGCTACCCGGGATGCTAGGTAGTTTAGATTGTATGAAATGGCATTGGGAACTTTGTCCAACCGCATGGCAAGGCGCTCACACGAGTGGATTTCATGGGATGCCAGCCATCATGCTTGAAGCGGTTGCGTCCCAAGATCTTTGGATATGGCATGCGTCTTCGGTATGCCAGGTTCACATAACGATATTACCATCATAAACCACTCGCCCCTTTTCAATGATCGGGTAAATGGTATAAGACCCAAAGGAAGTTTCTTTGTAAACAGGGTTGAGTACGTGTATGGGTACTACCTAGTTGATGGGAATTACCCGGAGTGGGGGGTTTTCGTAAAATCGTTCACAAGACACGGTACCATAGATCCTAAGAGATTAAAGTTTAATAGGGTCCAAATGACTGAACGTAAAGACGTCGAGCAAGCGTTCGGATCAGATTGGCAATGCCTTGTCGACTATGGGACAAGGATCAGATTGGAAACGTGATGTACGCATGTATCATTCTTCACAACATGATTTTGCAGGATGAAGGTAAAGCGGTCGTTACCTACTATGATGACGATGACCCCCAACCAGATAACGTAACCGTTACAGACGAAGATAAATCAACAAATGAATTTTTGATCAAGTCAAGGGATATACATCACAACCTTCGATCTGATTTGGTGGATCATGTTTCAACAATTACTGGGTTCGAAACCGACGAAGACGACGAAGAATGATTGTTTTTATTTTGATACTATGTTTTTTGTAATTATTATGTATGTTTATGTAGTTTTTAATGGTTTATATATATATATATATATATATATTAAAAACAAATTGATGTGGCTTGGCCACGCCACCCCAGCCACACCCACCATACCCCTATGAACTTGGGTTTGTGTATTGAGTGCCCTATAATCTACGTGTCAACCCATGCCCCAAACCCTCGCCCCACCATACCCCACTGTCTAATTGTCACGAGGTTGAAAAAAATTTCCTGAGAGCACAAATTCAAACTTTATAATTCTTCGCGACATGAGAATAAGGAGGCTTGGAGATTGGATGTTTGAAAATATAATACATGGCTTGCGAAATGGGTCTTGGCAAACTCAAAGAAAGTTGAAAATGTGATATGGAAAATAAGCCGGTATAGGTAAATATAAATAAGGAAAGGATGATAGAAATATAAAAAAAATAGATAAATAAACAAGTGTCCGGCTAGTCATGTATGAGATGAGTAGCTGACTGAGCGAGCCAAACGATGGATGAGCCGAGCCAAAGTTGACGGGTTAGAAATAGACACGTGTCGATAAACGAGAGCCTTTATGGTGGACCTCACTTCTGCAGAACATAAATTTCAGTGTCAAAAAGCACCGGCTAAAGCTTTAGCTAATGGTCTGGCCGACAGGCTACGGTTACGTGGCGCGCTATGATTGGCTGGTTTAGTTTGAAGTAAGCCAAAAAGTTGTGTCTATTTTGGAAACTTTTGATGTCTATTCTAGTAATTTTCCCTCTGAGGGTGGTTGGGGTGGGCACGTGACGGGTGCAAGTGATGAGTGATGGAACACCGCTTCAAGCCCTTGATCACGCGTGATGTAGCTTGAAGACGTGATGTGTATCACATGCGTGATAGGAGAATGTGTGTGGGTTTGACTCTGATGTTGAGGTGTTAAGTTGTGATTGGGTATGTTGTGTGTGAGTGATGAGTGATGACCATTGCAAGTGTGATAGAGTAAAGTGACAGAGTGAGGTGTGAAATAGTGTGATGAGTGATGACCAATTGACCACCCATTCTACCCTAATTAGACCAATTGACCACCCATTCTACCCTAATTAATTAAGCACGATTATTTATTTTGCAGTGAGACTTATTTCGAAGGGAAAATTTACAAAGAACCACGTCTATACTTTTGATGGAACATAAAACTCCTTTTATCTTTTGAAAGAGGGTTATATTTTTTAAGAGTGCTCTAGCAAAATCAAGGTGGGGTTTTTGTTTATGATGATCGATTTAGAGAAGTGTTTTCAGAGGTAAAATGTCTGCAGTCTGTGGACCACATCTGTAGCAGAAAAGGTGGACAAAACATTTGCATTCTGCAAAAAGAAGACAGTTTGTTTAAACATACTGATTTATTAAATTTATAAGAGTTTTCCAAAATTCATAAAAACACAATAATAGTTATACAAGTGCTAAATCATCGGAAAGATTAACGTTAAACAATCACAACAATTAACATCAAACAATCTAAAAATTAACATTAAACGATATGAACAATTAACATCAAACAATCAAAAAATTAACAACACAAAATTAAAATCATAACATAAAAAAACTAACAATAAAATAAACATCATAACATAAAAAAACTAAAAAAAAAAGAGAAAACAAACCTGAAATATGAGTAGGTGGCGCTGCTGTTGAAGGATGGAGGAGTGGTGACGCCGGCGGTGAAGTAGGGAGGAGGAGAGGTGGCGGCGGCTAAAAGGAAGGAGGGAGGAGGAGAGGCGGTGGCGGCTGAAAGGAAGGAGGAGGACAACTGTGACAACTCGTATTTCAGCACCCTTCTTAGTATCTGATTGTAACTTGTTTGAACGTTACGTGATTAACCAATGTGATTGTTGCAATGAAATGTTATGTTGTGTTAGGTGTTGTGTGTAATACTTGTATATAAAATTTAATTGCATAACTTATACTTGATCGCACAAGCATTGGGCCGCACACTTTGTCCTTAAACCTTTACGCTCTTCTCGGCCCAATGATTGCCTACCTTGTATTCGAAACCCAAGGGCAGCCCAAGATGGGTTTGGCCCACTCCTTTTAAACGCATACAAGCACCCATGTGTGGGGTTTGTTTCTCATTATTTACAAAATACACAACACACACAAAACCCTAAGCTCTCTCTCTCTCTCTTCTTTTGGAACCCGACGGTAGCCCCCTCTCTCGAAGACCTTCTTCTTCGGACCAATCTTATTCGACCTTTCAATCGGTTAGTATCCTGTCATTATTTTATTGCATGTTAGTTCTGTTGTGATTTCTATGGTTTAGGGATAATATGGGTTATAATTGATTATGATGTAAGTTGATGGGATTTGGTGTTCATATAAATCGGCTCATATGTATAGTATAGTAAGATCCATATGGGGTTTGATGATTGTATGATGTTAATATTGATCAAGAACCGAATACATGTAAATCGGCTGTTATGTGATTGTATTCGAATGTTTAACTGCTTGACATGATAGTTTGCATGTTAACACGTGAACCCGTTAGTTTGATAATTCGATGGAATGACGATTGTTCATGATTTGGATGTATTAGTGTCACACCCCCAAAATACCACATGCGGAAACCCCGCAGGACGTGTGATGTACCAGGATCTAGCCACCAATCACATTGAACTTATAACAAGATTCTTAAATAAAAACTTTCATTAATTAACATAAAGCATTACAATACGTTAAATGTATTTCAACATATACAGCGGAAGCATAACTCATTTGTTAAGTGTTTCATAAACTACGCGTACGTAAACCATTAGACTTGTGTTACGATTTCATGTATCTCGACCCATGACCACTCCAGCCTTCCAGACAGCAAGTTCCATGATATAACCCTACAGACCTGCAAGCATGCCGACAAGTGTGTTAGACGACGCTGGTGAGTTCAAAGTTTTGTTAACGTGTTTTCGTTACCAGATATAAGTATAAAGCATTTCAATGATTTGATGTTGTTATTAACTCGATTACCACAGATGGCTCTAGATTTATTTGCCCAAACCCCAATGCTCTATCACACATTGGTCAAGTGGTTAAGGTAATTAGTTCACGACCGTCCTCCCCGGTATGGTGTGAGGGTGCCAAACCTAATAGCGCCCTATCAACTAATAACCCCGTTGCCTCCCCGGAAACTAGTCGGTAAATGTAAGGGGACTTAATGATAGAAATGAGTGTAATAACCAACATCCCAATAACCCGACGTTCCTCCCCGGAACAATTACCAGATGTCCCTCCCCGGGACGCACGCTTGGAGAAAAAGCAGTGAACTCGCCTTAGATTTGTTCGGTAGGTTACGTTACATTACCCGTTCCCAGTTGGTCAACCAAACCCTACCGTGGTTACCAAAGATAGTCAGTTTCGTAAGCGTATATCCAAATCACGTATTCAACGTACACGTTATACAAGTAGCATATAAGTAAGAAACACGTGCTTCTACAAGTCCTAATTGTTAATCATGCAATCCATTGATCTATAACGTTTGTCGAAAAGTCACATAACAAGTGTTTTGTTCCCAAACAAGTCTACATCCCATGTTCACGACATATATCAGCATTCATAGATGTATTGTTTATTCATACAGGTTAAGTCAAAGTTCTCATCTGACTAACATTGTTACCATGCAACCGACATGCTTTTATAATCCAACTACTCAATTCACACAGTTTCGTTCAACATTATTCACATCATACAGTTTCATTCTATTACAAGAACACAGTATAGAATGTAGCAATTACACATCTCTAACACTAGTTCACATCTCATGTGAATGTCATAAAGTGACCCATAACATAACAGGTGAGTTTGTTATCCATGCTAGTTAAACCAACCTTCTTATTCTAATTAACATGCAATAACAGTATATTATAAACACCAACACTTATTAACATAAACATCATCACTATTCACTGTTCTCCCGTCTGCCTTCTTGACGAAATATCCCAATGACAACAGCCCATCATTCGTCGGGCATGCTCTTGACGAAACACTAAGTTTCGTCGGATTGAAGTGTGCGGCGAAACACTAAGTTTCGTCGGATTAAAGGTGTGAGGAAACACTATGTTTCATCGGATTGATGTGTGAGACGAAATACTAAGTTTCGTCGGAGGTAACATCAGATAGTTGTTGTGCACCTGCAACCCTAATGTCCTACTGCTTCAACGCATCATCTTAATCATCGTCATCATGCTAACACACATCATTGTTTACATTTTCTATTAACAACAATTAACATCATACACACATAACTAACAAAACCCTATTGCATATACTTTCCATATCATCGATTTACTATCATCAACAGTTCCTAGGTTTTGTGTTATTATCATAACATGTCTTGTAATAGCATAATCAAATATGATTCCCCCATGAAATCTCAGATTAAATATAATTCAATAAGCATGCACATAATCAATCATATCAAGGAATTTCAACACCGATAATAGCAAGTTCGCTAACTGAAGATGTGAGACGCGGAAGAGAGCGGTGGAACGAAGGAGATGAGTTCTTCATGGGTGAGGGCTGTCGTCGGCCACACTAGGAGGGAGGGAGTAGGGTTTCTTGCCTTGTGAAGTTTTACAATTAAATGGTAACTGCCAATCATTTGCGTAGCACCACTAATGGGGTTTGGGGATCGGGCTCGGTTTGGGCTTAGGGTGTATGGGACGAGAATACAAGAGCACCCAAGTGAGGGAGTAGGTAAGTGTGCGATCATGCGGAGAATGTGCGGCCCGATTAACAAGTGTGACCGTCCTAACCAACTAAACACAAAATATAACACAACTCGTGATATTCAATCATAACCAATTGCGTATAAAGAAATGTGAAAAGGAATGATACTAAGTTATGTTGACCTTGAAAGTTCGGGTTGTCACATCATCCCCAACTTGAAAGAAATTTCGTACTGGAATTTTATAAGTAACCCGAAAGTAAGGAGATAATAGATCAGGATGACTGTGGATTTTCCACGGGTAGCACATCATCCCCGACTTGAAAGAGAATTTCGTCCCGAAATTTGCTAGTGACAGCAAAAGTTGATTCAACCGCCTGAATGATTGAGGATATTAGAGCTTTATCAGATCTTTGCATTCCCACATGGACTCCGGTCCACGTCTTGAGTTCCAGCGAACTCTCACGATTGAAAGTCGACTGTGTTAACGATGGGTTCCTCAACTAGGGTACCGCAAGCGTTTCATCGAACAAACACTTCTTTAGGTTCGAGCCATAAATGACATCGTGAACGTACCTAATTCGTCAGGTAATTCGAGTTTGTAAACCATGTTGTCGATTCTTTCCAGAATTCTGAGTAACTCAACGTAACGAAAGTTAAGCTTGCCACGCTTCTCAAGCGTACCACACCCTCCCAGGGTGAGATTTTCAACATGTAACGATCGCCTACAGCGAACTCCCAGTGTTTCCTAAGCTTATCAACTCTCCTGACGGTCACTCGTTGCCGCCAAATGATTTCCGATCCAAGCAATCCCCCAAGAGTTTCGAGTACAAGTCCTGGACCTGTGATTAGATTGTTATCCACCTCAGTCCACAAGGAGATTGGCATTATCATCCATGCAATGCCTCAAACAATGCTGCATGCATACCAATACGGTAACGGCTGTAGTGGAACTCACCCAAAGGTAAGTGTCTTTCCAAATGTTTGCTAAAGTCAATCACGCACATGCTCGCAGCATGTCTTCGTGTGCCAGGATGGTTCGTTACTCTGTCCGGTTGTCCTTCAGTGATAAGCAATGCCCTTGTCTAGACGTGAGCCAAGAGTGTTGTGTATTGCCGGTCATAAATTAGGTATAGCACAAAATCAAAGGTAACAGGAGTTGGCACCTCGTGCCTAACAGCCGCCTCTCTCAGAGGAACATTCACAGCTGTGAAGACTCGTCAGTTTCCTTGATTGTAAGAAAGTGTGCTGGTAACATGAGACAATCAACGATCACCCAGGTGATATTGGTTCCGTTTCAAGTTGTAGAATCCATGGCAGTCTGTTCTCATTTCCATATGTGTGTTTCTAGTTGCTGATTCTTCCCCTTGACTTTCCCACAAGTCAAACATCATTCACATACATAGCTATGTGGGCCTTCATGCCCGTTCACCAGTACAAGATTTATAGATCCTAATATCTCTCATCAAAACCCAGACGACTAGAATATCAAGGCTGGTGTGCTTCACTCAACACATGTTCCCTACAGTTGCCGTATAATGAGGTCCACATTCGTTCCATGAGGTAGCGAATATCGTCCGACTTGCCAAAAGTTGTTATTCCATGCCCCGCATGGTCCCAACTTGAAAATTTCATCCTTCAATGCTTCGGGTTGTGAAGGGCGAGTCTGACCGGGTAGGCTAGAATCGATGGTGAGCTGCAAGCTCATACGCGTGTAGGCTCCGTAGTCGAAGTTATTCATAGGTCCCCTCCAGCGATGCTATTACATGCTTTAGCTCTTTTGAAACAACGGTATACGGGGGGCCCTTGTGATCGGTCTAAGTAGTGCATTTGGTACCGTCCAAGTAATGCATCCAGCTTAAATCCAAAGACCATGGTTTCCACCGTAGGTTGTGACTCGTGCAACTCTTCTTGTAATTCCACTACGTAAGTCATCACTTCCTCGTGTTGCATCAACTTGTAACTAGACTCTGATTCGTACCATCATAGTATACCACTAGATCACCCGCGCCCTCGGGTAAAGACGATGCTCAGTGCATTGCAGAGTTGGGATTCGAAAGCTGAAAAGACGTTCTCCTGTTTTGTCTTCCACGGACACAGCACCCTGCTGTGATAAAGAGATTAAAGCTGCGCGATCTTCGAAAATCCTATGATGAATCTGCGATAGTATCTAGCGACACCAAGAAATTTCTGTATCCTCGAATGGATTTTTGGTGTCGATCTGTTTCTACCAAAATGAATCTTAGCGAGATCCACGTGTATTCCTACTTCGTTGTTTATATGACCAAAAATTGTACTTCTCGAATCCAGGAGTTACTTTTAACAAGGCTTCGCATGGAGTGGCTCCTCCCTCAGGAGCTCTAAAATAAGATACGTATGCCGCCCATGTTGTTCCTTCCTCTTGGTAATGATTCAAAACGTCATCAACAAACACGGTCGATTCATGTGATCCATAAAACTGCTGGTGTGTTGATTAACCCAAAGGTCATGGAATACAAAGTCGCCTTGGCCGCATTACGTTCGATATGCCATTGTAAGAACATTCTCCCCTTGGATTTCCATCTGATGAGAGTTTGCTCGTTTGTCAATCCTCGAATAGAAGCTTGTCCCTCGCAACTAGTCATCAGGTTGTCAATCCATGGTCAAGGCAAACGGTTCTTGACCGTCACCTTGATGAGTCTTTGATAATCAGTACACATACGAAAAGGCTTATCTTCACGGATATAACTGGGGCTCCCCAAAGAAAAAACTGGGTTCGGCAAAACTCTTGTCCAAAAGTTCCTGTAGTTGGTTAGACAGCTCTTGCAACCCTCCTGGTGCAAGACGGTAAGAGTACGAGTAATCAGGGCTGCCTCTAGTGTGAGATCAAACTGAGATTCTGCCTAACAGTTGTGGAAGTAAACCTGAAAGTTCCTCAGGTAGCACACCGAGAGGAATCACGAATAATTGGTGGATCCTTGATCCTCACCTCCTTAGCCTTAATGTCAGTAACGGTTGTTAACGTAGCGGGGTAATCCCTCCGTAGACACTTCTGGGCCTTCATAGCTGAAACGGTGCTAACCCTTGAACCACTCTGACGCTTTAGAATAGATAACGATTCCCCACTAGGGAGAAAGATACCCGAAATTTTCTTCTCAGAGGGTATATCTATGCGATCTCTGGATGACCAATCCATACTAAATACTGCATCAAGACCACCAAGAATAGTAGAAGGAAGGTCGATGTTGAAAACTTGTCCCACAAGGTCGAGTTTGCATCCCAACGAACATATGAGGCTTCAATTGTCTTGCCATCAGCCAATTCCACAACAGGTCTGGTTTCAGGAAGTATCAGGGTTGAACAGAACAGGAACGAAACGATTAGCTTCCAAGAACGTGCTGGCCACCATGTTGCTGTAATCCTGGCGTCGCCCACGCCAGCCCCAAGTGCCCTTCCCTGAGCATCATGTTGTTGTTCTAGCTACGAGAATTTCCAGTACTGTCGTCGTTCCCCTGGTTGTTGTCGTCTTGGTTTAACAATGGCCCATCCATGTCGTAGGCACCTTCATTCCCATACTGAAGGCTACGATTACGAGTACCTTGATGTTGCCATGACTGTTGCCTCTAATGTCGTTGCTTGAAACGGAGCTCTACGATCTTTCACTGACCAAGTCCATCTTTTCACATTTTGTGCCACACCCTAACGCGCTACTCGCTGTGCTGGTAGTCACACATTCCACACTTTAATCTGTTGTCATCGCTTATGTCCTGATTGCTTCGTAAGAGTTGACTCCCATGAGTCGCTGACTAGGGTTAAGAGTTTGATTGAAGTCAATTTGCTGCTGCTCGTTGCCGGTAGCCAAGGTCGTCCTAATACTGAGGTTGGTAAGGTACTACGTTCACTCTCTTATCCATCATTCTTGCAAGTTGACTGAGTAATACACGGTGTGTCTCCAGGGTGTTGCAGAAGTGATCGCACTTTGGGAGCTACGACGTCAACACATTGAGTTTCAGCCAACGAAGTGGAGTGAGAAAGGTATCAACCAATCATTCGATGCTGTGACATCCAACTTAGGGACATTCGGACTAGCACCTAACATTCTACACAGTTCGCTAGGCGTTCAGATGGGTATTCAGGTAATACTCGATATCATCGAGATTCGAAAGGTTTCAGAGGTAAATGAAAAGATCACATTCGAGTAGGAGACAATCACTACTATGACTCCTATAAATTTGTTACGTTTCTCATTGATCGAATAACAGAGCAGAACCCCTTCTTCACTTGTTAAGCATCACTGGGACTCACATGCACCCCACATTATTATTATGTGTGCACCCACAATAATATTGTGATTTGCATGCTCATCTCAGCTCCCCTTAACTCATGTCAAATGGTTCCTCAAACTCGAGTAGCAAACAAAGAACATCACAAAACGTGAGTCATGAATGTCTAGGGAAATACCACACTATCATTCACATAACACATGCAAGTAATACATGAATTCATACTGTTGTGCTAAACGCGCAATCCCATGCAATTTCATATGTAAGTGTTCACTAGTTATGCAGTGCAATAAGTAAACGAGAGACGAACCTTGCAGTCCAGAGCTGAGTGTCATGGTCGTATTCTTGTTTTCAGAACTGTTCGGTTATAGTCTGGTTTTATAAAAACGTTTTTAAAACCAAGTTCACTATAACCAGTGGCTCTGATACCAAACTGTCACACCCCCAAAATACCACATGCGGAAACCCCGCGGGATGTGTGACGTACCAGGATCTAGCCACCAATCACATTGAACTTATAATAAGATTCTTAAATAAAAAC
The DNA here is from genome assembly GCA_030545235.1 of Helianthus tuberosus. Taxonomy (NCBI): domain Eukaryota; kingdom Viridiplantae; phylum Streptophyta; class Magnoliopsida; order Asterales; family Asteraceae; genus Helianthus; species Helianthus tuberosus. Next base: position 72,033,829 of record CM060446.1, on the reverse strand, counting down.
TTTCATTAATTAACATAAAGCATTACAATACGTTAAATGTATTTCAACATATACAGCGGAAGCATAACTCATTTGTTAAGTGTTTCATAAACTACGCGTACGTAAACCATTAGACTTGTATTACGATTTCATGTATCTCGACCCATGACCACTCCAGCCTTCCAGACAGCAAGTTCCATGATATAACCCTACAGACCTGCAAGCATGCAGAAAAGTGTGTCAGACGACGCTGGTGAATTCAAAGTTTTGTTAACGTGTTTTCGTTACCAGATATAAGTATAAAGCCTTTCAATGATTTGATGTTGTTATTAACTCGATTACCGCAGATGGCTCTAGATTTATTTGCCCAAACCCCAATGCTCTATCACACATTGGTCAAGTGGTTAAGGTAATTAGTTCACGACCGTCCTCCCCGGTACGGTGTGAGGGTGCCAAAACTAATAGCGCTATCAACTAATAACCCCGTTGCCTCCCCGGCAACTAATCGGTAGATGTAAGGGGACTTAATGATAGAAATGAGTGTAATAACCAACATCCCAATAGCCCGACGTTCCTCCATGGAACAATTACCAGATGTCCCTCCCCGGGACGCATGCTTGGAGAAAAAGCAGTGAACTCATCTTAGATTTGCTCGGTAGGTTACGTTACATTACCCGTTCCCAGTTGGTCAACCAAACCCTACCGTGGTTACCAAAGATAGTCAGTTTCATAAGCGTATATCCAAATCACGTATTCAACGTACACGTTATACAAGTAGCATATAAGTAAGACACACGTGCTTCTACAAGTCGTAACTGTTAATCATGCAATCCGTTGATCTATAACGTTTGTCGTAAAGTCACATAACAAGTGTTTTGTTCCCAAACAAGTCTACATCCCATGTTCACGACATATATCAGCATTCACAGATGTACTGTTTATTCATACAGGTTAAGTCAAAGTTCTCATCTGACTAACATTGTTACCATGCAACCGACAGGCTTTTATAATCTAACTACTCAATTCACATAGTTTCGTTCAACATTATTCACATCATACAGTTTCATTCTATTACAAGAACACAGTATAGAATGTAGCAATTACACATCTCTAACACTAGTTCACATCTCATGTGAATGTCATAAAGTGACCCATAACATAACAGGTGAGTTTGTTATCCATGCTAGTTAAACCAACCTTCTTATTCTAATTAACATGCAATATCAGTATATTATAAACACCAACACTTATTAACATAAACATCATCACTATTCACTGTTCTCCCGTCTGCCTTCTCGACGAAATATCCCAATGACAACAGCCCATCCTTCGTCGAGCATGCTCTTGACGAAACACTAAGTTTCGTCGGATTGAAGTGTGCGGCGAAACACTAAGTTTCGTCAGATTTAAGACGAAACACTATGTTTTGTCGGATTGATGTGTGTGACGAAATACTAAGTTTCGTCGGAGGTAACATTAGATAGTTGTTGTGCACCTGCAACCCTAATGTCATACTGCTTCAACGCATCATCTTAATCATCGTCATCATGCTAACACACATCATTTTTTACATTTTCTAGTAACAACAATTAACATCGTACACACATAACTAACAAAACCCTATTGCATATACTTTCCATATCATCGATTTACTATCATCAACAGATCCTAGGTTTTGTGTTATTATCATAACATATCTTGTAATAGCATAATCAAATATGATTCCCCCATGAAATCTCAGATTAAATATAATTCAATAAGCATGCACATAATCAATCATATCAAGGAAATTCAACACCGATAATAGCAAGTTCACTAACCGAAGATGCGAGACGAGGAAGAGAGCGGTGGAACGAAGGAGATGAGTTCTTCGTTGGTGAGGGCTGCCGTCGGCCACACTAAGAGGGAGTGAGTAGGGTTTCTTGCCTTGTGAAGTTTTACAATTAAATGGTAACTGCCAATCATTTGCGTAGCACCACTAATGGGGTTTGGGGATCGGGCTCGGTTTGGGCTTAGGGTGTATGGGCCGAGATTACAAGAGCACCCAAGTGAGGGAGTGGGTGAGTGTGCGGTCATGCGGAGAATGTGTGGCCCGATTAACAAGTGTGACCGTCCTAACCAACTAAACACAAAATATAACACAACTCGTGACATTCAATCATAACCAATTGCGTATAAAGAAATGTGAAGGAATGATACTAAGTTATGTTGACCTTGAAAGTTCGGGTTGTCACAATTAGGGTTCATAAGAATTAATTGGCAAATGTTTAATTTGATCGATGGATGCATGATTGGAAACTGTTAGTATTGATTTGGTAAAATAAATTATATAATCGATTTGCCAAAATTATGGGATTTTATAACTAATCGCACAAGTCAGTCGCAGAAGCTAGGATTTCATGAGGTACCACTGTTAAAGCACTAAGTATAGCACCGTTATGCATGACCGCACAACATGTTATGGATCGCACAAGTTTGTGATGATCGCACAACATGTTGGGCCGCACAAGTATTAAACTGTCAATGTTATTTGGGCCGCACAAGATATTGGGTTGCATGTCTAATGGGCCGGGGCATGTTTTGGATCGCACAACATGTTGTGGATCGCACAAGATTGTGCCGATCGCACAACATGATGGGTTGGGCCATTATTGGGCTTCACCGATTGAGTCGCACAAGGTGTTTGGGCTCGCATAAGCTCACCAGCCTAATCACTTGAATCACACAATTTGAGTTTTATTTGTGAACTTGTATGCTACTGTTTAAGATGCTAAGTGTTGATCAACCAGTTATTATGATGATGCATGTGTGCCATGACCCTTCTGTGTACGTAAATTGTAAGCTATGTGTGAAACCTATGTGAATTACTTGAACCAAGACCTGACTTGTATGGTGACCATGTTAGGACGTGGTTGACCATAAATAGCTCAAGTGACCTTTTGTTTATCTGCCGAGCTAATCTAAGGTGAGTTCACACTTTCTACAAGGCATGGGATTCCCGGTGGTTTGGGAATGGGTTAAAGTATACTAAGGAAACCTGCGTATTCTCCTTGGGTAGAATACGTACTCCCACCCTCTTTGTTGAAGGGTGACAACATTGAAACCTGTGTGATCTTCTTGACACGTACTCCCACCCTCTTAACTGAAGGGTGACAACATTGACACTAGACAAAACTCAATCATTAAGTCCCTCATTTTATATCGACTTAATCGTTGAGCCAATGGCGAACGGGTCATTAGTTAAATAGCGCTATTAGGTTTGACAATCCTCACAGCGTGCCGCAGAGGACGAGCATGGACTAGTGGACTTGGGCACTAGTCAATGATAGACATTGACGCAGGGCACATAAACATAACTACAGTCAGTAGTCGATATGGTAACGGGCCTAGTGAATTACATGGGGAAGCCCCCACTGGTTATGGTTTAGGAAACAAGGAACTGGCTAAACTCGTGGTTTAGAAACAACTTATGGTTTTTGGAACAACACTAAAATGGATAACCAACTGTGAACTCGCTCAACTTTGTTGTTAATTCGTTACTATATGCCTTGCAGGTCGTTAGGTGCTTAGGTGGAGCTTGCACAGGAGGACGAGGTCGTTGTGGGGCATGGACTGTTGAGTTCCATGTTAAGCTTATGAACTATTAAACTTATGTTTTGGGTTTTGAACTTTATGTTTCCGCTGATAACTTAAACTTTGTTGAATTGTTTTGTCACCAATTATATTGTTTGGTTTGGACTTTTATTTATTCAACTTATATTGTTCAATATGATTGGTGGCTGGATCCTGGTCAGTTACGCTCCCTGCGGTGATACTCCGCTTGTGGAATTTGGGGGGTGTGACAACAACAGCGCGACGCAGGCGGTGAGGAGGGAGGAGGAGTGGCGGCGCCGACGGTGAGGAGGGAGGAGGGAGGTGGCGGCTGGGGTGGAGGAGAAGGTGTGCTAGGGTTTGTGTGTTTTTTGGGTTCAGGATGAAATGAAACACAAGAAGATGTGAGAAGATGACATCCCAAGTCTGCACAAAAAAGAGAACACATAGACCTTTTTTAATAAAAGGTCTTCGAGAAAACAAACAGATTGTAGACCCGCACGTCTGCGCATGGTCTGCGCCAGGCAGACAAAAGAGGTCAGGAAGCTCTTCTTTGAAAAAACAAACAACACCTAAGAGGGGCATAAAAGTATAAATCACCCTTAACTTAGCTGTTGGTTGTTTCATATATACAATTATCATAATTATTGCCTCGCTTTGAGTTAATGCGTCATGAGGCATTCGTGCAAACACCTATATGAATAATGAGAGTTTGTGCATGTACAAAGGCAGAAGTAGTTTTTTTTTTTTGAAAGGTAAAGTTCATTAAGCACACGCAGCCGACCCAAACTGGGCCGACAAGCAACAAAAACACAACTACATTACATATTTACAAACGAACACCAATCATCCCAACCTACCCCTCTATGTTTCGATCTATGCGAATACCAAAAGAAACTCAAAGCCTTTACTTCACTAATAATATTCTCGATTCTAATGACGGAACTAGAAAATTTAGCTTTATTTCTTGCCCTCCACATACTCCAACACGCTATAATGATAATACCTTGGACCGCGTCTTTCTTTCTATCCGAAGCGTTGAGATTTTTATAAATAACAAACAAAGGCAGTAGTAGTTGGGGTGTATTTTATCTCTTTAATCGCTGCTTTAGTTATAAAACTTGGTAGCTATGAACGACAATTAAAACCTATATAAATTAGCAAACTTTTTGTGCATAAGGACTTGTAAGTTGTGCTTTGGGTGTTTTCCAAAAAAAAAAACTTGATTTTTTAGTTTTAACCCAAAGGTTTGTACATTTTCCAATTTTAACCCTCATAATTTGTTTTTTTAACTTTAACCAAAAACTTTTCATTATTTGCAATTTAACTTCACAACTTTTGTCACTTATACTTTTCATCTTTCGCAAATTTTCGTTTTACATATAGTTCTAAAATTTTCGAGTTATTACGACGCAACGTGCATGTGTGGTTCAACGTTTTTACCTCTATTTTTCCATGTTTGACAGGTTCGTCGCAATACGCATATTATAGGTCGAGTCAGTGTTGGTTGTCGATGACGGTTGTGTGACATTAGTACTATTTGACACCGTTTTACGCCCCGCCGCAACGCGGGGTGTGCTTTGGGGATTTTTCAAAGAAAAAATTGTTATGCATATGGTTGTCGTAACGTTGGCTTTGGGGGTTTTCCAAAAAAAATTGATTTTTTTTTTTACTTTTCACCCAAAAGTATTTCATAAATTACTTTTAACCCAAAACTATTTGTTTTTTACTTTTAACCCAAAACTTTTTATCTTTTACAATCTATCCTCATAACTTTTTTTACTTTCAACTTTGGTCCTTTATAGTTTTCATTTTCCACAAATTTTGCGCTCTATGCTTGGTTCTAAATTTTGTGACTTAACACATCATAGCGTGTCTTTGGCTTAACGTTTTTACATTTCGTTCTAAATTTTGCGATTTAACACGACGCAACGTGCGTGTGTGGGTGAACGTTTTTACATGGTCTATTTTTACCCCGTTTGACAGGTTTAACATAACGTGTGGGTCGTAGATCAACTTAGTTATAAATAAAGAATCCCCGCCGCATTGCGGCGGGTCGTAATCCAAGTTTGTATTAATTAGAAAAACACTGTTGATGTGTGTATGAGTGTCAGTGTGCATGCATGCATGTAGGTATTTATAGATTATACATATTAATTAAAAGTTGTGATGAACAGTAGATCATAATTTTTAAATATTTATGTGTTATTTTTAGTAATAAATAGTAATAGATAAGTGTCGGTTCGGTTCGTTACTGTACCAAAACGATACATGCACTTGGTGTAGAAATCAACACATGTTTTACATTGCCGAAAACGATAAAAACAAACATCGGTACTAGCATCGACGTTGTTCGTACGACACCGATCGGTTTAGAGTGTCACGGTACTGGTAGCGTTATTGATGTTCGGTATGGTAGGGTAGCAATACGATGTCAGTTTATCGAAAGAAAAAATATATAAATAAACTCCTAAACCGAAAATGATGTTCTTCGGTTGGGTACTCGGAATCGGTTCGGTTCGTTACTGTACCAAAACGATACATGCACTTGGTATAGAAATCAACACATGTTTTACATTGCCGAAAACGATAAAAACAAACATCGGTACTAGCATCGATGTTGTTCGTACGACACCGATCGGTTTAGAGTGTCACAGTACTGGTAGCGTTATTGATGTTTGGTATGGTAGGGTAGCAATACGATGTCAGTTTATCGAAAGAAAAAATATATAAATAAACTCCTAAACCGAAAATGATGTTCTTCGGTTGGGTACAATATTGTAGCGATACAGTGTCAATTAATCAGAAAGAAAATGAAAATAAATAAATGTTGGTACCGTTACAAATGTTGTTTAGTCGGTTCCGGTTCGGTTTGGTATGATTGCGGCACAATATTCGTTATCAAAAAAACTTATATCGTAATGTTGAAAAATAAATAAACATAGAACGCAAACCAATCGAATCGATATTAACTGAACAACGTAGGTCCCGGTATCGATATTCGTTTTTTTGTTTTCGAACGATGTAAGGTTTTCTCTTTTGATCACTATAGGTTATTGCAAGTACAAGTACTGTAACGAAACGAACAGATACCGACCGAACTCCCGCCGCGAAGCGCGAAGGGAATCTCACTAGTTTGTATTAATTAGAAAGAACTATATATGGTTGAAGCTTAAATACGTCTATATGGGGCCATAGTTATTGACCTTGTCTCGTTTCTTTCCTTATATAGTCCTCTCTTTTGAACGAATAATCAAACTATCATTTCCAATTTTCATATATACTCGTCTTTCCCGTTCAACTCCCTCTCTCTCTCTCTCTCTCTCATCTATGTTGTGTCCTGAACATAATACCTAGAGATCCTTGAACGTTAAACATATCTAGCAAAAATAAGGTACATACCTACCTAGGGTATTTTCTGAAGTTTAGAAGAAGAAAGATTAAGATGGTAAGATCTGAAAAGAAGACGAAACAAAACAATGGTGATACCGTTGGGTTAGGAGTCGGGGTGAAGAAAGGACCATGGACACCCGACGAAGACCGAAAGCTCCTGGCCTACATCCAACAATTTGGCCATGGAAGTTGGCTCTCTTTGCCTGCTAAAGCCGGTACGTAATCATGTGCCCTAGCTCCCATGCATATGCATCGCAATTTATTTATTGTTCCGCAAGTAACCGTGCCGAAACCAAAACTTTCTAGTTGGGTTACCATAAGGTTTTCTTGTCTATCAGTTATTATAACTAAGAGATTCAACTCGTTATGCTTTATTTAAATAAAATACTCAGTTTATATGTATATATATTCTAACAAATCAGATGACAGGGGATCAAAAAACCCTCTTGACCCTCCCTTGTTCCGCCCATGCAAGTAACAGCCACCTTACACGTAGAAAACCATTTTTTGTCATGTGGTTTGGCTAAATTTACATTGTTTTGATGATATGTACGTAGGGCTTAAGAGATGTGGAAAGAGTTGTCGGTTAAGATGGACAAATTATTTGAGGCCAGATATCAAAAGAGGAAAGTTCACTTTGGAAGAAGAAAGAACCATTATTCAACTCCATGCTCTTCTTGGTAACAGGTACGATTTGAAATACTACTACTGTATTGAGTCAAGGTCTTATTGGACGAAGCTTCTCCGTATATGTTGAGATAACCTGTTGAAAACAAACTGCACCAACAAGAAGTTGGATGATTCGTTTCTAATGTTACCTGTTTTATTTAGATGGTCAACTATTGCTGCTCACTTGCCAAGAAGGACTGATAACGAGATCAAGAACCATTGGAACTCACATATCAAGAAGAGGATGACTAAAATGGGTATTGATCCAATGACCCACAAGCCAAATAATGGCACCCAACACTTAGGCTCCAACCTCAACCACATGGCTCAATGGGAGGCTGCTCGGCTAGAGGCAGAAGCAAGGCTTGTTCAGAAGCCAAAAATCAAGTCAACCCAACTAACCAATGTTAATGTTTCGCCGCCTTCTATCCAAAAAACACCCACAAAAGTTCCACCTCCGTATCTACCATGCCTTGATGTCCTTAAAGTGTGGCAAGGGAACTTATGGTCAAATTACTCTATCAACAATGAGAGTCTACAATCATTTATCTCGACCTCAAATGTTTCGGTTGCAACACCAGCTATTCCCCTATCGAACCAAGTCGAAAGCAATGGTTCATGCGATCAAGGTCCTACCACCGAACACAATGATCAAACCGAAACACAAATAGGACCGTTTGAGGAAATCAAGTACACTAATGATGAACACTTCATCAATGACAATCTTTTGAGATCCCCTGATTTCTGGGAAGAATTTGTTGTTCCGGACGGTGGTTGGAATAGTGTAGCCAATAACTTTGCCATGATCTGTACACCACCAGCCTCTCCTGTCTTCTAATTAATAATGAGTGTGAGAATAGTGAGAGCCTATTATACATAGATATATATGTACATAAATATATATAGAGAGATAGAGTGAAAAACCCGCGGGCCCGTTGCAAACATCGAATGGATTAGTTCAAGCGTTATGTTATATGCCAACCATATTGTTTCAACATATCCGATCTAACTCAATGTAATCTATAAAAACATTGCGGTTGGATTAAAAAGTTAAGTAAATCAAATTTATATAGTATATAAGAAAAAGAATCCAACCCGGGTTGGTTTATTAGTGGGTTCCACCTAACCACTAAACCACCTTACCTTTGCATCAAGACTTAGCTGAGTCAAAAAGTGCAGTAACTCGTACGTCAAAAAGTAGGTAGCTAAAAACGTACATACAAATAAGCATCAAAACGTATTATATTTGACTTAACTCGTTTACTAAAAAAATTACGTCGAAACGTGAATTTACACCAACATATACATAACAATAAGCACGGGAATAAATAGTGTTAAACGTAAATAAAAGTAAGCATGAAAACGTATCATATCTGACCTGAATTGTTTCTGAAAAAACTTTAGGTCAAAACGTTAATTTGTACCGTTTATGTCAAAACGTGAAAATGGCATTATATATGTTTAACCTATAAACCTTGTTCACCAATTACTTAAACTATAACATGTGTATCTTAATATCTTTTTATAACCTATCAAATTATTGGTTAAATTCAAAGTTTGAATTGTCACCTCTAATAAGTGAAGCGTAATTTAGTAATCTCTTCGAGTTTTTTTTTATTATTTTCTTCCAATCATTAATTATTACTTTTAAATTAAAATGGATAACTTGAAATACATACAATTAATACAATTGAAATATATATACAGAGAAGAGAAAGATGAAAGTGTAAAAGCAAAACAAAAGGAGGGATGTAGTATGGAATATGCACCCACTTTACAACCCTTTCAGATAGAGACAATTGCTGCATTGCATTAATGAAACCACCTGACAATAATAAGAAATAATTAATACACAATGAAACCACCTGACAATAATAAGAAATTTTCGTTGCAAACGAATGAAGCAGTCAAAACGTTATGTGATACGTTAATCATATGAAAACTTGTGTTTCAACGTATCCAATTTAACTCAACGTAATTTGTATAAGCATTGCATTTGGATCAAAATGTAAAGTAATTCAAATTTGTACCGTACAATCATAACATATTTATATGTAACCTGATCCACACATAGGAATCGTACCCAAAAAAGAAAAAACATAAAAACGTGTATAAAGAAAAAATGACACGTATACTCAAAATGGATTAATTAGAGTATAAAAGTAAACTACAAAATGACAAAAGAAAACACATTCACATCAAGGGGGCATCATGGGTGTTTTGCAACGTAAAATTGTACCTGTTGCGCATTGTTGAGGGGGGGGGGGGTGGGTTCGAAGCGTAGAGTGACTCGAATTTATACCGTCGAATGAAAACGTATTATATTTGAACTGACTCGGTTTGAAACAAAATTTAGGCTGAAATGTTGACCATCCAAAATGTACATAAAATAAGCATAAAAATGTATTATATTTGAAAAGATTTGTTTTGAAAAAAAGTTAGCGTCAAGCCGTAGACAAACTCGAATTTATACATACACGTACATAAAAATACGCACACAAAAAAAATAGTTTTTAAAAAGTAAAGGAACGAACGGGGTAAACTCAAAACTTTAGAAACTTGAGAGAGTCAAAATGACATTTTATAAAGATTTTAAAGACAACAAAAAATTAGTTCATTAAAATAGAAATTAACTATCAAGTGCTATGGAAGAAAAAATAAATTAGTTAAATACTGGAGGGTTAAAGCATGCCAAGAGAAGATGATAAGGGACTAGGATTGCCATATGCAAAAGTTGAGGGGGTTTGGTAGAAAGCAGAAACCACCGACTTTGTACTTTCAGATTATGTATAATTAATTCATATGAGCCGTATCATTTGGAAAGTGAGTTGATGAATAGATCGCTTGACGTAGGAACGATATCTCAACTATCGTGACACATAGCTAAGGCCCACTACAAGAAATTCCAGCAATAGTGGCGACACCTTAGCGACGACTCCCGAAAAGTCGCCGCTAAAAGCCCTATCCACGTCCACTCTTTTAAATCAATTCCTGGCCATTCGATCAAAATACATCTGACGGTTGATGTTTCAAAGGTTATTAAAACCTTGGGCGGGCTATAGACTCACTCCTTCCCTCCCAAATCACACCAGTGCCGCCTCCTCCAATCCCTCAATTGAGGCCGCACAACCTGGCCGGACCACCTCCTCTGTGCCGCCGCACCGCCTCGCAGGTCTCGCAGGTCCACGTCCTCAGCACCGTCGCACCACAGGTAATCTTGTTTCCTTTAATTGTCTCTAATTAGTTTATATATTTACAAATTTCTTGAGTTAAGAGTAGTATAGTAGGTTATTGTCAAATTTCTACCCAAATTTCTTAAGTTCGAGCCAAGTTGTCTCTAATTTGTATTATCTACACAAATTTCTTGAGTTAAAATGTCAAATTTCTGTAATTAAATGTAGTATAGCAGGTTATTGTGTTGTTCTTGACTTAAATCAGAGGTTAATTGCTGCATTTTTTTAATAAATAGGTTTAGAGACGAGTTGAAGTTAGAGGTGCACAATCGGGTTAGGGTTTGAACCCGGACCGGGTTCAAACTAGTTTGGAGTGAAGCTTAAAAAGTCAAACCGGGTTGGGTTCAACACGGGTTGGCGGTTTGTAAAACTTAACCTTACGAAACCTGTTCGGGTTAGTTTAGTGTCAAGTGTATTAGGTTGCTATGTATTTCAGGTTTCAATGCTGTTGTTGCAGGGTGTATCTTTTGCTCTGGAGTCGGTTTTGTGTGCATCACCTGCTTTGTCATCCTCATCACTCATAAATACAACATCAACAGGCATTCGGAAACAAAGAAGCTCGAATTCTTGTTGTAGGACTTGACAAAGCTGGCGAAACCACTATACTTTGTATGATCACTGTTTTTTTAATGGATTTGATTTTTTATGCTAGTTAAGTTTTGTAATGGTTGTTGATTTGGTGTTGAATTGGTGTTTAGATCGGCTTCAAATGGGCGAAGTTGTCTCCACTATTCCAAGTTGGTTCTGTTTCTTGTTTATGTTTGATTGGATTTGTTAATTGATTGTGTGGACTTATGTGGAGTTTTTCTGTGCAGTGTTCGGGTTTAATGAAGAGACGGTGGAATATAACACTATAAGTTTCAAGTTTGGGATCTCGGTATGTTTGATCGTTTGCTAATTGTTATCGATTTGGATTTGTTATTATTTTCTGTATTTTTTGAATTGTTCTTTTGAAAGAAAGAGTTAGATAGTAAGTCATAGGCTTGTAAATCATAGGGTTGAATATGGAGATTTAAGTCCTTAAAACTCAGGTTTCTACACCTGGAATGAGTTGAACTTATACAAGTTTCTTCCTAAAGTGTTCAGGGATTCCCAGTCTGAAGCCGTAATAGCCTTTAGCGCTGGTATGTTAGCTGGAATTACTACAATATGTTATTTCCCTCGCTTCCTTCACTGGATTAAGCCCCATAAATCTTTCCTTTTGTGGGCTATAAAAGTTCTTATTCTCGGAGCAACATGGTTCCTGTCCACTATTGGTAGGTGATGAGTTTATATTAACAAATCTAATGTGTGTTATGCTTTCTAGTTCATTTATACCCGAAACAAACAGGTCATAGTGAATATTCAAGTTGCATGAGTTCTAACAAACTTCCACTGTATCCTGTACAGCTTTCATGTGGATTTTTGTGTGTCTCCAAAAAATTTCAAGGATGTTACGTAGGATGAGTCAAAAGTTGCCATCTTCTGCTGCTATCTCGAGGATTCATAAACATGTCCAACATATCACGAAGAAGCTACGTACGTAATAAATATATATGAATGAGAACTTGGTTTAATTTTATCTTGTTTTAATATATATATATATATATATATATATATATATATAGGGAGGAGATCATGCGAGAACCACCCTTATTGCGAGAACCGCGAGAACCAATGTGAACACAACCTAAAATAGCTAAAAAAACCTAAAAAAAACCTAAAAAAACCTAACCCCCACACCCCCCCCCCCCCCACCCCCCCCACCCCCCCAAGCTAAATGCTAAAAACTAAAACCCCCAAAAAACCTTAAAAAAAACCTAACCTCCCCCCCCCCCCCCCCCCCCCCAAAAAAAAAAAAAACCTAAACCCCCCTCCCCCACCCAAGCTAAAATGCTAAAAACTAAACCCCCAAAAAACCTAAAAAAATCTTTAAAAAATCTAAAAAAATAAAAAAAAATCTAAATTTTTTTTTTATATTTTTTATGCTCAAATCGCTACTTTTAGTGGCCAAAAAAAAAATTTATTTTTTTTTAGCTTCGAAAAGTAGCGATTTTTATATAAAAAATATTAAAAAAAAATTTGTGTAATTTTTAGCTATTTTTAGGCATTTTTGGTTGTGTTCACATTGGTTCTCGCGGTTCTCGCAATAACAGGTAGTTCTCGCATGATCTTCTCCCTATATATATATATTGTTGCAGCAAGGCACCTCAAGTGCGTCGAAAAGGGAGCTCAAATGCGCTGTGATGCTACGGACCTGTTAACATCAATATGTAATTTGATAAAAGATTCGAAAGCCTCCCCCCCCTCACCATTATTATTACACCAATCCGGTTCTTGAAGCCACAAGACACCTAACCTGATCCGTTTTTGATAGAAACCGGGTAAAATAGAAACCGAAAAAACAAAAAAAAATATAAAAGATTTTTTATCTAAATAGTTAAACGGGTTAATGGGTCAACACGTTTTTATACGGGTCAACCCGAACACGACCCGTTTTTAATACGGGTCAACCCGAACCCGACCCATTTTTTTAAACGGGTCATGTTAGTCGACCCAAACCTGTTTTTTCGTATCGGGTTAACGGGTCGTGTCAAGAATTGCCGCCCCTAGTAACTGGTCAAAAGGATAACTATTTTTTGACGGATTAAAACGGGTCGGGCTGGCCCGTAAACACTTTCTTGCCATTTTTCTAAATATGTAATGGTTTAAGTATGATTAAAAATTATATTATTACAATGAAGATACGATTTAAATATAACGGTTTATGAAGTTTTATGCATTCTAAATACATTTTGGGTGACTTTGGACCCGTTTGATATGTTTCCATTATAACCGATCAAAATTTAACCCATGTGACCTGTTAGAGACTTAGAGCCAAAGTATCACTCGAATCAATAATTTACCTATAATTGGTTCAAAGTGCCAACTCTAATTAACAGCTCTTCACTTTAATTATGCTAATCATATTTTTTAATGATACAAATTTATATTAAATGTGTCTGCTATACCTGATTCTGTACGTATATCTTTCTATATGCTAATCATATTATGCTTTATATTTCTAAGATTTATAGATTTATGTGGCTGAAACAAGATATCCAAACGGCCTAATTATTTGAGATTTGTAGATTACCTTTAATTCATATTCATTCTGTACAGGTAGGAAATGATTCATCTCACGAAAATGGTATAATTTGTCTCCAAGGCTACAAAGTGAAGCAGAGCTGTGCACCAATTCTTGAAGCCATTTTCAACAAGCATGACGACATTGCAGCCAACTACGTATTCAAAACATCTTCTGCAAGAACGTATTTCCTTGAGGTAGTTTGCGAAATTGTCTGGCGGATTCAAACCATTTTAGAACCCTTTTTCATCAATAATATGACCTTACTTGCTTTAAATTTTGTAG